>JAXCHO010000155.1:0-648628 GCA_036630365.1 Acanthiza pusilla | reverse complement strand
TCCTTTCCTTTCCTTTCCTTTCCTTTCCTTTCCTTTCCTTTCCTTTCCTTTCCTTTCCTTTCCTTTCCTCTTCCCTGCCCCCACACTGACACATGCTACTGCAAACTGGACAGGTTGCTTCTGTAAAGCTTTAGGCTTCAGTTCTTCATCAGTGCACAAAAGATGGTCATATTAAAGCAGCACGGGGGGTCATGGCCAACTTGAGAGCCCTTGTGCTCAGATGCCAGCTCATGCCAGCTGCCTCCAGTCTTTGGGGGCAGCTGAACCGTGCGAGTGGGGGTGATGCAAAGCAGCGTCTGCTCTGTGCAGCTAAGGGAGTGATTTTGCAGCCCATGCCTTACTCCTCCAGGCTGTCTCTTGCCACCACTCACCTCCACAATTTCTGCTTTAGGCACCTCCAGATTTGCCTCCAAGCATCTGCAAGTCCTCCACAGAGTCGCAGGCAAAGGCTGAAGCCCTGACGAGGCCTTCCAAGTCAAGCAGGTAAAAGCAGCTCGCAGATGCTCCAAGCAGAACAGACTTAGCTCATGACTCCTGGCTATGCCTAGCTAATCCAACCATGCATGGAAAGGCTTGCAGGCTCCCCCCAGGCAGGGGAAAAGAGAAGGAAAAGACCACAAGAAGAGGTCTGGAGAAGAGACAGAGAATACCAGCCAGTAAGGAGGAGGAGGAAGAGAGGCAGCAGCAGATACAGGGAATGGAGGAGGCTGCGGCAGCTCAAGAAGCTCAGGTATGGATGTGCCAGGCTCTGCTGCCTGCCTTTCCCTCCGCACTGCCCCAAGTCAGCCCAAGGCACTGGCAAGGGCCGGCAAGGGCTGCTGCTGGTCAGGGCTTGGCAAGAGCTCCATGGCAGCTCTGCAGGGGCTCTGCAGCCCTTGCCTTCCTCCATGGCCATTTGTTTGTACCTGTGCAGGTCGATTGCTGTGCACGGAGCAAAGCAGCCAAGGGAGAGGCTGTGAAGATGGGGCAGCTGGAGTGCCGCTCCCTCTAGTTCTAGTTCCAGCTGATTATAGTTCAAAGTTTTGAGATCACCTCTTCATTTTGGAGACCTTTCTTACCAAAGTTGGAGGTCCATGGATATCAAGGTAGGTGTCTTGGTATTTGAGAGGGAGATGCTGCTTTTTTCCCCTCTTTCCCCACTCTGCTGCATCTGTGGGACACCTGGTCCTGGTGATGAACATTGCCTTCCTCTTCCCTCAGGGTGGCCAAGAACCTGCTCCTCCTCAAGCAGCTGCTGGCACTGCTGCAAGGCATTGGCCAGCACACATCCAGCAGCCGAATGAGCTGCAGCAACCTGGCCATCTGCCTGGGGCCAAGCCTGCTGAGCCCAGTGCAGGAGGAGCAGCTGAACTTGGAGGCCATGGTGGCCGAGAATGACAAGGTACTGCTGTCCTCAGCAGCCGGCTGCAGCCTGGCCGGCCCACGGCAGCTTGGCTGCCCAGAGGTGCCTGTGCCTGGCAGCGCCTCTCTGCAGCCAAGGCTGGAGCAGGAGCTGCCTGCAAGAGCTGCCCCTGCAAGAGGCAGCACCTTGTGTGCAGAGGCAAGGCTCAGCAGTGATGGCAGGTGCTGCTTGGCACGCTGTCAGGCCCCAGGGCTGAGAGCAAGGCTTTCCTGTGTGCAGGTGAAGGTGCTGGTGGAGTTTGTGATCATGAATTTGGAGGACATCTTGTGGGAGGAGACTGCTGGCCAGGGAGAATCACCTGCACCCACAGAGATATGCACAGGTAGGAGCAGGAAGGGAGGCTTGTCCCAGTGCTGCACTGGGGGTCCCAAAAATCTCCATTTCCAGCAGACAAATGGCGCTGGGATCACTTGTGGCTTTTGCTCTGTGTGCTCTCGTGATGCAAGACATCACTTGGCTGCATTTTGATGCTTTTGCTTTGTAGAGCTGTATCACAGAGACCAAAGTGGCTCTGCAAGCCAAGACAAGGAGGAGCCCCAGGCACAAATCTGTTCCCATTCATCCCACTCGCTGCCAGACGTCTGCCAAGAAGAAGGCACAGAGGCCACGCTGCTGCAGGCCCAAAAGGTGGAGGTATGTCAGCTGCACATATCCGGGCACAAAGAATCCCAGACAGGCGAGCTCTTTCTCATGAGGCCAAGGGAGCTGTTGTGCCTCCTGCTGACAGCCCATCTCTGGAGCCTTTCTCATTCCTTGCTCGCTTCCTGCCTGCCTTGCAGTCCCTGCACTGACACATGCAAGCGCAAACAGCTCAGGTTGCTTCTGCAATGCTTTAGGCATGTGGACAAGATCCTTGCAAATGAAAGTGGGAGGTGGGGAGCTGTGCACTTGAGGGGGCTTGTGCTCAGATGCCAGCTCATGCCAGCTGCCTCCAGTCTCTTTGGGGGCAGCTGTACTGTGCGAGTGGGGGCTGATGCAAAGCAGCATCTGCTCTGTGCATCTGAGAGAGTGATTTTGCAGTCCATGCCTTACCTCTCCGTGCTGTCTCTTGCCACATCTCACCTCCACAATTTCTGCTTTAGGCACCTCCAGATTTGCCTCCAAGCACCCACAAGTCCTCCACAGTGTCCCTGGCAAAGGCTGAAGCTCTGACAAGGCCTTCTGAGTCAAGCAGGTAAAAGCAGCTCACAGATGGTCCAAGAAGAAGAGACTTAGCTCATGACTCCTGGCTATGCCTAGCTAATCCAACCATGCATGGAAAGGCTTGAAGGCTACCCCCAGGCAGAGGAAAAGAGAAGGAAAAGAGCAGAAGAAGAGGCCTGGGGAAGAGACAGAGAATACCAGCCAGTAAGGAAGAGGAGGAAAAGAGATAACAGAAGACTCAGACAATGCAGGACACTGTGGCAGCTCAAGAAGCTCAGGTATGGAAGTGCCTGCCTCTGCTGCCCACCTTTCTCTCCGCACTGCCCTACATCAGACCAAGGCGCTGGGAAGGGCTGCTGCTGGTCAGGGCTTGGCAAGAGCTCCATGGCAGCTCTGCAGGGCTCTGCAGCCCTTGGCTTCCTCCATGCCCATGTGCTGCACCCCTGCAGGAGGACAGCTCTGCGAGGGACGGAGCGGCCGAGGGAGAGCCTGTGAAGATGGGGCAGCTGGAACCCCTCTCCCTCTAGGTCTGTTTCTATAGATTTATAGTGACATTTACCAAGCTGAGGTTTCCATTCGAGAGGCCACTTTTAGAGGTGACCTTTGCACTCTGAGTGCTGAGGTTTAATTGGGATATTTCAATATTTTTCAGAGATTGGAAAACTTGGAAGGATCCCTGTTCTTTAAAGAGCAGGCCTCCAATTCTCAAGTGAGAATCTGCCTTTAAGTCCATCTTTTACAATCCCTGATAGAAGGACAATTGCTGCCAAAGGGTAACATGCACAAGTCCCAGTATTGACTCAGTGTTTCCCTTTGCTTCCCAGTTATCCATGTGATCTACCATTCCAGGAGGGCTGCCCTGCCTGGGAGCAAGAGACAGAGGGAGAGCCTGTGAACATCGGGCAGGTGCAATCTCTCTGTCTATAGATACATGAATAGATTCTGTAGTTAATATTTATACATTTATGTAGTTGTATTTATATCTCTGTAGTTATATTTATAGATCTGTACTGTTAGATTTATATATAGAGAGATCTACATATTTACAGGTATATAGATATATTTATGAATGTGTAGTTAGGTTTAGACATCTGTATAGTATAATTTATAAATGCATATAGTTTTATTGATAAATGTGCATAGTTATATTGATGTAGTTATAGGTATATATGGATATTTAGATACATACATTGGTATTTGTATAGGTACAGGCTGTTCTTTAACCTCTTTCCCTGCTTTGCTCCCTCTCTCACCTCTTGCTTTTCCCGCTGTGCTCCTCTGTCCCCTCTTCCTGTGCTGGGTCCGAGCTGGCGGCCGGGCCGGGCGGAGCAGCAGTTCCAGCCCCGGGTGTCCCTGGAGCGCTGGGAGCTGCCGGTGGCCCCAGGCACTGTCCCCTGAGGAGCTGCTGAAGGATGGTGAGACACAGGGGGCTGAGGGGGCTGAGCAGAGGTGACACTGAAGGGACAGAGACGTTGAGGTCCTGGTGGGGCTGAGGGGTGTGGAGGAGCTGAGGGAATGGTGGGGTCTGAGGGGACAGGGAAGTGGCAGAGTCTGAAGGGGGTGGGGGTGTAAGGGGACTGGGTGGGTCTGAAGGGAATGAGTGGGGTGAGAGGACTGTGGGGGTCTGCAGGAACTGGGGGGCTGCGGGTTTGCTGAGGGGATGGCGGGGCTGAGGGGATGGAGGGAGCCAGCAGGGAGCACAGAGGGGTCCAGGACTGCAGCTCTGCCAGGCCTTGGAACCAATTCCAGAGCCTCCACTTTTGCCACAGCTGCCCTGAACGTCCCTGAGAACATCCAGAGAGTGAGGAGAGCCATCAGGGAGAAGCTGAAGGCCACCAGCAAGAGCAGTGACCGGGGAGCTGCTGCTGCTGCCGCCCGAGAGCCTGGGTGAGGCCCCAGGGCCGGCGAGGCAGGCTGGGGGTGAGGCTGGCGCGGGCTTTGGCCGTGGGCACTGCCCGGCTGGGCAGGAGCGGCCCTGCCCGTGCTGGGGCTGTTCAGCACAGCTGCCCCGGCTGGCCCAGCGGCTGTCCTTGGGCAAGGCAGCTGTGCCGGCAGGGCCCGGCAGCTGTGCCGCCTGTGCCCCCCGGGCTGCCGGGGGCTGCGGGACAGTCCCGCCAGGGCTGCGCTCACAGCAGCCTGGCCCGCTCCGCCTGCTTTTGCTTTCTGACCCTCCTGGGAGCCTCGGAGATTTTCTCTTCCCTGACACAAGTGCATGTGCTGCCAAGGGAAACGTCCCCATACTGACTCAGTGTTCCCTTGGCTTCCCAGATGTCCCACCTGCTGTCCCTGTCCAGGAGGGCTGCGCTGCACAGGAGGAAGAGACCGAGGGAGAGCCTGTGACCATCGGTGGCTGGAATCCCTCCTGATTTAGTTCTGTTTATAGATGTGTAGAGGAGCGCTTAGATATTTATAAGAATAGGGATAGTTACATACGAAGATTGTTATTTGTATAGGTATATTTATATATCTAGCTCTCTTTATATCTGTTGTTATAGATATCTGTATGTGCATGTATATACATATATATGTAGTTACAAATATGTATATATATGTATCCAGTTCTGTTTCTAGATGAATGTTGTTATATTCCTATCTGTGTTTTGTCCTCTGCATATGTACAAACTTGTATTTTTGTATAGTTCTATTGATGGAGTTCTATGGATTTTTGTATTAGTACATTGAAATTTATATATTAATATGGACATTTCTTATGTATATATTTATATATGTATAGTTGTATGTAATATGGGAAACTTAATATATATTTACACTCTATATTCTTTTGGGTCTGTATGTATTTATTTCTGTCTAAATATCTATGGAGTTGTATATTTCCATCTTTCTAGTTATTTAGTTCTAGGCTTAGGGTTATTTAGAGAGGGATACAGATATTTTTATATTTCTATATGGGCTGTACAGTTTTAATAATATGTAATAAATGAAACTGTTAAACTTCAGTTGATCTTTGTGTGTAGTGAGTGGTTGTAGTGAGTTTCATTATTTAATTTCTTCAATGGAAGTTGCTATTTGTGTATATTTCCACAGCATGATTGTAACAATAAATTAGTTTTTTAAATTTCATTTGATATTTGTATATTTATATATTGGCAGCGTGGGTGTAGCAATTTAGAATAAATTTAATTTTTAAGGTTCAGTTGATTTTTCTGTATTTGTACATAGTAGGGCAGGTGTCACAATCTGCAGAAAAGGAAACGTTCGAAATGAAGAAGGTGTAGATTTGTGCTGTCCCAAGCGATGAGCAGATGTAAATGTGATGGTTATGGACCATGGTGGCTTCAGCCCCAAAGCTGTCACCCATCACTGGTGGCTTCAGCCCAAGGTGTCCCCAGCGCTGGTGGCCCCGTGGTGCCTTCACCCACCCGAGCCCTTCCCAAGGAATCCATCCCTGCCCCGGCATGGACCGGGCCGAGCTCCAATCCCTTCCACCCCATCCCGGAATTCCCCAAATTCCAGTGACTGTGCTGAGCCGATCTCGCCAGGAACATTCGGCTTTTTCTGGGAATATTTCCCACCATTTTGGGGGACTTAAGACATTTTTAGGATCGGGTTCCTTTACATCTCTTCCAACCCAATCCATCCCAGAACACCCTGGACAGCACCGAGCCAATCCGGCTGGGAACATCCACTTTTTTTGGGAATATTTCCCACCATCCTGGGGTTCTTAGGATCAGTAATCTTTAAGTTCCTCCCACCCCAATCCATCCCAGAATTCCTGGAATTCCACTGATGGTTAATAAACCCCACAGTTCCCATATAAACAACCTAATTCCCAAGGAAACTGCCTCATTCCCGAGAGAAATGCTTCATTCCCAAGGGAACTGGATGATTCCCAGTGAAACTGCCTCATTCCCAAATTATCTGTCTAATTTCCATGGAAACTGTCTAATTCCCAAGGAAAACTGCTTCATTCCCAAATTATCAGTCTAATTCCCAAGAAAACCACTCAATTCCCAAGGAAACTGTCTAATTCCCAAATTACCTTCATAATTCCCAAGGAAACCATTTAATTCCCAAGGGAAATGCCCAGTTCCCAAGAAAACCACACAATTCCCAAGGAAACCACCTAATTCCCATATAAACCACACAATTCCCAAGGAAAACTCTCTAATTCCCAAGGAAACCATTTAATTCCCAAGGGAAATGCCAAATTCCCAAGGAAAGCACACAATTCCCAAGGAAAGCACACAATTCCCAAGGAAAGCATACAATTCCCAGGGGAAACTTTCTAATTCCCAAGGAAACAGTTTAATTCCCAAAGAAAATTCTCTAATTCCCAAGGGAAATGCCTCATTCCCAAGGAAATGGTTCCATTCCCAAGGAAAACAGCTCATTCCCAAATTATCTGCCCAATTCCCAAGGAAAGCACCTCATTCCCAAGTCATCCCCCTCATTCCCAAGGAAACCACCTGATTCCCAAGAATTCCTTCCCTGGGATGACTTTCCCAGTCCCACCACTCAGTCCGTGAATCACCACCAATTCCCCCAAGCAGGGAATTCCTGCTATATACATTGGAGCATTTCCCAAAGGCTCCGATAAATAGGGAAGTTCTTTTCCCAGAATCCAGGGGATCGTTACCTGTGAGCTGGAAAACCTGGAGAAGGTCCTGGAGATTCCTGATTTTCCACTCCAGCACCTCCTGAGGACTGGAAAGTGCAGGATCCGATTGAATTCCCTCTTTTCCGAGCTGCTACAAAAGCCAGGAGGGAGGAGAGGTCACAAAAATCCCTGGGAAAAACCTCAAGGCTCATCCCAAGCTGGATTTCCCTGGAAAAACCTGGAATTCCTTCCTCACCGCCTTTTCCAGCAGCTCCAGTTTATCCTGGAGCTGGTCCCACTGGAGCTGCAATTCCCAGATTTTGGCTTTCAGGAAAACCGACTTCTCTTCCCACTGCTCCTTCTCCTCCTGCTCCACAGCTTCCCAGTGGGCCCAGAACCCCAGCATTTCCAGGTGGGCCAGCACTCCTGGAAAAGCAGGACATGCCTGGAATTCCAGGTGGGAATCCCCCCAAAAAGGGGAAAATACATTTTAAAAACCCACTTAGAATGGTTTTGCCAGAGGGTAGAGGGTGAGGAAGCATCCAGGGAGGAGGATTCTGGGAATTTTAGGGAATCAGGGCCACATTCCCAAGAACTCACCCTTGGAAAAATCCCTCCTTCCCATTCCCTTGCTGCTCTCTGAGGGAGGAGGGAGATTCCAGCTTTTCTTTCCCAGGATCCAGCCCTTGGGAATCTTCCTTCCACAGGGAACACCCAGAGTGACCCTGGGCCCCGAGAATCCGGGGCTGGAAAGAGACAGGAGAAATCCCAATTAATTTTCCCATAGATTAGGGGGAGTTTTCCTGAGGAAAATGTGGGAAGGGGAAGGACTTTGGGGAATCGACAGCGGGATGAGAATGGGGGGACAGGGATGGACCAGAGGGAAAGGGAGAATTCCAGAGGGAAGGGACAGGGATGATCCCAAGGGGAAGGGAAAATTCCAGAGGGAAGGGACAGGGATGATTCCAAGGGGAAGGGACAGGGAGGATCTCAAGGGAAAGGAAGAGGGAGGATCCCAAGGTGGGGACAGGGAGGATTCCCGAGGGAAGGGACAGGGAGGACCAGACTGACAGAGCCAAAGTGGCTGGAACAGAAATGAAGCCCAGCCCCTCCCAGCCCCTCTGACCTCTGAGGATCAGCTGGAATGCAAGGGCCTTGATTTCCTGCTGAATTCCCATAGCCGGAACACAACACACACTGATCCCCTGGGCTGCCAAAAGGCACAGGTCCTGTTAACTCAAAAGTGATGTGCAAGGCCCTAGTGGCTGGCCTGGCACCAGAACAGCTCCTTCTGCACCACTGTCCCTGCCCCAGACTAGGTGTTCTCATGCAAAAAGACTGCATCTTCTGGAACTGCCACCTTGCAAACTAAAATTCTAGCAGAATCTCTTCCAGTGCTGGAAAGGCTGAGCAAAAGCACCTTTGCTTGCTGCAGAAACAGAAAATACACGAGGCTTCTCCTCCTAGCAAACCAACAAACCAACAAATGGAAAGATGGAAGGGTCACCTACTCCAGTGTCTAAAGCACTTGGATGCAGTGATGGGATGCTTGGCAGGGAAAGGGCCCTTGTGGGGAGCACTGTCATGTAGGGATTTATGGAAGTCTGGCTGAAGGTGGCTCGTGAGCCTCCCTTTCTCCAGGCTAAAGCTCCCTCAGCACCTCCTCATTGGACTTGTGCTCCACACCCTTCCCCAGCTCCCTTGCCCTTCTCTGGCCACGCTCCAGCCCCTCAATGCCTTCCTGCTTCACAGGGGCCCAGAACTGGACACAGCACTCGAGATGTGGCCTCACTGCTGCCCAGCACAGGGGGACGCTCACTGCCCTGCTCCTGCTGCCCCACTAGTGCTGACACAGGCCAGGATGCCCTTGGCCTTCTTGGCCACCTGGGCACACGCTGGCTCATGTTCAGCTGCTGTTGGCCACCCCTCCTGGGTCCTTTTGTCCCAGGCAGCTCCCCAGGCACAAAGTTGCACATTTGTCTTAAAATACAGCATCAAGAATTTCAAGAAGTCCTTCCTGTTCTTAGCACCACAAGGCACCACTCAAGTACCTGCAGCTTTGCCCCTAAGCTGCAACCGGAGTTTTCAAATGGAGTTTTCAAAGCCACAGCGTTCACAACACAAAGTATCAACAGAAACTCTCATTCTCTGCTTCTGGACTCAGAAGAAGGGCTCAGAACAACACAGTTTGTTTCTTTTGCCACATGGAGAAGAGTGGCCCCACACAGGTTCATGCAGAGCACAATCATCTCTTTGCAGCTTATCAAAAGCAAAAAGACAGGAGCACTCAGAGCGCCAGTCAGCTCTGCCACAGACTGCTCTGCCTGAAGAGGCAAAAGAGCAGCCTGGACACAAAGGCACCAAAATCCCTGACTTCAAGC
This sequence comes from Acanthiza pusilla, assembly GCA_036630365.1. Taxonomy (NCBI): domain Eukaryota; kingdom Metazoa; phylum Chordata; class Aves; order Passeriformes; family Acanthizidae; genus Acanthiza; species Acanthiza pusilla. The sequence continues at coordinate 639,144 of JAXCHO010000155.1, read as the reverse complement.
AGCAGCTCCACGTCCCTGGTGTGTCTCTGAGCTACTCACAGGGAAGCACACCCAAGAAGCTCTTTGGGACAAACCACCCCAAAGCACTTGTGTGTTCAGATCAACATTTTTGGTGCCTGCAGCTCCTTGGCCAGTCTGTGGAGTGGGACAGCTCTCTCCAGGCCACAGTGTCACCTACGCAGCCGGCAAGGCTGAGAGCAGTGTCTTTGGACAGCTGCCACCTCTGGGGACAGGGAGCCTTCGTGATTCAGGCTGGCCCCTGTCAGAATCCCAGCAAGCTGGGGGCTAAATGTGACAGTCAAAGCCCATTTTCCAGCTGTCCCTGGGTGAGGTGAATCACTAGGTCCTGGCAGGACTCCAGCACTGAGCATCTTCAGCCACCAACAGCAAGGGCTGTCTGGTCAGAAATGCAGCTCTGCTTTGCTCCAAAGACAGCACCAACGAGAACTGGCACTTACAGGCTCGAGATGTTCAGGCTGTGGTGTGGCCACAGCTGGAGGGTTGTGGTCATTTTGCTCCTCTTTGGCCTCTTCTCCAGCAGCATCGGGAGCCAGAGGAGAGTCTGCTGTTGGTTCTGTGCTCTGGGGACAGGCAGTGGTGTGAGGGACAGGCACTTTCCTATCATTTATAACCTTGTTTCTATTCAGCTCTATCCCCAGCTCTACTAAGGAGAAATCATAAACTTTGGTAGCAATGGGACTCTAAGTCACTGCAACTAAATTAAAATGGGCTAATGGAACAGTACTGCAAATTGTTCTGAATTAGATATTCCACCCTGGCTACAATCAGCAAGCAACATTCTCTCTGCAGAACTGGGCTTTTGTTTCTTTATAAGCTCTGAAATGGAAAATTAGGAAACAGCCAACGATGCCTTTGCTATTGCTGCTGCAGACATGGAAATGGATTTTCTTTCAGCCCACCCAGCTGGCCCTCTGCACTCTACTGCCACAGGCCAAGCTCACAGCTTGCCCCACAATTTTAAACAGCAGCAACATCAAAGGTTCCTTTCTCACTCACCTTGGGATCGGCACCTCTGAACACACGGCTCAGGTGACCTGCAGTGGGCAAGGGAAAATGAACGAGATACTGTGAGCAAACTGCCTGTGCTGGTGAATCCCACAGGACAAGTCAAGCCAAGCCGAGAGTATTTTCCTTTCACAACATCCCTCCAGGAGACACAGTTCTCTCACACAGCCAGCAAGAGAACAGGACAACATTCTTGGTTGTGCCTACGCTTTGGCCTCTTTTGCCAGTAAATGAATACCAGCTTGATCAAGAAAATGCAAATTGTTCTTTAACACTCAAAGCTTCTGTTCCGCCCAACGGCTAAAGCAGCTTTTTTCCCCTCTTCTCTTTCAGGTGCTTTTTTTTTTCTTTAAATAAGTTGCATGCACTAATTTCTATTAACTTGCTGGGAACGCTTGTCCAGAAAAGCTTCCCCAAAATCCCCCAGAGCTGTGGCAGCTCAATTGTGAAACAGCACAGGAGCAACTCTGGGGCTCTGGAGCAGACACTCACTGTTTTGCAGTTTGCACTTCATTGCAAAGGGAATCACTAGTTTGGCATTCAGGAAAGAGTCAAGCTAGACAGTCAACTGCTTTAATGACTGTCTAGCTTTAGAAAAAATTAGTAAAAAGAAGCTTTCCCTGAATTCTGGCGAGAATTGTAGAGTTTTTAGAAGGCCTTTGGAGAAGGTCTCCCAGCCTGCGTTTTGGAAGTTGTCCTGCTTGACGCAGCAAACTGAGGAAAGGACAGACTCTGCTGCCACAGACTCTCCCGTGGAGGGAACTCAACCCCTGCCGATTCCCTTGCAAATGCTGCCCGCACTCCCCTGGCTACAGACACCTCCTTTTAAGCTGAATGTGTTGACAGAAGTTTCACCAAACCAGTGGCATCCTCATGGCCTTTTTGTTTCACAATCAACTCAGTTACTGAGCAAGAGCAGGAAGAGATACACGAGCCAGATTAGGCTACAGCCAGGGAAAACCTCTGCTCACGTGCCAGGTTGGTTAGGTAATATCCAGAATAAGCAATGCCAAAACCAGTGCACACTGCAGCAGCGAGTGGCTCCATGATTTCAGCACTGCTCTGCAGGTTTGCACACTGTGCTCCAGCACGGGAAAAAACAAGGCTCCTGTCAGGGTGCAGCTGCCCACTGACAACGCCTCACACCAGGAGGATGCTCCTGCACTGAGCAAGCCCAAGAGCTGCTCTGACACTCAGGCCTTCCGTGCACCAAGGCAACCTTCTGCTGACACCACGGGGACGTGGCAACCATGCCCTGACATCACAAAGCAGCCGCTCTGGGTTGCTCTGTGAATTCATGCAAAGCAGCCCAGCCTTCCCTAGAGCAAACACACAATAGCCTGGGGAGTTCTCCTGTGTCCCAAAGCAGCACAAACCCCCTCGTAGGCCCAACCCTGCTGCTCAAGGGATCCAAGAGTAACTCTTGAGTGCCCCAAGCACCTACAGCCTGTACCCCAACTGAACACTGAGATGGGCCCAAAGCAAAGGAAACCAGACCAAGGAAATGGCCCAGAGCATTGCCCAGAACCAGCAGAGAAGGCACTATTGGCGTAACAGCTGTAATAATTCCTAACAAATTTCCCCACATATTTGCACATTTATTGGACATTGCCAGGGCTGCTCTGTGTGTACGTCTGTACCCCTGCCTTTATTCCTGTCTGGAAGCAGTGGAACTGGCAGGATTTGCCTGCCAGCAGGAGCTGCTCCAAGCTGGGAATGTGACAGGCGGTGCTGATTTCCAGAGGCTTGTGGCTGGCAGGTGAAGCCAGGGAAGGAGTGGTTGCAAGGTGCTGGCGCTGCTGCTGCTCTGTGCCAGAGAGCCCCGGCTGGGCAGGGCACGGCGCCCACTGCGCTGCGGCTCTGTCTGCTGCCAGAGCTCACCTGGGAACAAGCACTGACGATTTGTGGAGAACCGAGGGGTTAGGGGAGGCTGCATTTCTTTGTCTGCACCTGGGCCACCTGTGCCATAGAGCTTTGGCCCCCAAAAAGGTAAACCGGAGAGAAACAGCTTGAAAATGTTTCATTGTGACCTTTCTTCACCCTTCAATAGAAGTGACCAAAATGAAAGCTTAGCAAGCAGGGTCTGATCCCTGCTGCCAGCTCAGTGTGAGAAAGCACGCATGACTTGATTTCGGTATGGGTTGCGTGGGCAATCACTTCCCTAACACGTGCTCACCCAGCAATCTCACCGATCAGTTTGTGTCCATGGAACTCAGACACGTTCATTACTTTGCTGAAACTCACATTCTAAACATTTCCACTAATTCTTTGACATATTTAAATCACATATGAGAAGTTATTGACATGAGAGTAGGGGTCTCTTGAGGGTCTCTGGTGGTCATTTGGGGAAGATCCCATGCCTCAAATTCTCCTCAGACAGTCAAGAGCCTCCTCAAAGCTGTTCTTTCCCCTTGAGTGCATTGCAGCTATCTTCTTGGCAGGCCCACTCTCTTTACTCTCAAGGCTAAGATATCCACTTGCCCACATTAATCACTGCAATGGGGGACTACAGGACTAAGCACTGCCTCTTAAAGCTTAAGGAATTCACAATTTCTTACGGTTCAACCTTTTCCCAACACCTCTCCTTCCTTCTCTGGGAATTGAACACAAGCATTTCGTGATGTCCCAGACCAAGGCGGCCCCCAACCCTCCCGTCCCCCACCAGCCTTTCTCTCTTCACACACAGCAGGTCCAGCAGCTCCTTCCCTCCCTGGCTCAGTCACCAGCTGTGTCACAAGTTCTCTGTCACACACTCCAGGCATGTCCTGGACTGTTTGCTCTCCGCTGCACTCTACTGCCAGCAGACATCCCCACCCTGTTCCCTTCCACTTGCAGAGCCTCCTCCCCACTATCCATGGGCACCTGGGAAGAGGGGGCACTCCCAGAGGAGCCGCACCTGCTGTGCTGGGCAGGAGCCCAAACCCTCTGCAGTCACAGCTGCAGGCCTTGTGTATCTGCACAGGATGCTCTGGCTGCCCCACTCCTCATGGGCTTTGGGCTGGAAATGCAATTGCACTTTCTGCCTCATGTAGAAACACCGAGGCTGTGCAAAAAATGGCCTTGGGCCACATTCCAAAGGCTCTGCGGTGTGGAGCTGATGAAGGATGGAGACCCTTCCCCAATTCCTAACCATACCAAAAACACCATAAGTGTGGGACTTTCTATCTTGAAAAAGCAATGGACAATCAGAAAGTGAACATAGCGCTGATTCAGAGGTGACAAGGAAGGGAATCTTCCAGTGGAGCTGAGGTTTGATAGAGTTTTTAATCTGAGTCCTACTCAGACTGTTGATTTTAAAATTAATTTTAAAATTTTAAAATTAATTTTAAAATCTATTTTAAAAGGCTGAGAATTGTTATGGCTTTGTTCTGATACTGAAATGGCTGTATGAAATGTCCTGGCATTTTAGTTTCATCCAAACTGGTTACTCTGTGAACAAGAGTAACTTTCCTGCAGAATAACCACTAAAGAAAAAATGAAAAGGTAATCAGTGCTGACCTTGCAACCTTCCACTAAACTTATCAACAATGAGGTATTTTTACTTAGATCATAGAGCAAATTGTTTTGTATTGATAACTTGATTTATACAGACCTGTTGATTTCCGAGTAAAACTGCCAGCAGGTGCTAAGTGAATATTCACTTCTAGGAGGGCTGTAATATTAGACACTTGTTGTTCACCATATGAACAAAATGAACATTTTGGCTATTTTTTTTTACTTACAGTCAGCTCTCTACCCTGTTTTTAACACCAGATAGAGAGTTGATAGCAATGTGGGCCATGGGCTGGCAGGGCATTGCACAATGCTTCTGTGTCAACACTAAATGTTTGCATTTGCCATGGCACCACTTCTTGCCTCTAATTCTGAGCTACAGCTCCGTTCCTGCAGTATAGGTTCACACCTGTAGCCTGTATTTGCAGCTGGTTCTTACTTCCCTGCCCATAATATAATGGTGCTTTGATCTCAAATCAAAATAAAAAGAGGGGAGAGTCAGGTTCTGGAAATGTATAGCAAGAACAAATAGATTTTTCTGCAAATATGTTGAAAAGTTGTTTGCACACACTGCATAAATGGCAGCTGAAAGACTGGCACTCTGACTTCCATGCTGAGGTTTGCCTATTTTTGTAGACTGACTTCTTGAGGCCAGACACTGAACCTACTGGGTAAGAGTAACAACAATTGCCATGGACAGTCCTCCCGCAGGGATATACAGAGTCCCCGGTTTTGTTCGGGCAAGCCTTGCAGAAAATGTTAAGAGAGTTTACCCCACCCTCAGCAGTTAGGTTGCTGCAGTACGTGGATGATTTGCTTTTATCAAGGGAACAGGAAGAGGTGGTTGAAGAGGCTACTGTGAAGCTGCTTAATTTTCCTGCTAAAAAGGGGCTTAGAGTGTCTGAAAAGAAAGCAGAGTTAGTAGAGAAAAAGGCTAAATATCTGGAACACATTGTGACTGGAGGTTTATGGTGTATTGACCCCGAAAGAATACAAGGAATTTTACAAGTACCATTAGCCCAGACTAAAAAAGAGTTAGAGCAGTTTCTAGGGGTGGTGGGGTACTGCAGAGCATGGACTGAGGATTTTTCTGTTGTAGCCAGACCTTTATATGACTTTTTAACCCAAAGCAGCCCTAACATTGTGGTACGGACACCAGAAGGGGAACAAAGCTTTAGAAAATTAAAAGACAAATTGATTAATGCCCCAGTGTTAGCTCTTCCAGACTCAGAAAAGGAATTTGAGTTGTAGGGATGTTAAACAGGACTATGCTAAAGGAATTTTGGTACAAGAACACAGGGGAACACGGTGGCCTGTTGCTTATTTTTCTAAGTTGCTGGATCCAGTGGCTGGAGGCCACTCACTGTCTGCAGAATTGTGCAGCCACGGCTTTGATGGTGACTGAGGTCTGAAAGCTGAGGACAGGAGGATTACTGATTGTTCAAGTTTCACATAAAATTAAAGCTTTGTTAACCGAAAGGGCCTCTAAGCGGATGACCAGCGTTCGGTTATTACAGTGTGACTCTTGTTTAATGGAACAGGAGGATTTAGAGCTGAGAAGTGGGGAAGGGTTTGACCCAACCTCCTGTTGGAACGGCCCTGGAGAGGGGCCTGGGGAGAAACCCACGACTGCATTCAAGTGATAGACCTCCAGACCCGGGCTAGGGAGGATTTGTGAGATGCTCCCTGGCCGGAGGGAGAAAATGTGTTTATCAATGGGTCTTCAAGGGTGATAGAAGGGAAGTGATCTACAGGATATGCTATCAGCAATGGAAGGAAATTAAGGGAAGGGGGGAGGCTACTGCCCACATGGTCAGCTCAGACAGCAGAGCTGTATGCGCTTGTGAGACCCTGGGAATTATATCAGGACAAGATCGTGAATATATTTACTGATTCTAAATATGCATATGCAGTGATACATGCATTTGGGAAATTATGGGAAGAAATAGGTTTACTAACCTGCAGGGGGAAAGCATTAGCTCAGGAGAGCTTGATTTCTCACCTACTGGAGGCGGTGAATTTGCCAAAAGGTGTGGCAATAATCCACTTTAAGGGGCACCAGGCAGGGTTCTCAGAAGAAGCAATAGGTGATCAACTGGCTGAAGAGACTCGGAAAGCTGCACTGCTGCCAGAAACATCCAAGATCCTCTCTTTGCTCCCAGTAGCCGCACCACTGCCAGAGAAACTGTCTCTTCCACCAGAGGAGCTGGAGATAATTAAACAGAGTGGGGCAGAGGAAAGAGAGGATAATTGGTTTACAAGGAATGGTAAACAATGCATACCAAAGGCTCTGGCCTTACAAATATTAAAACAACTCCATGAAGGGAGTCATTGTGGTTCTCGAGGATTGGCAGAAGCCTTCCTCAAAATGCATGCTGCTGTGGGTCTTTTTGATCTGGCAAAACGAGCTGTTGAGGGTTGTTCGATTTGTGCTAAAACTAATAACAAGGTTACAAATAAAACTGCCAGGGGAGGGAGGCCTTGGGCTGTGTGTCCCTTCCAAAGATGTCAGGTAGATTTCACTAAAATGCCCTGAGTGGCAAGGTTTAAATATCTTCTGGTGATAGTATGTCAGCTAACAGGGTGGCCAGAAGCATTCCCAACTGTTTCAGCAACTACAGGATCAGTTATTAAGGTATTTTTGGAACAAATAATTCCAAGATAAGGGATTGTGGAAGCAATAGACTCAGATAGGAGTACTCATTTCACAGGAAACATCCTTCAAGGAGTTATGGCTGCTTTAGGAATACAACGGAACCTCCATAGCCCCTGGAACCCCCAGAGTTCAGGTCGGGTAGAAAGAATGAATGGAGAAATAAACACCTTTGGAAGCTGGTGATGGAAACTAAGATGCCATGGGTAAGGCTTTTACCACTGGCTTTGGCTAGAATAAGGGCCAGACCCAGAGGAGATATTCAATTATCTCCCTTTGAAATGATGTTTGGAATTCCTTGCCCTTGTAATTCTCAGCGTAGTGTGGGGGTGGAAATAAGTGATGTGTATTTAAAACAATATGTGGCCCAGACACTGTCTCTTGTGAAATCTCTTTGACAGGAAGCTGGGCTGGCACAGACCCTGCCTTTGGACTTTGCTGCTCACAACATCCAGCAGGGAGATTGGGTCCTGTTTAAGGTGTGGAGAGAAGCACCACTGATGGTGAAGTGGCATGGACCTTTCCAGGTGTTACTGACCACAGAAACAGCCGTCAGGACAGCTGACCACAGGTGGACCCATCGTGTTTGGGTCAAGGTCTCTAAAGCACCAGAGATTTGGACATCTCAGCTGGAGGAGAAGGATGGGAAGCCACGACTGACACTCTGCAGGAGCAGACCGGAGCAGCAGCCAGTGCGTCGACATCAGGGGAAGCCTCGTGTGCCTCCCCACAGACTGTCTGCTGGAATACTCTGTGTGGGCATCCCTCCTCTCGCATCTCCAGTCACTGGGAGGCTCATCCTTGCTGTCTTTGTTTTCTTTATGTTAAGTTGTTTCTGTGCCTTCACTCGCCACAGGTGGTGCGGAAGACAACGTGAGAATTAGATTAGGTCGTTAGATTGGAATGCTTTTCTTAATAATCTTACTTTTATATTGTCAGTTAAGTTTAGGCCAGAGGGGGGAGTAGTTTTTGGTTTTAGTTTGGTTTTTTAACTTTTTTTAGTCCTAGGAAAAAATAATAACCAACCAGACAGCTACAGCTCTTGTTCCTCTTGTGTGCTACAGCAACTCTAATCTGTTTACCATGCATGATCCCTTGCTTAGCGCAGCTCATTCAGCATGTGATCAAGGGATGCAGGCAGCAGCCATGCCTACGGATCCAGACATGGCTACAAAAGGAGAGAAAATCATGTCACTGCAAATAATTGCAGAAAAAGAAAGAAAAAGAAAAAGACCCAGGAAAAGAAAATTAAGTCAATGATAACTAAGGTTTGTAAAGAGAATTACTGATAAGATGAGGAGGGATTGTAAGGAATGAGAGGGAGATGTCTTTACAAACAAACTCTGAGGCCTGCTGGTAGATAAGGCCAGATACTGATAGGTGAAAGAAGCAATGGGAGGAAGCATAAATTCCATAGGAATTCCATTAATTGACACAGACTGTTACTCACCCAAGGCCATGCTAAATCCTGGACTTAGACAAAAAGAACAGAGACACAATGAAAAAACAAGGGGGGGGATGTACATTAGAAGGGGGTCTGTATTAGGTGATTCGGAAAGTCTGTACCTCTCGAGTAACTCAGCCAATGGGAAAAGAAAAAAGAAATCCGTGGCCGGGAAATTAGGATAAAAAGAGGCTGCGTCCTCTAGCAATTTGAGAGACCCCATGGGAAATGCCCATGACCTCTCCCTTTATTCGAATAAAGCTACAGAACTCCTCTGTCTCCTTTTTGGACATAAACCTCTGGTGTTTGTGGATTAATTTTCCTGACACTTCCATTTCTGGGTACTAGAACACCCTCCACCCCCATTCCTGAGTACTGTGACCCCCCTGCATCCACTTCCCCAGCACCAGAACCCCCATGTTCCCCCCTTAACTGGTCCCGGGACCTCCCTGAATACCCCAGAACTACCATTCCTGGGTACTGTGACACCCTGCATCCCCCTACCCACACCGGGACACGCTGTTCCCTCTCATCTGGCACGAGGACGTCCCTGAACCCCCAGTCCTGGGCATCGGGAGCTCCCTGAACCTCTCTTTTCGGGCACCGGGACCTCCCTGAACCCCCATTCCCTGGAAAGGGACGTTCCTGAACCCTGTCCCAGGAAATCCACCATTTCTGGGCCCCGGGACCACCCTGAAACTCTATTTCCGGGTCGGGGACCCCCCGTGCCCCCCGGCAATGGGACCTCCTTGCACCCCCATATCCAGGTGTGAACCCCCCACTGCCGTGCACGGGGACCCCCTGCACCTCCATCCCCGGCGCTGAGACCCCCCCGAGCCCCCTTATCCTGCACCAATAATCCCTTGCACCCCCTCTTCCCCCGCCCCCCGCGTTCCCTCGCTCACTTTCGTCTCTCCCAACCTGCGCCACCGCGATCCACCCAGCGACCGCTGAGTGCCCCCGGCACCGGGACCCCCTCCCGGCCCCGTCTGCTCCCGGGACCTTCTGCAAACAGCAGCGGAAAGAGTTCCAAAATTCATCATTCTTTTGACCATTTCGTTGGTTTCCGGGGGAGAACCGGTGAGACAGCAACTCACCACAAACCTCCGGGAGGGCAACAAAGGCTATGTGTGGGGGAAGTAGAGCAAAACCACGATTTATTAGGGGGAAAAAAAAAGAAAGAAAAAAAAAAGGGAAAAAAAGGAAAAAAAAGGAAAAAAAGGTGTGTGTGGGGGAAGTAAAATAGAATATATAATACAACAGCAGAACATTACTATGAAAGAAAGAAAATAACAGCACAGCTTGTTCTGATGGGACTTGGAGTTTGTTCTCTGATCTCCGAGCTGGGTCTGAGCCAGAAACCAGTTGGGTGGGAGAGACATTGCTGCTGAGGGGCTGAATATTTCAGAAACTAAAGTATCAAGTAACAACAGGAGGTTGCAGAAGTCGGTGATAAATGAGGGAATGATAAATGTTGCATATATGCATTTAACATTTACAAGTGATATGTACTGTATTAAAAAATAGTGTTAAGATAAAAATATAATTAAGTAGAAAAAGGTTAGGGTAAATTGTAACTTCAAAATAGTTGTGATATCTTAGAAAACATAGCAATAAGTACATGTCTTTTAAGTAGTAAATAAATAGTAATAAATAAATGTCTTTTAAGTTGATAATTAGTAAATAATTAATAGTAAATAAAATAAAATAAAAATATTAATAGTAAAATTAATTAAAATATTAATAGTAAATAAAATAGGAATAAATAAATGTCTTTTAAGTTGATAAACCACAGAGCCGGGGACCAAGACATCCTAATGAAATAAAGAACATAACCACAGGCATCCCAGGAAGTCTGTTGTCTTGACTTACACCTCCCAAAAGGTACTGTCACCTACAAATTAAGTTGGAACTGAGGAAACATAGACGGGAGGATTTCTGCCTTCAGCTCTGAGGCAATCCAGAGGGTCCGAGACTCCAAGACAGGCGCCGCCGTGGCAGAAAGGGGCAAGCATCAGAGGGGAGGGCGCTGAGTGAAGTGTAAATTACCTTCGAGGCTTAATGAATATGTAACAGTTGAAGAAAGTACTTAAGCTCGCAGTACAATGGATGGGTGCTCCTCTGGCAAAATTGCTAAGCGCCCAGCAGTGTTTTTGCCTTTGCTCTATTAATAAATGTTCAAAATTATGTCGTAAAAATTTCAGCTTGTGAACTCATTTATATCAGGTTCCAGAGTGCACGTTGGATTCCTTCATTTCCAGTTGAAAGCTCAGCTCCACTTTTCACTCTGATTTGTAAGGATGAATGTAAACATTCAACAAAATTCCCATAGAAAGACCCCACGAAGGTTCGTGTTGGAAGAGTTCCCTCGGGGCAGCCTCAACTCCTGCCCTGCTTTAGTCCCTCTCAAGCCCCCTGTGGTTTCAGCTGCTTTGCTCCGGCTGCCCCAAATCACAGTTAATTCCACGGAATTGAAACCAATCCGAGTCCTGGTGAGTCGGGATAAGGGCAGGGAGAGGTCACTCAGGGATCGCCATCACGGGCACGACAGCCCCGACGTGGGGAAATGAACTGAATTTGGGACTCAGCAAATCAGAACAGGAGAGTGAGGAGTAAAATAAATCCTGGAAAAAAACATCTCCTCCCGATCTCTTTCTCCTTCCCGGACTTTACTTTATCCCCGCCTCCCTCCGTGTTCCGCCCGGCGGTGCAGGGAGAAGGGATGGGGGAGTCACGGTCAGTTCGTGTCGCCGCTTCCCCTCAGGGGCAGGAATCCTTCCCCTGCCCCGGCGTGGGATCCCTCCCATGGGCTCAGTCCCTGCCCTGTCCAGCGGCGGGTCCCTCCCATGGGCTCAGTCCCTGCCCTGTCCAGCGGGGGTCCCTCCCATGGGCTCAGTCCCTGCCCTGTCCAGCGGGGGTCCCTCCCCACCCGTGCGGTCACTCCTCGGCCCGGTCCCGAGGCGCGGGGCACTCGTGTCGCAGCCGCGCTCCAGCCCCGTCAGCGGCAGCGCCGCTCCGTGCCGGGCAGGGCCGGCAGAAGGAGCCGGGCGGCGGCGGGGGCTGAATCCCGGCAGCAGCAACAAGAACAAGAAGAACAAGAAGAACAAGAAGAACAAGAAGAACAAGAAGAACAAGAAGAACAAGAAGAACAAGAAGAACAAGAAGAACAAGAAGAACAAGAAGAACAAGAAGAACAAGAAGAACAAGAAGAACAAGAAGGGGCCGGGGCCGCCGGCTGTGTCCGATCGCCGCGAGCAGCGGGGAGGCCTCGGGGAGCGGCCGCGGGCGGGGCCCTTTGGAGCCGCCCCGAGGCCTTTGTGCCGCCCTGGGGCCCTGAAGGAGTCGCTCCGCGGCACGGGCGAGGGGCGAACGACAGAAAAGACAGAGAAAAGAAGAAAATCCAATGGAAGAGCCGCAGCGAGGGGCGTCTCGGCCGGGCCGTGTCACTGAAGAGCTGCACCGAGAGAGCGGCGACGAGCGGCGGCGGTGAAAGAGCCGCAGCGGAGGGGCGTGGGATGGGAGGTGAGAATAGAATAAAACATAGAGATTCAAACAAAAAATTATAAAGGACCAGCACCGGGAGTGGCCGTTGCCTGTGACTAAAAAGCTGCACCGAGGGACCGTCGGGGCGGCACCGGGGGGTTTCGGCCGCTCCGTGTCACCGAAAGAGCCGCAGCGAGGGACGGGCGGGGCGCGGCTCGGATCGACCCCTCCAGTGTCGCGACGAGCGGCGACCCCGCGGGACCGCGCCGGGGCCGAGGGCGGCGGCAGCCGGAGCCGGGGAAGCGGCTTGGAGCGGCGGAGACGAGCGGGGTGTTCCCAGCCAGCCCCGCTCAGCCCTCACGCACCGCGCTGGGGCCGCCAAGCACTTTTCAACCCCGGCCGCCCCCACGGGCCGGGCCCCGCCGGTCCCGCTGCCGCCACCGCGGCCCCACGGAGCCCAGAAACCCCAGGAAATCACTCCTATGCACGAAAAACCCTTTTCAGCACAGCGAGGGCTGCAGGCTGTGCCTTATGTACTCCCTTCCCCTGAGTCCCTCCCGGGCACGGCCGGGCATTAGCTCGGCTCCCGGGGCTGTGGCCCGGCACCGGCTGCTGCCACAGGGCACGGGGTGCCGCACTTGGGCATTAAACCCAACAGCTTTGGAAAGGAGGGACAGCCCCAGAAAGCCTCGGGGAGCCCTCGGGAGCTTGGAGCTGCACGAGAGCCATAAAGGATGCCCTGGACACATCGATGGCCCCAGCAGCGGCTCTGCCTCCCAGCACGGGGCTGTGTCCCAGACCCCACGCTCCAGCCCGAGGTTTGGGGGGTTGGAGCGGAGCTGCTGGACGGAGCTTCCAGCCCCGCCAGCCAGAGCTCTGATCCCTCAGGACGCGACATCAGTGACAGGTGCCTGCCGGCGCTCGGGGTCTATCAGCTTTTGCAATCCACAGGGATAGACTGAGGCGATTTCCATCAATCACTATTTCTCCTTCCTTTTCCATCACAGATTTCACAGCGCTTCCTTTCACCCCAGAGATTTGGAAAACTAAATTCCCAGCTTCCCCTGCATCCCTGCAGCTTCCACAGCTCCAGCCTCGTCCCTCTTCTCCCGTTTCCTTTTCTCCAGTCTTTCCCTCCTGTCCCTGCCGGCTCGGAGGAAGGAGATTCACCCCCGGCACCCCCTGCCTCCTTCTTCTGTCCCGTTTGGCGCACTTGGTGCTTCTGGAGCCGCCTGCCCGCGCAGCCGGACTCGCCCTGTGGCCACTTAGCCATGGAGTGCAGGGAATGAACCGCAGGGATTATTGGGCTGGGCTAGCCTTGGCCGGGTGCCCGGTGCCACCAGAGCCGCTCTGGCACTCTCCTCACAGGTGCAGGACACAGAACACAGCAGGAAAGGCTCTGGGCTGGGCTAAGGGCAGGGAAATGTCACTCAGTGCTCACCATCAGGGGCAGAAGAAACCCAAGCTGGGGAAATTTATGGAATTTATTTCTAAACAAATCCCAGCAGGTGAAGAAGAACTAAAACAAACCCTAAAAAACAACCTCCCCACCCCTCCCTCCTGCTGGGCTCCCAGCCTCCACCTGCAGTCCCTCCTGTGCTCTCTCCACACGGGAATCTTCAAACCCGCCATGAACTCTGCTTTTGCCCCATCCTGGGATCTCTTCCCATAAAGGAAGAACTTTTTCCAGCAGAGATTCAGGGCACGATGGCTTTTGAGCCTCAGAGTGTTTCTCCTGCAGCTCCTCGTAGGTCTCCTCTTCCCGTGCTGCGTCTCCTGCACCACAGAACTCTGCCAGCTGCAGCTTTGCAAACGTCAGCTCAAGGTCTGCATGTTCCTGAACAATTTGCTCGAGGTCCTTGGGGGCTGCCTCCAATGCGTTCTTCTTGTCTTCTCCCTTTGCACGGAGCCAATGGATCTGATGGCCCCTGGGCAGGGCCTGGCCCAGAAGGTGGAACCTGAGTCCTGCTGCAGCAGCGCCGGGGGAGCTCCAGGACTCGCTGTGGCCGCTGGGGCAGCCACAGCACAGCCCGTTCCCAGGGAGGAGCCCAGGGCTCCGTGGGGCTCTGCACGACCTTGTCCCTGGGGCTCGTCTGGATCAGCCCGGGCAGCTGGGCTGCACTTGGCTTCCTTTGTGTCCCTGCTTCCCCTGGCACAGCACCTGCCCAGCGCCGAGGGGACAGCAATGGGAGCGGGGCACTTTGGGGTGAGGTTCAGTGTGTGTGCCCGGGATATATCCCAAATCCTTCCCTAAGGAGCAGCGAGGGCTGACAGAGCACAGGGTGCTCTGCTGAGCACGGGATGGCCCCGGGGGTGATGTCAGACAAAGCTGGGATGGGAGTGCCAAAGAACAGGAGTAGGAGAAGGAGAAGGAGGCGGAGCGGGCAGGAGAGGAGGGACACAGGAGGAAGAGGAAGTGCGGGGGGCGGGGGGAGGAGGAGTGGGAGGAAGAGGAGTGATAGAGCAGCACAAAGAGAAGCAGCAAAAGGAGCAGCCACGTGCGTCCATCGCTCTCTGTGTCCGCAGCCCTCGGCCCCAAAATCATCGCCCCCCCGGGGCTTCCCGCAGGTGACGGGGCAGGGGGAGCTCGCCCCAAAGATCTTGGCCGGTGGCTGGGTTTCGTTTTGGGAGGGGGGAATTTTTGGACCTTGGAGAACTCCAGCACCGAGTCCCAAATGCCTTTGTTGGTTGCCAGGAGGGCTTGTTTCGGGGGGGGTAGGGGACAGATGTTTGGATCTTGCAGGACTCCAAATGTGTGTTGCAAATGCCCCTGGGGGGATATTGGGGTGTCCCCTAGACGTGAGTTTTTCGGGGGATCCCGGTGGCAAGCTGCTGGGAAAAATGGGATGGGATGGGATGGGATGGGATGGGATGGGATGGGATGGGATGGGATGGGATGGGATGGGATGGGATGGGATGGGATGGGGCTCAGGAAGGGTGGGATGTGGATTGGTGTGTGGGATGAAGTCTGGGGGAGGGGGATGGGTGGGATGGGCCTGGGATGAGGCAGCTGAAGGTTCGGGATGATGAAGCCAGTGGGGGACCCTACTCCTTAGGGTCTTGCATTCACCACCTCTGAGGGAGTTTCGGCGTAGCCCTAATCCTTCAGGGGGTGACACTGGCAGCGGGGGACACGTGGCTGCGGAACCTCAGACCCCACCTGCGCCCCCCTCGCCCCCAGCGCCCCCGGGAGCGGAATTTGGGGACGGGGGTGGTGGGGGTCGCCCAGGCCAGGTTCCCCCGCGCTGTCCCGGTGGGGCCGAGTGCGGGGGGAGCCCCGCGGGGCCCGGCCCTGCCCGGGCACGGCTGATGCCGCCCGCCCGCGCTCCGCACTGCTCCGGCCTGGTGCTCGAAGTGCCGCGCGGGGCGGGGCTGCTTTGGGGACCCAGTATGGACTCCCAGTATGACCCTGGTCACTTCCCCTCACTCCCTGTAGGATCCCTGTTGCTCCCAGGATGAACACAGTCACTTCCAGCCATTTCCTAGTATGATGCAATTTTCCGCCAGCACGGTCCCAGTTGCTCCCAGTTCCTCCCTCTTTTGCCCTGTGTGTTCCCAGTTCTCCCAGTTTCCCCTAGCATAGTCACAGTCACTCCCAGTACGATCCCAGGATGAGTCCAGTATGATGCCAGTCTCTCCCAGCAGGGCCTCAGTCATTCCCACTTGCCACCAGTTGCCCTCACCGTGGTCCCAGTTCCCACCAGCACATTCCCAGTCTCTCCCAGTATGGTCCCAGTCACCACCTGCATGGTCTAAGGCACTCCCAGTATATCCCAGTTGCCCTGAACATTCTCATAGTCATTCCCAGGCACTCCCAGTTCCCTCAGCATGGTTCAGTTGCCCCCAGGATTATCCCAGTCACTGCCAGTAGATCCTAGTTGTCAGCAGCATGCACCCTGTCACTCCCAGTCGGCTCCCAGTGTATCACCAGTTGGCTCCCAGCATGGGCCTAGTAAGTCCCAGAAAGCCCCAGTCAGGGTCCATTGACACCCACTATAATCTCAGTATGATCCCAGTCCCTCCCAGTATGATGCCGGTGGCCCCCAAAGTGATCCCAGTTACTCCCTGTCGATGCCAACATGAGCCCAGTAGCCTCCAGTATGATGTCTGTGACTCCCTGTCTCTCCCAGTATATCCCAGTTGCTCCCAGCATGCTCCCAGTCATTCCCACTTCCTCCCAGTTGCTTTCAGCATGATTCCAGTTGGCCACAGCCAATCCCAGGCTGTCCCAGTATGATTCCAGTCACCCTCAGTGTGATCCCAATATACCCCAGCATGGGGCCAGTGGCTCCCACTGTGTTCCCAGTATGATTGGTGTTGCCACCAGCATAGTTCCAGTTCTTCCCAGTTCCTCACAGTATGAACCCACTTGCTCCCGGTGGCCTCTAGTATAGTCCCAGTCCCTCTCAGCAGGGTCCCAGTCATGCCCAGGGTGGCCTCAGACACTCTCACTTGCTCCCAATTGCCTCTAGAGTGGTCCCAAATGTTCCCAGAGTTGTTCCAATCAGCCCAGTATGGTTATAGACACTGCCAATATATCCCAGTGTCCTTCAGCATACTCGTAGTCATTCCCAGGCACGCCCAGTTGCCCCAGTAAGGTTCTAGTTCCCTTCAGAATGATCCTCATCTTTCCCAGTTTCTCCCAGTTGCCTCCAGCATGATCCTGGTTTCAGTCCGTTGCCCAAATTGTGGTCCCAGTTTGTCCCAGTATGACCCTTATGTCCCCAGCTGTGGTCTCAGTCCCCCTCAGCATGGTTCCAGTAGCTTCCAGTTGATCCCAGTTGCTCCCAATGTGTCCAGAGTTTCCTCACAACATGGCCCCAGTAACCCCAGTCAGGTTATTCAAATACACCTCGGGGGACATTGGGGGGATCCCCAGGAGGTGTTTTTGCGGGGCCCTGGTGGCAGTGCCAGCAGTGCCATGGCAGGGGGCAGGGGGATGCTGGTCCCCCCTCCATGGTGGGCTTTCGGGTCTGCCTGGGGCCACAGGGGACAGCACGTGCGACCAGTGGGGAATTGGGGACACCGGTTTTGGGGATCCTGGTAGAGCCAGGGGAGGGGAGAGTGGAGGGGGGTGATAGTGGAGCTGGGGGACCACTGGCAGCCTTGGGTTGGGCCCCTGGGTCCCTGAAACAGGGACTCTCAGGGGGGAATCCCTGGGACCCCCAAAACCCCCAGCTTCTGTAACTGGGACCCTGAGAGTGGAGACCCCCAGGAGCCCGGAGTGTGGAACCCAGAGATGGAGGACCCCTGGGATTTCTGGGACCCCTGTCAGTCTGGGGAGTGTGGGGACACTGCAGAGGAGGGTTCTCTGATGGGAGGTGCTGGAGAGCTGGGACCTCCAGAAGCCTGGACAGTGGGGAACCCCAGAACCCCAAAGTGGAGAGACCAGAGAGGCAGAACTCCTGGGAGAGTCTTTTTTGGGGCTGAATCCTGGTGTTCTGGAGGTTTTTATGGACCCCAGATGCCCGGTCATTTCTAAAGATGGAATTGGACAGGGCAACCTTCAAACCCAATGCAGTCACCCCTTGCTTTCCTCCAAACCAGGATTTCCCATTCCCAAACCTTGGCTGGATGGAGGAGGAGGCTGTGAGGAAGAGGAAGATGCCCCAGGACCCCCAGGCAGGTGAGGAGGAAGTCACTGCCCCTTTCCCCCTCTCTTCTCCTCCATCTCCCAGCCCAGCATCGCCCCTGGCTGCAGGACAGCCCCGCTGCCAATGCCGTCCTGCTGGGGACAGATTGGGTGATGTCCTTCCCCTTCCCTCTGGCATGGAGGCAAATCCCAAATCCTCTCTTTGTCCTTCCTCCCCCAGAACATGAGCAGAGGACCAGGGAGGAGAAATCCTTGGGGCAGAACCTCATGGAAGAGGCCATTTTGAGCAGCTCCACAGTGCAGGAATCCAATGGGGAGGAAAAGCCACAGAGGTCTCGCACAAGGATGAGCTCCAAACCCAGCCCAGGGTGCTCCAAGGAGGAAAGACCCACCCTGTGCCGGGAAGGTGACCAGAGCTTCAGCCAGAGCTCGGGCCAGGTGGTCCATGAGCAGCTTCACAATGGGGAGAAGCCTTTCAGTTGTGAGGAATGTGGGAAGAGCTTCAGCCGGAGGCACAATCTGATCTGGCACCAGAGGATCCACACCAGGGAACGGCCCTACAAGTGTGGGAAATGTGGGAAGAGCTTCATAAACAGCTCTGACCTGATTGTCCATCTTAGGATCCACACTGGGGAGAAGCCCTATGAGTGTGGGGAATGTGGGAAGAGCTTCAGCACGAGCTCCTACCTGATTGTCCACAAGAGGATCCACACCGGGGAACAGCCCTACGAGTGTGGGGAATGTGGGAAGAGCTTCATAAACAACTCTGACCTGATTGTCCATCTTAGGATGCACACTGGGGAGAGGCCCTATGAGTGTGGGGAATGTGGGAACAACTTCAGTACAAGGTCCTACCTGATTGTCCACCAGCGGAGCCACACTGGTGAGAGGCCCTATGAGTGTCCTGAGTGTGGGAAGAGGTTTCAGACGTCCTCCAGTCTCCTCCGTCATGAGCGGATTCACACAGAGGAGAGGCCCTTCCGCTGCCCTGACTGCAGGAAGGGCTTCAAGCACAACTCCCACCTCATCAGGCACCGACGCACCCACACCGGGGAGAGACCCTATGAGTGTCCCAAGTGTGGGAAGAGCTTTTCCAGGAGCACTCACTTGACCCGACACCAAGAGAGGCACCAATAAGGGAGTCCTGTGAGTGGCCTGAGTGCAGGGAGAGCTTCGTGCACTGCTCCAACTTCATCCCCATCAGAGGAACCACGTTGGGAAGAGCCCTGGTGACCCACATTCCCTGTGACCCACATTGGGAAGACACCTGGCAGGTGGTCTCCATGTCCTTCTGGGTCTCCGTAGGCACCTGGATGAACACAGGGGGAAGAACATCCATGGGGACTCTGATTGAAATTGGAAATTCATTGGGAAGAGCGGATTTGTAGACATTACACTCAGAAAAATCTCACGTGTTCTGTGCAATTGTTTCTTCTGGTGGCATCAAGCAGCACTAGATGATCTTGGAGGTCTTTTCTAACCTAAATAATTTCCTTCTTCATTCTGTCAAAACAACCAAAACAGGTTCACATAAAGAAATTAAACAAAGATATCTAAAGCCACACTGTTTTACTCAGAATTGAGGGTGAATTTGTGGTTGGTTCACAGGATTATTTCGGAAGGTTTGGGTGTTGTGGGGCTCCTTACCCAGGCAGACAGGGCTACAAGATTGTAGCTGTGCCGTCAGAACAGGGAGTTCAGATGAGCCTGTCTGTTCTCCAGGAATTCCTGTTGTCTGTCCCAGTCCCTGGCCTGGGTCTCCCCATTTGGGGTGTGCCCCCCAAAGTGCCCAAACTGCTGCTGAAGTGTCTGAGCTGCTCCTGGCTTTGGATGTTCCTGTCCACCAACCTCTCCTGGTCAGTGCCAGGGGGGCTTGGGAGGGGCTTTTGTGGCTCTTGGGGGCATTTGTGTTGCTAGGAGAGGGTTTGGGGGCTTTTGGGGCTCTGTGAGGTAGGTTTTGGGTCCTGGCCGGGCTGTGTGGCTTGGAGAGAATTTGGGTTGGTCTTGGGGGAGATGAGAAGGGGATTCGGTGGCTCTTGAGCCCATTTATATTGCAGGTAGTGGTTGGGGGGGTCCTGGGGGGAGCTGTGGTGTGGTTTGAGGGGTCTGGGAGTGACTGTGGGGCTGGAAGGTGCTAAGATCCATATATGAAGGTGCTTAGAAATACCTCTGCCCAAATTAAGGGGCAAACGACACCATGTGCTGCTCAAAAGTACAGGTTTTATTTGATAGTAAATGTGAGAGAGAGAGAAGAAAAGAGAAAGTTAGAAGCAGGAAAAGAGGTGGGGGAGACAAAAAGAGAGTGACAGTGACAGAATGAAAGAATATCACCATCTGTGGATCCAACGATGCTGTGTTGATCCTCTCCAGCTTGGTCTTCCTGGTGGTGATGGTTCCCCCAAAAGCACAGAATCCCATGGGTTAATACACACTCAGGCCAGGTGGCAATGTCCAGGCATGTCCCCTGGGGGAAGGGACAGTCTCTTGCAGCAGACTCTGCTGGCATCACGTGCAGTCCTGTGGGGCAAGGCTGAGCACTTTGGGGGGTCTGTGATGGATTATGACACCCCCTCAGCTGCCTCTCACGTGAAAGTCCCGTGGATGTGTCCTGTGGGCTTGGGGGTTCCACAGCTGGGCCAGTTTGTGTAACGGAGGATGAGTGTTTATTGTTTCTCACCAGAGGTTATGCCACTGCACCCAAAACCTCCTCCTCCCCCCCTCGGCTGTGGGGGAAGTCTGTGTAGCCCTGGCTTTGTGAGCTGTGCTCTCCCCCACCCCAAACTCAGCCGGGGATGATTCTCAGCACAGCTGGTGGCTTTGGCCTTTGTGCATGCATTCCTTTCCTTCAGCCTGAGATGACTGAACAATAGGTTTCCCTTTATCTAATCTCAGCAGTTTGACTTTCAGTGCAAAGTCCCAGTCAGGTATCTTCAAGAGAGGCTTCTTTGGTTGTAGTTTCTTTATACAGTTTTTTGTTATGATTGATATAAATGAGTTTGCAAGCTGAAATTTTAGCAACATAACTTTGAACATTTATTAATACAGCAAAGGCAAAAATAGGGCTGGGTGCTTAGCAATTTAGCCAGAGGCGCAATCCATTCATTTTACTGTGAACTTAAGTACTTTCTTTAACTGTTACATATTCATTAAGCCTAGAAGGTAATTTACACTTCACTCAACTCCCCTCCTTCGATCCCAATCCCTGCCCCCTTCTGCCAGCACAGCGCCTGTCTTGGCGTCTCGGATCCTCTGGATTGCCTCAGAACTGAAGGCAGAAATCCTCCCGTCTATGTTTCCTCA
Organism: Acanthiza pusilla; assembly: GCA_036630365.1. Lineage (NCBI taxonomy): Eukaryota > Metazoa > Chordata > Aves > Passeriformes > Acanthizidae > Acanthiza > Acanthiza pusilla. The sequence continues at coordinate 618,153 of JAXCHO010000155.1, read as the reverse complement.
GTTCCGAATTAATTTGTAGTTGACAGTTCTTTTTGGGAGGTGTGAGTCGAGACAACAGACTTCCTGGGATGCCTATGGTTATCTTCCTTGTTTCTTTAAGATGTCTTGATCCCCAGCTCTGTGATTTATCAACTTATAAGCCATTTATTACCATGTATTTATTACTACGTTTTCTATCGTATCACAACTATTTCGAAGTTACAATTCACCCTAACCTTGTTTCCACTTAATTATATGCTATCTTAACACTATTTTTTCACAGTATATTATCACTTGTAAATGTTAAATTCATATATGTGAAAGACAGCATTTATCATTCACTCATTTATCACACCCGTGTCCCTCAGGAGTCCCAGGAATGCCCCCAGCCCCAGCGCTGGAGCCATCGCGCTGCTCCGCTGCGGCCCCGCCCCCAGAGCCGCCTCCTGACCCGCCATTGGCGCCGCGATTTCCTGTCCGCCAATGGTGACTCTAGTTTCTCATGACGTCATAGGTTACCGAGCAGATTCCGGTGCCTCAGGCAGCGAGAGGCGAAAGCGAAAGTGACCGAGGAGGGGAGAGAGGAATTCCGGGGAATTCCGGGGAATTCCCCTGGCTCCCCTCCTGGGATCCCTCTGGGACCCTCCACGGCCACGCACTGCGGGACCCCCGGGCCGGGCGGTGCTGAACTCCCGGGGCCCTGCGCTCAAACTCTGCCCGGAACCCGCTGCGTTCGGCCCAAAGCGGGGGAAGCATTCGGATCCAGTTTTTCCTGCGCCTGCGGGTCCCCACCCGCGACGGAGCAGGACTGGGCGCTGTGACCCCGATCCCTGATTCCCAATCTCCTTCTCTCTCCCTCTTCTTCTCTCTCTTTCCTTTGGGTGATCAGAAATCCCAGAGCGGCTGTAGAGCCCCGTGCCCAGTTCGGGTTTCCCAGGAAAGGGAGGCCTGGGGCTGAGGTGAGCTGGGATGGCCGGGAATGGGGGTCCGGGGGTCGCCGGGGTCAAGGAAACAGGGGATCCAGGGACCGGGAGAGGCGGATACCCGGGAAAGGGCGTGTGGGGGGGGATATTGGTGTAGGATAAGGGGGTCCAGGGGGGTCCAAGTGCCCAGGAATGGCCATTCAGAGGGGTCCTCCAGGGTCAAGGAAAAGAGGGGCTCCCCAAAGGCCACTGCCAGGGGCAACAGGAGCTGTGTCAGGAGCTCAGTGGGAGAGGAAAAGGGGGGAGCCGGGGGGGTCACACACTGTGGGGTGGACACGACCCCCGGGGACCCCCCCTCACCTCCTCCCACAGGTGGAGGCCCAGCCCAGGTAAAGCCCACCATGAAGGCCCTGACCCCTGTCAGCATCTTGGGGGAGCGTCCGGCGGCAACTCCGGGGGGTGGGGGAGTGGGGCAGGATCTGGGAAACGGCGGCAGCTGCCGGCAAGGGACCGGGACAGACTGGGATGGACTGGGACAGGCTGGGATGGACTGGGTCAGACTGGAACACCAGGATACACCGGGACCAGGACTGGGACCCAGTGGGACCAGAATTGGGGCAATCGGGATCATAGTGGGAGCAACTGGGATATACTGGGAGCGACTGAGAGTGACTGGGATCATTCTGGTGAAAACTGGAACCTTACTGGGGCAACTGAGTGTGACTGGGAATGACTGCGAGCATGCTGAGGGCAACTGGGATATACTGGGAGTGTCTGTAACCATACTGGGGGTGATTGGGAACACACAGAGAGTGACTGGGAGTGACTGGGTCTACACTGGGGGCAACTGGAATTGACTGGGACCATGCTGGGGGAGACTGGAGTCATACATGGAATAGCTACTCTAGGGGCAGCTGAGAGCAAGTGGGATTAGACTGGGAGGAGCTGGGAGCAATTAGGACCATGCTGGGGTGTTATGATCCAATTATTAAGGTTCTTAGAAATACCTCTGCTCGAATTAAGGTGCAAACAAGACCGTATGCCAGTCAATAGTATGGGTTTTATTTGATAGTAAATATGAGAGAGCGAGAAGAAGAGAAAAGGAGGAGTAGGAAATGAGGTGGGGGGGACAGAAAGAGAGTGACAGTGACAGAATAAAAGAATATCACCATCTGTGCGTCCCAATGATGTTGTGTTGATCCTCTCAAGCTTGGTCTTCCTGGTGGTGATGGTCCCCCCAAAAGCACAGGATCCCATGGGTTAATACACACTCAGGCCAGGTGGCAATGTCCAGGCATGTCCCCCGGGGGAAGGGACAGTCTCTTGCAGCAGACTCTGCTGGCATCACGTGCAGTCCTGTGGGGCAAGGCTGAGCACTTTGGGGTCTGTGATGGATTATGACACCCCCTCAGCTGCCTCTCACGTGAAAGTCCCGTGGATGTGGCCTGTGGGCTTGGGGGTTCCACAGCTGGGCCAGTTTGTGTAACGGAGCATGAGTGTTTATTGTCTCTCACCAGAGGTTATGCCACTGCACCCAAAACCTCCTCCTCCACCCTCAGCTGGGGGGAAGTCTGTGCAAACCTAAGTTTGTGAGCTGTGCTCTCCCCCACCCCAAACTCAGCCGGGGATGATTCTCAGCACAGCTGGTGGCTTTGGCTTTGTGGATGCATTCCTTTCCTCCAGCCTGAGATGACTGAACAATAGGTTTCCCTTTATCTAATCTCAGCAGTTTGACTTTCAGTGCAAACTCCCAGTCAGGTATCTTCAAGAGAGGCTTCTTTGGTTGTAGTTTCTTTATACAGTTTTTTGTTATGATTGATATAAATGAGTTCGCAAGCTGAAATTTTTACTACGTAATTTTGAACATTTATTAATAGAGCAAAGGCAAAAACAGTGCTGGGCACTTACCAGTTTTGCCCGAGGTGCAATCCATTCATTTTACTGTGAACTTAAGTACTTTCTTTAACTGTTACATATTCATTAAGCCCAGAAGGTAATTTACACTTCACTCAACTCCTCCCCTCTGATCCCTGCCCCCTTCTGCCAGCACTGTGCCTGTCTTGGAGTCTCGGATCCTCTGGATTGCCTCAGAACTGAAGGCAGAAATCCTCCCGTCTATGTTTCCTCAGTTCCAACTTAATTTGTAGGTGACAGTTCCTTTTGGGAGGTGTGAGTCAAGATAACAAACTTCCTGGGATGCCTGTGGTTGTCTTCTTTGTTTCTTTAAGATGTCTTGATCCCCAGCTCTGTGTTTTATCAACTTGAAAGCCATTTATTACCATGTATTTATTACTACGTTTTCTAACATATTACAACTATTTCAAAGTTACAATTTACCCTAACCTTTTTCTACTTAATTATATTTTATCTTAACACTATTTTTTTTTCACAGTACATTATCACTTGTAAATATTAAATTCATATATGCGAAAGCCAGCATTTATCATTCACTCATTTGTCACGGCTCCTGCCGCTGCATCCCCTCAGGGGCAGGAATCCTTCCACTTCTCCGGCGTGGGATCCCTCCCATGGGCTCCGTCCCTGCCCTGTCCAGCGGGGGTCCCTCCCCACCCGTGCGGTCACTCCTCGGCCCGGTCCCGGGGCGCGGGGCACTCGTGTCGCAGCCGCGCTCCGGCCCCGTCAGCGGCAGCGCCGCTCCGTGCCGGGCAGGGCCGGCAGAAGGAGCCGGGCGGCGGCGGGGGCTGAATCCCGGCAGCAGCAAGAAGAACAAGAAGAACAAGAAGAACAAGAAGAACAAGAAGAACAAGAAGAACAAGAAGAACAAGAAGAACAAGAAGAACAAGAAGAACAAGAAGAACAAGAAGGGGCCGGGGCCGCCGGCGGTGTCCGATCGCCGCGAGCAGCGGGGAGGCCTCGGGGAGCGGCCGCGGGCGGGGCCCTTTGGAGCCGCCCCGAGGCCTTTGTGCCGCCCCGGGGCCCTGAAGGAGTCGCTCCGCGGCACGGGCGAGGTGCGAACGACAGAAAAGACAGAGAAAAGAAGAAAATCCAATGGAAGAGCCGCAGCGAGGGGCGTCTCGGCCGGGCCGTGTCACTGAAGAGCTGCACCGAGAGAGCGGCGACGAGCGGCGGCGGTGAAAGAGCCGCAGCGGAGGGGCGTGGGATGGACGTGCAAATAGAATAAAATATAGAGATTCAAATAAAAAATGATAAAAGAATAGCACCGTTAGTGGCCGCTGCCTGCGACTGAAACCGCTGCACCGAGGGACCGTCGGGTCGGCACCGCGGTGTTTCGGCCGCTCCGTGTCACCGAAAGAGCCACAGCAAGGGACGGGCGGGGCGCGGCTCGGATCGACCCCTCCAGTGTCGCGACGAGCGGCGACCCCGCGGGACTGCGCCGGGGCCGAGCGGCGGCGGCAGCCGGAGCCGGGGAAGCGGCTTGGAGCGGCGGAGACGAGCGGGGTGTTCCCAGCCAGCTCCGCTCAGCCCTCACGCACCGCGCTGGGGTCGCCGCGCACTTTGCAGCCCCGGCCGCCCTCACGGGCCGAGCCCCGCCGGTCCCGCTGCCGCCACCGCGGCCCCACGGAGACCAGAAACCCCAGGAAATTGCTCCGATGTAGTAAAATAATTTTCAGCACAGCGAGGGCTGCGGGAAGTGCCTTATGGACTCCCCCACCTCGCAGTCCCTCCTGGGCACGGCCGGGCATTAGCTCGGCTCCCGGGGCTGCGGCCCGGCACCGGCTGCTGCCACAGGGCACGGGGTGCCGCACTTGGGCATTAAACCCAACAGATTTGGGGAGGAGGGACAGCCCCAGAAAGCCTCGGGGAGCCCTCGGGAGCTTGGAGCTGCACGAGGCCCATAAAGGATGCCCTGGACACACTGATGGCCCCAGCAGCGGCTCTGTCCCCCAGCACGGGGCTGTGTCCCAGACCCCACGCTCCAGCCCGAGGTCTGGGCTGTGAGCGCAGAGCTGCTGGACGGAGCTTCCAGCCCCGCCAGCCAGAGCTCTGATCCCTTGGGACGTGACATCCGTGACGCCAAGTGCTTGGGGTCTGCCAGCTTTTGCAATCCAGAGGGATAAACTAAGTCCATTTCCATCAATCACCGTTTCTCCTTTCTTTCTCATGACAGATTTCACAGCACTTCCTTTCACCCTGGAGATTTGGACAACTAAATTCCCGGCTGCCCCTGCATCCCTGAAGCTTCCACAGCTCTAGCCTCGTCCCTCCTCTCCCGTTTCCTTTTCTCCAGTCTTTCCCTCCTGTCCCTGCCGGCTCGGAGGAAGGAGATTCACCCCCGGCACCCCCTGCCTCCTCCTTCTGTCCCGTTTGGCGCACTTGGTGCTTCTGGAGCCACCTGCCCGCGCAGCCGGACCCGCCCTGCGGCCGCTTAGCCATGGAGTGCAGGGAATGAATGGCAGGGATTATTGGGCTGGGCTGGCCCTGGCCGGGTGCCCGGTGCCACCAGAGCCACTCTGTCACTCTCCTCACAGGTGCAGGACACAGAAGACAGCAAGAAAGGCTCGTGGGCTGGGATAAGGGGAGGGAGATGTCACTCACTGGTCATTGTCAGGGGCACAACAGACCCCAGTTGAGGAATTTAATGGAATTTATTTCCAAGCAAATAATAGTAGGAGAAAAAGAACTAAAAGAAACTCAAAAAAACACCTTCCCCAGCCCTCCCTCCTTCCCCGGCACCTTGCCTCCACCTGCATTCTTTCCTCTCCCCTCTGCATGGGAAATTTGTCCTGGCCACGAACTTTGTTTTGCCTCATCCCGGGATCTCTTCCCATAAAGGATGAACTTTCTCCAGCAGAGATTCAGAGCGTGAGAGCCTTGAGGCTCAGGGTGTTTCTCCTGCAGCGCCTTGTAGGTCTCCTCTTCCCGTGCTGGGTCTCCTGCACCACAGAACTCTGCCAGCTGCAGCTTTGCAAACGTCAGCTCAAGGTCTGCATGTTCCTGAACAATTTGCTCGAGGTCCTTGGGGGCTGCCTCCAATGCGTTCTTCTTGTCTTGCCCCTTTGCACAGAGCCAATGGATCTGATGGACCCTGGGCAGGGCCTGGCACAGAAGGTGGAACCTGGGTCCTGCTGCAGCAGCGCTGGGGGAGCTCCAGGACTCGCTGTGGCCGCTGGGGCAGCCACAGCACAGCCCGTTCCCAGGGAGGAGCCGAGGGCTCCGTGGGGCTCTGCACGACCTTGTCCCTGGGGCTCGTCTGCATCAGCCCGGGCAGCTGGGCTGCACTTGGCTTCCTTTGTGTCCCTGCTTCCCCTGGCACAGCACCTGCCCAGCGCCCAGGGGACAGCAATGGGAGCGGGGCACTTTGGGGTGAGGTTCAGTGTGTGTGCCCGGGATAAATCCCAAATCCTTCCCTAAGGAGCAGCGAGGGCTGACAGAGCACAGGATGCTCTGCTGAGCACGGGATGGCCCCGGGGGTGATGTCAGACAAAGCTGGGATGGGAGTGCCAAAGAACAGGAGTAGGAGGAGGAGAAGGAGGCGGAGCGGGCAGGAGAGGAGGGACACAGGAGGAAGAGGAAGTGCGGGGGGCGGGGCGAGGAGTGGAAGGAAGAGGAAGGATAGAGGAGCAGAAAGAGAAGCAGGAAAAGGAGCTGCCACGTGCGTCCATCGCTCTCTGTGTCCGCAACCCTTGGCCCCGGAAGCATCGCCCCCTCAGGGTATCTCGCAGGTGACGGGACAGGGGGAGCTCGCCCCAAATATCTTGGGCGGTGCTTGGGGTTCTTTTTGGGAGGGGGGAATTTTTGGACCCTGTAGGTCTCCAGCACCGAGTCCCAAATGTCTTTCTTGGTTGCCAGGAGGGGTTTTTTTGTGGGGGGAGGGCGCGGATGTTTGGATCTTGCAGGACTCCAAGGGAGAGTGGCAAATGGCCCTTGGGGGGATATTGGAGTGTCCCCTAGATGCAAGTTTTTTGGGGGGCCGGGAAAAATGGCATGGGATGGCATGGGATGTGGATTGGTGTGTGGGATGAAGTGTGAGGGAGGGGGATGGGTGGGATGGGGCCTGGGATGAGGCAGCTGAAGGGTCGGGGTGATGAGGACGGGCGGAACACCACTCCTTAGGCGCTTCCGGTGTATCCGCCACCTCTGAGGAGTTTTGGGGTACCCCTAACCTTCCGTGTCCCCAGCACCTGGAACTGCACTCTCCCCTCACACAGGGTGCTGCCGTTCACCAGCCTGAGCCCTGTTTCCTCAAGGACAGGGAAAGGTGACAGTGAGGGGTGGGAGCTCCTGCCCCCTCAGCATCTGGAGGGGAGGCCGCAGGGACACAGTGCAGACAGTGCCATCAGCCCTTCTGTCCCCACACCCTGCTCAGCCCCCCACACCTGTGCCTGTCCCTGCCACGCTCTCGTTGTGGAACCTCCCCAGTGACTCCTCAGGTGTGCAGTGCCATCGGTGCTCCGGCTCGGCCGCCCCGCCCTTTGCCCCCCGACCCCGCTCGGGCCCCACACCGAGCCCGCTCCGCTCTCGGGCTGCTCGCATGGCACCGCCCCCTCCTGCCCCGCCCCTCCCCGCCTCCTCTGGATTGGCCAATGGCCCACTGGCCCCGCCCCCTTTGGCAGCCATCGCTCCACAGCGCTGAGGGGGACGCGGGACGGCGACAATCGGGAGGGTCCCTTGGGGCTTTGGGGGCACGGGAGGGACTGGCAAGGGCAGGCGAGAGAGCGTCACAGGAGGGGCGAGATTTGGGGTGGGGGTGGACTGTGGAACCCCCCAAAAAGTCTCCCAAATTGTGCCAGCCCTTTCCCCAAGCTGGCCCAACTTCACCCCCAGCATGGCTTCCAAGTGCCCCGAAACTTGTGCATGGCTGTGGGGGGAAGGGGGGAAGCAGCAGGACCCCTCCCCATGTCCCAACAGCTCTGTGCCCAGCTGGGAGGAGGAGGAAGGGGGTGGGGGTGCAGGGGGTTCCTCCCAAATTTCCCCCACAGCCGTGACACAGCTGGACACTTGGGAGGCTGTCTCAGGCCTTATTGCCCACCTGCATCCCAGGACAGAGCACAAAATCCACCTGCAGCCCATGGTGATTCCACAGGGTCACAATGGTCCCTTGCTTCCATGAGGTTCCGTCAGGTCACAGTGGAACCCTGGTGCCATATTGTTCCATAGCCTCCCAGTGCTCTCCTGGGTTCCGTGAGGCCCTGCTGTGACACACTGGAGCTTTGCTTCCCTGAGTTACCATGACCCAACTATGTTCTCCCGTGTTCCATGAGGCCCTTCTTTGTCACAGTAGAGCCTTGGTTCCATAAGATTCCACAGCTTCACAATGGTCTCCTCTGTGCCATGAGGAAATGCTGCATCACACCAGAGCCTTGGTTCCATCAAGTTCCATAACCTCACTTTGCTTTTGGCTTCCATAAGCCCCTGATGTGTCACTTTAGCATTTTGCTTTAATGAGATATCATAGCGTCAATGCGTTCTTCTGTGTTCCATGAGGCCCCACTGTGACACACTGCAGCCTTGGTTCCGTGAGTTTCCATCACCTCACAGCAGCTCCTGGCTTCCATGAGGCCCTGCTGTGACAAAATGGATCCTTGGTACTGTGAGGTTTCAAAACCCTCACTATGGTCTCTTGCTTCCTTAAAGCTCCTCTGTGTCACATTTGAACCTTGGTTCCATTGGGTTCCAGAACCTCACAGTAGTCTCCTGCACTCCAGGAGCAGCTGCTGTTTCCAATTTCAGCTTCGCTTTCATGAGGTTCCACAACCTCCTCATGGTCCCCTGGGCCCAGGGAGGCCCCACTGTGTCACATGAGAGTCTTGGAGCCAAGGGATTTCCATGGCCTCCAAATGCTCTGCAGCCCCCAATTTTCCCTGTTTCCCTCTCCTTTTCCCCGGGCCGGCTTCCCCCCTGCCCCCAGTGCTGGGCTAGGAGCAGCTGAGAGCCCCGTGCTGCCCATACCGACCTGTCCCGGCTCCATCCCCGCTCCTCCCGTGGGTTGCGAGGGCTTTGGGAATGTCGGAGGCAGAGGAGGGATGGAGGAGAAGGAGGGAAGAAGAGAAGCGTGGGAGGCAATGGAAGGAGGAGGAGTGGAAGAAGGGATTGGGGGAAGGAGGGTGAGGAGGTGGGATTAGGGCAGAGAAGGAGGAGGTGGAGAAGAGATGGAAGAGCAGGAGCGGGAGGAGGAGACACAGATGGGGAGGAGCAGGAGGAAGAGGAGGGACAGAAGAGGAGCGGATGATAGCCACCTGGTCCGGGTCTCTGAATTTGCAGTCCCCCCGGACCATCGCTGCCCCCACCCCAGAGGTGAGCGGGGAGGGGGAGCTCACCCCAAATATCTGGGGGGGTCCCTGGGTTTGAGGGGTTTTTTTGGGCAATGTTTGGAGTTTGAAGGACTCCAGAGCCGAGCTGCAAATGTACCTCGGGGGGACATGGGGGTCCCCGGAAGGTGTTTCTGGGGGCTCCTGGTGGTGGTGCTGGCAGAGCCCCGATGGGGGCGGGGGGATGCAGGTCCCCCCGCGGTGGGGGGTGGGCTCTGCCCGGGCCGGGCCCTCCAAGCTCTGCTCGGGGCCACGTGTGGACTGGCAAGGGAGGGGGGGGGCAGCGGTTTTGGGGACCCTCGGGAGCCCCGGCTTCCCTAAGCAGGATCCCAGGGAGAGGAGACCCCCAGAACTGCAGAGCGGGGACCCCGCGAGGAGAAATACCTGGGATTGCCGGGACCCTCGGCGGGGGGGTCTGGGGGCTGGAGGGGCAGGATGGCCAGAAAGGGGTTCAGGGCTGCCAGGTCCCGGAGTGGCTGCTCCCAGTATGAGCCCAGTCACTCCCAGTCTCATCCTGGTCACTTCTCCTCACTCCCTGTAGGATCCCAGTCACTCCCAGTCATTCCTTAGTATGATGCAATTTGCCCCAGCACGGTCCCAGTTCCTCCCTCTTTTGCCCAGTGTGTCCCCAGTTCTCCCAGTTGCCCCGAGCATAGTCACGGTCACTCCCAGTACAATCCCAGGATGAGTCCAGTATGATGCCAGTCTCTCCCAGCAAGGCTCAAGTCATTCCCACTTGCCCCCAGTGTGGCCCCTGTTCCTGCCAGCACATTCCCAGTCACTCCCAGTGTGGTCCCAGTCACCACCCGCATGGTCTCAGGCACTCCCAGTATATCCCAGTTGCCCTGAACAATCTCGTAGTCATTCCCAGGCACTCCCAGTTCCCTCAGCATGGTTCATTTGCCCCCAGGATTATCCCAGTCACTGCCAGTAGATCCCAGTTGTCAGCAGCATGCACCCTGTCATTCCCAGTTGCTCCCAGTATATCTCCATTTGGCTCCCAGCATGTGCCTAGTAGCTCCCAGTTAACCCCAGTCAAGGTCCATGGACACCCACTATAATCCCAGTATGGTCCCAGTCCCTCCCAGTATGATACCAGTGGCCCCCAATGTGATCCCAGTTTGTCCCTGTCAATGCCAGCATGAGCCCAGTAGCCTCCAGTATGATCCCGGTGACTCCCTGTCTCTCCCAGTATATCCCAGTTGCCCCCAGCATGCTCCCAGTCCATCCCACTTCCTCCCAGTTCCTTTCACCATGCCTCCAGTTGCCCACAGCCACTCCCAGTCAATGCCAGTATGATTCCAGTCAAGCTCAGTGTGATCCCCCAGTATGGGCCCAGTTGCTCCCACTGTGATCCCAGTATGATCGTAGTTGACCCCTACAGAGCTCTCGTTTTTCCAGTTCCTCCTGGGATGATCCCACTTGCCCCCCGTGTCCCCTTGTCCCAATCCCTCCCAGCAGGGTCTCAGTCTGGCCCAGTTGCCCCCAGTGTGGCCTCAGGCTCTCAGTTGCCCCCAGCAAACTCTTCCCAGTCAGCCCAGTATGGTAGAGACACTCCCAGTATATCCCAGTTGCCCTCAGCATGCTTGTCGTCATTCCCAGGCAGTCCCAGTAGTCCCAGTATGGTGAAGTTCTAGTTCCCTCAGAATGATCCCAGTCTTTCCCAGTTACTCCCAGTTGCCTCCAGCATGGTTCCAGTTTGACTAAGTTGCCCAAAGTGTTGTCCCAGTTTGTCCCAGTGTGATCCCAGTTGCCCCAGTTTTGGTCTCGGTCCCCATCAGCATGGTTCCAGTAGCTTCCAGTTTATCTCAGTTGCTCCCAATGTGTCCAGAGTTTCCTCCCAAGACGGGCCCAGTAACCCCCAGTCAGGTTGTGCAAATATCTCTTAGGGGGACATTGGGGGGTCCCCAGGAGTTGTTTTCACGGGGTCCCATTTGTGGTGCCACCAGAGCCATGGGGACGTGTGGGTCTCCCCATGGTGGGGGTTGGGCTCTGCCCAGGGCCATGTGGGGAACGCACAGGACTGGTGGGCGCTGGGGGACACTGGTTTTGGGGACCCCTGGAGAGATATGGGAGGCAGGAGCAGAGAGGGGCGATAGCAAAGGTGGGGGACGTCTTGCATCCTGGCGGGGGTCCGCTGGGACCCTGAAACAGGGGCACTGAGACAGGGGACCCCCAGGAGCCCCGGCAGCCTGCAGAGAGAGACAGGGGAGAGGGGATCCCTGGGACCCCCAAAACCCCCAGCTTCACTAAGTAAGAGCTCAGAGAGTGGAGACCCACAGAACCCCAAAGTGGAGAACTTTCAGAGGGGTGACCCCTGGGATTCCTGGGACTCCCGGCAGTCTGTGGAGGGCAGGGACACTGGAGAGGGGGACCCCAGTACACACGGGATCCCGAGTAACCCAGACGGGGGGAGCCCCAGAACCCCAAAGAGGAGAGATGAGAGAGGGATAACTCCTGGGAGAGTCATTTTTGCGGCTGAATCCTGGTGGTCTGGAGGTCTTTATAGCCCCTAATGCCCAGTGAAACCTAAGGACGGAACTGGACAGGGCGACCTTCAAACCCAATGCAGGCACGCCTTGTTTTTCCCCAAACCAGGATTTTCCATTCCCAAACCTTGGCTGGATGGAGGAGGAGGCTGCGAGGAAGAGGAAGATGCCCCAGGAACCCCAGACAGGTGAGGAGGAAGTCACTGTCCCTTTCCCCCCTCTCTTCTCCTCCATCTCCCAGCCCAACATCGCCCCCAGCTGCAGGAAGACTGTGCTGCCAACACTGTCCTGCTGGGACGGATTGGGGGATGTCTTTCCCCTTTCCTATGGCTCTGAGGCAAATCTCAAATTGTCTCCTTGTCCTTTTTCCCCCAGAACACAAGCTGAGGACCGGGGAGGAGAAATCCTTGGGGCAGAACCTCGTGGAAGAGGCCATTTTGAGCAGCTCCACAGTGCAGGAATCCAATGGGGAGGAAATGCCGCAGAGGTCTTGCACGAGGAGGGGCTCCAAACCCAGCCCAGGGTGCTCGGAGGAGGAAAGACCCACCCTGTGCCGAGAAGGTGACCAGAGCTTCAGCCAGAGTTTGGAGCTGGTGGTCCATGAGTGGCTTCATGATGGGGAGAAGCCCTACAAGTGTGGGGAATGTGGGAAAAGCTTCAGTCGAAGCTCCAAGCTGATTCGTCACCAGAGGATCCACACAGGGGAGAGGCCCTTTGAATGTGGGGAATGTGGAGAGAGCTTCAGAAACAGCTCCTACCTGATTGTCCACAAGAGGATCCACACCAGGGAACGGCCCTATGAGTGTGGGGAATGTGGGAAGAGCTTCAGCACTAGCTCCTACCTGATTATCCACCAGCGGAGCCACACTGGGGAGAGGCCCTATGAGTGTCCTCAGTGTGGGAAGAGGTTTCTGACCACCTCCAGTCTCCTCCTCCATGAGCACGTTCACACACAGGAGAGGCCCTTCTGCTGCCCTGACTGCAGGAAGGGCTTCAAGCGCAACTCCCACCTCATCACGCACCAGCACATCCACATGGGGGAGAGGCCCTACGAGTGTCCCAAGTGTGGGAAGAGCTTCTCCAGGAGCTCAGACTTGACCAAACACCAGCGGAGGCACAGGTAAGGGAAGCCCTGTGAGTGCCCTGAGTGCAGAAAGAGCTTTGTGCACTGCTCCAACTCCATTTCCCATCAGAGGAGCCACGTTCCCTGTGACCCACATTGGGAAGACACCTGGCAGGTGGTCTCCACGTCCTTCTGGATCTCCGTAGGCACCTGGATGAACATGGGCAGGAATGTCCATGGGGACTCTGAAATTGGAAATTCATTGGGAATAGCGGATTTGTGGATTTTACACTCACAAAAATGTCACCTGCTCTGTCCAATTGTTTCTTCTGGTGGCATCAAGCAGCACTGGATGATCTTGGAGGTCTTTCTTAACCTAAATAATTTCATTTTACATTTTGTCAAAACAACCAAAATTGAGGTTAAAATAAAGAAAGTAAAGAAAGGGATCTAAAGCCACACCATTTTACTCAGATTTGAGCGCGAGTTTGTGGTTGGTTCATGGGATTATTTGGGAAGGTTTGGGTGTTGTGGGGCCACTGACACAGGCAGACGAGGCCACGATCTCATAGCTGTGCCAGCAGAACAGGGGTTCAGATGAGACTGTCTGTCCTCCAGGAATTCCAGTTGTCTGTCCCAGTCCCTGGCCTGGGTCTCCCCATTTGGGGTATGCCCCCAAAGTGCCCAAATCACTGCTGAAGTGCCAGAGCTGCTCCTGGGTGTCGTTGTTCCTGTCCACCAACCTTTTCTGGTCAGTGCCATGGGGGGCTGGGAGGGGCTTTTGTGGCTCTTGGGGGCATTTGTGGTGCTAGGAGGGGGTTTGGGGGCTTCTGGGGGCTCTGTGAGGGAGGTTTGGGGTCTCAGTTATGCTGTGTGGCTTGGAGAAATCTTGGGTGGGTGTAAGGGGAGATGAGAAGGGGATTTGGTGTCTCTTGGGCCCATTTATATTGCAGGGAGTGGTTGGGGGGAGTCCTGTGGGGAACTGTGGTGTGGTTTGAGGGGTCTGGGAGTAACTGTGGGGCTGGCAGGACATGTTAGAGTTGTTGTGACGCCCCAGGCCCTCAAAGCTGCCACCAGACCCTGTCCCCAAGATGCTGCTGGGGTTTGGGGGCTCCACATTTGGATTCATCCTCCTGGCACTGCAGGAGAAGGTGAGGGGGGGTCCCCAGGGATTGCGTGTGTCCCCCCCAGAGTGTGTGTGACCCCCCCATCCCGGTGTCACCCTCTTTTCCCTCCCCACAGGGCTCCTGACCCAGCTCCTGCTCCCCCAGGAGGAAATTTGGGGAGGGGGCAGAGGGGGTGCGCAGCCCCCGCCGGGGGATGACCCCGAGCCAGCGCCCTTTGTTTAGCTCCAAGCTGGGCTTGGGGCCGCGGGAGGAAGAGGCCGATGGGCAGCAGCTCCTGCAGGTGGGACAGTGCTTGGGCTCAGGGCAAGGTCCTGCCCTGCACACCTGGCTCAGGTGTGACACTGCCCCAGGGAGGGAGCGCGACATTGCCATCCCCATGGCTCAGGGCTGCCAGCAGCACTTGGAGCACGGACATGGAAACACTGGGAGGGACTGGGACCACACTGAGGGCTACTGGGAGCAACTGGGAATGACGGGTGTGTGCTGGAGAGAACTGGGTCATACTGGGAATAAATGAGATCATCTTGGGGGCAACTGGAACCATGCTGGGGCAACTGGGGTGACTGGGAATGAGCATGCTGGGGGCAACTGGGATATACTGGGAGTGTCTGTAGTCATATTGGATGGGACAACACTGGGAACAAGTGGGACCATGCTGGGCCAGCTGGAAGCAACTGGGAGTGGTTGTGTCTACACTGGGGGCCACTGAGGTCATGTTAACACTGACTTGGACTATACTAGGGGCAACTGGGATCATACTGGGAGGAACTGGGAGCAACTGGACCCATGCTGCAGGCAACTGGGCTGACTCTGGGGGTGTGTGGGATCATATTGGAAGTGACTAGGAGCATGACGAGGGCAGTTTGGACCATCCTGGGGGCTCCTGGAGTATACTGGGAGCAACTGGAACCACACGAAGGGAGACTGGGAGCGGTTGTGGGTACCTGGAATCACACTGGAAGCAACTGGGAGGAAGTGGGAGTGACTGGGAGCATGGTGGGGGCAACTGGGATATACTGACAGTCACTGGGAGTCACTGGGATCATACTGGGAGTGGCTGGAGCCATGGCAATGACCTGGGCTGGGTGATGTGGGACATCAGAGTGCCCAGGGAGCACTGTGACACTGCAGGGCCTCATGGAACCAAGGGGACATTGTGGCACTGTGGGCCCTGCCCTTCCCGGGGGGTGTTTGAGGAGCCCCCGGGGTGCCCCATGCAGCAGAGCAGAGCCCCTGGCTCAGGAGGCAGCAGCTCCCCGGGACACCCTGGGCGGGCGGGCGTCAGGGGATGCCCATGGGGAAGAGGAAGCCCAAGGCCCAGCGCCCCGAGGGGCACCAGCTGAGGGAGAGGGCAGGAGGGATAGGCTGGGGGTGGGACAGTGCCAGGGCTCCCCAGCACTGTGCCAAGGCAGCGCCTCCATCCCACACTGCCTCCTCCTCCTCTGCCTGCAGCAGTGGCAGCCTCAGGGCAGCCAGGGCCAGGCCTGTCCCTCCATGGGGACAGGGACAGGGACAGGGACAGGGACAGGGACAGGGACAGGGACAGGGACAGGGACAGGGACAGGGACAGGGACAGGGACAGGGACAGGCTGTCATGGCCCCGCAGCCCCTGAGCTCCAGCAGCAGCAGCAGCCATTGCAGCCTGGCCCAGGGGGCCCTGGAGGGGACAAGGGCCGCAGTGGGGCAGTGCTGTCCTGGCTGTCCCTTGCAGCCGGGCAGCCTGGCCAGTGTCACAGACACAGCCAGCCCTGCCGGGCGCTGGGCAGCAAGAGGGGCACTGCCCAGCCCTTGTGCCCGCCCCACAACAGGAGGCCAAGGCGGCCTCTGTGTCCAGCAGCAGCCCCAGACACAGAGCCTGCAGCCAGAGGCACATTCAGCTGCTCCTCAAGGTGCCCAGCAGGGCACACAGACACAGCCCCGGCACAAGAGGAGGCACATTCAGCTGCTCCTGGGTCGGCACAGCCGTGCTGCCCCTGTGCTCTCCAGGCCTGCACAGCTCCCTCTTTCCTGGCACAAAATCCCCTTGGGCAGCTTCCCTGGAGCCATCTGGGGCTGCTGCCCAGGATCTCAGCTCCTTAGACCTCTGTGTGTCAAATGACACCAGGAGATGCCTGGGAGGAGTCCAGGGAGATCTTGGAAGATGCGGGTTCACTGCAAAAGCAAAAAGTCATCAAGGTCAGCTTCCCTGAAACAATCTGGGGTGGCAAGAGGTTTTTGTCCTCTTGAAAGTGCAGGTCAAGACTCGGGGAGATGTCTGGGGACAATGTCAGGAAGATCACAGAAGATCCAATTTCCACAGAAAGAGAATCACCTCAGGTACCGGATTGGGAGCACTCTGCGGCTGCTGCCTGGGATTTCAAGTGCCTAAACCAGAGATGAAAATATTCTGGGAGATGCCAGGAGAATACTCCAGTGCATCCTGGCATAGAGGAATACTTCCAAATGAGCAAAAACATCTTGGGAATCTTCCTTGGACGAATCTGGGGCTGCTTCCCGGCATCTCAGCTTCCTTGAGGAGGTGTGAGGTCTCTGGGATACACTTGGGAGGAGTCTTGGGTGCCTTCCAGAGCAAAAATATAACTCCAAGGTGTCGTTGTAGAGACGGACACGACACATAACGACTCACCACAACAGCTTCCAGTCAAGGAAAGGAAATACTCTTTATTTCCCAAGGCCTCTTTTATCCTATTTCTAACACTCATGTCACACCTCCATTGGCTCTCAATTCACAACAATGTCATTGGCTACCTAGAGTTAGAACAACATCTTGCAATGACACCACCTGTGAGAGCTCGGATATCACTCTTTTGAATTCTTGCTTGTTTTGAGCTAGAACCGATGCCTGTGAACCGAGGCAAACCAGCAGTTCCCACCACAAGGCAGCTCTAACTAAAAGCCTGCAGTTCCCACATCTAACTACTTCTTTATGCCTTTTAACCACAGACATTTATGATCATTTCTTGTTAGCATTTACTATGCCTTTCAAACCCCATGTACAACAGGCTAATGCAATTGAAAGTAGTTTTCTATTCTAAATAGACTGAAAACCTTTTTTCTCCATCCCTAAGAGACTAAACCCCATGTGTTTGGCATCACATCGCACATAACTGGTCCCAGTATCTCCACAGGGGATTTTGGCCCTGGGACAGCTGAGATTGACGCCCCCAAGCACGGCCATTCAGGCCGGTGTCCAGAGGCATGTGGAACCCCAGATTTGGCATTTGGACATTCTTTAGAAGCAATGTCCATCTTTATATACTCTGTCTTTATTCTGAAAGGAATGAGAGGGACATGTCTTTACAAACAAACCGTGGGGCCATTGGTAGATAAGACCAGATACTGATAGGTGAAAGAAGCAATGGGAGGAACCATAAATTCCATAGGAATTCCATTAATTGATACAGACTGTTACTCACCCAAGGCCATGCTACATTCCTGGACTTAGAGAAAAAGACCAGAGACACAAAGACAAGAAAGGCAGGGGGTGATGCACATTAGAAAGGGGTCGGTATTAGGCAACTCAAGGAGTCTGTACCTCCCAAGTACCTTAGCCAATGGGGAAAGAGAGAGGGAAATGCAGCTGGGAAATCAGGATAAAAAAGGCAGCTGTGTCCTCTAGCAATTTGAGAGACCCCATGGGAAATTGCCCCATGGCCTGTCCCTTTATTGGAATAAAGTTGGTGGACTCCTCTGTCTCCTTTTTGGACATAAACCTCTGGTGTTTGTGGATTAATTTTCCTGACAGTGAGGTTATGGAACTTGATGGAAACAACGCTCCAGTGTGACACAGTGTGTCCTCATGGACCAGAGGAGACCATTGTGAAGCTGTGGAATCTTATGGAACCAAGGCTCTACTGTGACAAAGCAGAGCCTCATGGAACACAGGAGACCATAGTTGGGTCATGGTAACTCAGGGAAGCAAAGCTCCAACGTGTCACAGCAGGGCCTCACGGAACCCAGGAGAGCATTGGGAGGCTATGGAACCATGTGGCACCAGGGTTCCACTGTGACTTGATGGAACCTCATGGAAGCAAGGGACCATTGTGACCCTACGGAATCACCGTGGGCTGCAGGTGGATTTTGTGCTCCGTCCTGGGATGCAGGCAGGCAATAAGGCCCGAGGCAGCCTCCCAAGTCTCCGGCTGTGTCACGGCTGTGGGGGAAATTTTGGGGGACCCCCACTCCCCTGGCACCTCTCCTTCTCCCAGCTGGGCGCAAAGCTGCTGGGATATGGGGAGGGGTCCTGCTGCTTCCCCCCTTCCCCCCACAGCCGTGCACAAGTTTCGGGGCACTTGGAAGCCATGCTGGGGGTGAAGTTGGGCCAGCTTGGGGAGAGGGCTGGGACAATTTGGGCAGCTTTTTGGGGTGTCCCAGTGTCCATCCCCACCCCAAATCTCACCCCTGCTCTGGCGCCCTAAATCTCGCCCATCCTCGGCAGTCCCTCCCGTGCCCCCCAAAGCCCCAAGGGACCCTCCCGATTGTCGCCGTCCCGGGTCCCTCTCAACGCCGTGGAGCGGCGGCTGCCAAAGGGGGCGGGGCCAGCGGGCCATTGGCCAATACGGAGGCGGTGGAGAGGGGCGGGGTGGGAGGGGGCGGTGCCACGCGAGCAGCCCGAGAGCGGGGTGGGCTCGGTGTGGGGCCCGAGCGGGGTCAGGGGGCGAAGGGCGGGGCAGCCGAGCTGGAGTGCCGATGGCACTGCACACCTGAGGAGTCATGACAGCATGGGCTGTGACATCACAGGGTGGCCATGTGATATCATAGAATGGTTTGTGACATCCCAGGGCAGGTTGTGTGACATCCCAGAGTGGGGCTGTGTGAGGTCACTGGGTGGCTGTGTCACATCACAGAGCAGGCTATGACATCACATGGTGATGTGAGGTCACAGGGGCTGTGTGAGGTCACTGGGGAGGTCACTCTGCCCTGGCCCCCCCCTCACAATCCCCCCACAGAAGTCCAACGCTGCTCGTGCACAGCAGGGTCCCCTGTCCCCCTGGGTCCTCCCTGCCCCAGTGCCGCAGCCTCCCCCAGAGGATGTTCCACGAGATCAAACTCCAGAGCCTGACATGGGGACAGGGGGCACTGGCCATTGGGGAGGTGGGACGGGGGACAGGGACCCTCTGGCAGCATCTCCGTGTCCCCCAGGGTGAGAGCCTGGCCCAGGACTCCTTCACCCTCTTACAAACGAGGGCTTGAGAGCGCTTAAAAAATCCCCAACAAGGGAGCAGCAAAAACCTGATTTAATATTCTGCGACAGCACAACAAAGTTCATTGGCAAGAGTCATTCTGCTCCTGGCTGGACAGTTCAGGCACACCAAGGAAACAAAGCAACAACAAAACCAAACAAAATCCAATCAATCAACCCACAAATTAACCCAGAATTGTGTGCATGTGTATGTCTGTCTGTGCGTATGTGTGTTTAGGTGTGTGTGACAAAAGGACAGCGAGGGCAAGGATAAAAGGAATACGGCCTGAAAGCTTAACAGTACTTAACTTCTTCCTTAACTTTAACTTCTACCTCAAACTTAACAATTTAGTAAAAGAACAGCACTTAACAGTATTGAACCTCACTTATAACCTATGACTTAACAATTTAACAGAGGGATAGTATTTAACTTAGCTTCTAACTTATATTAAACTTGCAATTATGGCAGTGCACTTCACAAAGCACCAACTCAGAAAACTCTAACCCATCCAACTTCAAATTATCCAGATTTTGAAAAGAGGAAGGCAGGAAAAGAAACACAGAGAGAGTGAGCAAGAGATATCCACAGTCACAGCCTTGGATCCAGTGCCATCTCAGCTGCTGTGAGCTCCAGAGCCATGGGATGTGTCAGTGTCACAGCCGTGTCACAGCCTTTACCTGCTCTGGTCCCTCGCACAGGTGGGGTTTTCGGGGTGCTAGGGCCTTGGCAGCCACTTTGGGGCCGGGCCAGAGGCTGCAGTGGCTGGGGGTGGGGCAGTGACCACCCCACCTATGCAGAACTTGCCCTGTCCCCCCAAACACACACTGCAGATGTTTGGGGCCATCCATCATTTCTCTGCTCTCCAGCACCGAGGCAATGGACTCTTCCTACAGCTCTGAGCTCGTGCCCAGGGCAACCACCCCTGGCAATGGGGCTCCATGGAGCTGCTCTCAGAAACCCCCCAAGAACTGGGGAGTACCCCAAAACTGCCTCCAAAATGTGGGATGCCCCAAAATCCCTTCAGGAATGTGGAACATCCCAAACCCCACTCAGGAAAAGGTTCCCCCTCCCTTCATCACCCCCAACCTTCAGCTGTCTCATTCCAGACCCTGCCCCACCCTCCCAATCCACACCCTGATCCATCCCACCCCTACTGGAAACCACGATCCCCTTCCCAAGCCCTATTTCCACCCCATTGCACCCTCCCAAACCCCATCCCACCCATCCTGCACCCCCCAATCCCCATCTCACCCCCCCTGATTTGCATCTGACTTCACCCAATCCCCTTCCAACACCATTCCACCCTGAGGTACTGTGGAGTTGACTAATTTTGTGCTGGGATTGAGTACTTTTCAGTGGCATTGAGTGGTTTGAGGTGACAGATCAATCCCTCCTGTCTTTGGGCATGGAAAACAATGGGCAAAACTACACCAAATACCCCTAAAACCCCCAAATCCTCCCAAGTACGCCCCCGAATCTCAGAATCCCCACAAACACTAGTAAAAAGTGAGGCTTTAGATGACTTCAATCAATTTATTGATATATAGCCCATTTTTGTGTGTTTTCAAGGGATGAGAATGAATCAAAAGAAAATCAGGGCCACAATTAAAGGGACCACTGTTAAGGTGTCTTCCCAATGTGGATCAAGAGGAATGTGGGTCACCCGGGCTCTTCCCAAAAATGGGTCCTCCAATAGGGGACAAAGATGGAGAAGCAGACAAAGTTCTTCCCAGAGTCGGGGTTCTCGCACAGCTTCCCTTAGTGGTGCCTCTGTTGGTGTTGGGTCATGTTAGAGCGGTTTGAGAAGCTCTTCCCACACTCAGGACACAGATAGGGCTTCTCCCCAGTGTGGATGCGCTGGTGGGTGACAAGGTGGGAGCTGCGCTTGAAGCCCTTCCCACAGTCAGGGCAGAGGAAGGGCCTCTCCTCTGTGTGGATCCGCTGATGTACGAGGAGATTGGAGCTGGTCCGAAACCTCTTCCCACAGCAGGGGCAGATGAAGGGCCTCTCCTCTGTGTGGATCCGCTGATGCTTGAAGAGATTGGCGCTGCTCTGAAACCTCTTCCCACACTCGGGACACTCATAGGGCCTCTCCCCGGTGTGGCTCCGCTGGTGAATGATCAGAGTGGAGCTCGTGCTGAAGCTCTTTCCACATTCCACACACTTGTAGGGCCGTTCCCTGGTGTGGATCCGCTGATGGACAATCAGGTGGTAGCTGTCTCTGAAGCTCCTCCCACATTCCCCACACTCAAAGGGCCTCTCCCTGGTGTGAATCCTCTGGTGGACGGTCAGGTGGGAGCTCTGGCTGAAGCTCCTCCCACATTCCCCACATTCGTAGGGTCGTTCCCCGCTGTGGATCATCTGGTGGCGGATCAGGTGGGATCTCCTGATGAAGCTCTTTCCACATTTCCCACACTCATAGGGACGTACCCCGGTGTGGATCATCTGGTGGCGGGTCAGGTCAGAGTTTTTCCTGAAGCTCTTCCCACATTGTAAGCACTTGTAGGGCTTCTCCCCATTGTGAAGCTGCTCATGGACCACCAGGCCTGAGCTCTGGCTGAAGCTCTGGCCACCTTGCCGGCACAGGTTAGGTCTTTCCTCCTTGGAGCACCGTGAGCTGGGTTTGGAGCCCCTCCTCATGTGTGATCTCTGGGGCTTTTCCTTCCCCTTGGATTCCTGTGCTGTGCAGCTGCTCAAAATGGCCTCTTCCATGAGGTTCTGGTGGGCAGATTTGTCCTCCCTAGTCTCCATTCCCAGATCGTTGCCTGGAGGAGGAAGCATAAGGAGAGGATTTGGGATTTGCCTCCATGCCAGAGGGAAGGGGAAGGAGTTCCCCCCAGATTCATCCCCGGCAGGATGGCATCGGCAGCGGGGTTGTCTTGTGGCTGGGGGCAATGCTGGACTGGGAGATGGAGGAGAAGAAAGGGGCAGAGGGGCAGTGACTTCCTCCTCACCTGAATGGGGGTCCTGGGGCATAGTTCTCTTCCTCACAGCTTCCTTCTCCCTCCAGCCAAGGTTTGGGAATGAGAAATCCTGGTTTGGGGAGAAAACAAGGTGTGAGTGCATTGGGTTGGGGTTCCTCCTGCCCAAGTCCATCTCTAGAAATCACTGGGTGTATCACTACTGTAAAAACCCCTAAAACACTGTGCTGGTTTAAACTGGTGGGAGAAATGGATCCCACCAAACTGCCCCAAGAAAGATTAAGGTGGAAGTTGCAATTCACCTAAGAGGTTACAAGAAATACAATGATAGAGCTTTAACTCACAAAGGCAGAGTATAACCAGGCACCCTGGGACAAGAACAAGATGGTGTTCCTTAGTTCCTGTGCTGAGCGCCACATGGACCCATTGCATGCAAAGAAAAAGCAAAAGAAAATCAAACCTGTTGGTCGGAGGGCTGGTCACAGTCCTGCCGAAGTGATGGTTGCAGTCTTGTCAAAAGCAGTGGCCGCAGACCTGTTGGAGTTCTGCTCCTTCTCCAGAACTGTCCAGAGGTGCCACAATTCCCCAGGATCAGTGATTATATATGCTCAGGTTCACGTGGGAATGCTCAGCACCTCCCCCAGGGCAGGGAGTTTCACAATGCAATGATGTCATCCTGTGAGTCATGGGATATTTTGGGAGTCCTTGATGGTCTCAATTGTTTCAGCTGCCCATTGTGCTGGTGCCATTGAGTCCAGGATGGCCCATTAGCAGAGATGACCCCACAAGCTGGGTGGGACTGTGCTGCTGCTTCCCCGGAGGGAGTTATCTCAGCTGAGTCATTGGTGTGAAGGAAAGGAAACACTGCCCTGCCTCACATCCTACGATGACGTTTCATTGCCAGCCTGTCCTGGTTACAGGAACAGGGTGCCAGTTTATCACTCTGTGGGTGTGACCAAACTGGGCATTCTACTCCCCTAGGTCATTTCTGATGAGCTGTTGATGACGGGTCATCTGCAGGAGCTGCCCAGTGCAGCCCCGACCCCTCAGGCTATGAGCTGGGTGTTAAATAAGGAGGGAGAGGCAAACCCTGCAAGGCAGGGGTCTTCCCCTCTCCAAGTTCCCATCTTTGGTGTTCTGTGGGTCTTCGCTCTCTGAGGTCCCACTTAGTGAAGCTGGGGCTTTTCAGGGTCCCAGGGATCCCCTCTTCCCTGTGTCTCTCTCCAGGCTGCCAGGGTTCCAGGGGGTCCCCCCTCGGTGGGTTCCCATTTCAGGGTCCCACGGGCCCCCCATCCAGGCTGCTGGGGTTCCCCCATGTCCGCTATTGCCCCTCTCCATTATCCCCTCCAGCAGCTCTCCCCAGGGTCCCCAAAACAGGTGTCCCCCTGTCCTGTGCATTCCTGCTCAATCCTCATGTGGCCCCAGAGAGAGCCCAATCCCCACCACAGGGGGACCTACATCCCTCCATCCCCTGCCAGGGCTCTGCCCGCACCGCCAGTGGGACCACCCAAAAACACCTCCTGGGGATCCCCCCAATGTCTCCCTGAGGAGCATTTGCATAACCTGCCTGGGGTTACTGGGACCATGTTGGGAGGAAACTCTGGACACATTGGGAGCAACTGGGATCAACTGGAAGCTATTGGAACCATGCTGAGGGGGACTGAGACCACAGCTGGGGCCACTGGGATCATACTGGGACAAACTGGGACCGCACTTGGGGCAACTGACTCAAACTGGGATGATGCGGGAAGCAACTGGGAGTAACTGGGAAAGACTGGGATCATTCTGAGGGAACTAGAACCTTACTGGAACAACTGGGAATACCTGGCAATGACTATGACCATGCTGAGGGCAACTGGGATATACTGGGAATGTCTGTAACCATACTGGGCTGACTGGAACCACTCTGGGAACAGTTAGGACCATGCTGGGGGCAACTGGGCATGACTGCAACCCTGCCGAGAGGGACTGGGACTATACTAGGGGCCACTGTGGGCCATTAAGATCATACAGGTAGGAGCTGGGAACAACTGGAACTATGCTGGTGGCAACTGGGATCATACTGGGATCACAGTGGGAGCAGCTGTGTTCATGCTGGGTCAGACAGGGATCACACTGAGAGGGACTGGAATCATACTGGGATTGACTGGCAGTGGCTGTGGCCAACTGGAATCATGGTGAAAGCAACTGGGAGGAAGTGGGAATGACTGGGAGCACGCTGGGAGAACTGGGATATACTGGGAGAGACAAGGAGTCACCGGGATCATACTGGAGGCTGCTGGGCTCATGCTGGCATTGACAGGGACAAACTGGGATCACATTGGGGGCCACTGGTATCATACTGGGAGGGACTGGGACCATACTGGGATTATAGTGGGTGTCCATGGACCCTGACTGGAGCTTACTGGGAGCTACTAGGCCCATG
The DNA here is from genome assembly GCA_036630365.1 of Acanthiza pusilla. Classification (NCBI taxonomy): domain Eukaryota; kingdom Metazoa; phylum Chordata; class Aves; order Passeriformes; family Acanthizidae; genus Acanthiza; species Acanthiza pusilla. The sequence continues at coordinate 593,812 of JAXCHO010000155.1, read as the reverse complement.
CTGGGGGCCAACTGGGGATATACTGGGAGCAACTGGGAATGACAGGGTGCATGCTGCTGACAACTGGGATCTACTGGCAGTGACTGGGATAATCCTGGGGGCAACTGAACCATGCTGAGGGAACTGGGAGTGCCTGGGAATGACTGTGAGGATGTTCAGGGCAACTGGGATATACTGGGAGTGCCTGAGACCATGCAGGTGGTGAATGGGACCATACTGGGAGAGACTGGGAATGTGCTGGAGGGAACTGGGACCACAATGGGGGCACTTGGGGGCACGTGGGAGTGACTGGGGCCCTGCTGGGAGAGACTGGCATCATACTGGACTCATCCTGGGATCGTACTGGGAGTGACTGTGACTATGCTCAGGGCAACTGGGAGAACTGGGGACACACTGGGCAAAAGAGAGAGGAACTGGGAGCAAGTGGGACAGTGCTGGGGGAAAACTGCATCATCCTAGGGAATGACTGGGAGTGACTGGGCTCATCTGGGAGCAACAAAATTCCTCGAGGGAGTGAGGGGAAGTGACCAGGATGATACTGGGAGTGACTGGGCTCATACTGGGAGCAGCCATTTCTGGGACCTGGCAGCCCTGAACCCCTTTCCGGCCATCCCGCCCCTCCAGCCCCCAGAGCCCCCCACCGGGGGTCCTGGCAATCCCAGGGATTCCCCCTTGCGGGGTCCCGGCTCCGCAGTTCTGGGGGTCTCCTCTCCCTGGGCTCCCGGGGGGTCTCCAAAACCACTGTCCCCCCCCCCCCCCCGCCGGTCCGCACGTGGCCCTGGGCAGAGCTTGGAGGGCCTGGCCCGGGCAGAGCCCAACCCCCACCGCGGGGGGACCTGCATCCCCCCGCCCCCATCGGGGCTCTGCCGCCACCGCCACCGGGACCCCCAAAAACACCTCCCGGCTGTCACCAAAACTGTGGGAAAAACAAAAACTATCCAACAACATTTTTAATGTTAGAGAGTCAAGGCGTTACTTTATTACCTGGCCAGCATGTTGTTCTGGCCAGGGTGTACCACAGAAACCATATCAACCACACATAGCCTGGGTGTGCAGAGAGAATCATTCCATGATGCACCGCTTTTTACAGGATTTTCGTTCAAAGTTTATACAGTAAAAACCCACAGAGATGCATGGTTTCAAAGTTCATTGGTCCAGAGATGAGCAACCCTCAGTATTCAGTTTTCTATTGGATCCGGATCTCCTCGCCTCCAATGTAAATTAGATCTTAATTTTTCAGTTTTCTTATCAGTCCTTTCTGGGCGAAATGTCTCCAACTCTGTCAGAGGCAGGTCTGGGGTGGATGTTTGTAGATGGCCACCGATGTTCCGTTAGTGTTCCGCTGATGGCCTTTATCTTTCTGCGTATCTTTGGACTACTCCCAGTCTGTTGATATGCTAAGCCCATCTCCTTACAGTGATGCTGTATCTCCTAAATAAACTAAAGAAAATTCCCTTCCCCAAAGCAAAGTAAAGTCAAGCCTAACTAGAGAGACAAAAGTAAAAAGTTAAAAGTTATACAAAATTTTTAAACTGCTGTATGTTCCAACAATGGCTCTGTGTGCCAGCAATGGCGCAGCAATGGCGGCGCCGCTCCCTCAGCGCCGCCCCGGCCCCGGCGGGCGGGGAGCCCTCGGCAGCGCCCTTGTGGCAGCAGGGACCGAGCCCCGGCCCCGGGCTCTGTCCCCGTGGCGCCGCAGAGCCCAGGGCACACACGGGCAGGGCACTCGGCGCCATCGCCCCCAGCCCCGCAGGCCCTTTGGAACCCGGCCCGGGGCTCGGCCGCGCCTCCTCCCAGGCCCTGCTGGGCTCGAGCTGCTGCTCAGCGCTGCGTGCGGATCTTGTGCTTGCCCCGAGCGGCCTTGGTTTGCAGCCCGGGCTGCTGAGGAGCACTGCTGGAATGGCACTGCAAGGGCAAGTTTTCAGGTGAGCAGCACGGTGCTTCCTTTGGGCTGTGCCTTACACTGCTGTTTTATTCTGCTTTTAGAGCCTGCCTGTGAAGAGAAACCCCCAGGAGAGCAGAGCCTGCTGAAAGATCCAACATCCTTGCCCTAAGCAAGGGATGGAACAGCACACACTGCTGAAAAGATTCCAGCTGTTCTCAGGGCACAACTTTCTCAAGCTGAAACTCATTCACTTGCTGTTTGGTGCTCCATCTCTGTAGAAAAGGATGCCCTGAAATGTCAGCTTTCAAGAAAATGTCTCAGATGGATGTTTGCTGTGCTGGTGAGGTCTTTGAAACACAGCCTTGTGCCTGAGCTCTCTGCTGCTGTAGTTCCATGGACAGAGGTTGTTGTCTTTTCCCCCTTGCCGTGGGCAGGCGGTGTTCAGCCATCTCTGGGACAGCAGGGCCCCACCGCACATCACTGTGACCTGGGAGGACAAAAGGCATCACTCCAAACGTCCCCCCTTGCTCCTTCTTCCCAGGCATTTGGCCCTGGCAGGGGGGTTTGCTGCTGCTTGCCACAGGAAAAAGGAGAGCACTGAGACCCTTTGGGGCACATGGAACCAAGGAAAGCCCTGTGACACTGAGGGGCCAAAAGAAACCAAGGGACCTTTGTGACACTGGGGCCCCATGGAACCAAGGGGCCAATGTGACACTCTGGGGCTCCACGTATGGAACCAAATATCCATTGTGACACTATGAAACCTCATGGAACCAAGGGGCCATTGTGACACAGCAGGACCTGGTGGAGCCAAGGAGTCCAAAGGTCTAAACCATTCCTTGCAGGGCTCTGCCTTGGGGAAGGGGAACCTCCTTGGTGACAGCTTGGGATCGGCTCACACTTGAGGAGAGTGTCTGTTTTCAATGGGGAAACTTAGGAGTTTTAGATTGCTAAAAGTAGAAGAAAAGCCCTCTTTGGCTGAGCGCAGCCAGCATGGTCCCAGCAAAGCAAAGCAGGTCCCACGTGAGTGAGGAGAGACAGGACAGGGTTGGGAATGTGCAGCAAGGTTGTCCACACTGGGTCAGGCCTGAAGGCACAGCTTCTCAGACCAGGCCAGACCTCCTCAGGAGACAGCCTGGATCAATATTGATCACAGAATGCTGCCACCACCACTTCTCTAAAGGAAAAAATACACCCTTATAAATAGGAATGTGGATTTCTTAGAAGCTCTTTGAAATATTTCTCCCTAATTATAGGAAAAAATCTTCCTAATGAACTGTACTAGACCAGAGGGAAATCAAGGCAGAGCCATGGTTTGTCAGGACTTGCTTGATCCTAATGAGTCCTGAGGTGCATTTGGTGCTGAGCCTTTGAAGCTCAGGGCCTGAGAGGAGATGGCACAAACCTTTCCAGGAGTCCAAGGCAGAAGAAAAACCCAAAGTGTCTCAAAGCTTTAATGGGTTCCACTGAGGTCCATCCCCAACACAGGCTCCTCATGGACTCCTTGGAGGAGAATTGGAGGCCATGGTTGCACAAACCTCCCAGAGACTCCAAATAAAAAAAAGTACTTTAATGAACCTAGAGCACATTGAAGCATCAATGAGCCCCACTGAGCATTGTTACTGACAAAGAATCTCAAGGGACTCGTTAGAGCAGATAATTGGAGGCCAGGATTGCACAACGCTCTCAGAGACTCCAAGGGAAAGCAGAAGCCAAAGGCCTTTGAAAAACCTGCAGTCCCTGGGAGCATGAAGGAGCCCCCCAGGGCCATTGCTGCCAAAGGCTCCCCAGGGACTCGTTCCAGCAGATCCTTGAGGCCAGGAGTGCAGGGAGGCAAAGGCTCTGTGCAGGCAGCTCAGGTGCTGAGCAGAGCCTGGGCTTTGATCCACCCAGGCTGGAGCTAAACAAAGGGCGCTGGCTCGGGGTCATCCCCCGGCGGGGGCTGCGCACCCCCTCTGCCCCCTCCCCAAATTCCCTCCTGGGGGGAGCAGGAGCTGGGTCAGGAGCCCTGTGGGGAGGGAAAAGGGGGTGACACCAGGATGGGGGGTCACACATGCTCTGGGGGGGACACACACGATTCCTGGCAACTCCGCTCACCTTCTCCTGAAGTGCCAGGAGGATGAACACCAACATGGAGCCCCCAAACCCCAGTAGCATCTTGGGGGGTGGGCTCTGGTGGCAGCTTTGGGGGCCTGAGGGGTCACGCCAACTCTAAAATGCCCTCCCAGCCCCACAGTCACTCCCAGACCCCTCAAACCACCCCACAGCTCCCCCCAGGACACCCCAACCACTCCCTGCAATATAAATGGGCCCAAGAGCCACCAAATCCACTTCTCATCTCCCAGTACACACACCCAAATTCTCTCCAGGCCACACAGTCTGGTCAGGCCCCCAAACCTCCCTCAGACCCTCAATAGCCCCTCAAACCCCCTCTTAGCCCCACAAATGGCCCCAAGAGCCACAAAAGCCCCTCCCAGCCTACCACAGCACTGACCAGGAGATATTGGTGGACAGGAACATCCACAACCAGGAGCAGCTCGGGCACTTCAGCAGCAATTTGGGCACTTTGGGGAGCACACCACAAATGGGGAGACCCAGGCCAGGGACTGGGACAGACAACAGGAATTCCTGGAGAACAGACAGGCTCATCTGAACCCCCTGTTCTGCCAGCACAGCTATAAGATCGTGGCCCCATCTGCCTGGGTCAGTGGCCACACAACACCCAAACCTTCCCAAATAATCCCATGAACCAACAATAAATTCACCCTCAAATCCGAGTAAAATGGTGTGGCTTTAGAACCCTTTGTTTAATTTCTTTATTTGAACCTCAATTTTGGTTGTTCTGACACAATGAAGAGGGAAATTTAGGTTAGAAAAGACCTCCAAGATCATCCAGCACTGCTTGATGCCACCACAAGAAACAATTGGACAGAGCAGGTGAGATTTTTGTGAGTGTAAAATCCACAACTGCGCTCTTCCCAATGAATTTCCAATTTCAATCAGAGTCCCCATGGATGTTCCTGCCCCTGTGTTCATCCAGGTGCCTATGGAGATCCAGAAGGACGTGGAGACCACCTGCCAGGTGTCTTCCCAATATGGGTCACAGGGAATGTGGGGCACCAGGGCTCTTCCCAACATCGCTTTTCTGATAGGGGATGGAGTTGGGACAGAGCACGAACCTTTACTCACACTTGGGGGACTCACAGGGCTTCCCTTATTGGTGCCTCCGTTGGTGCTGGGTCAAGTGAGAGTTCCTGGAGAAGCTCTTCCCACACTTGGGACACTCGTAGGGCCTCTCCCCAGTGTGGATGCGCCAGTGCTCAATGAGGGTGGAGTTCCGCTTGAAGCCCTTCCTGCAGTCAGGGCAGCGGAAGGGCCTCTCCTCTGTGTGAATCTGCTCGTGGAGGAGGAGACTGGAGGAGGTCAGAAACCTTTTCCCACACGTAGGACACTCAAAGGGCCTCTCCCCAGTGTGACTCCGCTGGTGGACAATCAGGTTGGAGCTGTGTCTGAAGCTCTTCCCACATTCCCCACACTCATAGGGCCTCTCCCCAGTGTGGATCCTCTGGTGGACGATCAGGTGAGAGCTTCTGCTGAAGCTCTTCCCACACTCGGGACACGCATAGGGCTTCTCCCCAGTGTGGATCCTCTGGTGGACAGTCAGGTTGGAGCTAGTGGTGAAGTTCTTCCCACACTCGAGACACTCATAGGGCCTCTCCCCTGTGTGGATCATCTGGTGGCGGATCAGGTTGCTTCTCCACCTGAAGCTCTTCCCACATTCCCCACGCCTGTAGGGCTTCTTCCCATCATGAAGCTGCTCTTGGACCACCTGGCCTGAGCTCTGGCTGAAGCTCTGGTCACCTTCTTGGCACAGGGTGGGTCTTTCCTCCTCAGAGCTCCCTTGGATCGGTTTGGAGCTCCTCCTCATGTGGGAACCCCGGGGCTTTTCCTCCCCATTGGATTCCTGCAGTGTGGAGCTGTTCAAAATGGCCTCTTCCACAAGGTTCTGATGTGTGGATTTGTCCTCCCTGACATCCATGCCGAAGCCGGTGCCTGGAAGAGGAAGGACAAGATTTGGAATTTGCCTCTGTGCCAAAGGGAAGGGGAAGGACATCCCCCAATCCGTCCCCGGAAGGATGGCGTCGGCAGCGGGGTTGTCCTGCAGCCAGGGGCAATGCTCAGCGGGAAGATGGAGGAGAAGAGAGGGGGAAAGGGGCCGTGACTTCCTCCTCACCTGCCTGGGGGTCCTGGGGCATCTTCCTCTTCCTCGCAGCCTCTGCCTCCATCCAGCCAAGGTCTGGGAATGGGAAATCCTGGCTTGGGGGAAAACAAGGAGTGACTACATTGGATTTGAAGGTCACCCTGTCCAATTCCATCTTTAGAAGTCACCGGGCATCTGCGGTGCCTAAAAACCTCCAGACTATAAAGATTCAGCCCCGATATAACTCTCCCAAGAGTTCCCCCTCTCTTGTCTCTCCACTTAGGGGTTCTGGTGTTCCCCCCTCTCTGGGTTATTGTGGGTCCTGTGTGTACTGGACGTCCCCCCTCTCCAGTGTCTCTGCCCTCCCCAGACTGCAGAGGGTCCCGGGAATACCAGGGGTCCTGCTCTCCAAGTTCCCCACTTCAAGGTTCTGGGGGTCTTCTCTATCTCGGGTCCTGCTTTGGGAAGCTGAGGGTTTTGGGGGTCCCAGGGATCCCCTCTCCTCTGTCTCTCTCTCCAGGCAGCCGAGGCTCCTGAGGGGCACCTCTCTGTGGGTCCCCATTTAGGGGTCCCAGGGGTCCCCCCTCCAGCCTGCCGGGGATCCCCCAGCTCCACTATCACCCCTCTCCATTCTCCCCTCCCACGGCTCTCTCAGGTGTGCCCAAAACCGATGTCCCCCATCCCCCACCGGTCCTGCGTGCTCCCAACGTGGCCCGTTGGAGTGATGGATGTGGTCTTGCTGAAGTGGTGATCTTGTGGAAAGGTCTCGTTGGTCTCTGGAGGTCCAGTGGTGGACCTTGAGCTCTTCTCCTCTGGGGATCCAGTGGAAAAGGTAGTCCACTGTCCCAGAGTCTCTCTCTTATATGCAGGGAGGAATGTTCAGTTCCTCCCCTCTGGGCGGGGCATCTCACAATGTGCTGATGTAATCTTATGAGTCACTCCTGGAGACCTTGATGGCTCATTAGGAGAGATAGCCCCGACGGTGTTATCAGGGCTGGGTCACTTCCACAGACCTTGATGGCTCATTAGCAGAGATAGCCCCGACGGTGTTATCAGGGCTGGGTCACTTCCACAGACCTTGATGGCTCATTAGCAGAGATAGCCCCGACGGTGTTATCAGGGCTGGGTCATTTCCACAGACCTTGATGGCCCATTAGCAGAGGGTGTTATCAGGGCTGGGTCATGCTGACATAAAGAACACTGCCCCACCCCTTTTTAACAGCTAATGGAGATGGTAATAGAATATATATTTTTGGTTATACCTTCCATGTAACCACTGCTTTGAATTTTGCAAGCAGCTTTCAAGGAAAGTGTTGTTCCCCATGCTTTGGGGAATGCTACAGCCTGTTGCTTATTTTTCTAAGTTGCTAGATCCAGTGGCCAGAGGCTACTCATTGTCTCAGAATGTCTCAGAACGTAGCCAGAGTCTGGCCATATTGTCTGCAAAGTTGTGCAGCCACAGCCTTGACAGTAACTGGGGCCCGAGGGCTGACAGTAGGAAAATATCTAATTGTTAAAAGTTTCACACCAAGTGAAAACTTTGTTAACTGAAAGAGCCTCTAAGTGGATGACCAGCACTCGGTTATATTAGTGTGAATTTTGTTTGGTGGAATGGGAAAATTTGGAATTGAGAAACGAGGAAGATTTGACCCAGCCTCCTGTTTGGGCGGCCCTGGAGAGTGGGGCTGGGGAGAAACCCCTGACTGCCTTCAGGTGATAGATCTCCAGAGCCAGGCTAGGGAAGATTTGTGGGACACTCCCTGGCCTAGAGGAGAGAATGTTTTTGTTGGTGGGTCCGCAAAGGTAGTAGAAGAAAAACAATTTGCAAGATATGCTATCATTAATAGAAGAGAATTTTAAAAAGGGGGAGATTGCTGCCCATGTGATCAGCTCGAACAGCAGAGCTGTATGTGCTTGCGAGAGCCTGCAAACTATATCGGGGCAGGATAGAGAATATATTCACTGATTCTAAATATGCATACGGGGTGATACATGTGTTATAAATAGCTTTGAGTTTGTTAATCAAATCTTGTTAGAAATTGTAATCAATAGTTTTGTGTTTGTTAATCGAACTTTGCTTAAGAAAGCTTATGACTCTTGCATAATAAAAGCCAAGAGGAACTAATCTTGCTTAATAAAAGCCAAGAAAGGAAACAAATATTGCCTAAGCAAGATCAGGAGAAGCAGATAATTAAGTAATGTCAGGACCACCTATCTGGTGATGTAACGCCCCCTCCCCATTGTGTAAGATTACTAAAAAAACATCAGAGGAAGACTATGGCCTTCAGCCTCACGACCACCAAGAGGCAGAAGAAGAACACCCCCTAGCAACAAGCCGCGCAGACGCAGAGTACTACAGGAAGATCTACGTATAGCAGAAAGAAGAAGGGAATAAAACCAGAGACTACGGGAGGGGAAAATGCTTGCCGTGGTGGAGCGGAGACTCCCCGGCAGCCCAGCACTGTTTTGTTTGCTGCTGCTTGCTCAATAAACCAAATTATTTTAATTGGCCTGACTTTTGTCAATCTATTTTAACATTAACTTATAACACATGCATTTGGGAAATTGTGGGAAGAAAGAGGTTTACTAACCTGCAGGGCAAAAATGTTAGCTCATGAGCGCTTAATTTCTCGCTTATTGGAGACAATGAATTTGCCAAAAGGTGTGGCAATAATACACGTTAGGGGACACCAGGCAGGGTGCTCAGAAGAAGCAATAGGTAATCAACTGGCTGAAGAGACTCGGAAAGCTGCACTGCTGCCAGAAACATCTAAGATCCTCTCTTTGCTCCCAGTAGCCCCACCACTGCCAGAGAAACTGTCTTTTCCACCAGAGGAGCTGGAGATAATTAAAAAGAGCGGGGCAGAGGAAAGAGAGGATAATTGGTTTACAAGGAATGGTAAACAATGGATACCAAAGGTTCTGGCCTTACAATATTGAAACAACTCCATGAAGGGAGTCATTGGGGTTCTCGAGGATTGGCAGAAGCCTTCCTCAAAATGCGTGCTACTGTGGGTCTTTTTGATCTGGCAAAATGAGCTATTGAGGGTTGTTCGATTTGTGCTAAAACTAATAACAAGGTTACAAAGGAAACTGCCAGGGGAGGGAGGCCTTGGGCTGTGTGTCCCTTCCAAAGATGTCTGGTAGATTTTACTGAAATGCCCTGAGTGGCAAGGTTTAAATATCTTCTGGTAATAGTATGTCAGCTAACAGGGTGGCCAGAAGCATTCCCAAATGTTTCAGCAACTACAGGATCAGTTATTAAGGTATTTTTGGAACAAATAATTCCAAGATAAGGGATTGTGGAAGCAATAGACTCAGATAGGGGTACTCATTTCACAGGAAACATCCTTCAAGGAGTTATGGCTGCTTTAGGAATACAACGGAACCTCCATAGCCCCTGGAACCCCCAGAGTTCAGGTCGGGTAGAAAGAATGAATGGAGAAATAAACACCTTTGGAAGCTGGTGATGGAAACTAAGATGCCATGGGTACAGCTTTTACCACTGGCTTTGGCTAGAATAAGGGCCAGACCCAGAGGAGATGTTTAATTATCTCCCTTTGAAATGATGTTTGGAATTCCTTACCCTTGTAATTCTCAGAGTAGTGTGGGGGTGGAAATAAGTGATGTGTATTTGAAACAATATGTGGCCCAGATACTGTCTCTTGTGAAATCTCTTTGACAGGAAGCTGGGCTGGCACAGACCCTGCCTTTGGGCTTTGCTGTTCACAACATTCAGCCAGGAGATTGGGTCCTGTTTAAGGCGCGGAAAGAAGCACCACTGGTGGCAAAGTGGCATGGACCTTTCCAGGTGTTGCTGACCACAGAAACAGCCGTCAGGACAGCTGACCACAGGTGGACCCATCACACTCGGGTCAAGGCCTCTAAAACCCCAGAGATTTGGACATCTCAGCTGGAGGAGAAGGATGGGAAGCCACGACTGACACTCTGCAGGAGCAGACCGGAGCAGCAGCTGTGCGCCGACATCAGGGGAAGCCTCGTGTGCCTCCCCACAGACTGTCTGCTGGAATACTCTGTGTGGGCATCCCTCCTCTCGCATCTCCAGTCACTGGGAGGCTCATCCTTGCTGTCTTTGTTTTCTTTATGTTAAGTTGTTTCTGTGCCTTCACTTGCCACAGCTGGTGCAGAAGAAAATGTGAGAATTAGATTAGGTAGCTAGATTGGAATGCTTTTCTAAATAATCTTACTTTTATATTGTCAGTTAACTTTAGGCCAGAGGGGGGACTAGTTTTTTGTTTTAGTTTGGTTTTTAAATTTTTTTTAATCCTAGGAACAAATAAGAACCAACCAGACAGCTACAGCTCTTGTTCCTCTTACGTGCTACAGCAATTCTCATCTGTTTACCATGCATGATCCCTTGCTTAGCGCAGCTCATTCAGCATGTGATCAAGGGATGCAGGCAGCAGCCATGCCTGTGGATCCAGAAATGGCTACAAAAGGACAGAAAATCATGTCACTGCAAATAATTGCAGAAAAAGAAAGAAAAAGCCCCAGGAAAAGAAAATTAAGTCAATGATAACTAAGGTTTGTAAAGACAATTACTGATAAGATGAGGAGGGATTGTAAGGAATGAGAGGGAGATGTCTTTACAAACAAACTGTGAGGCCTGCTGGTACATAAGGCATGATACTGAGAGGTGACAGAAGCAATGGGAGGAACCATAAATTCCACAGGAATTCCATTAATTGACACAGACTGTTACTCACCCAAGGCCATGCTAAATCCCTGGACTTAGAGAAAAAGAACAGAGACACAAAGAAAACAAGGGAGAGGGAAGGGATGTACATTAGAAGGGGGTCTGTATTAGGCGATTCGGAAAGTCTGTACCTCTCGAGTAACTCAGCCAATGGGAAAAGAAAAAAGGAATCCGTGGCCAGGAAATTAGGATAAAAAGAGGCTGCGTCCTCTAGCAATTTGAGAGACCCCATGGGAAATGCCCATGACCTGTCCCTTTATTCGAATAAAGCTACAGGACTCCTCTGTCTCCTTTTTGGATATAAACCTCTGGTGTTTGTGGATTAATTTTCCTGACACTTCCATTTCTGGGTACTAGAACACCCTCCACCCCCATTCCTGAGTACTGTGACCCCCCTGCATCCCCTTCCCCAGCACCAGGACCCCCATGTTCCCCCTCATCTGGTCCCAGGATCTCCCTGAATACCCCAGCAGTACCATTCCTGGGTACTGTGACCCCCTGCATCCCCCTACCCAGCACAGGGACACGCTGTTCCCTCTTACCTAGCACGAGGACGTCCCTGAACCCCCATTCCTGGGCATCGGGAAATCTCTGAACCCCCATTCCTGGGCATCGGGAGCTCCCTGAACCCCCATTCCTGGGAAGGGGACTTCTCTGAACCCACATTCCCCGTCTAAGGAAACCCCTGATCCACCATTCCTGGGCCCCGGGACCCCCCTGAAACTCTATTTCTGGGTCGGGGACCCCCCCTGTGCCCCCCGGCAATGGGACCTCCTTGCACCCCCATATCCAGGTCTGAACCCCCCACTGCCGTGTGCAGGGACCCCCTGCACCTCCATCCCCGGCACTGAGGCCCCCCTGAGCCCCCTTATCCTGCACCAACAATCCTTTGCACCCTCTCTTCCCCCGCCCCCCGCGCTCCCTCGCTCACTTTCGTCTCTCCCAACCTGCGCCACCGCGATCCACCCAGCGACCGCTGAGTGCCCCCGGCACCGGGACCCCCTCCCGGCCCCGTCTGCTCCCGGGACCTTCTGCAAACAGCAGCGGAAAGAGTTCCAAAATTCATCATTCTTTTGATTCATTTCGTTGGTTTCCGGGGGAGAACAGGTGAGACAGCAACTCACCACAAACCTCCGGGAGGGCAACAAAGGCTCTGTGTGGGGGAAGTAGAGTAAAACCATGATTTATTAGGAGAAGAAGAAAAAAAAAGGAAAAAAGGGCAAAAAAAGGGGAGGATAGTAAAATAGGATAAACAATAAAATAGCATAACATTACTATGAAAAAAAGAACATAACGGCACAGCTTGTTCTGATGGGACTTGGGATTTGTTGTCCGATCTCCGAGCTGGGTCTGAGCCAGAAACCAGTGGGCTGGGAGGGACATTGCTGCTGAGAGCTGAATATTTCAGAAACTAAAGTATCAAGTAACAGCTTGAGGTGACAGAGGTCTGTGATAAATGAGTGAATGATAAATGCTGCCTTTCGCATATATGAATTTAACATTTACAAGTGATGTGTACTGTTTAAAAAAAATAGTGTTAACATAAAAATAAAATTAAGTAGAAAAAGGTTAGGGTAAATTGTAACTTCGAAGTAGTTGTGATATGTTAGAAAAAGTAGTAATAAATACATGGTAATAAATGTCTTTTAAGTTGATAAACCACAGAGCCGGGGATCAAGACATGCTAAAGAAACAAAGAAGATAAGCACAGGCATCCCAGGAAGTCTGTTATCTTGACTCACACCTCCCAAAAGGAACTGTCACCTACAAATTAAGTTGGAATTGAGGAAACATAGACGGGAGGATTTCGGCCTTCAGTTCTGAGGCAATGCAGAGGGTCCGAGACTCCCAGTCAGGCGCCGCGCTGGCAGAAGGGGGCAGGGATCAGAGGGGGAAGTTGAGTGAAGTGTGAATTACCTTCCAGGCTTTATGAATATGTAACAGTTAAAGAAAGTACTTAAGTTCACAGTAAAATGAATGGGGCGCGCCTCTGGCAAAATTGGTAAGTGCCCAGCGCTGGTTTTGCCTTTGCTCTATTAATAAATGTTCAATATTATGTAGTAAAAATTTCAGCTTGCAAACTCATTTATATCAGGTCCCAGAGCGCATACTGGATTCCTTCATTTCAAGTTGCAAGCTCAGCTCCACTTTTCACTCTGATTTGTAACGATGTGTCGCGCGTCATGGGGTGCACGGGGGACGATGATGGAAGAGACGGAACAGATTGCATTGGATGCAAAAAGCCGATTTTATTCATACAGAGCAGAGTATTTATACCTTTTCAACAATAGATTCTTATATAAGCAATAATCACTGTAACAACCGTACCTATGTTTCTCCACAACAAAACTAATAGCTAACCGTTCCAAACCGTTTCAAACACAATAGGGTACAGTACCTACCAGGTGCAGGTACATACCAAACATGCTTTTCCCCTTACACTTCCTAACTCCCTAACTCCCTATTTCATGGTAGGCTGCACCGCTTGCCATGGTTTGCGACTTAGCAGCGTTGCCGCGTTCACTTCTGACACGAGTTCAGCAGTGCTCTCACTTCTGCTTTCTAGCTGGAACTCCACATCTCTCCCTTTCTTTTCCACAGGCAAGATTTTCTTTGTTGATTTGTCGATTAGTTTCTGAACACACTGCAACACCCAAGGCAAGCAAATCATCATAAGCAACAAAATGGCTAAAATATAAATTCCTGTTTTAGCTAAATGTTTGAGCCAGCCAGTCAGTCCCCATCCTCCTAGCAGGTTTCCAAGCCGGTCATTGTCACTCACAACTCTCAGTTTGGAGACACTTTCTCAAAGGGCCTGTATGTTAGCATGGATAGACAGAGAATGATCAGACAGGTTCATGCAGCATAAGCCTTCAAAATCATCACAGCTGTGTCCGTGCGCTAAAAGCAAAAAATCAATTGCAGCTCTATTTTGCAGCGTAGCATGCCTTGCACTATCAACACCAGTTAACAAGCCTGTCAAGGCAGAGCTAGTAGCATTAGTTTGTTTTGCAAGCCAGCAGCCAAGGTTATTCAGCGTTTTCAGTGCATGCGCCGTTCCAATAGATGGAATGATAGAAGCAAACACTCGGGCTCCTAGGTTCCAAGATTCCACATTGTCATCACAATCCTGACTATACGTGTGAGTGCTGCGTTTTGCACGCTTGTACAAAGGTGGTAAGCTTCTTTGAAAAAATTGGAAAGAGTGAAACATGGTTAGTCACCCGAAAGTGCAAGGACCTCCTACAGCCTTTCCTGGTATTCCCTTCCAAGCTCTGTTTCCACATATCAGGAAGATATTGTCTAACAACCCAATAGCAATGCTTCCGGGAGTAATTGGTTGGGGCAAAGTATGGTTACACCAGGCAGAGGCATTGGTGTAAATTCCTGTTCCTGAAATGTCAAGGCCGAATTTTTTGTTGGGATTTCTGGCAGTATAATTGAGATAGAAACACGCAAAGGATTGCATGGGTCCAAAAATGTCTAATTCTTGGGGTGGTATAGAGAGGGGAGAGAAATTAAGAACCTTATTTACTCCTAATCCTGTGTCATTAGAGAAGTACCCTCCGGCTGGTTCACCAGCTTTTTTGCGCCAAGTTTCTCGGCACCACCAGGTCGGTTCAATTCGACCCATAGCAGTGCACTCTCTCCCGACTGTTAAATTGTACAGAGCATCCCATTCACTTTTCACTAGAGGTATGGCCACCAGACAGGTTTGGAAAGGGTCACCAGGGGAGGTCATGGAAAGGCACAGCATGGATTCGTTTAAAGCTTCAGCTAGCGTAAGCCAAACATTGCATTCTGGAAGGGTTGGCATCGCAGCCACCTCTCCTTTGTTGAGAAGGAGTCCTGCTAGGAGGACCAGACTTACAAGGCGGATCTGGGTCCCAAAAGTACCAATGTGGGAGCCAGCTATATCCTTGTCCACACAAAAATTTTAAAATGATGCAGTTACCATAAGAATAGCACAAAGGATCACACTGTTGGCAATGGGCACGGCAGCGATGTGATATGCAATACCACCGCCTGTGACACTTTCTACAGTGACACAAAACCCACACTTGATGGGAATAATCTTTACATATAAAACAGGGTATAGGGTTACTTTCTAACTCAATTTTTTCTTTAAACTATCTCCAGTGCTGCTCACGAAATGAGACCTGACTGGAGATTATTGACTGTACTGTATCTGGAGTGGGTCGTCTGCTGAAGTCGAAGAGTGGTGTAAAGTCTATAATTCCTCTGGAGTTAAGTAGAAGTTGGTTGAGATGGTAGTCAGGTGGATATGACTTCTGCTGGGGCCGAGGAGGTGACTTGGCAGATCTCTGGAACTGAGATTGGGACGGCCGGGATTTCCTCTGCTAATGTGCCAGGGTGGTCAGGATTTTCAGGATCCTCAGGGGAGGTGTTCAAGGATTCTCTGAAGGGTTTCACGTTCTTAGCTGGGATCCACTTCTGGTCAGTCTCTGTCGAAACACAGGCAAAACCCCTTCCCCATGTGATGGGGGATAAGGTCCCATGATCTCACCTGTTTCTGGGTCCTTAACAAGGGCTGGGGCTTTCTGTTTGACCTCTAACTGTCGGTTATTGCCGAAGTGCCTAACAATTGGAGGGTTGGGATCCATTAGGGAACAATTTAAGAAATTAAAAACATACAATGCTTTTTGTAATCGCTCAGCTGGAGTGGCATTCCCCATTCCTCCTTTTTGTTGCAATAAATGACGTTTAAGTGAGCAATGGGCTCTTTTGATGATAGCTTGACCTGTTGAGGAATGAGGAATTCCAGTTTTGTGCATCACTCCCCAGAGGGCAAGAAAATTTGCAACTCTCTGGAAAATATACGCTGGGCCATTTTCAGTTTTGATTTGTGAGGGAATTCCCAAGACTGCAAAGGCACCTGCAAAGTGACAACAAACATCTTTTGCTGTTTCTCCTGTATGACAGGAGGCAAACAGGGCACCTGAAAAAGTGTCAATAGAAGAATGTATATATTTAAGTCTGCCAAATTCAGGAAAATGAGTAATATCTGTTTGTTAAATTTCGAGGCTTTGGAGTCCTCTAGAGTTAACACCTCCAGGTAGAGAGGGAAAGGAGTGGCTTTGGCAGTTTGGGCACACAGCCACAATGCTAGAGGCTTGGCGAGCGGGTAAATCAAAAGTTCTTGCCAGCACAGCAGCATTTTGGTGGAAAAATGAGTGACTGATTTTTGCCTGGGAAAAACGATCAGGTACCACCTGTGCGGGTAGCGTTAGTAGATCTGCTTGGCGATTTCCTTCTGCAATAAAACCAGGTAAAGTAGTGTGAGATCTAACATGCATTACAAAATATGACTCTTTTCTGTTATCCAAAAGGAAAACAAGTTGCTGTAACCAATAAAACAAATTTGCATTAGGCACATCTTTCAACACTGCAGCTTCAGCTCTTTCTACGAGTCCTGCAATATAAGCAGAATCAGTTATGATGTTTAAAGGAACAGACCAGCGTTTAAAGGCTCGTACAACGGCTGCTAATTCAGCAATTTGAGGGGATCCTGAAACAGTGACGACATCTGAGTCCCATTGATTGAGATTTGAGTCCCACCACAGTATTACCGACTTGTGGGTGCGGCCAGATCCATCTGTAAAAACAGTTAATGCTTGTAATGGGATTTCGCTTCTCTTGGGTCGTGTCAAGAGATGAAAATCGGCTGATACGAGTTTGTGCTTTGGAGGGTGTGTGGAAAGTTGTCCAGAGAAGTCGGTGAGAGCCATTTGAAATACTTCAGACTGTTGAAGTAGCTACTGTAAGTAAACAGTAGTAACAGGCAAACAAATAAAACTGAAATCAACACCTGCAAGTGTGACAAGCCTTTATCGAGCTTTTACAATGAGCAAAGCAAACATTTCATATTGAGTGCTGACTGTTTTGGACATACGGTGTGGCAGAAAAATCCATTCAATATTTAACAAGGGGTCTGGCAAATTAGGGTCCCACTGAAAAATCAAAGCATGGCGTTGCTTGGCCGGATTCAAAATTATTAGAGAAAAGGGTAACACAGGGGCCCATCAGGCTGCTTGTTGGTTTGAGATAGCATCAGCTACTTTTTGTAATGCTTGGCGAGCTTCCAGTGTAAGCTGCTGAGGTGATAGTAAATCTGCTTCTCCTTTTAACAGAGCAAACAGAGGACTTAAATCTGCATTTGAGCTTCCTAACAAGGAACGAACCCAATTAATTGTTCCTAAAAGTTTTTGTGCATCATGTAAAGTGCGAATGTTGGTTTGAATTTGTAAGGGCTGAGGGGAAATACTTTGGGTCCTAATTCGACTGCCCAGGTATTTCCAGGGGGGTTGAAGCTGAATTTTTCAGGAGCAACACAAAGTGCTGCTTGGGTTGCAGCATTGCTGACAAGGGCTAGGGCTTTCTCCATAACTTCTTGTTTTTCTTCAGCAATTAAAATGTCATCCCTGTCATGATATAAAAGAGTGTCAGGCATGTCCCGATGAATGGGGCTGAGAATTTTTGCAACAAACCACTGGCAAATAGTGGGGCTGTTTTTCATGCCTTGGGGCAGGACGACCCAGTGATACCTCTGCAAGGGTGCTTGCATATTGGTGCTTGGGACAGAAAAGGCAAATTTAGGTGCACCTTCAGGATGCAAGGGGATATCAAAAAAGCAATCTTTTAAATCAGTAACTGTCAAATGCCAATCTCGAGGGATCGTGGTGGGAGATGGGAGGCCAGGTTGCAGTGCTCCCATATCCTCCATAGCAGCATTAATTTTTCGGAGGTCACGGAGCAAGCACCACTTGCCAGATTGTTTTTGATTACAAACACAGGTGAATTCCAAGGGCTGGTGGAAGGAACTATGTGTCTTTTTTGAAGCTGTTCTTGGACTAATTCTGTGAGTGCGCATAATTTAGGCAATGGCAGGGACCATTGATCCACCCAAATAGGTGTATCAGTTTTCCAGGTTAATTTCAGGGTGTCATGTGCTTCAATGGTCCCCACTAAAAATCAGATTGGATTTTGAAACCCCGCTGAGGGAGTACATCTCCCCATAAGACCATGGGTACAGGTAAAACAAATGGTCTTATAGAGGCTGTGTGGCCTTCTGGTCCTGTTATTTGAATTAGATGCTGACTTTGATAACTGTGACTGCTTCCTCCGATCCCAGTGAGGGCTTGGGGCACCTCCATGAGGGCCCAATCCAGAGGCCACTTATCTTGAGAAATGACAGTGACATCAGCACCGGTATCTGAAATACCAGTGAGCGTAATTTGTTTTGTCCTCGTAATGACAGGGTGCATTGACAAATAGGGCGTTTATTTGAAATTGTCTGTGTCCAAAATGTGTGGGGTTTCTGTGGGATTAAATTTGTGTACTTCGGTGTTACAACCTTTTACAGAAAATGGCGAATTATGCGAGAAAGGGATCAATTTTGCTATGCGGGTTCCTTGTGGAATAAAACATGGTGGATTAGGGGTCCAAACCATAACCTTAAGTTGATCATTAGAATTTAAGCTTACAATTACAGGGATAACAGAGAGTCCTGGAAGGCTAATTGAGGACTCTCCTACAAGCAGGGCACTTTTTTGAAATATCAGTGGTGTAAAAACTTTTGCAGGGATTAAATGAACAGAAGAATCATGTAACGTTACTGTGGTTGAGGTGTGTAAGTCCAGTCTGGCATCGTCTGCAGTTGTTGGGTGAAGATGTGAGGCAGGTTCCCATTGGGCATCTGCGAGGGTCTCTGTGGAGCTGGCGTCTGCGAGGGCAGCTGAGGCATCTGTGTCAGAGCGTGGTGCCGCTGTCCCGTGCTCTGGTTGCAGTTTCCCTGGCATCTTGGAAGCAGACGACCTTCGGAATCATACTTAGAACAACATTGGTTAACAGGATGTGGACCCCTGCGGCACTGTGGGCACACAGGCATGATTTTGGGATTGTTTCCTTTTAAAGCTGGACAGTCTTTTTTAAAGTGACCGGGTTTGCCGCAGTTGAAACAGACTTTGGAAGGTGCAGGGAGTCCCCTCATGGTTGCAAAGGCTGCAGCCATGGTTGCATATTGATGGTCTAATGTACTGACACGGTTACATGCTTCAATCATTTCAGTTAAAGCTGGATTCTGATTAGGCAGAGACTTAAGGAGTTTTTTACAGTCTATGTTGGCATTTTCGACTGCAAGCTTTAAGAGCAAAATTTTGCAAGCATCAGCATTATCAATTTGGCGCTCGAGCGCCTGTTTAAGGTGATCAATAAACTGCGTGTAAGATTCTTGAGGTCCCTGGACAATAGTTGTAAATTATTTTTGAGGCGTTTTTGCATCAGGGACTTTCAAGAAGGCTTGCCGAGCTGCGTCTCGGATTCCTTCAAGGGCCTCTCTGGGGATGTCTCGGGCTTGGACAGCGGGATCGGTATATGGTCCCGTTCCCATAAGCTGTCTATGAGGCCCTCCAGGGTTTGATTAGCATGACCCACATAAGATAAAAGCAGATCTTGTATACCTTTTTCCCACTCCTTTTCCCATAAAGCATTTTGAGAGGGGGATAGCAACAGCCGCACCAGTGTCTTTAAATCATATGGTGTCATGATATGAGCTGCAAGCACAGAATCGAGCAGGCTCACAAAATACGGTGAGCTGATGCCATGCTCTGTGGCTGCCCGCCAGAGCTCTTTAAGCTCTGGAAATGATCGCTGTTCCCAATGGGCGGTTCGCTTTCTTGGTCCTGTATATAGGACTGGTGCCACAATATTGTTTGCAAACTCTAAATCCCCTTCTTTTAACGCTTGTTGTTTTAAGCAGACCCAGGTATTGTGAGGGTCAGGGGGAAATAGATTTGGTTCTTTTTCAGGATCAATGGGTCCGGGGTCAAAAGGATCTACTTCTTCATCGCTGTTACCAGCTGGATCATAGCCAGCAACAAATGCTTTTATAAATTGCAAGGAGCCTCTGTCCCCTTTTGTTGCAAGGGGGGCTGAAGCCTTGAGTGGAAAAGGCATTGTCTCTTCAGATTGTGAAGAGCTTTGAGGCTCCGCTTCTGCGGGGGGGGGGCAAGGGACATCTTCGTCATGAAGAGATTTTTCATGAGATTTTTCTTGAGATTTTTCTTGAGATTTTAAAGCTTGAAAAATTACTTTCCAGGAGGGAATAATTTCTGCAGCAGCTTTATTGCCTTCAGCTACAGCATTCTGAAGTTCCACTCCTACTCTGCCCCACAAATCCACCATAAAAATTTTGGACTCTGTTACCCCTTGTAGGTTTGATGCACTCCATTTAAGTATGAGTTTTAAATCATGCGCAAGAAAAGGTTTGCCTTGCTTGTCTAGCAGCTTTGACATGAGGTAGAAAATGTCTCCTTCTGGGCTGGTCATCCCCTGACTCTGGCCCATGGTTCCCTGCAGTGACTCACCTCTTTTCCAGAGGGTCTGTTGCCAGCCAGCGTGGCTCCCACTGCTTCCCGCAGCTTAACCACAATCCCGAAGGCTCTTGCTGTCCTGCAGCTTTTCCTTCAGCAAAATCCCAAGTTCTGCAGGGCTCACCATCCGCCATCAAAGAGCAATTCTGGTCCGCACACAGGGCACCAGTTGTCGAGTGACGCGTGACGGTCAGCAATGGAAGGGACAGGGCAGATTGCACTGGGGCAAAAAGCTGATTTTATTGATACAAAGCTAACTATTTATACCTTTTCAGCAGTAGCTAAAAATAGATTCTTATATAAGCAGTAATGACTATAACAACCTTATCTATGTTTCTTAATAACATTGCAAAACTAAAAGCTAGCACTGACCAGTACAGGTACATACCAAACATGCTTCTCTCTTATGCTCTCTATTTTGTGTAAGGCCACACTGCTTGCCATGGTTTGGGGCCTAGCAGCATTGCCGTGCTCACTTCTGACATGAGTTTAGCAGTGCTCTCACTTCTGCTTTCTAGCTGTACCTCCACATTTGTGGACAGGAACATCCACAGCCAGGAGCATCTCGGGCACTTCAGCAGTGATTTGGACACTTCGGGGGCACATCCCAAATGGGGAGACCCAGGCCAGGGACTGGGACAGACAACAGGAATTCCTGGAGAACAGGGAGGCTCATCTGAAACCCCTGTTCTGCCAGCACAGCTACGAGATCGTGGCCCCATCTGCCCGGGTCACTGGCCCCACAACACCCAAACCTTCCCAAATTATCCCATGAACCAACCACAAATTCACCCTCAAATCTGAGTTAAATGGCGTGGTTTAAAATCCCTTGTCTAATTTCTTTATTTTAACCTCAATTTTGGTTGTTTTGACAGAATGAAGAAGGAAATTATTTAGGTTAGAAAAGACCTCCATGATCATCCACTGCTGCTTGATGCCACCAGAAGGAACAATTGGACAGAGCAGGTGAGATTTTTTTGAGTGTAAAGTCCACAAATCCTCTCTTCCCAATGAATTTCCGATTTCAGTCAGAGTTCCCGTGGATGTTCCTGCCCCTGTGTTCATCCAGGTGCCTACGGAGACCCAGGAAGACATGGAGACCACCTGCCAGGTGTCTTCCCAATGTGGGTCACAGGGAATGTGGGTCACCAGGGCTCTTCCCAACGTGGCTCCTCCGATGGGGATGAAGTTGGAGCAGCGCACAAAGCTCTTCCTGCACTCAGGGCATTCACAGGGCTTCCCTTATCAGTGTTGGTGTTGGGTCAAGTGAGAGCTCTGGATGAAGCTCATCCCACACTCGGGACACTCATAGGGCCTCTCCACGGAGTGGATACGCTGGTGCCTGATGAGATGGGAGCTGTGCTTGAAGCCCTTCCTGCAGTCAGGGCAGCGGAAGGGCCTCTCCTCTGTGTGAATCCGCTGGTGAAGGAGGACTTGGGAGCTGGTTGGAAACCTCTTCCCACACTCAGAACAGTCGTAGGGCCTCTCCCCTGTGTGGCTCCTCTGGTGCACAATCAGGTGGGACCTATCGATGAAGCTCTTCCCACACTCCCCACACTCATAGGGCCTCTCCCCGGTGTGAATCCTCTGGTGGACAATCAGGGTGGAACTCTGGCTGAAGCTCTTCCCACACTTGAGACACTCGTGGGGCCTTTCCCCAGTGTGGATCCGCTGGTGCACAGTCAGGTGGTAGTTGTCTCTGAAGCTCTTCCCACACTCCCCACACTCATAGGGCCTCTCCCCTGTGTGGATCATCTGGTGCATAGTCAGGTGGGAGTGCCACCTGAAGCTCTTCCCACATTGCCCACACCTGAAGGGCTTCTCCCCATCATGAAGCTGCTCATGGACCACCAGGTCAGAGCTCTGGCTGAAGCTCTCATCACCTGCCTGGCACAGGGTGGGTCTTTCCTCCTCAGAGCACCCTGGGCTGGGTTTGGAGCTCCTCCTCCTGTGAGACCTCAGGGGCTTTTCCCCCCCATTGGATTTCTGCACACTGGAGCTGCTCAAAATGACCTCTTCCATGACGTTCTGCCCCAAGGATTTCTCCTCTCTGGTCCTCAGCTCGTTACCTGGGGGAGGAAGGACAAAGAGAGGATTTGGGATTTGCCTCTGTGCCAGAGGGAAAGGGAAGGACATTCCTCCAGTCTGTCCCTGGCATGACAGTGTTGGCAGCGGGGTTGTCCTGCAGCTGGGGGTGATGCTGGGCTGGCAATTGGACGAGAAGAGAGGGGGAATAGGGCAGTGACTTCCTCCTCACCTGCCTGGGGGTCTTGGGGCATCTTCCTCTTCCTCACAGCCTCCTCCTCCATCCAGCCACGGTTTGGGAATGGGAAATCCTGGTTTGGGGGAAAACAAGGAGCGACTGCATTGGGTTTGAAGGTCGCCCTATCCAATTCCATCTCCAGAAGTCACCGGGCGTCTGGGGTCCATAAAAACCTCCAGAACACCACGATTCCACACCAAAAAAGACTCTCCCAGGTATTCCCAGTCTCTGGTCTCTCCGCTCTGGGACTCTGGGGTTCCCCCTGTCTGGGTTGCTGGAGGTCCCATGCGTATTTGGGGCCCCCCTCCCCAGTGTCCCCATTCTCCCCAGACAGCTGAAGGTCCCAAAAATCCCAGGGGCCCCTCTTCCCCAAGTTCCCAACTTCAGGGTTCTGAGGGACTCCTCTCTCTGGGTCCCACTTAGGGAAGCTGGGGGTTTTGGGGGTCACAGGTATCCCCTCTCCCCTGTGTCTCTCTCCAGGCCGCCAGGGCTCCTGATAATCCCTCCTCCATGGGTCCCAATTTCATGGTCCCAGGGCTCCCCCCTCCAGTCTGCGGGGGTCCCCCAGCTCTGCTATCACACCTCTCCATTCTCCCCTCCAATGCCTCTTGCATGGATCACCAAAACCAGTGTCCCGCATTCCCCATTGGTCCAGTGTAGTCCCCACGTGACCCTGGGCAGAGCACAACCACCACCGGGGAAGGGACCAGCAATCCCCCACCCCCCTGACAGGGCACTGTGAGCAGCCGCCACAAGGATCCCCCAAAAACACCTCCCAGGGACCCCCCAATGTCCCCCCCAGTGGCATTTGCATAACCTGACTGGGGGTTACTGGGGCCATGTTGTGAGGAAACTGTGGACACATTGGGAGCAACTGAGATAAACTGGAAGCTATTGGAACCATGCTGAGGGAGACTGAGACCACAACTGGGGCCACTGGGATCATACTGGGACAAACTGGAACCACACTTTGGGCAACTGACTGAAAATGGGATCATGCTGGAGGCAACTGGGAGTAACTGGGAAAGACTGGGATCATCCTGAGGGAACTAGAACCTTACTGGGGCAACTGGCAATGCCTGGGAATGACTATGAGCATGCTGAGGGCAACTGGGATATACTGGGAGTGTCTGTAACCATCCTAGGGGGACTGGAACCGCTATGGGAACACTTGGGACATCACAGGGTGCAACTGGGCTTGACTGGGACCCTGCCGAGGGGACAGGGACTATACTAGGGGCCACTGAGAGCAGGGTGGGCTCGGTGTGGGACCTGAGCGGGGTCGGGGGGTGAAGGGCGGGGCGGCCGAGCCGGAGCGCCAATGGCACTGCACACCTGAGGAGTCGCTGGGACGGTTCCACGCCGAGAGCGTGGCAGGGACAGGCACAGGCGTGGGGGCTGAGTGGGGCGTGGGGACAGAAGGGCTAATGGCACTGTCTGCACTGTGTCCCTGCGGCCTCTCCTCCAGACGCTGAGGGGGCAGCAGCTCCCACCCCTCACTGTCACCTTTCCCTGTCCTTGAGGAAACAGGGCTCAGGCTGGTGAATGGCAGCACCGTGTGTGAGGGGACAGTGCAGTTCCAGGTGCTGGGGACACGGGGAACCCTCTGTGCCTCCTGATGGGGCCTCTTGGGCACCCACGTTCTCTGTGGCCACCTCAAGTGCTGGTTTGCCAGGTCCATTCCCGAATTTTGGGAGGGAAACCAGACCTGTCTGGAGGGACTCGTTCCACTGCGATGGGACTGAAGCCCACCCGCAGCAGTGCCTGGTGACTGCCCTGGGGGCCTCACCCTGCTCCCACGGGAACGCTGCTGCTGTCCTTTGCTCAGGTGAGTGTTGGGAAAATTCCACCCCACCCACAGGGGCTGCCCAAGAGCCCCCAGCAGCAGCAGCCGGGGGCTCCCCAGGGCAGTGACATCTCTGCTGTCCCCAGGCCCCACTGTCTCCATGTCCCAGCCTGGACAGAGCCCGTGTGTGTGTGCCCGTGGGTCTGTGCTGCAGGAGACACCTGCAGTACGTGTGACCTGCACAGCAGAGCAGCCGCAGAGGGAACAGGATGGGGCCACTTGTGTTGTCCCTGGGGCTCTGGGGGGATCTGCAGGTGTGTGGTGGCTGCCAAGGTCCCTTTCCCTGGTGGAGCTGCTCTGGCTATGCTCAGCTGTGTCCAGCTGGCTTTCCTTGCAGGTGCTAGCATTTAACACTTTCCCTCTGGGGGTCTCCACCTTGGCTGATCTGTGCCTTGCTGGGGCTCCACTCACTGCCCAGCCCAGGCACACTCAGGCCTGCAGATACTCTGCCTTGTCCAGGAAGCTCCAGATTCTTCTCCTGGAGCACATTCTGTGCCCTGTACCATGTGGGACACTCCTGGCTATGGAACTCAGTCACCTGTCACCATCTCCACTGTCACCACACAACAGTGGCTTTGTCCAAATCAAATTCCTGATTCTTGGCCTTTAGCAGCTACTGATGTGAACATTTTCCCTCTGCACTATCCATGGAGATGCAGAGCCTTTTGGGGAAAAATTCTCTTGGCTAAAATTGACATGAGCTTGGACAAAGAGCCAAAGCCTCAGTCAGTGCCCTGGGGAGATCCCACTTTATTGCCAAGATGCTCTGAGAGCAGCAGCTCGGGGCCCTGTCAGAGACACTCTGAAGGCTCCACGTGGGACTGAGCTGCTTCATCCTTGGTAGTCATAGGAATCTAAATATTCTTCTAGGGAAATGATAAACACAAATAACAATACAGCTAAGGATACTGAAATCAGTTTTCTAATGGCCTCCTTGAGCTCGCGGTTCCTCAGGCTGTAGAGGAGGAGTTTCAGTGCTGGAGGCACCACTGAGTGCAGAAGTGCCACCAGCAGATCCAGGCATGGGGAGGAGATGCAGGAGGGCTTCAGATGGGCAAACACAGCAGTGCTGACAAACAGGGACACCACGGCCATGGGAGGGAGGCACGTGCTGGGCAGGCACAAATGGGCTCCCCCACAGCCATTGCAGAGGCCTGGTGGGACACCTCGGGAGCTGCGAGGGCAGCCAGGGGTGGCAGCGACTCCTCAGGAAGGCAGGGAGGAGGGTGAGGAGCTGGACAGGAGCTCTGAGCAAAGGCAAGGCTGCTGTGCACAGAGCCTTTCCTTGGAGGAAGCCTCATGCTCACAGGTCCTCAAGAACACAGGGATTGCCACCCCACAGTGTGCTGGGAGGGCAGCAGGGCTGAGCACAAAGCAACCCAGGAGAGCCCAGGGGGGTGATGGGGACAACATTGGGACAGGGATGGTGGAGGGGCTGACAAGGACTCCTTTCCTACAGACAAGGTGCATGCAAAACAGCCACTGGATGTGGGCAAATGAATTAATTGGATTAATTTGGTCTCATGAGGGAAGCGGATATTAGTGGCTGCCTTGGGCACAGCGACCATGGAGCAGCTGAGTTGAAAGTCTCTGTTGACAGGAGGGAAAGAGCCACCAAAGCTTCAACCCTGGGCATGAGGAGAGCAGATGCAGCAGCTCAGGGAACTACCAGTGGGTAATGTCCCCTAAGAAAACACTTTGGAAGGTGCTGAGGTCACTCTTGAAGCACCACTCCCTAAGGGCACAGGAACAGGCAATTGCTGATGGTCAGAAGTGAAGCAGGTGAGGGTGGGCAGAGGTCAGGGCAGGGCTGGCAATGGCAGGGCAGAGCCAGGGGGCAGCGAGATGGGAGTGTGCAGCCTGCAGGGACACAGCAGCAGCTGTGGGACAGCGCAGGACAAGCTGTGCTGGACATGGCCAAGGGCCCTGGCCAGGCTGGCAGTGCCCAGGAGAAGCCAAGTCTTGGTGCCCTGGGCCACAGCAGCGTCTGTGCCACCAAGGGCTGTGAGGAGACACCTTGTCCTGAGGCCCTGGGGCCTCCTGGCACAGCCCCAGCAAGGCTGGGCACTCTCACCCCCTTGTCCTGCCCTCAGCATCCTCCCCACATCCCAGTGGCCCAGCAGAGCCCTGAGCAAGGCAGGAGGGACAGGATGTGCCTTCCTCGGGGCTGGGGATCAGGCCTTGGCCTTTCTGCTGCCTCCAATGAGCCCAGGCTTGCTTGCTTATCTCCCTCATTCTACATTTGCAAGATGATTGCCCTCGATTTTTTTTCCCAGTTCAAAAATGCCCTTTGGAATGAACAGTTCCAGGTGGCTGTGTTGGGGTTGACCCTCTTGCCCTCCATTGGGTGGGTCCCAGCCCCCTACCGCTCCCTCTGGGGGTCCCAGTGTCTGCTTTTCCTGCTCTCTCCTACTCTCCCATCGTCCCCCCAAATCCCAGCCCCACCTCTCTTGCTTTGGGGTGGTTGGGGGGGGTTCCACC
This sequence comes from Acanthiza pusilla, assembly GCA_036630365.1. Taxonomy (NCBI): domain Eukaryota; kingdom Metazoa; phylum Chordata; class Aves; order Passeriformes; family Acanthizidae; genus Acanthiza; species Acanthiza pusilla. The sequence goes on along the minus strand of JAXCHO010000155.1, from coordinate 567,027 downwards.
CTAATTCCCCCCCTCTTCTCCTTTTTCCTACCACCCGTCTCCCTCCCTTCCCGCTCACCCCAGAGCTCCTTGCCCGCGGCCGGGGGCACTCCCAGCACCACCAGTGCCACCAGCACGGCCCCAGCTGCCCCCCCACGGCCCATGCCCAGCGCCGGGCAGGTGCCCACAGCCCCAAAGCAGCCGCGCTCTGCCCTGGCCGGGTCCCCAAAGCGGCCCCGCCCCGCGCGGCACTGCGAGCACCAGGCCGGAGCAGTGCGGAGCGCGGGCGGGTGGCATCAGCCGTGCCCGGGCAGGGCCGGGCCCCGCGGGGCTCCCCCCGCACTCGGCCCCACCGGGACAGCGCCCAGCAGGGGGGCCCGGCCTGCCCGCCCCCCACCTCCCCCTCCCCAAATTCCGCTCCCGGGGGTGCTGGGGGCGAGGGGGGCGCAGGTGGGGCCCAGAGGTGCCGCAGCCACGCGTTCCCCACTGCCAGTGCCACCCCCGGAAGGATCAGGGCTACCCCAAAACTCCCTCAGAGGTGGCTGATACCCCGGAAGCGCCTAAGGAGTGCTGTTCCGCCAGGCCTCATCACCCCGAACCTTCAGCTGCTTCATCCCAGGCCCCATCCCACCCATCCCCCTCCCCCACACTTCATCCCAAACACCAATCCACATCCCATCCCATCCCATTCCATATTTCCCGGCAGCCACCATCGGAAGCCCCCAAAAAAGTCGCGTCTAGGGGACACCCCAATATCCCCCCAGGAGCATTTGCCACTGTCCCTTGGAGTCCTGCAAGATCCAAACATCCGCGCCCTCCCCCCGCAAAAGAAAAACGCCTCCCGACAACCAGCAAAGACATTTGGGACTCGGTGCTGGAGCCCTACAGGGTCCAAAAATTCCCCCCTCCCAAAAAGAACCCCAGGCACCGCCCAAGATATTTGGGGCGAGCTCCCCCTGCCCGATCACCTGCGGGATGCCCCGAGGGGCGATGCTCTCGGGGCCGAGGGTTGCGGACACAGAGAGCGATGGACGCACGTGGCAGCTCCTTTTGCTGCTTCCCTTTGTGCTCCTCTATCCTTCCTCTTCCTGCCACTCCTCCTCCCCCCGCCCCCCGCACTTCCTCTTCCTCCTGTGTCCCTCCTACCCTGCCCGCTCCGCCTCCTTCTCCTCCTCCTCCTGTTCTCTGGGACTGCCAGCCCAGCTTTGTCTGACATCGCCCCCGGGGCCATCCCGTGCCCAGCACAGCATCCTGTGCTCTGTCAGCCCTCGCTGCTCCTTAGGGAAGGATTTGGGATTTATCCCGGGCACACACACTGAACCTCACCCCAAACTGCCCCGCTCCCATTGCTGTCCCCTCGGCGCCGGGCAGGTGCTGTGCCAGGGGAAGCAGGGACACAAAGGAAGCCAAGTGCAGCCCAGCTGCCCAGGCTGATGCAGACGAGCCCCAGGGACAAGGTCCTGCACAGCCCCACGGAGCCCTCGGCTCCTCCCTGGGAACGGGCTGTGCTGTGGCTGCCCCAGCGGCCACAGCGAGTCCTGGAGCTCCCCCAGCGCTGCTGCAGCAGGACCCAGGTTCCACCTTCTGTGCCAGGCCCTGCCCAGGGGCCGTCACATCCACTGGCTCCGTGCAAAGGGGCAAGACAAGAAGAACGCATTGGAGGCAGCCCCCAAGGACCTCGAGCAAATTGTTCAGGAACATGCAGACCTTGAGCTGACGTTTGCAAAGCTGCAGCTGGCAGAGTTCTGTGCTGCAGGAGACCCAGCACGGGAAGAGGGGACCTACAAGGAGCTGTAGGAGAAAGACCCTGAAGCTCAAAGGCCATTGTGCCGTGAATCTGTGCTGGAGAAAGTTCTTCCTTTACGGGAAGAGATCCAGGGATGAGGCAAAAGCAAAGTTCATGGCTGATGACAAGATTCCCATGCAGAGAGAGCAAAGGAGGGACTGTGCGCGGAGAATGGGAGCTCGGCAGGAGGGAGGGGTGGGGAGGGTGTTTTTAGGGTTTGTTTTAGCTCTCCTTCTCCTACTGGGATATATTTAGAAATAAATTCCATTAATTTCCCCAGCTTGGGTTTCTTGTGCCCCTGATGGTGAGCAGTGAGTGACCTCTCCCTGCCCTTAGCCCAGCCCAGAGCCTTTCCTGCTGTGTTCTGTGTCCTGCACCTGTGAGGAGAGTGCCAGAGCGGCTCTGGTGGCACCGGGCACCCGGCCAGGGCCAGCCCAGCCCAATAATCGCTGCCATTCATTCCCTGCACTCCATCCTGAAGCGGCCGCAGGGCGGGTCCGGCTGCGCGGGCAGGCGGCTCCAGAAGCAGCAAGTGCGCCAAACGGGACAGAAGGAGGAGGCAGGGGCTGCCCGGGGTGAATCTCCTTCCTCCGAGCCGGCAGGGACAGGAGGGAGAGACCGGAGAAAAGGAAACGGGAGAGGAGGGACGAGGCTGGAGCTGTGGAAGCTGCAGGGATGCAGGGGCAGCCGGGAATTTAGTTTTCCAAATCTCTGGGGTGAAAGGAAGCGCTGTGAAATCCTTCATGGAAGAGAAAGGAGAAATAGCGATTGATGGAAATCGACTGAGTTTATCCCTCTGGATTGCAAAAGCTGACAGACCCCGAGCGCCGACGGACACCTGTCACCGACGTCATGTCCCAAGGGATCAGAGAGCTCCGGCTGGCGGGGCTGGAAGCTCCGTCCAGCAGCTCCACTCCCACAGCCCAAAGCTCGGGCTGGAGCGTGGGGTGTGGGACACAGCCCCGTGCTGGGGGCAGAGCCGCTGCTTGGGCCATCGGTGTGTCCAGGGCATCCTTTCTGGGCCTCGTGCAGCTCCAAGGTGCCGAGGGCTCCCCGAGGCTTTCTGGGGCTGTCCCTCCTCCCCAAAGCTGTTGGGTTTAATGCCCAAGTGCGGCACCCCGTGCCCTGTGGCAGCAGCCGGTGCCGGGCCACAGTCCCGGGAGCCGAGCTAATGCCCGGCCGTGCCCGGGAGGGACTGAGGGGAGGGGAGTTCAGAAGGCACCCCCGCAGCTCTCGCTGTGCTGAAAAGCTGTTTTAGTGCATGGGAGCGATTTCGTGGGGTTTCTGGGCTCCGTGGGGCCGCGGCGGCGGCAGCGGGACCGGCAGGGCCCGGCTCGTGGGTGCGGCCGGGGTTGAAAAGTGCTTGGCGGCCCCAGCGCGGTGTGTGAGGGCTGAGCGGGGCTGGCTGGCAACACCCCGCTCATCTCCGCCGCTCCAAGCCGCTTCCCCGGCTCCGGCTGCCGCCGCTGCTCGGCCACGGCGCGGTCCCGCGGGGTCGCCACTCGTCGCGACACTGGAGGGGTCGATTCGAGCCGCGCCCCGCCCGTCCCTCTCTGCGGCTCTTTCGGTGACACGGAGCGGCCGAAACCCCCCTGTGCCGCCCCGACGGTCCCTCAGTGCAGCTTTTTTAGTCACAGGCAACGGCCACTCCCGGTGCTGTTCTTTTATGATTTTTTTATTTGAATCTCTATATTTTATTCTATTCGCAGCTCCCATCCCACGCCCCTCCGCTGCAGCTCTTTCACCGCCGCCGCTCGTCGCCGCTCTCTCGGTGCAGCTCTTCAGTGACACGGCCCGGCCGAGACGCCCCTCGCTGCGGCTCTGTGGTTGTATTTCCTTCTTTTCTCTGTCTTTTCTCCTCGCCCGTGCCGCGGAGCGACTCCTTCAGGGCCCCGGGGCGGCACAAAGGCCTCGGGGCGGCTCCAAAGGGCCCCGCCCGCGGCCGCTCCCCGAGCCCTCCCCGCTGCTCGCGGCGATCGGACACCGCCGGCGGCCCCGGCCCCTTCTTGTTCTTCTTGTTCTTCTTGTTCTTCTTGCTGCTGCCGGGATTCAGCCCCTGCCGCCGCCCGGCTCCTTCTGCCGGCCCTGCCCGGCATGGAGCGGCGCTGCCGCTGACGGGGCTGGAGCGCGGCTGCGACACGAGTGCCCCGCGCCTCGGGACCGGGCCGAGGAGTGACCGCACGGGTGGGGAGGGACCCCCGCTGGACAGGGCAGGGACTGAGCCCATGGGAGGGACCCCCCGCTGGACAGGGCAGGGACTGAGCCCATGGGAGGGACTCCCCGCTGGACAGGGCAGGGATTGAGCCCATGGGAGGGATCCCACGCCGGAGCAGGGGAAGGATTCCTGCCCCTCATGGGAATCAGCGGCACGAACTGACCGTGACTCCTCCATCCCTTCTCCCTGCACCGCCGGGCAGAGCACATAGGGAGTCGGGGATGAAGTGAAGTCCGGGAAGGAGGTCTGGAGAAGGTTTTTTTCCCATGATTTATTTTGCTGGAGTTGAGGCTGCCCCGAGGGAACTCGTCCAATACGAACCTTCGTGGGGTCTTTCTATGGCAATTTTGTTGAATGTTTACATTCATCCATACAAATCAGAGTGAAAAGTGGAGCTGAGCTTTCAGCTCGAAATGAAGGAATACAACGTGCACTCTGGGACCTGATATAAATGAGTTCACAAGCTGAAATTATTACTACATAATTTTGAACATTTATTAATAGAGCAAAGGCGAAAACAGCGCTGGGTGCTTAGCAATTTTGCCAGAGGCGCACCCATCCATTGTGCTGTGAACTTCAGTACTTTCTTTAACTGTTACATATTCATTAAGCCTAGAAGGAAATTTACACTTCACTCAACTCCCCCCCTCCGATCCTTGCCCCCTTCTGCCAGCCCGGTGCCTGTCTTGAAGTCTCGGATCCTCTGGATTGCCTCAGAACTGAAGGCTGAAATCCTCCCGTCTATGTTTCCTCAGTTCCAACTTAATTTGTAGTTGACAGTTCCTTTGGGAGGTGTGAGTCAAGATAACAGACTTCCTGAGATGCCTATGGTTATCTTCTTTGTTTCTTTAAGATGTCTTGATCCCCGGCTCTGTGGTTTATCAACTTAAAAGACATTTATTACCATGTATTTATTATTACATTTTCTAGCATATTACAACTATCTCGAAGTTACAATTTACCCTAACATTTTTCTACTTAATTATATTTTATCTTAACATTATTTTTTTATACAGTACACATCACTTGTAAATGTTAAATTCATATATGGGAAAGCCAGCATTTATCATTCACTCATTTATCAGATTATGATGAGCAGCACTCATATCAATGTTTGAGGCATGAGCTATTTCAGTCTCTGACAGCTCCTCAGCAGCCCGGGCTGCAAACCAAGGCCGCTCGGGGCGAGCACAAGATCCGCACGCAGCGCTGAGCAGCAGCTCGAGCCCAGCAGGGCCTGGGAGGAGGCGCGGCCGAGCCCCGGGCCGGGTTCCAAAGGGCCTGCGGGGCTGGGGGCGATGGCGCCGAGTGCCCTGCCCGTGTGTGCCCTGGGCTCTGCGGCGCCACGGGGACAGAGCCCGGGGCCGGGGCTCGGTCCCTGCTGCCACAAGGGCGCTGCCGAGGGCTGCCCGCCCGCCGGGGCCGGGGCGGCGCTGAGGGAGCGGCGCCGCCATTGCTGCGCCATTGCTGGCACACAGAGCCATTGTTGGAACATACTGCAGTTTAAAAGTTTTGTATAACTTTTAACTTTTTACTTTTCTCTCTCTAGTTTGGCTTGACTTTGCTTTGCTTTGGGGAAGGGAATTTTCTTTAGTTTATTTAGGAGATAAAGCATCACTGTAAGGAGATGGGCTTAGCATAGAGACAGACTGGAGCAGCCCAAAGATACCCAGAAAGATAAAGGCCATCAGCGGAACACTAACGGAACATCGGTGGCCATCTACAAACATCCACCCCAGACCTGCCTCTGACAGAGGTGGAGACATCTCGCCCAGAAAGGACTGATAAGAAAACTGAAAAATTAAGATCTAATTTACATTGGAGGCGAGGAGATCCGGATCCGATAGAAAACTGAATACTGAGGGTTGCTCATCTCTGGACCAATGAACTTTGAAACCATGCATCTCTATGGGTTCTGATTGTATAAACGTTGAACGAAAATCCTGTAAAAAGCGGTGCATCATGGAATGATTCTCTCTGCACACCCGGGCTATGTGTGGATCATATGGTTCTGTGGTACACCCTGGCCAGAACAACATCCTGGCGAGGTAATAAAGTAATGCCTTGACTCTCTAACATTAAAAATGTTGTTGGATAGTTTTTGTTTTTCCCACAGTTTTGGTGACAGCCGGGAGGTGCTTTTGGGGGGTTCCAGTGGCGGTGCAGGCAGAGCCCCGATGGGGGCGGGGGGATGCAGGTCCCCCTGCGGTGGGGGTTGGGCTCTGCCCGGGCCGGGCCCTCCAAGCTCTGCCCGGGGCCATGTGCGGACCAGCGGGGGAGGGGGGGACAGCAGTTTTGGGGACCCCCGGGAGCCCCGGGAGAGGAGACCACCAGAACTGCGAAGAGGGGACCCCACGAGGGGGAATCCCTGGGATTGCTGGGACCCCCGGCGGGGGGGTCTGGGGGCTGGAGGGGCGGGATGGCCGGAAAGGGGTTCAGGGCTGCCGGGTCCCAGAAGTGGCTGCTCCCAGTATGAGCCCAGTCACTCCCAGTATGATCCTGGTCACATTCCCTCACTCCCTCGAGGAATTTTGTTGCTCCCAGATGAGCCCAGTCACTCCCAGTCATTCCCTAGGATGATGCAATTTGCCCCCAGCACTATCCCAGTTGCTCCCAGTTCCTCCCTCTTTTGCCCACTGTGTTCCCAGTTCTCCCAGTTGCCCCTAGTATAGTCACAGTCACTCCCAGTATGATCCCAGGATGAATCCAGCATGATGCCAGTCTCTCCCAGCAGGGCCCCAGTCACTCCCACGTGCCCCCAAGTGCCCCCAGCATGGACCCAGTTCCCTCCAGCACATTCCCAGTCTCTCCTAGTATGGTCCCAGTCACCACCTGCATGGTCTCAGACACTCCCAGTATATCCCAGTTGCCCTGAACATTCTCATAGTCATTCCCAGGCACTCCCAATTCCCTCAGCATGGTTCAGTTGCCCCCAGGATTATCCCAGTCACTGCCAGTAGATCCCAGTTGTCAGTAGCATGCACCCTGTCATTCCAGTTGGCTCCCAGTGTATCCCCAGCTGGCTCCTAGCATGGGCCTAGTACCTCCCAGTAAGCCCCATTCAGGGTCCATGGACACCCACTATAATCCCAGTATGATCCCAGTCCCTCCCAGTATGATGCCAGTGGCCCCCAAAGTGATCCCAGTTGCTCCCTGTCAATGCCAGCATGAGCCCAGTAGCCTCCAGTATGATCCCAGTGACTCCCTGTCTCTCCCAGTATATCCCAGTTGCCCCCAGCATGTTCCCAGTCATTCCCACTTCCTCCCAGTTGCTTTCACCATGATTCCAGTTGGCCACAGCCACTGCCAGTCGATCCCAGTATGATTCCAGTCCCTCTCAGTGTGATCCCAGTCTGACCCAGCATGAACACAGCTGCTCCCACTGTGATCCCAGTATGATCACAGTGTGATCCCAGTATGATCACAGTATGATCCCAGTTGCCACCAGCATAGTTCCAGTTGTTCCCAGCTCATACCAGTGTGATCCTAATTGTCCCCAGTGGCCCCTAGTATAGTCCCAGTCCCTCTCAGCAGGGTCCCAGTCTTGCCCAGAGTGCCCCCAGTGTGGTCCCAACTGTTCTCAGAGTGGTTCCAGTCAGCCCAGTATGGTTATGGAGACACTCCCAGTATATCCCAGTTGGCCTCAGCATGCTCGTAGTCATTCCCAGGCACTCCCAGTTGCCCCAGTAAGGTTCTAGTTCTCTCAGAATCATCGCAGTTACTCCCAGTTGCCTCCAGCATGGTTCCAGTTTCAGTCAGTTAGCCCAAGTGTGGTCCCAGTTACTCCCAGTATGATCCCAGTTGCCCCAGTTATGGTCTCAGTCGCCCTCAGCATGGTTCCAGTAGCTTCCAGTTGATCCCAGTTGCTCCCAATGTGTCCAGAATTTCCTCCCAACATGGACCCAGTAACCCCAGTCAGGTTATGCAAATGATCCTCAGGGAGACATTGGGGGGATCTGCAGGAGATGTTTCTGGGGGGTCCCAGTGGCGGTTCCAGCAGAGCCCTGGCAGAGGATGGAGGGATGCAGGTCCCCCTCTGGTGGGGATTGGGCTCTGTCTGGGGCCACGTGAGGATTGCGCAGGGATGCACGGGGCAGGGGGACACCTGTTTTGGGGACCCTGGGGAGAGCTGTCAGAGGGGAGAATGGGGAGGGGCAACAGGGTAGATGGGGGAGCCCCAGCAGCCTGGAGGGAGGACCCTTGGGACCCTGAAATGGGAACCCACAGAGGGGGGAACCCCTGGAGCCCCGCCTGCCTGGAGGGGGACACAGGGAAGAGGGGATCCCTGGGACCCCCAAAAGCCCCAGCTTCACTAAGTGGGACCTCAGAGAGCAAAGCCCCACAGAACACCAAAGATGGGAACTTGGAGAGGGGAGACCCCTGCCTTGCAGGGTTTGCCTCTCCCTCCTTATCTCATTTAACACCCAGCTCATAGCCTGAGGGGTCGGGGCTGCACTGGGCAGCTCCTGCAGATGACCCGTCATCAACAGCTCATCAGAAATGACCTAGGGGTGTAGAAAGCCCAGTTTGGTCACACCCACAGAGTGATATACTGGTGCCCTGTTCCTGTAACCAGGATAGGCTGGCAGTGAAATGTCATTGTAGGATGTGAGGCAGGGCAGTGTTTCATTTTCTTCACACCAATGACTCAGCTGAGATAACTCCCTCTGGGGAAGCAGCAGCACAGTCCCACCCAGCCTGAGGGGTCATCTCTGCTAATGGGCTATCGTGGACTCAATGGCACCAGCACAATGGGCAGCTGAAACAACTGAGACCATCAAGGACTCCCAAAATATCCCATGACTCACAGGATGACATCATTGCATTGTGAAACTCCCTGCCCTGGGGGAGGTACTGAGCATTCCCACATGAACCTGAGCATATATAATCATTGATCATGGGGAATTCTGGCACCTCTCAACAGTTCTGGAGAAGGAGCAGAACTCCAACGGGTCTGCGGCCACTGCTTTTGACAAGACTGCAACCATCACTGTGGCAGGACTGTGACCAGCCCTACGACCAACAGGTTTGATTTTCTTTTGCTTTTTCTTTGCATGCAATGGGTCCATGTGGCGCTCAGCACAGGAACTAAGGAACACCATCTTGTTCTTGTCCCAGGGTGCCTGCTTATACTCTGCCTTTGTGAGTTAAAGCTCTATCATTCTATTTCTTGTAATCTCTTAGGTGAATTGTAACTTCCACCTTAATCTTTCTTGGGGCAGTATGGTGGGATCCATTTCTCCCACCAGTTTAAACCAGCACAGTGTTTTAGAGGTTTTTACAGTACTGATACACCCAGTGATTTCTAGAGATGGACTTGGGCAGGAGGAACCCCAACCCAATGCACTCACACCTTGTTTTCTCCCCAAACCAGGATTTCCCATTCCCAAACCTTGGCTGGAGGGAGAAGGAAGATGTGAGGACAAGAACTATGCCCCAGGACACCTAGGCAGGTGAGGAGGAAGTCACTGCCCCTTTCCCCCTCTCTTCTCCTCCATCTCCCAGCCCAGCATTGCCCCTGGCTGCAAGACAGCCCTGCTGCCGATGCCATCCTGCCGGGGATGAATCTGGGGGGAACTCCTTCCCCTTCCCTCTGGCATGGAGGCAAATCCTAAATCCTCTCCTTATGCTTCCTCCTCCAGGCAACGATCTGGGAATGAAGACTAGGGAGGACAAATCCGCCAACCAGAACCTCATGGAAGAGGCCATTTTGAGCAGCCGCACAGCACAGGAATCCAACGGGGAGGAAAAGCCCCAGAGATCGCACATGAGGAGGGGCTCCAAACCCAGCTCAGGGTGCTCCAAGGAGGAAAGACCTAACCTGTGCCAGGAAGGTGACCAGAGCTTCAGCCAGAGCTCGGGCCTGGTGGTCCATGAGCAGCTTCACAATGGGGAGAAGGCCTACGAGTGCTTACAATGTGGGAAGAGCTTCAGGAAAAGCTCTGACCTGATCCGCCACCAGATGATCCACACCGGGGTACGTCCCTATGAGTGTGGGGAATGTGGGAAGAGCTTCATCAGGAGATCCCACCTGATCCACCACCAGATGATCCACAGCGGGGAACGACCCTACGAATGTGGGGAATGTGGGAAGAGCTTCAGCACGAGCTCCACACTGATCATTCACCAGCGGAGCCACACCGGGGAGAGGCCCTATGAGTGTCCCGAGTGTGGGAAGAGGTTTCAGAGCAGCGCCAATCTCTGCAGGCATCAGTGGATCCACACTGAGGAGAGGCCCTTCCGCTGCCCCGACTGTGGGAAGGGCTTCAAGTGCAGCTCCCACCTTGTCACCCACCAGCGCATCCACACCAGGGAGAGGCCCTTCCTCTGCCCCGACTGTGGGAAGAGGTTTCAGACCTGCTCCAATCTCCTCGTACATCAGCGGATCCACACAGAGGAGAGGCCCTTCCTCTGTCCCGACTGTGGGAAGGGCTTCAAGCGCCGCGACCACCTTGTCACCCACCAGCGCATCCACACTGGGGAGAAGCCCTATGTGTGTCCTGAGTGTGGGAAGAGCTTCTCAAACCGCTCTAATATGATCCAACACCAACAGAGGCACCACTAAGGGAAGCCGTGCGAGAGCCCCGACTCTGGGAAGAACTTCGTCTGCTTCTGCATCTTCATCCCTATCACAGGACCCACTTTTGGGAAGAGCCCGGGTGACCCACATTCCTCTTGATCCATATTGGGAAGACACCTCAATGGTGCCCCCTTTTATTGTGGCTGTGATTTACTTTTGATTCATCTTCATCCCTTCAAAACACACAAAAACAGGCTAAATATCAATAAATTTATTGAAGTCATCTAAAGCCTCACTTTTTACGAGCATTTGTGGGGATTCTGAGATTCGGGGAGATACTTGGGAGGATTTTTGGGGTCTTGGGTGTAGTTTATTCCATTGTTTTGCACTCCGAAAGACAAGAGGGATTGATCTGTCACCTCAAAACCACTCAATGCCACTGAAAATTATTAAATTCCAGCACAAAATTACTCAATTGCACAGCCCCTCAGTGTGGAATGGGGTTGGAAGGGGATTGGGTGAAGTGGGGTGCAAATTGGTGCGGTGAGATGGGGATTGGCGGGTGCAGGATGAGTGGGATGGGGTTTGGCAGGTTGGAATGGGGTGGAAATAGGGCTTGGGAAGGGGGTCGTGGTGTCCAGGAGGGGTGGGATGGGTTGGGGTGTGGATTGGGAGGGTGGGACAGGGTCTGGAATGAGACAGCCGAAGGTTGGGGGTGATGAAGGGAGGGGCAACCTGTTCCTGAGTGGGATTTGGGGTGTTCCACATTCCTGAAAGATTCTGGGACATCCCACATTTTGGAGGCAGTTTTGGGGTACTCCTCAGTTCTTGGGTTCCTGAGAGCAGCTCCATGGAGCCCCATTGCCAGGGATGGTTGCCATGGGCACGAGCTCAGAGCTGTAGGCAGAGCCCATTGCCTCGGTGCTGGAGAGCAGAGAAATGATGGATGGCCCCAAACATCTGGAGTGTGTGTTTGGGGGGCAGGGCAAGTTCTGTGTAGGTGGGGCAGTCACTGCCCCACCCCAGCCACTGCAGCCTCTGGTCCAGCCCCAAAGTGGCTGCCAAGTCCCTGGCACCCCAAAAACCCCACCTGTGAGAGTGACCAGAGCAGGTAAAGGCTGTGACACAGCTGTGACACTGACACATCCCACGACCCCGGAACTCCCAGCAGCTGAGATGGCACTGGATCCAAGGCTGTCACCGTGGATATCTCTCCCTCTCTCTCTCTCTGTCTCTCTTTTCCTGACTGCCTCTTCTCCAAATCTGGTTAACTCTTAGTTGGATGAGTGTTGTAAGCGATAAAATAAGAGGCCAACCACGATGGTTGGGGGTGCTGGGGGGAGGACTCCTCCCCGAGCTCTCCTTTATTGAGGTAACAGGGCTTGGGTGGTCGGGAAGGGAGAGCAGGGGAAGGAGGACCAGTTGTGCCTAGCTGTCATGAGGACCGCATGGCCCAACATGGCGACAACTGGCACTGAGTGCCTGGAGGCACACGGTTAAATATGAGACGGATAGCCCAATGAGGGAAGAGGGAGAGGGCGGTGCAGGGATACATAAACCAATGGTTACAAAGGTGGGAGGAGTACAATTCAAAGTAACCAACCAAAGACATAACAGTAAGGAATGTGCTGGAGAGGTGGGCGGTTCCTGGGCCCTGGGCACGCCTTGTCCTCAGTCCAGGGGCGGGCCCACAGGCTTCTTCCCCGAGGTCCTCCCACGGCAGGTGGAGCCAGGCTGGGAGGCGGGAGCAGCATGGGGGCGGAACCGCTTTACTCCTTCCATCTCTCCCTGCTTGCTGCGGGGGTGGGAAATCCACCCTCCGCACCTCCCCCTTTTTTCTTTTTTAAATTAAATGAAAATGAAGGTTTCCCGATATCTTCCGCAACTGCATGACATGCGATCCTGCTAAGCTAATACAAATCCTTAAACCTGACTTAAAACCCGGAAACCCGACCGCAAGGGAAAGGGAACCCGACGGAACACTCCGCGGCGCAAGGGGAATAACCGACGCCCAGCCCGACGCAAGACCCCCCGACGCACAGGCCCTCTTGCCCTGGCCCCAGGTACCCCAGCCCCGGTCTCCAGGCGGTCGCAACACCCAAAACTACAAGTGTGGGCAGGACATCCCATCTACTGCCCCACACTGGCCACCTTGGCCTAAGCGTCCGGTCCCTCACAACACGCGACGCCTCAGTGTGTGTGTCCGACCCCGAGTCACACAGCGACTGTGGTCCTTGGCGTTCGTGGGTGATCATGCTCGGCTTGATTCTAAAGCACGTTCTCGGAGGTTCGTGGCGTCCATCCCATGCACGATGGTCGGTGCAGGATCCGCTACCTCGGGCCGATGCTCCCTGGACTTACACTTACTACCTCTGCAAGGAAGTCACCGCCCGCGGCTTTCTCGGTGTAGTGCGGGAAAAGCCTTCTTCAACATAAACAAACAATTAAAGCATTGGGGGAAGAGGTATAGGGCTGGAGGGATGGGTGGATCCAGAGCCCTAGGCACGCCTCAGAGCCCGCCCAGATGAGGCCCTCTTCCCTAAGGGGTGGGAAGAGAGAAACATCAGCCTGGAAGGCAGAGGGCGGACCCAACTCCCGCCCAGGCGAGGCCCCCTCCTACAATGGCATCGCCTGGGAGGCAGAGAGGCAATCCTCCGCATCTCCCCCTTTATGCAACTAAAATCCACGGCCTCCTCGGATTCCCTCACCGTGAGCCCCGGACCCCAGGTCCCCGGCCTGCGGACCCCCTTCTCCGAATCTCCCAGGTGAGACCCCAGCGAGGTTACGACACTGAGGCGTCGACTGAGAGGCGGAGGGGTAGCCCAAGGCCGTAGGCCTAGACCCGGAACACCCGGAAGGGAACCGTGGGAACCGGAAGCTCCTCCCACAGGGGAGGGGCCAGGACCGGAAGGGACGAAGGCCCAAGGCCCGCCCAGGAGCCCACCCCCCTCAGGACCGGAAGAGGTGGAGGCCTCCCACAAGCGTTCACCCCCCCCATCCCGGAAGGGTGAAGACCCAAGCTTCGCCTGGAAGTTCGCCACTCCCATCCTGGGCCCGCCCAGGGGGAGGGGACAAGGAAGGAAAGAAGAGTAGGATTGTGGGGAGAAGGAGTGGGGGAAGGGAAAGCCATGTGGCCGACGCCATTTTGCAAAAGACAAAATGATGCCGAACCGGGATAGAAGAACTGGGGAAGGACAACAGAAAGTACAAACAAAATGCAACTTACTAGTGCAAGCTTCCAACGTAAAACATAACTCAAATCAATAGCTTAAACCAAAATCAGGATGTGATACAAACAAAATGCGTCCTGTTAGTCCCAGGACTCTAACATAAAATTAAACTGTTAACTGAAATGGGGAACGAACTGGGGAGGGGGGCCACAGGGAGTTACCCCTGGGATATTCTCCCCCCTTTTTTCAAAAAACTACAGAACTGGGGAAGGGGCCACCGGGAACTGCAACTTGGAAGGGAAACTCCCCCCTTTTCCAGAAAGTACCGTAGCCCCTGTTTGGGCACTTTCCAGAAAAGGGAACACCCACCCGAACAACTGAAGGGCAAACTTAAAGTAAAAAGGGGAGGAAGGGCAGGCGCCGCTGCTCTCACCCAATCCCTGGGGTCTTGAGCAGGAAGGCCACCTCCTTGGCGTCCAGCTCCGGGAACCTGCCTCTCCTCAACGAAACCACCGTTGTCCGGTCCTCGACGTGCTCTCCCGGATCGGTCCCGATGATCTTCCTTCGGGCTGCCCCTCCGATCCGGCGCTTACAGCAACAGTGGGGCAATTCGGGTCCAGGTCCAATAGAACCTCTTCGGGCGCCATTTGTTGTAAGCGATAAAATAAGAGGCCAACCGCGATGGTTGGGGGTGCTGGGGGGAGGACTCCTCCCCGAGCTCTCCTTTATTGAGGTAACAGGGCTTGGGTGGTCGGGAAGGGAGAGCAGGGGAAGGAGGACCAGTTGTGCCTAGCTGTCATGAGGACCGCATGGCCCAACATGGCGACAACTGGCACTGAGTGCCTGGAGGCACACGGTTAAATATGAGACGGATAGCCCAATGAGGGAAGAGGGAGAGGGCGGTGCAGGGATACATAAACCAATGGTTACAAAGGTGGGAGGAGTACAATTCAAAGTAACCAACCAAAGACATAACAGTAAGGAATGTGCTGGAGAGGTGGGCGGTTCCTGGGCCCTGGGCACGCCTTGTCCTCAGTCCAGGGGCGGGCCCACAGGCTTCTTCCCCGAGGTCCTCCCACGGCAGGTGGAGCCAGGCTGGGAGGCGGGAGCAGCATGGGGGCGGAACCGCTTTACTCCTTCCATCTCTCCCTGCTTGCTGCGGGGGTGGGAAATCCACCCTCCGCAGATGAGTTAGAGTTTTCTGAGTCGGTGCTTTGCGAAGTGCCTTACCATAATTGCAGGTTTAATATAAGTTAGAAGCAGACTTAAATATTATCCCTCTGTTAAATTGTTAAGTCATAGGTTATAAGTGAGGTTAAATACTGGTAAGTGCTGTTCTTTTGCCAAATTATTAAGTCATAGGTACATGTTAGGGTTAAGATTGAGGTTAAGTACTGTTAAGGTTGAGGGCTGTTAAGCTTTCAGGCTGTATTCCTTTTATCCTTGCCATCATTGTCCTTTTGTCACACGCACACACACCCACACACCCACACACACACACACACACACAGGGACAGTTCTCAGTTAATTTCTGGTTTGATTGATTGGATTTTGTTTGGTTGTTGTTGCTTTGTTACCTTGGTCTTACCTTTCCTCTGTCCAGAGCAGACTGACTCTTGCCAATGAACTTTGTTGTACTGTCAATGAATATTGAATCAGGTTTTTGCTGCTCACTTGTTGGGGATTTTTTAAGCGCTCTCAAGCCCTCGTTCGTAAGAGGGTGAAGGAGGCCTGGGCCAGGCTCTCGGCCTGGGGGACACAGGGACGCTTCCAGGGGGTCCCTGTCCCCCTGTCCCACCCCCCATGGCCAGTGCCTTCCATGGCCATGTCAGGCTCTGGGGTCGATCTCGTGGAACATCCTCTGGGGGAGGCTGCGGCACTGGGGCAGGGGAGACCCAGGGGGACAGGGGACCCTGTTGTGCATGTGCAGCGTTGGACTTCTCTGGGGCGACTGTGGGGGGGGGCTAGGGCAGAGTGACCTCACACAACCCCTGTGACCTCACACCGCCATGTGATGTCATAGCCTGCTCTGTGATGTGACACAACCACCCAGTGACCTCACACAGTCCCACTCTGGGATTTCACAGCCTACTCTGGAATGTCACAAACCATTCTGTGATGTCACACGGCCACCCTGTGATGTCACAGCCCATGCTGTCATGACTCCTCAGGTGTGCAGTGCCATCGGCGCGCTGGCTCGGCCGTCCCGCCCTTCACCCCCCGACCCCGCTCAGGCCCCACACCGAGCCCGCCCTGCTCTTGGGCCGCTCGCACGGCACCGCCTCCTCCCGCCCCGCCCCTCCCTGCCGCCTCCGGATTGGCCAATGGCCCGCTGGCCCCACCCCCTTTGGCAGCCGCCGCAGTGCTGAGGGGGACCCGGGACTGCGACAATTGGCAGGGTCCCTTGGGGCTTTGGGGGCACGGGAGGGACTGGCGAGGGTGGGCGTGATTTAGGGTGCCAGAGGAGGGGCAACATTTGGGGTGGGGGGGGACATCGGGACACCCCAAAAAGGTGCCCAAATTGTCCCAGCCCCATCCCCAAGCCATGTCAACTTCACCCCCAGCATGGCTTCCAAGTGCCCTGAAACTTGTGCACGGGTGTGGGGGGAAGGGGGGAAGCAGCAGGACCCCTCCCCATGTCCCAACAGCTCCATGTCTAGCTGGGAGGAGGAGCAGGGTCCGGGGTGTGGGTGTTCCCCCAAATTTCCTCCCCACACCCACAACACAGCCGGACACTTGGGATGCTGCCTCAGGCCTTATTGTCCACCTGCATCCCAGGACAGAGCACAAAATCCACCTGCAGCCCACGGTGATTCTGTAGGGTCACAATGGTCCCTTGCTTCCATGAGGTTCCGTCAGGTCACAGTGGAACCCTGGTGCCATATTGTTCCATAGCCTCCCAATGCTCTCCTGGGTTCCGTGAGGCCCTGCTGTGACACACTGGAGCTTTGCTTCCCTGAGTTACCATGACCCAACTATGGTCTCCTGTGTTCCATGAGGTCCTGCTTTGTCACAGTAGAGCCTTGGTTCCATAAGATTCCACAGCTTCACAACGGTCTCCTGTGTTCCATGAGGAAACGCTGTGCCACACTGGAGCCTTGGTTCCATCAAGTTCCATAACCTCATGATGATTTCTGCTGCCATAAGCCCCTGATGTGTCACTTTAGTATTTTGCTTTAATGAGATACCATAGCTTCAATGCAATCTCCCGCGTTCCATGAGGCCCCACTGTGGCACACTGCAGCTTTGGTTCCATGAGTGTCCATCACCTCCCAGCAGCTCCTGGGTTTCACAAGGCCCTGCTGTGACAAAATGGATCCTTGGTTCTGTGAGGTTCCAAAACCGCACTGTGATCTCTAGCTTCCCTAAGGCTTCTCTGTATCACATTTGAGCTTTGGTTCCATTGGGTTCCAGAACCTCACAGCAGTCTCCTGCACTCCAGGAGTAGCTGCTGTTTGCTACTTCAGCCTCACTTTCATGAGGTTCCATAACCTCCTCATCGTTTCCTGGGCCCCAGGAGGCCCCACTGTGTCACATTAGAGCCTTGGGGCTAAGAGATTCCATGGCCTCAAAATGGGCTCCTGGACTCCATGAGGTGCTGCTGTATCACACTGAAGCCTTGGTTCCATGAGGTTCCATAGCCTCACTATGGTCTCTTGTTTCCATGAGGTTTCATAACCTCACTTTGGTCTCCTGGTTCCATGCAGCTGTGCTGTGTCCAGCTGGAGCCTTGGTTCCATGAGTTTTCATAACCTAACTTTGGTCATCTGGGTTCCATGCAGCCCTTCTGTGCCACAAGGGACACTTGGTTCCATGAGATTCCATTGCGTCACAGTGATCTCCTGGGTGCCATGAGGCCCCCCTGTGACACAACTGATGTGGGCAAAGCACAGAGAGATTTCAGGGGCACGTGGGAGATTCGTGGCCAGCACCTTCTGGCCCCTTCTACCTTGTGGTCATGGCAAGAGTGGGCTGGGATGGCCCTGGCAAGGGGGGGTCTCCTCGCATCCCTGCAGATCCGGGATGTGACCATGGCTCTCTTCGTCTCTGTCCCAGCCCTTGAGGACACGGCCAATTCCATTGGCCTTCCCGTCAGAAGCCTGGCACTTCAAACATTGCACATCCTCCAGGAGGTCGCGAGGACTTGCACCTCCAGCATTGGGAAGCTGCAGGATCGACTCCACAGGGTGAGCCAGACACAGCCTCATCTGTGGGGCCATGGCTGTCTGTGCTGCTGGAGCTCTGGGAAGAGCTGATCTGTCTGCTCCCTCTGCTGGGGGCACCTGAGCCTGCAGGGAACTCCTCTTTTTTTTTTTTAGTATGTAAACATAGACTCTAATACGTGGACTCTCAGGATCTTTCTTTCCATGCCCAGTGTCTGCAGGGTATAGAGGAAGAGGGGGAAAAAGGGTGCTGTGCTCAGCAGGTTGCCCAGGCGTGCAGTGTGGAAGGGAAAGTGGCCAGAAGCGCCTTGGCCTTTGGTGGTTCTGCTGCAGCCTTAACGCTTCCGCCAGAGCGAGTGGGCAGAGGCCAGAGCTGTGGGGATCCCTGCGGGACTGGTGCCTGGAGATGGCCACAAGGCCTCTGCCAGCAGGGAAGCGCCATCTGTGTCCTGCCCGTGTGCTGCCAGCTGGATTGCCGAGGGCTCCGAGGTGCCTCTTGGTGCGGCTCCTCTGGAGCTCCAGCAGGGCTGTGCCGCTGCTGGGCAGGTTGGCCAGACTGGGGAAGACCCTGAGGGGAAGGGGCGGTGGGAGGCTGTGAAGGGATGGGATGGAGAATGGGATGGAGATCCCAGGACTTAGAGCTCCCCTTGGCCATGGAATGAGGAGAAGACCCTGCCCTGCACCATTGGCTGGGATGGGACAGGGCATGGAGCAGAGCTGGACACTGCTGAGGAAGGAGCTCATGGCCTAAAACATGCTGGGACAATTCCATCTCCCAAAAGAACCCAACTTCCAGAGCTACCCAATTTTCCCACTTGATTGTTCCAGCCCAGTTAGTGAAATTCCTGGAGGAGCAGGAAAAGCATCCCTGGAATGTCCATCCCAGCTGGGAAGAGGGGCCCTGCTCCCTCCACCCTCCCAAACCCAAAAAGTCTCATCCAGAGCCAGAGCCACTCCCCGGATTTTTGGGAATATCAGAGGGAGACAGCAGAACTCAATTCCCATTGGCCAGGGAATTCCAGCTGCCAAATTTTGGGAATGCCCTGAACTGGAGCCTTTTGGAGAAGCAAAAGCAAAGGATCCAACCTCTAAGCCAACCTTGGTCCTTTCCATTCCTTATCCCAGGCTGGGAGCCTTTTCCTGGCCTCAGGAAAGGCCCCGGGAAGCACCAGATCCGTGGATTCTCCCGGGGTGCAGAAAAGGTCACTTGGAGCTCAGGGACAGAGGGAAGTCAGCCCTGGAATGGGATCCTGTGGCTTGGGATTGTCCCTGGAAGGCTCCCATCCTATTGCTGCGCTCATCCCAGAGCGCCTGCATTCCATAGAAAAAATGGAATTCATTCCCACTCAGCCCCTGCCACACAGAAGCACCTCCAGCCCTTTCCCATCCCCAACACTGAGGTTGTTCGCAGTTTCTCCCTGCAGAGAACCCAAACTCAGCCCTAAACCCAACCAAAATTCCAGAATTCCAGCAGCCCTTGTGTGCTCTGAGGGGGGGCAGAGCCTCATTCCTGCATCCTGTTGGACAAGGAAGGGAAACTGGGAATTCTGCAATCAGGAAACTGTTTAGAACCCAAACCACCCATAATTCCCTAAAACTGGAGCCACCCCTTGTTTAGGATCCCTTCCCAAGGATGACACCTTTGGAGAATCCATCTGCGCCTCCCAAATCCAAGAGCTGGGAGGGTTTGGGAATTGCTTCCAGGCGGCCACAGCTTCACATCCCCGATCCCACCCCTGTCCCGGAGGATGGATTCCCATCCCAAGGCTGCCTGTGTCCCCTCCCCATCCCACAGAGGACCCCAGAAGATGACAGAAATGCTGCTCTTTATTGGGATCGGGAGCATGGGAACATTCCTGGAGGGCAGAGCCTTTCCCGGCACATTCCCAGGAGCATTCCCAGCGCTGTCAGGCTCAGCAGAGCGGCCACCACCACCAGGAGCCCCTGGATCCTCATGGGAATTCTGCCAGTAGCACCTGGAAGGGACAAAACCTGCTCAGCACTCCCTGATTGGCTTCCCACCTTCCATCCAATCCTTGGGAATCTTCGGGAAGGAGCCCCCGGAGCGGCTCTGGTGGTTGTTCCGAAAAGTCCCGTGGGGAAATCAGAGGGAATTCATGGTGGGATCATCACCTGGGTGAAGCCTGGGGATGCAACCCCACAAATAAAACCCCCAAAAAACCCCACAAAGAAACAAAAAACCCCACCCTCCCAAAAAAATAAAACCCCCAACACCACAAAAAATAAAAAACACCCAAAAAACCGCAAAAAAGCAAACTAAAGAAACCACCACCACCAAAAGAAACCCCACCCCCTGGAAAAAAACCCAAAAGAGAAAAAAAAGCACCCACAAAAAAACCCCAACCAGAGAAAACCCCACCAAAAAAACTCCCAAAAAACCATAACCCACCAAAAAATAAAACCAAACAAAAGAAACCACAAAAGCCCCTACCCTGAGGGGTGTTCCCAGCTGATCCCAGACTTCCAGAGAGGTTCTGTAATCCCTGAGCTGGCTCCAGGATGAGCAGGGGTCCCACAGAGACGTCAGCCTCGGTCGGTCCTGAGGGCCCATGTGGAAAAAGATGGGAGTGAGTTCCCAGGGGAGGGAATTCCCACTCGGTCTGGATTTGGGGAATTACAGACAGATGGGCACCAGAAGAGCAGAATTCCAGGGGTTTTAAATGCAAGGCCACAGCCACTTGGAACAGGATCACAGAATGGTCTGGGATGGAAGGGCCCTCAAAGCCCATCCAGTGCCACAGGCAGGGACACCTCCCACTGTCCCAGGTGGCTCCAGCCTGGCCTGGGACACTCCTGGCGAGGGACAGTGGTGCCACGACCTCCCCACCCACATGGAATTTTTTCCACGCTGTCCCACCAAAATCCCCCTCTTTTCTTTCCAAAACCCTTCCCTCCGGACATCATGGAGCAGCCGGGATCGTCCTTCCCCCAAAGCCGTCCCCACCCCTCGGCCCCCCAGCGCGAGGGTGCCACCCCTGGGGACACCTCGGGAACACACCTGGCTCGGCGGGGCCGTCCCTCCTGACGCGCCTGCCCGGCCCTGCGGCTGGAGCGCGGCTTCCCCGGGAATCTCCTCCGGGAGAGGGACAGCTGCCGCTGTCACAGCAGCTGCAGATGTCCCCGGTGCCCTCCAGAGGGGCCCACCTGCAACAGAGTCACCTGTGACCGCTGTGCCGCGGGCGGGGCCCCTCCCCGGCACAGGGACACTCACAGGCCACTGGCGCTGCCGAAGGAACAGGCTTTATTCCCGGGATTCGGGGCCGCGGCCGCCGGGGACACCCGCAGGTGGCAGCTGATGTAGAGCTGCCGGGGCAATTCCAGGACAAGTCACTCATCTTGGACACTTTGGGAGGCTTTTTTCCGCCGAGAAACTGGGAGAGGAGGAGGAGGAGGGGTAGGAACAAGAGCTCACCACATTCCCGGCGTGTCCCGCGAATTTGAAGGCGCCCACCCGGAACCGCAGCGACTCCGGCCGGGGCCGCGGGGCCACGAAGGCTGAGCCGCTGTCCTCTGCCCTGCTGTCCACCAGGCACCTGGAGAAGGGCCGGGAAAGCGGGATTTGCCACGGGAATTAATCCTTCGGGATTGCAGGAACCCTTCGGGATTTGCCACGGGAATTAATCCTTCGGGATTGCAGGAACACTTCGGGATTTGCCACAGGAATGAGTCCTTCGGGATTGGCCACAGGAACCCTTTGGGACTGTCCCGCCAGCCCCGGGCCCAGCCTTACCCGCCCAGGTCGATGAAGGCGTAGCGCGGGGACGAGCTCCTGTCGGGGCTCGGGGTGGCCACGCACCGATCCACGAAGAGCTGCAGGGGCACGTGGCCCTCCGAGGTGACATCAGCCTGGAAGCAGAGGCTGTCCCCGAGCTGGAAGGCGTTGGAGAGCCTCTCCCTGCTCCAGGTGTCTGGAATGCGGATCCCAGGGGATGGGGTCACTCTGGGCTCTTCCCGGGAATGGGGCACCTCTTAAATGTGTGGCAATCCCCGTGGGGTGGATTCTAGCTCCGTTTGGGTTCCCAGGATGCCACCGGGAGCCACCAGGAGCGGGGACCCGAGGGACACGAGGCCCCCGGGGCTGCACCCACCGTCCATGAAACGCAGGGAGAACCGGAGCCGCTCCTGTGCCTCCAGCGTGGAGCGGAACGGGGCCCATGTAGGGCGCACGGCGCCACTGCTCACGTTGCTCCTCCTAAAGGGAAGTGATGGGAATTGCCAGGGATGACACCGTCCCCTCAGCACCGGGGCAGCATGGGGAGAGTGCCAGCCGCTCACCTGGGGTAGTGACACTCGATGGGGACCTCGGCCGGGGTGGCCCTCACGATCAGGGGGTTGCGGGAAGGGGTGGGTTTGTAGGACAGGGTGGTTCTGTAGATCAGCGAGTCCGGGGTCACCTGCAGGAAGGATTTGAGAGAGGGCAAAAATCAGGAAAATGTACTCAGCAGCAGCCCGGACCGTGCCAGGACACAGAGGCCGCCAAGGCCACCTTCCCAATCCTGTAGGACACCACAGAGCTTTTAGTAGCATCCCAACGAGGTGCCAGCTTGAGAGGGATCTGGGAGCCTCCAGGATGTGGGCACAGCACCTCAGGACCTGTTCTCCCATCAATTCCTGCATCCAATCCCAAAAACGACTGCTGAGTCTGCCCCTCATCCCAGGCTGCACAGGGGTACCCATATCCTAAAATCCAACCCTGGACCCACCACTCTTCACCCTATACCTGCCAGGACCTTCACCAGGTCAACATTTGGGGACAAAGCCTTGCCTACTCCCTCCACCAGGAGGACCCAAACCCACACCCCGAGGGCCACCAAGCCCTGGACACAGTGGCCCAGGTACCCTCACCTGCAGGGTGCTGCCACACTCGTGCAGCATGGCCATGAAGGTGACAAAGGCCTGGGCGGGGTTCGGGGCCAGGGGTGGGCACGAGGCCATGCCCAGGCTCAGCTCCGCTGCCCGCACCGGGTGCCCAGTGCCAAAGAGGTCCCTGCGCACGGTGACCGCCAGCTGCCCCTCCTGGCACTGCACGGCCACTGCGGGGCGCGGGAACAGCGCCCGCAGCTGTGACAGATCCACCCGCGCCCAGGGCTGCGCTGCGGCGGGGACATGGCTCTGGGAGGAGTCTCCCCGCACCCACCACATCCCAGGATTCTGCGGGGGAAAACCCCAGGGATCGGAGGATGCAGCCATGGCCAGCACCCAGCAGAGCAGCATGACCCCAAAACAGCTCCCAGACCCCATCCCAGCTCCAGGAAAAGCAGGGCAGGGAAAAAGGGGAGGCTCGGGAGCCATTTATGGGAGAGTTCTTGGGGAATCCTGGCTGGGATAACAGGATCCAGCTGGGGAATCCCACTCAGGATAATGGGATCCAGCTGGGGAATCCCACTCACAGAATCACAGAATCACAGAATCACAGAATCACAGAATCACAGAATCACAGAATCACAGAATCACAGAATGAACTAGGTTGGAAAAGACGTTTGAGATCATCAAGTGCAACCCATGCCCTGCCACCTCCTCATCAACTAAACCATGGCACTGAGTGCCACATTCAGTCTTTTTTAAACACCTCCAGGGTTGGTGACTCTACCACCTCCTTGAGCAGGCAATTCCAGTGCCCAATCACTCTTTCTGTGAAGAATTCTTTCCTGATGTCTAACCTAAACTTCCCCTGGCATAGCTTAAGACTGTGTCCTCTCGTTCTGTCAGTGGTGGCCTGGGAGAAGAGAGTGACTCCCAAGTGTCTACAAGCTCCTTTCAGGTGGTCCTAGAGAGGGATAAAGTCTCCCCTGAGCCTCCTTTTCTCCAGGCTAAACAACCCCAGCTCCCTCAGCTGCTTTTCATAGGAATTGTGCTCCAGGCCCTTCACCAGCCTTGTTGTCCTCCTCTGGACATGCCCCAGCATCTCAACATCCTTCCTGAATTGGGGGGCCCAGAACTGCACACAGCACTCGAGGTGCAGCCTCACCAGTGCCAAGTGCAGGGGAAGAATCACTGCCCTGCTCCTGCTGGCCACACCATTCCTGATCCAGGCCAGGTGCCATTGGCCTTCTTGGCCACGAGTCACAGTGCTGGCTCATGCCCAGCCTGCCATCCATCAGTCCCCCAGGTCCTTTTCTGCCTGGCTGCTGTCCAGCCACTCTGTCCCCAGCCTGCAGCGCTGCAGGGCTTGTCGTGGCCAAAGTGCAGAACCTGGCACTTGGTCTTGTTCAACCTCACATTGTTGCATTGAGCCCTGGATCCATCCAGCCTGTCCAGGTCCCTCTGCAGAGCCCTCCTAGCCTCCAGCAGATCCACACTCGCACCCAGCTTGGTGTCATTTGCAATTTTGTTAATGGAAGACTCGATCTCCTCTACCAGACCATCAGAAATGAAATCAAACAGGACTGGGCCCAACACTGATCCCTGGGAGACACCAGCAGAGACTGGACACATCCTGGATGCAGCACCATCCCCACCACTCTCTGGGCCTAGCCTCCAGCCACTTCTTAACCCAGAGAAGAGGGAACCTGTCCAAGCCATGGGCTGCCAGCTTTTCCAGGAGGATGCTGAGGGAGATGGTGTCAAAGGCCTTATTGGAGTCCAGGCAGACACATGAACAGCCTTCCCCACACCCACAGGCAGCTCACCTGGTCACAAAAGGACATCAGGGTGGTCAGGCAGGATCTGCCCCTCCTAAATCCAAGCTGGCTGGGCCTGATCCCTCAGCCACCCTGGAGGTGCTGTGTGATGGCACTCAGGGTGATCTGTTCCATAGCCTTGCCGGGCACTGAGGTCAGGCTGACAGGCCTGGAGTTGCCCAGATCCTCCTTCCTGCCCTTCTTGTGGATGGGCTCACATTGGCACCTCCAGTCCTCTGGGACCTCCGCGGTGAGCCAGGACTGATGATCAGTGATGGAGAGTGGCTGCATGAGCTCTTCCACCATCACCCTCATCCCCCTAGGCTGGATCCCCTCTGGTCCCACAGACTTGTGAGCATCTCAGTGGCTCAGCAGGTCACCAACTGCTTCCTCCTGGATTACAGGGGGCCCATTCTGCTCCCTGTCCCATCCCCCGGCTCAGGAGGACACTTGTCCTGAGGATGACCTGCTTTAATGTTGAAAACTGAGGCAAAGAAGGTGTTGAGCACCTCAGCCTTTTCCTCATCTTTACTTACTATATAACCCCTGCATCCAATAAAGAATGGAGGTTGTCCTTGCCCCTCCTTTGGCCATTAAAGTCTTTATAAAAAAATCTTTTATTATCCTTCACATGATGCACCCTTTTTTTTTTCCATGAGCTCCCGCCAAAGCTCCCTGCCCATCCAGGCCAGTGGATCCTGTGCCTTCAAGATTTCTTTCTGGAAGTATGTCCATCCTTGCTGGACCCTTTTGTTTTTAAAGACTGTTTCCCTTAGAAAAGTCAGTACCTTTGGGTTGGGATGGATGTTTTCTGAGGTAGGAACAAGCCATTTTGATATGGGATTGAGCCATTTTGGCGTAGGATTGAGTTATTTTCAGTGGGATTGTGTTGTTTTGAGGTAACAGATCAATCCCTCATAGCTTTTGGATGAAATAGAGATGAAGAACACTGCCTGAAATGCCCAGGAACCCACAAATCCTCCAGAATATGTCCTCAAACCTTAAATTGCTCCTCAAATACTAGTGAAATGGTAGGACTTCAGACATCTTAGATCAGTTTCTTTATTTATAACCCCGTTTTGGGTGTTTTGAAGGGATAAAGATGAATCAGAAGAAAATTGGGGCCAAAATAAAAGGATCACCATTCAGGTGTCTTCCCGATGTGGATCAGAGGGTCAATGTGGGTCACTAGGTGTCATCGCA
This sequence comes from Acanthiza pusilla, assembly GCA_036630365.1. Classification (NCBI taxonomy): domain Eukaryota; kingdom Metazoa; phylum Chordata; class Aves; order Passeriformes; family Acanthizidae; genus Acanthiza; species Acanthiza pusilla. The sequence continues at coordinate 541,350 of JAXCHO010000155.1, read as the reverse complement.
AAGTGGGTCCTGTGATGGGGGATGATGTTGGAGCATTGTAAGATCTTGTTCCACTTGGCTTTAGGCCAAGTAACCCATGGGCAGGGTCCCTTCCAGCAGCAATCATTCTGTGATTCTGTCAGGGACTCGCTTTCCTTTCCTTCTTCCCTCTCTTCCAAGCTAGGAATGTGCTGGAAAATGTCCAGCAAAGCAACCTGCTCTCGGAAGAGCTCCGGGCACCAAGTCCTGCAGTCTGCCCTCAAGGGAACCTGAAGGAGAGAAGCCTCGGGAAGACCACAGGTCACCAAGTCCCGTGGTCTGGCCACAAGGTCACCTGCAGGAGAAACACCTCGGAAAAGCCCCGGGTCATCAAGGAACGAGTGCGCTGTGCGGGGGCTCCTCACAGCACCGCTCTATTCCATCCTGTCCCGTCGTGTGCTCTGAGCACAGTGGCATGGCCGTGTCACCGCCAGCACCTATGTCATGATGTGTCACAGAGGGCCCTTGGACACCCTGTCCCATTCCATCCCACGGGGACCGTGCTGCAGCATGTCACAAAGGGCCCTTGCACACACTGCCACCTGCCCTGGGGCTGCCCCCAGCCCTCCCAAAGTGGCCAGGTTGGAAGGAATCTGTTGCCCCAAGCGACTAAGGCAGCCCAACAGGAACCTTTAGAAAGGCTGAGACAAGAAGCAAATGCTCCCCTGCTCTAGGGGCTCAGGGCAGCAGAAGGAGCCCCCATGGCTGCCGACGCAGCCGCAGCGGGAAGGGCACAGGGCTTTCCACAGAAGCTGGCACAGCCTGCCTGGGACAAGTCCCGGCTGCTGGCCATTCTCAACACGGGGCTGTGACACAGACAGGGAACGTGTGGACCAGGGCACCAATGCCGCTCTGACCCCTGGGGCCCGGGGAGCACTGAAATCAGCAGGTGTGGCACAGTCCCTGCCCAAGCAGACCTGCCACCCCCCGAGCCCTGGCAGTGCCAGTGCCATCTCCTGCCCCAGAGACCTGTGCCCCCGGGGGTGCTTCTCTACCAGAGGGCAGCCAAAGCCAACATTGGTGCATTGGTGTCTGTGCTCCTTCCTGCAGGTGGCTGTTGGCAGGAGCACCTGCAGCAAGTGGTGGCAACAGTTGGGATCTGCCAGATGATGTTACACCTTCCTGGAATGATTCTTTTTCATGGAAGGGATTAGCAGGAGCACAAGAACACCATCAGCTGCCGAGTTTCACAGGACAGAGAGATTCCACAGAGACACTGTCAAGTTCCCTTGGCCTTTCCTGACTGTCTTTCTTGCACTCAGGAATAAAAAGAATCAGCCCAGCCTCTGGTATTCAGTGCTCCAGTTGCTGCATGTGTGGCTGTGGCAGCTGCTGTCCAAACACAACTGGGTGCCTGCTGAGCACGGCAATGGACGGCCACAAACAGGGAGGTTCCCCAGTGAACTTTGAGGGAATCACCTGGGGAAGTGCAGGGGGGAGGGATAACTCTGGGAGGAGAAGCTGTTGTGTGTCTCTGATGATGGTGCCAGTACCCTGAAGGAGCAGCCCAGGGAAGTGCTGGAAGCAGAAATGTCCTGCCCTTTTCTGCTGTCACATGGACATGGGACAGGCTTGTTGCCACAGGTCCACAAGACTTGATGCAGGAAAAATGCAGGGCCATGCACTGCTGCTAGGGAATGGCCTCCAGCAAGAGCAAAGCAGGATCCTCTAGCAGCAAAGCCTGTGCCTGTGAACCGGCCCATCTCCTCAGCAGACACCAAAGTGCTTCCCTCCAGCCCTGAACCTGCGCCACAACTGCCCGCTTTGCTTCAGCACCTGCTGCTTCTTCCTTTGTTCCAAGCAAGTCCAGGATTTCATTCCGAAGCTCGTGCACGAGTCGTCTTTAAGGTGCCTACATGGATGAGAGGGACGGCAGCTGCAGCCCAGGGCTCATGTCCCATCAGAGTCTCTCTCTCACGATGACACCACTGCCACGGCCTCAGGACGCCTGACTGTGGAAGGCGAGTCTGCCCTCAGGCACGGCCACTGAAGTCAGTCAGGGGCACAGGCTGCAGCAGAAGCTGCCAAGCGTTGCTGTGAGGCTGGCAAATCAAGAGAAAGCCATTGTGGTCAATTCTGCTGAAGCCTTTTGCCAAACCACGTGCCATTGTGCCCACGGTATCCCCGTTTGGCATCCTGGCTGGTGCGGGTGCCTTGTTGAGCAGGTCCCGGTGTTCTGGCTCCTGCTGTTCCTGCGCACGCTCTGGTGCTGTTTTTGCAGTGCCCAGAGCCGCTTTGGCAGCAGCGACTCCCCAGGCCTGCTCGAGGGGACAGCACTGCCCTCCTCATGGTGGCGGCGGCTCTGCGGTGCCACGGCTCTGTGTCCCCTTGGCCGCAGCACCGTGGCCTGGGCAGCCATGGAGGCCCGGGCTGGCCGCCAGCCCTGCCACTGCCCACTGCCCACTGCCCCTTGTTGGCAGCACCCAGTGGCCGCGCCCCGGCAGGGCCCCCTTGGCCTCCTTGTCCCCAGCCAGCCCAGCCTGGGCACCTCAGCCATGTCCCCAGCCTCCCTCCTGCCGAGGATCAGCCTCGAGCCCTTCTGCCCCAGGCATGGGAGATGCCTCGGGGAAGCACCAGAGCAGCTGTCAGGAACAAGGCAGCTCCCTGGGGGCAGCTTAGGGCCTCTGACACCCAATTCCTCAGGGCTTCCCAGCACCCAGCCCCGCATGGGCCTCCTGTCCCCTTGTAGCCTCCTGTCACCCACCCCCTCACACATTCCCCTCTTGTGCCTTCCTACTGCCTCGTCCCCACCAGGGCCTGCACAGCCTCATCCCTTCACAGCCTCCCACCGCCCCTTCCCCTCAGGGTCTTCCCCAGCCCGGCCAAGCTGTCCGGCAGCAGCACAGCCCCGCTGGAGCTCCAGAGGAGCCGCACCAAGAGGCACCTCGGAGCCCTCGGCAATCCAGCCGGCAGCACACGGGCAGGACACAGATGGCGCTTCCCTGCAGGCAGAGGCCCTGTGGCCATCTCCAGGCACCAGTCTCGCAGGGATCCCCGCAGCTCCAGCCTCTGCCCACTCGCTCTGGCGGAAGCGTTAAGGCTGCAGCAGAACCACCAAAGGCCAAGGTGCTTCTGGCCACTTTCCTTCCACACTGCACTCACGGGCAACCTCCTGAGCACAGCACCCTTTTTCCCCCTCTTTCCCTATGCCCTGCAGACACTGGGCACTGAAAGAAAGATCCTGAGAGTCTGTGTATTAGAACAGATTCTATATTTACATACTAAAAGAAAAAGCAAATGCTTAAAGAAAAGAGGAGTTCCCTGCAGCCTGAGGTGGCCCCAGTGGATGGAGGAGACAGATCAGCTCTCTGCAGAGCTCCAGCAGCAAAGCCAGCCACGGCCCCACACACGAAGCCGTGCCTGGCTCACCCTGCGGAGGCGATCTTGCAGCTTCCCGATGCTGGAGGTGTGAGTCCTCACTACCGCCTGGAGGATGTGCCATGTTTGAAGTGCCAGGCTTCTGACAGTGTCGCTGGTGTCATCCTCCATGTCTTCAAGGACTGGCACAGAGAGAAAGAGAGCCACGGTCACATCCCGGACCTCCGGGGACCCGAGGAGACCTCCCCCTTGCCAGGGCCATCCCAGGCAGCTCTTGCCACGGCCACGAGGGAGCAGGGGCCAAGGGCATCAGCCCGAAGGTGCTGGCCACGAGTCCCCGACGTGGCCCTGAAATCTCTGTGTGCTCTGCCCACACCGCCCCTCGGCCGCACAGGGAGCGGAGCCCTCCGCAGCCGGGCAGGGATCGCAGCTGCCCCCGCCAGCCCCCGCTGCCAGCCCGCTGCCCTCACTCACCGTCCAAGATGAGCTGCAATTCCTCCTGCTGCCCCCTCAAGCTCCGCCCGACCATCCCTGGCAACACAGAGCCTGTCACGGCGCCCAGCGGCACAGCTCCCCCCCAGTGGCGCTGCCAGCCCTGGGGCCGCACGGCCTCCTGCGCCGGCACGGCTCAGCCCGGGCCCTTGCCGCATCGTGCCGCCCGAGGAAGGGCACGGCTGCGACAGGAGGGCGGCAGCAGCCCCGAGGGCAGGCGCGGCTCCAGAGCCCCGCGCCCGGATGGCGCTGCCGGGGCAGCAGCCAGGCCTGGGCCCGAGCTGCGGCGGCGCGGGGCGGGGAAGGAGCCCGGGCTGGCGGCTCACCCATGAACCTGATGGCCTCCTCTCGCAGGGGCTCCTGTGGGCTGTGCACGTAGGGCAGGGCCTGGCGCAGCTGCTCGGCCACTCGGCTCCTGTCGTGTGCCAGCTGCAGAGAGAGAGGGCCCGCAGGGAAGGCTTGGCGCGGGCTCAGCCCCTCGGGCGGGCGCTCGCTGCGCCCGGCGTTGGCCTGGGGCCCCTGGCCGCACAGCCCTGAGGCGCGGCCAGCAGCCGCTGGCGCCGGCCTTTGGAGGGGCCAGAGGGCCGGCTGCTGCCCGGGGAGCCGCGGGGCAGCCCCGGCGCACAGCCCAGCTGGGCCGGGGCTCCATCGGCACCCGGCTCGGGGCCACAGGAGCCTGGAGAAGAGCCCGCGTGGCCCCTGGGCGCAGCAGTGGGCAGGGCCACAGCTGCCAGCCGCACACACTGAGCAGCGGCCACAGGGGCCTTGTCCAGGCTGCGGCTGGGGCTTCCAGGCTGTCCTTACCAGGCACTCGCCCAACTTCCACAGCTGCTGCTTCTTCAGCAGCTGCTCGAGATCCCTCCTCCTCAGGAACTGGACCGCACAAAGCAGCGCTGCCCGAGAGGCCTGGAGAGCAGCAGAGAGCCGGAGATGGCCCCGCAGCCCAGGGCACAGGAGCCGCGTCCCCGTGCCAAGGCCACGAGGAGGCTGCAGCCCGTGAGGCGCAAGGGCGGGAGGCAGCTGAGCCCCCTCGCATGGGGACACCAGCAGCCCACGCGTCCTCACCGCTGCCACAGGCCGCTTCTCGTCGTGGCAGTGGAGGAAGAGTGGGAGCAGGCTCAGGCGCACTTGCGCCTTCAGGGCCTTTTTCCCCTTTAGCACTCCAGAAGTCAGCAAAGCTCGGAAGAGCACCATGGAGAGCATCCTCACTGCACTGTTATCCTGTATGAAAAGAAGACAGACCTCAGCACTGGCTGCTCCGAGCTCACCTAGGCACACGCCTGCAAATGCACAGGGCGCAAAGTGTCCGGGCAGCACCCAGTGCCCGTGGCTGGGGGCGCAGAGCCTTACGTTGTCAAAGAGCGGCAGGAGCGCCTCAGCCAGCTGCAGGGCAATGGGGCTGGCTATCAGCGTGACTTTGTCCACCACTGTATAGCCAAGTACGATGAGTGTCATGGCAACCGTGCGTCCATCTGTGTCCCACAGGAGCTGGACGAGCCTTCCGGTCAGGCTCCACATTCTTTCGGTCTGTGCAGAGCACAAGTCTGTGAAATGGCAGCCTGCAGCCGCAGGGCCCAGAGGCCAAAGGCCTGTCCCCAAAGCAGGCGGGCAGCTGAAGCGGGAGGCAGGAGAGCTGGGAGCAGCTGCCTCAGCTCCTGAAGCCCAGCCAAGCCCAAGCGGCTGTGTTACCCAGCCCCACACTGCCGGCACGGCTTCAGCTGCTGCCCCCTTCTCACCATCAAGGGATCATCAGTGAGATTGAAGAGGGCCCTGAGCGCCAGGCGACGCCTCTGCCTGCACTTGCTCCGCAGGTGCCTTGACAGGATTTTCAGGACTCTGATCCCACATTTTGTCAAGTCCAGGCACTGCAGGGTCTGAAAGGCACAGGGCAGTGAGAGGGGAGCCGGCTGGCAGGAGCCCAGCACTGCGTGGGGCTGGGCCCAGGCAGCAGCACAAGGGCACGGGCACCGTCCCAGGCAGCTGCGGCTGCGAGAGGGCAGAGAGCTGGGAGGCAGCTGAGCGAGGCAGCACTGGCCTTCAGGCTCACCTCCACAAGGAACGCCAGGGCAGGCAGATCCCAGCGTGGATCCCTCTTGCTGAGCAGCCCGAGCAGGTGGTGAGCGATGCGGGAACACAAGGATGGGGAGACACAGGACATCTCCCTGGCAGGAGGAAAAAGGCAGCAAGAGCCTGAGGTGGGGGGGCAAAGCTCTCCCAGGACTGGCTCACAGAGGTGTGCTCTTTCCCCAGCATCCCTGCAGGGCACATGGGTGCTTTAGGAGGCAGCTCCTTGTGGGCAGCCTCCTCTCGCAGCCTTCTCCAGGCTGCTCAGCCGTCCCTCGGTGACAAGGCCCTCTGGCCCACGAGCACAGGGACTGTGAGTGGTACCCCGGGCACGGGGCACAAATGGCACGGGCAGCGGGGAGGAGGGGACTCTGACCTGGCCAGCACACGCACAGCATAGTGCTGGGTGTCAGCACAGAGCAGTCTTTGCCAGCCACGCTTGCGTTCCATTGCCGCCACCACATCCTCATAGTGCAGTCGGTGGAGCAGGGCCTTCAGGGTCTGCACTGCAAAGCTGTGTGCAGAGCAAAGCCCAGGTCACGCTGGGAGCACAGGCTCGTGCCCTGGGGACATGGGAGGGACAGGAGAACTGGCATGGAGCACCTGTTGGGGTTGGTGGCAAGGCCGTGTTGCTGCTGGCATCCCTCCCAGAAGGTCTGGACCTCGCCTGGCATATCCAATGTGCTGCAGAACACTTGGAAGAGCAGATGCACAAAGAGGCGAGGGAAATGCAGCATCACTGCATTGGGGCAGATGGGCACCTGGAGGATCTTCCACATCACCAGAGTTGCCTGCAGAAGACAAAGCACCCCAAGACAGCACTCAGTGCCGAGGTGTCCACGTGGCAGGGCCTGAGCGTGGGAGGGAGAGGCAAGGGGAGACGCTGGGGGAGCACCGGGCCTGGTGCCCCTGAGCCTGCCCCTAGCACAGGTTTCTGCCCAGCAGCGGAGGCACAGAGGTGCAGTGGGGGAAGGAGGATGGAGGGCTGCTGGAGAGGTGACCTGGGGGTGAGCAAAGGACAGTTGCAGAAACTCACAGCCAGGGCAAAGACATGCGTGTTGTCCTCGTCGGAGGTGCGCGTGCTGTGCTCTGGCCAGCTCCCCAGCACATCCAGGAGAGTCAGCATGGCCGGCTCGGCAGCCCTGAGCGAGCATATGATGGCCCTCCACATGCTACTAGCAGCTCTGTGGGGTCAGAGCTATGTTTCAGGGGGGTCTCGGACACAGCACCGTGGCCTGGGCAGCTGTGGGGGCCCGGGCAGCTGTGGGGCCCGGGCTGGCCGCCAGCTCTTCCTCTGCCCACTGCCTCTGGCCGGCAGCAGCCAGGCAGCCCAGCCGTGTAGGGACAGGCCAGGGAGGGGCAGGGAGGGAGCATGGCAGCAGGCTTGGGGGCTGACATGCCAGGGCTGGCAAATGGAGGAGCCAGAGGGCCCTGGAGCTCTCCGTTTGTCAGACACCTGGGACAGGGCTCTACAGGGGGATGGGCTGGGGAGCCCTGAGCCCTCTGGGCAGGTGGGCCCCGGACCTGTCACACGATGGGGCCACGCGCAGGAGAGTTATCACTGCATCCGCGGGGTATTCCTCAGTCAGATCCAGAAGTGGCCTGTACACATTGCGCTCAGGAAACTCATGGGACACGAGCCACTGGTGGATGTACCTCACCACGGCGGGCACCTGGAGAAGGCACGGGGAGAGCTGGAAAGCTGCCAGAGGCAGTAATGTCCCCAGCTTCCCCAGAGAAGTGCTTCCCTTGCCACCACACTGGGATGGCCTCAAAGGCTTCAAGGGACCAGCGGGCGTGGCTTGGGAGGCCAAGTGATTCCTGGGGGGCTCCAGCCCCGGCCACAGGCTGCTTACTTGCTTTGGACTGGAGACACCCTCCTCCAGAAGCAAATCCAGCAGGGCAGCACCACTCTTGTATTTGAAGATGTCAGAGTGTGCTGTGACCCCAGTGCCCATGACGCTGGACTCCTCCTGCCGAATTCTCTTGATGAGTTTGCAAACCATCTGTAGGAGAAGGGCATGAAGAGAGGGATGTTCCATGGAGTTCTCCAAGTGCTGTGCTCGGCTGAGCAGTGACAGCAGGCCCAGCCCAGGTGGGGATGGCTGCAGGTACCTGCACTGTTTTGCAGACGAGGCCGCGGCTGGGTTCCTGCACTTGTGTGCATTGCATGCCTGCATCTGGCAAAGAGCGAGCGCAGCCAGAGCTGAGGGGCTGTGGGAGAGGCCAGAAAACACAGCCCAGCCCTGCGCTGCCCAGGCAGGGACAGCCCCGGCATGCCCTGGGGATGGAGCACGGCTGTGGGGGGCAGCAGCCCCAGCTCCTCTTCCATCTTGCCCATGGGCATGTCCCCAGCGGAAGGGATGGGATGGGATGGGATGGGATGGGATGGGATGGGATGGGATGGGATGGGATGGGATGGGATGGGATGGGATGGGATGGGATGGGATGGGATGGGATGGGATGGGATGGGATGGGATGGGATGGGGCCAACCTTGCTGCAGGCAACAGCCCTGTGGCCCAGCTTGCCACTCACCCTCCTGCAGCAGCTGGAGCTGCTCCACCTCTCCAGGCTGCTGTGCTGGGGCAGTTCCAGGGCCTTCTTCCTCCTCCTCCTTCCCCCTGGCCTGCTTGGGTGTGCTCAGAGGTCTCTGCTCCATGTCACTGACTGGAATAAAGGCTACTTGCAGGAGAGATGCCTCAGGAAAGCCCTGGCTCACAAAGTCCTGCAGTTGTGCCTGGAAGGTACCTACAAGAGCGAAGCCTTGGGAAGGTTACAGGACACCAAGTCCTGCACTTTGGTCTCGAGGGCTCCTGCCACAAGGGCTGGAGACCCCTCGGCAAGGATTGTGGTCGGCAACTCCCAGGGTCTGGCCTCGAGGGCACCGGCTGCCGTGATGGGAGATGCCTCGGAAGAGCTGTGGGCACCAAGTCCCGCAGCCTGCCCTTGAGGGCACCTGCAGAAGAGAAGCCTCGGGAAGGCCACGGGTCACCAAGTCCTGTGGTCTGGCCACGAGGTCACCTGCAGGTGAAATGCCTCAGAAAAGCTCCGGGTTAGCAAGGAACGAGTGCGCTGTGCGGGGGCTCCTCACAGCACCGCTCTGTCCCGTCCTGTCCCGTCGCGTGCTCCGAGCACAGTGGCATGGTTGTGTCGCCGCCAGCGCCTATGTCACGACATGTCACAAAGGGCCCTTGGGCACCCTGTTATGGTACCATCCCATGCTGCACCATGTCACAAAGGGCCCTTGCACACACTGCCACCTGCCCTGGGGCTACCCCCAGCCCTCCCAAAGTGGCCAGGTTGGAAGGAATCTGTTGCCCCAAGCGACTAAGGCAGCCTGACAGGAACCTTTAGAAAGGCTGAGACAAGAAGCAAATGCTCCCCTGCTCTAGGGGCTCAGGGCAGCAGAAGGAGCCCCCACGGCTGCCGACACAGCCGCAGCGGGAAGGGCACAGGGCTTTCCACAGAAGCTGGCACAGCCTGCCTGGGACAAGTCCCGGCTGCTGGCCATTCTCAACACGGAGCTGTGACACAGACAGGGAACGTGTGGACCAGGGCACCAATGCCGCTCTGACCCCTGGGGCCCGGGGGGCACTGAAATCAGCAGGTGTGGCACAGTCCCTGCCCAAGCAGACCTGCCACCCCCCGAGCCCTGGCAGTGCCAGTGCCATCTCCTGCCCCAGAGACCTGTGCCCCCGGGGGTGCTTCTCTGCCAGAGGGCAGCCAAAGCCAACATTGGTGCATTGGTGTCTGTGCTCCTTCCTGCAGGTGGCTGTTGGCAGGAGCAGCTGGGGCAAGTGGTGGCAACGCTTGGGATCTGCCAGATGATGTTGCACCTTCCTGGAATGATTCTTTTTCATGGAAGGGATTAGCAGGAGCACAAGAACACCATCAGCTGCTGAGTTTCACAGGACAGAGAGATTCCACAGAGACACTGTCAAGTTCCCTTGGCCTTTCCTGACTGTCTTTCTTGCACTCAGGAATAAAAAGAATCAGCCCAGCCTCTGGTATTCAGTGCTCCAGTTGCTGCGTGTGTGGCTGTGGCAGCTGCTGTCCAAACACAACTGGGTGCCTGCTGAGCACAGCAATGGACGGCCACAAACAGGGAGGTTCCCCAGTGAACTTTGAGGGAATCACCTGGGGAAGTGCAGGGGGGAGGGATAACTCTGGGAGGAGAAGCTGTTGTGTGTCTCTGATGATGGTGCCAGCACCCTGAAGGAGCAGCCCAGGGAAGTGCTGGAAGCAGAAGTGTCCTGCCCTTTTCTGCTGTCACATGGACATGGGACAGGCTTGTTGCCACAGGTCCACAAGACTTGATGCAGGAAAAATGCAGGGCCATGCACTGCTGCTAGGGAATGGCCTCCAGCAAGAGCAAAGCAGGATCCTCTAGCAGCAAAGCCTGTGCCTGTGAACCGGCCCATCTCCTCAGCAGACACCAAAGTGCTTCCCTCCAGCCCTGAACCTGCGCCACAACTGCCTGCTTTGCTTCAGCACCTGCTGCTTCTTCCTTTGTTCCAAGCAAGTCCAGGATTTCATTTCGAAGCTCGTGCACGAGTCGTCTTTAAGGTGCCTACATGGAAGAGAGGGATGGCAGCTGCAGCCCAGGGCTCGTGTCCCATCAGAGTCTCTCTCTCACGATGGCACCAATGCCACGGCCTCAGGATGCCTGACTGTGGAAGGCGAGTCTGCCCTCAGGCACGGCCGCTGAAGTCAGTCAGGGGCACAGGCTGCAGCAGAAGCTGCCAAGCGTTGCTGTGAGGCTGGCAAATCAAGAGAAAGCCATTGCGGTCAGTTGTGCTGAAGCCTTTTGCCAAACCATGTGCCATTGTCCCCACAGTATCCCCATTTAGCATCCCGGCCGGTGCGGGTGCCTTGTTGAGCAGGTCCCGGTGTTCTGGCTCCTGCTGTTCCTGCACACGCTCTGGTGCTGTTTCTGCAGTGCCCAGAGCTGCTTTTGCAGCAGCGACTCCGCAGGCCTGCTCGAGGGGACAGCGCTGCCCTCCTCATGGTGACAGCGACTCTGCAGTGCCAGAGCTCTGTGTCAGTGGGGACTCGGCCACAGCACCATGGCCTGGGCAGCCATGGAGTCCCGGGCTGGCTGCCAGCCCTGCCACTGCCCACTGCCCACTGCCCACTGCCCACTGCCCACTGCCCACTGCCCACTGCCCACTGCCCACTGCCCCTTGTTGGCAGCACCCAGTGGCCTCGCCCCGGCAGGGCCCCCTTGGCCTCCTTGTCCCCAGCCAGCCCAGCCTGGGCACCTCAGCAGTGTCCCCAGCCTCCCTCCCGCTGAGGATCAGCCTCCAGCCCTTCTGCCCCAGGCAAGGGAGATGCCTCGGGGAAGCACCAGAGCAGCTGTCAGGAACAAGGCAGATGCCTGGGGGCTGCTTAGGGCCTCTTACACCCAATTCCTCAGGGCTTCCCAGCACCCAGCCCCGCATGGGCCTCCTGTCCCCTTGTAGCCTCCTGTCAGCTACCCCGTCACACATTCCCCCCTTGTGCCTTCCTACTGCCTCGTCCCGATCAGGGCCTGCACAACCTCATCCCTTCACAGCCTCCCACCGCCCCGTCCCCTCAGGGTCTCCCCCAGCCTGGCCAACCTGCCTGGCAGCAGCACAGCCCCGCTGGAGCTCCAGAGGAGCCGCACCAAGAGCCCTCGGCAATCCAGCTGGCAGCACCCAGGCAGGACACAGATGGCGCTTCCCTGCTGGCAGAGGCCTTGTGGCCATCTCCAGGCACCAGTCTTGCAGGGATCCCCACAGCTCCAGCCTCTGCCCACTCGCTCTGGCGGAAACGTTAAGGCTGCAGCAGAACCACCAAAGGCCAAGGTGCTTCTGGCCACTTTCCCTTCCACACTGCACGCCCGGGCAACCTGCTGAGCACAGCACCCTTTTTCCCCCTCTTTCCCTATGCCCTGCAGACACTGGGCACTGAAAGAAAGATCCTGAGAGTCTGTGTATTAGAACAGATTCTATATTTACATACTAAAAAAAAAAGCAAATGCTTAAAGAAAAGAGGAGTTCCCTGCAGCCTGAGGTGGCCCCAGTGGATGGAGGAGACAGATCAGCTCTCTGCAGAGCTCCAGCAGCAAAGCCAGCCACGGCCCCACACACGAAGCCTTGCCTGGCCCACTCTGCGGAGGCGATCTTGCAGCTTCCCAATGCTGGAGGTGCGAGTCCTCACTACCGCCTGGAGGATGTGCCATGTTTGAAGTGCCAGGCTTCTGACAGTGTCGCTGGTGTCATCCTCCATGTCTTCAAGGACTGGCACAGAGAGAAAGAGAGCCACGGTCACATCCCGGACCTCCGGGGACCCGAGGAGACCTCCCCCTTGCCAGGGCCATCCCAGGCAGCTCTTGCCACGGCCACGCAGGAGCAGGGGCCAAGGGCATCAGCCCGAAGGTGCTGGCCATGAGTCCCCGACGTGGCCCTGAAATCTCTGTGTGCTCTGCCCACGCCGCCCCTCGTGCACACAGGGAGCGGAGCCCTCCGCAGCCGGGCAGGGATTGCAGCTGCCCCCGCCAGCCCCTGCTGCCAGCCCGCTGCCCTCACTCACCGTCCAAGATGAGCTGCAATTCCTCCTGCTGCCCCCTCAAGCTCCGCCCGACCATCCCTGGCAACACAGAGCCTGTCACGGCGCCCAGCGGCACAGCTCTCCCCCAGCGGCGCTGCCAGCCCTGGGGCCGCACGGCCTCCTGCGCCGGCACGGCTCAGCCCGGGCCCTTGCCGCATCGTGCCGCCCGAGGAAGGGCACGGCTGCGACAGGAGGGCGGCAGCAGCCCCGAGGGCAGGCGCGGCTCCAGAGCCCCGCGCCCGGATGGCGCTGCCGGGGCAGCAGCCGGGGCTGGGCCCGAGCTGCGGCGGCGCGGGGCGGGGAGGGAGCCCGGGCTGGCGGCTCACCCATGAACCTGATGGCCTCCTGTCGCAGGGGCTCCTGTGGGCTGTGCACGTAGGGCAGGGCCTGGCGCAGCTGCTCGGCTGCTCGGCTCCTGTCGTGTGCCAGCTGCAGAGAGAGAGGGCCCGCAGGGAAGGCTTGGCGCGGGCTCAGCCCCTCGGGCGGGCGGGCGCTCGCTGCGCCCAGCGCTGGCCTGGGGCCCCTGGCCGCACAGCCCTGAGGCGCGGCCAGCAGCCGCTGGCGCCGGCCTTTGGAGGGGCCAGAGGGCCGGCTGCTGCCCGGGGAGCCGCGGGGCCGCCCCGGCGCACAGCCCAGCTGGGCCGGGGCTCCATCGGCACCCGGCTCGGGGTCACAGGAGCCTGGAGAAGAGCCCGCGTGGCCCCTGGGTGCAGCCGCAGGCAGGGCCACAGCTGCCAGCCGCACACACTGAGCAGCGGCCACAGGGGCCTTGTCCAGGCTGCGGCTGGGGCTTCCAGGCTGTCCTTACCAGGCACTCGCCCAACTTCCACAGCTGCTGCTTCTTCAGCAGCTGCTCGAGATCCCTCCTCCTCAGGAACTGGACCGCACAAAGCAGCGCTGCCCGAGAGGCCTGGGGAGCAGCAGAGAGCCGGAGATGGCCCTGCAGCCCAGGGCACAGGAGCCGCGTCCCCGTGCCAAGGCCACGAGGAGGCTGCAGCCCGTGAGGTGCAAGGGCGGGAGGCAGCTGAGCCCCCTCGCAGAGGGACACCAGCAGCCCACGCGTCCTCACCGCTGCCACAGGCCGCTTCTCGTCGTGGCAGTGGAGGAAGAGTGGGAGCAGGCTCAGGCGCACTTGCACCTTCAGGGCCTTTTTCCCCTTTAGCACTCCAGAAGTCAGCAAAGCTCGGAAGAGCACCATGGAGAGCATCCTCACTGCACTGTTATCCTGTATGAAAAGAAGACAGACCTCAGCACTGGCTGCTCCGAGCTCACCTAGGCACACGCCTGCAAATGCACAGGGCGCAAAGTGTCCGGGCAGCACCCAGTGCCCGTGGCTGGGGGCGCAGAGCCTTACGTTGTCAAAGAGCGGCAGGAGCGCCTCAGCCAGCTGCAGGGCAATGGGGCTGGCTATCAGCGTGACTTTGTCCACCACTGTATAGCCAAGTACGATGAGTGTCATGGCAACCGTGCGTCCATCTGTGTCCCACAGGAGCTGGACGAGCCTTCCGGTCAGGCTCCACATTCTTTCGGTCTGTGCAGAGCACAAGTCTGTGAAATGGCAGCCTGCAGCCGCAGGGCCCAGAGGCCAAAGGCCTGTCCCCAAAGCAGGCGGGCAGCTGAAGCGGGAGGCAGGAGAGCTGGGAGCAGCTGCCTCAGCTCCTGAAGCCCAGCCAAGCCCAAGCGGCTGTGTTGCCCAGCCCCACACTGCTGGCACGGCTTCAGCCGCTGCCCCCTTCTCACCATCAAGGGATCATCAGTGAGATTGAAGAGGGCCCTGAGCGCCAGGCGACGCCTCTGCCTGCACTTGCTCCGCAGGTGCCTTGACAGGATTTTCAGGACTCTGATCCCACATTTTGTCAAGTCCAGGCACTGCAGGGTCTGAAAGGCACAGGGCAGTGAGAGGGGAGCCGGCTGGCAGGAGCCCAGCACTGCGTGGGGCTGGGCCCAGGCAGCAGCACAAGGGCACGGGCACCGTCCCAGGCAGCTGCGGCTGCGAGAGGGCAGAGAGCTGGGAGGCAGCTGAGCGAGGCAGCACTGGCCTTCAGGCTCACCTCCACAAGGAACGCCAGGGCAGGCAGATCCCAGCGTGGATCCCTCTTGCTGAGCAGCCCGAGCAGGTGGTGAGCGATGCGGGAACACAAGGATGGGGAGACACAGGACATCTCCCTGGCAGGAGGAAAAAGGCAGCAAGAGCCTGAGGTGGGGGGGCAAAGCTCTCCCAGGACTGGCTCACAGAGGTGTGCTCTTTCCCCAGCATCCCTGCAGGGCACATGGGTGCTTTAGGAGGCAGCTCCTTGTGGGCAGCCTCCTCTCGCAGCCTTCTCCAGGCTGCTCAGCCGTCCCTCGGTGACAAGGCCCTCTGGCCCACGAGCACAGGGACTGTGAGTGGCACCCCGGGCACGGGGCACAAATGGCACGGGCAGCGGGGAGGAGGGGACTCTGACCTGGCCAGCACACGCACAGCATAGTGCTGGGTGTCAGCACAGAGCAGTCTTTGCCAGCCACGCTTGCGTTCCATTGCCGCCACCACATCCTCATAGTGCAGTCGGTGGAGCAGGGCCTTCAGGGTCTGCACTGCAAAGCTGTGTGCAGAGCAAAGCCCGGGTCACGCTGAGAGCACTGGCTCGTGCCCTGGGGACATGGGAGGGGCAGGAGAACTGGCATGGAGCACCTGTTGGGGTTGGTGGCAAGGCCGTGTTGCTGCTGGCATCCCTCCCAGAAGGTCTGGACCTCATCTGGCATATCCAATGTGCTGCAGAACACTTGGAAGAGCAGATGCACAAAGAGGCGAGGGAAATGCAGCATCACTGCATTGGGGCAGATGGGCACCTGGAGGATCTTCCACATCACCAGAGTTGCCTGCAGAAGACAAAGCACCCCAAGACAGCACTCAGTGCCGAGGTGTCCACGTGGCAGGGCCCGAGCGTGGGAGGGAGAGGCAAGGGGAGGTGCTGGGGGAGCACCGGGCCTGGTGCCCCTGAGCCTGCCCCTAGCACAGGTTTCTGCCCAGCAGCGGAGGCACGGAGGTGCAGTGGGGGAAGGAGGATGGAGGGCTGCTGGAGAGGTGACCTGGGGGTGAGCAAAGGACAGTTGCAGAAACTCACAGCCAGGGCAAAGACATGCGTGTTGTCCTCGTCGGAGGTGCGCGTGCTGTGCTCTGGCCAGCTCCCCAGCACATCCAGGAGAGTCAGCATGGCCGGCTCGGCAGCCCTGAGCGAGCATATGATGGCCCTCCACATGCTACTAGCAGCTCTGTGGGGTCAGAGCTCTGTCTCAGGGGGGTCTCGGACACAGCACCGTGGCCTGGGCAGCTGTGGGGGCCCGGGCAGCTGTGGGGCCCGGGCTGGCCGCCAGCTCTTCCTCTGCCCACTGCCTCTGGCCGGCAGCAGCCAGGCAGCCCAGCCGTGTAGGGACAGGCCAGGGAGGGGCAGGGAGGGAGCATGGCAGCAGGCTTGGGGGCTGACATGCCAGGGCTGGCAAATGGAGGAGCCAGAGGGCCCTGGAGCTCTCCGTTTGTCAGACACCTGGGACAGGGCTCTACAGGGGGATGGGCTGGGGAGCCCTGAGCCCTCTGGGCAGGTGGGCCCCGGACCTGTCACACGATGGGGCCACGCGCAGGAGAGTTATCACTGCATCCGCGGGGTATTCCTCAGTCAGATCCAGAAGTGGCCTGTACACATTGCGCTCAGGAAACTCATGGGACATGAGCCACTGGTGGATGTACCTCAGCACAGCGGGCACCTGGAGAAGGCACGGGGAGAGCTGGAAAGCTGCCAGAGGGAGTAATGTCCCCAGCTTCCCCAGAGAAGTGCTTCCCTTGCCACCACACTGGGATGGCCTCAAAGGCTTCAAGGGACCAGCGGGCGTGGCTTGGGAGGCCAAGTGATTCCTGGGGGGCTCCAGCCCCGGCCACAGGCTGCTTACTTGCTTTGGACTGGAGACACCCTCCTCCAGAAGCAAATCCAGCAGGGCAGCACCACTCTTGTATTTGAAGATGTCAGAGTGTGCTGTGACCCCAGTGCCCATGACGCTGGACTCCTCCTGCCGAATTCTCTTGATGAGTTTGCAAACCATCTGTAGGAGAAGGGCATGAAGAGAGGGATGTTCCATGGAGTTCTCCAAGTGCTGTGCTCGGCTGAGCAGTGACAGCAGGCCCAGCCCAGGTGGGGATGGCTGCAGGTACCTGCACTGTTTTGCAGACGAGGCCGCGGCTGGGTTCCTGCACTTGTGTGCATTGCATGCCTGCATCTGGCAAAGAGCGAGCGCAGCCAGAGCTGAGGGGCTGTGGGAGAGGCCAGAAAACACAGCCCAGCCCTGCGCTGCCCAGGCAGGGACAGCCCCGGCATGCCCTGGGGATGGAGCACGGCTGTGGGGGGCAGCAGCCCCAGCTCCTCTTCCATCTTGCCCATGGGCATGTCCCCAGCGGAAGGGATGGGATGGGATGGGATGGGATGGGATGGGATGGGATGGGATGGGATGGGATGGGATGGGATGGGATGGGATGGGATGGGATGGGATGGGATGGGATGGGATGGGATGGGATGGGATGGGATGGGGCCAACCTTGCTGCAGGCAACAGCCCTGTGGCCCAGCTTGCCACTCACCCTCCTGCAGCAGCTGGAGCTGCTCCACCTCTCCAGGCTGCTGTGCTGGGGCAGTTCCAGGGCCTTCTTCCTCCTCCTCCTTCCCCCTGGCCTGCTTGGGTGTGCTCAGAGGTATCTGCTCCATGTCACTGACTGGAATAAAGGCTACTTGCAGGAGAGATGCCTCAGGAAAGCCCTGGCTCACCAAGTCCTGCAGTTGTGCCTGGAAGGTACCTACGAGAGCGAAGCCTTGGGAAGGTTACAGGACACCAAGTCCTGCACTTTGGTCTCGAGAGCTCCTGCCACAAGGGCTGGAGACCCCTCAGCAAGGATTGTGGTCAGCAACTCCCAGGGTCTGGCCTCGAGGGCACCGGCTGCCGGGATGGGAGTTGCCTCGGAAGAGCTGTGGGCACCAAGTCCCGCAGCCTGCCCTTGAGGGCACCTGCAGAAGAGAAGCCTCGGGAAGGCCACGGGTCACCAAGTCCTGTGGTCTGGCCACGAGGTCACCTGCAGGTGAAATGCCTCAGAAAAGCTCCGGGTTAGCAAGGAACGAGTGCGCTGTGCGGGGGCTCCTCACAGCACCGCTCTGTCCCGTCCTGTCCCGTCGCGTGCTCCGAGCACAGTGGCATGGTTGTGTCGCCGCCAGCGCCTATGTCACGACATGTCACAAAGGGCCCTTGGGCACCCTGTTATGGTACCATCCCATGCTGCACCATGTCACAAAGGGCCCTTGCACACACTGCCACCTGCCCTGGGGCTACCCCCAGCCCTCCCAAAGTGGCCAGGTTGGAAGGAATCTGTTGTCCCAAGCGACTAAGGCAGCCTGACAGGAACCTTTAGAAAGGCTGAGACAAGAAGCAAATGCTCCCCTGCACTAGGGACTCAGGGCAGCAGAAGGAGCCCCCATGGCTGCAGATGCAGCCGCAGCGGGAAGGGCACAGGGCTTTCCACAGAAGCTGGCACAGCCTGCCTGGGACAAGTCCCGGCTGCTGGCCATTCTCAACCCGGGGCTGTGACACAGACAGGGAACGTGTGGACCAGGGCACCAATGCCGCTCTGACCCCTGGGGCCCGGGGGGCACTGAAATCAGCAGGTGTGGCACAGTCCCTGCCCAAGCAGACCTGCCACCCCCCGAGCCCTGGCAGTGCCGGTGCCATCTCCTGGCCCAGAGACCTGTGCCCCCGGGGGGCTTCTCTGCCACAGGGCAGCCAAAGCCAACATTGGTGCATTGGTGTCTGTGCTCCTTCCTGCAGGTGGCTGTTGGCAGGAGCAGCTGGGGCAAGTGGTGGCAACGCTTGGGATCTGCCAGATGATGTTGCACCTTCCTGGAATGATTCTTTTTCATGGAAGGGATTAGCAGGAGCACAAGAACACCATCAGCTGCTGAGTTTCACAGGACAGAGAGATTCCACAGAGACACTGTCAAGTTCCCTTGGCCTTTCCTGACTGTCTTTCTTGCACTCAGGAATAAAAAGAATCAGCCCAGCCTCTGGTATTCAGTGCTCCAGTTGCTGCGTGTGTGGCTGTGGCAGCTGCTGTCCAAACACAACTGGGTGCCTGCTGAGCACAGCAATGGACGGCCACAAACAGGGAGGTTCCCCAGTGAACTTTGAGGGAATCACCTGGGGAAGTGCAGGGGGCAGGGATAACTCTGGGAGGAGAAGCTGTTGTGTGTCTCTGATGATGGTGCCAGCACCCTGAAGGAGCAGCCCAGGGAAGTGCTGGAAGCAGAAGTGTCCTGCCCTTTTCTGCTGTCACATGGACATGGGACAGGCTTGTTGCCACAGGTCCACAAGACTTGATGCAGGAAAAATGCAGGGCCATGCACTGCTGCTAGGGAATGGCCTCCAGCAAGAGCAAAGCAGGATCCTCTAGCAGCAAAGCCTGTGCCTGTGAACTGGCCCATCTCCTCAGCAGACACCAAAGTGCTTCCCTCCAGCCCTGAAGCTGCGCCACAACTGCCTGCTTTGCTTCAGCACCTGCTGCTTCTTCCTTTGTTCCAAGCAAGTCCAGGATTTCATTTCGAAGCTCGTGCACGAGTCGTCTTTAAGGTGCCTACATGGAAGAGAGGGACGGCAGCTGCAGCCTGGGGCTCGTGTCCCATCAGAGTCTCTCTCTCACGATGGCACCAATGCCACGGCCTCAGGATGCCTGACTGTGGAAGGCGAGTCTGCCCTCAGGCACGGCCGCTGAAGTCAGTCAGGGGCACAGGCTGCAGCAGAAGCTGCCAAGCGTTGCTGTGAGGCTGGCAAATCAAGAGAAAGCCATTGCGGTCAGTTGTGCTGAAGCCTTTTGCCAAACCATGTGCCATTGTCCCCACAGTATCCCCATTTAGCATCCCGGCCGGTGCGGGTGCCTTGTTGAGCAGGTCCCGGTGTTCTGGCTCCTGCTGTTCCTGCGCACGCTCTGGTGCTGTTTCTGCAGTGCCCAGAGCTGCTTTTGCAGCAGCGACTCTGCAGGCCTGCTCGAGGGGACAGCGCTGCCCTCCTCATGGTGACAGCAGCTCTGCGGTGCCACAGCTCTGTGTCAGTGGGGACTCAGCCACAGCACCATGGCCTGGGCAGCCATGGAGTCCCGGGCTGGCTGCCAGCCCTGCCACTGCCCACTGCCCACTGCCCACTGCCCACTGCCCACTGCCCACTGCCCACTGCCCCTTGTTGGCAGCACCCAGTGGCCACGCCCCGGCAGGGCCCCCTTGGCCTCCTTGTCCCCAGCCAGCCCAGCCTGGGCACCTCAGCAGTGTCCCCAGCCTCCCTCCCGCTGAGGATCAGCCTCCAGCCCTTCTGCCCCAGGCATGGGAGATGCCTCGGGGAAGCACCAGAGCAGCTGTCAGGAACAAGGCAGATGCCTGGGGGCTGCTTAGGGCCTCTTACACCCAATTCCTCAGGGCTTCCCAGCACCCAGCCCCGCATGGGCCTCCTGTCCCCTTGTAGCCTCCTGTCAGCTACCCCGTCACACATTCCCCCCTTGTGCCTTCCTACTGCCTCGTCCCGATCAGGGCCTGCACAACCTCATCCCTTCACAGCCTCCCACCGCCCCGTCCCCTCAGGGTCTCCCCCAGCCTGGCCAACCTGCCCAGCAGCAGCACAGCCCCGCTGGAGCTCCAGAGGAGCCGCACCAAGAGCCCTCGGCAATCCAGCTGGCAGCACCCAGGCAGGACACAGATGGCACTTCCCTGCTGGCAGAGGCCTTGTGGCCATCTCCAGGCACCAGTCTTGCAGGGATCCCCACAGCTCCAGCCTCTGCCCACTCGCTCTGGCGGAAGCGTTAAGGCTGCAGCAGAACCACCAAAGGCCAAGGTGCTTCTGGCCACTTTCCTTCCACACTGCACTCACGGGCAACCTGCTGAGCACAGCACCCTTTTTCCCCGTCCTCCCCTATGCCCTGCAGACACTGGGCACTGAAAGAAAGATCCTGAGAGTCTGTGTATTAGAACAGATTCTATATTTACATACTAAAAAAAAAAGCAAATGCTTAAAGAAAAGAGGAGTTCCCTGCAGCCTGAGGTGGCCCCAGTGGATGGAGGAGACAGATCAGCTCTCTGCAGAGCTCCAGCAGCAAAGCCAGCCACGGCCCCACACACGAAGCCTTGCCTGGCTCACTCTGCGGAGGCGATCTTGCAGCTTCCCGATGCTGGAGGTGCGAGTCCTCACTACTGCCTGGAGGATGTGCCATGTTTGAAGTGCCAGGCTTCTGACAGTGTCGCTGGTGTCATCCTCCATGTCTTCAAGGACTGGCACAGAGAGAAAGAGAGCCACGGTCACATCCCGGACCTCCGGGGACCCGAGGAGACCTCCCCCTTGCCAGGGCCATCCCAGGCAGCTCTTGCCACGGCCACGCAGGAGCAGGGGCCAAGGGCATCAGCCCGAAGGTGCTGGCCATGAGTCCCCGACGTGGCCCTGAAATCTCTGTGTGCTCTGCCCACGCCGCCCCTCGTGCACACAGGGAGCGGAGCCCTCCGCAGCCGGGCAGGGATTGCAGCTGCCCCCGCCAGCCCCCGCTGCCAGCCCGCTGCCCTCACTCACCGTCCAAGATGAGCTGCAATTCCTCCTGCTGCCCCCTCAAGCTCCGCCCGACCATCCCTGGCAACACAGAGCCTGTCACGGCGCCCAGCGGCACAGCTCCCCCCCAGTGGCGCTGCCAGCCCTGGGGCCGCACGGCCTCCTGCGCCGGCACGGCTCAGCCCGGGCCCTTGCCGCATCGTGCCGCCCGAGGAAGGGCACGGCTGCGACAGGAGGGCGGCAGCAGCCCCGAGGGCAGGCGCGGCTCCAGAGCCCCGCGCCCGGATGGCGCTGCCGGGGCAGCAGCCGGGGCTGGGCCCGAGCTGCGGCGGCGCGGGGCGGGGAGGGAGCCCGGGCTGGCGGCTCACCCATGAACCTGATGGCCTCCTCTCGCAGGGGCTCCTGTGGGCTGTGCACGTAGGGCAGGGCCTGGCGCAGCTGCTCGGCCGCTCGGCTCCTGTCGTGTGCCAGCTGCAGAGAGAGAGGGCCCGCAGGGAAGGCTTGGCGCGGGCTCAGCCCCTCGGGCGGGCGGGCGCTCGCTGCGCCCAGCGCTGGCCTGGGGCCCCTGGCCGCACAGCCCTGAGGCGCGGCCAGCAGCCGCTGGCGCCGGCCTTTGGAGGGGCCAGAGGGCCGGCTGCTGCCCGGGGAGCCGCGGGGCCGCCCCGGCGCACGGCCCAGCTGGGCCGGGACTCCATCGGCACCCGGCTCGGGGTCACAGGAGCCTGGAGAAGAGCCCGCGTGGCCCCTGGGCGCAGCCGCAGGCAGGGCCACAGCTGCCAGCCGCACACACTGAGCAGCGGCCACAGGGGCCTTGTCCAGGCTGTGGCTGGGGCTTCCAGGCTGTCCTTACCAGGCACTCGCCCAACTTCCACAGCTGCTGCTTCTTCAGCAGCTGCTCGAGATCCCTCCTCCTCAGGAACTGGACCGCACAAAGCAGCGCTGCCCGAGAGGCCTGGAGAGCAGCAGAGAGCCGGAAATGGCCCCGCAGCCCAGGGCACAGGAGCCGTGTCCCCGTGCCAAGGCCACGAGGAGGCTGCAGCCCGTGAGGCGCAAGGGCGGGAGGCAGCTGAGCCCCCTCGCATGGGGACACCAGCAGCCCACGCGTCCTCACCGCTGCCACAGGCCGCTTCTCGTCGTGGCAGTGGAGGAAGAGTGGGAGCAGGCTCAGGCGCACTTGCGCCTTCAGGGCCTTTTTCCCCTTTAGCACTCCAGAAGTCAGCAAAGCTCGGAAGAGCACCATGGAGAGCATCCTCACTGCACTGTTATCCTGTATGAAAAGAAGACAGACCTCAGCACTGGCTGCTCCGAGCTCACCTAGGCACACGCCTGCAAATGCACAGGGCGCAAAGTGTCCGGGCAGCACCCAGTGCCCGTGGCTGGGGGCGCAGAGCCTTACGTTGTCAAAGAGCGGCAGGAGCGCCTCAGCCAGCTGCAGGGCAATGGGGCTGGCTATCAGCGTGACTTTGTCCACCACTGTATAGCCAAGTACGATGAGTGTCATGGCAACCGTGCGTCCATCTGTGTCCCACAGGAGCTGGACGAGCCTTCCGGTCAGGCTCCACATTCTTTCGGTCTGTGCAGAGCACAAGTCTGTGAAATGGCAGCCTGCAGCCGCAGGGCCCAGAGGCCAAAGGCCTGTCCCCAAAGCAGGCGGGCAGCTGAAGCGGGAGGCAGGAGAGCTGGGAGCAGCTGCCTCAGCTCCTGAAGCCCAGCCAAGCCCAAGCGGCTGTGTTGCCCAGCCCCACGCTGCCGGCACGGTTTCAGCCGCTGCCCCCTTCTCACCATCAGGGGATCATCAGTGAGATTGAAGAGGGCCCTGAGCGCCAGGCGACGCCTCTGCCTGCACTTGCTCCGCAGGTGCCTTGACAGGATTTTCAGGACTCTGATCCCACATTTTGTCAAGTCCAGGCACTGCAGGGTCTGAAAGGCACAGGGCAGTGAGAGGGGAGCCGGCTGGCAGGAGCCCAGCAGTGCACGGGGCTGGGCCCAGGCAGCAGCACAAGGGCGTGAGCACCGTCCCAGGCAGCTGCGGCTGCGAGAGGGCAGAGAGCTGGGAGGCAGCTGAGCGAGGCAGTGCTGGCCTTCAGGCTCACCTCCACAAGGAACGCCAGGGCAGGCAGATCCCAGCGTGGATCCCTCTTGCTGAGCAGCCCAAGCAGGTGGTGAGCGATGCGGGAACACAAGGATGGGGAGACACAGGACATCTCCCTGGCAGGAGGAAAAAGGCAGCAAGAGCCTGAGGTGGGGGGGCAAAGCTCTCCCAGGACTGACTCACAGAGGTGTGCTCTTTCCCCAGCATCCCTGCAGGGCACGTGGGCGCTTTGGGAGGCAACTCCTTGTGGGCAGCCTCCTCTCGCAGCCTTCTCCAGGCTGCTCAGCCGTCCCTCGGTGACAAGGCCCTCTGGCCCATGAGCACAGGGACTGTGAGTGGCACCCCGGGCACGGGGCACAAATGGCACGGGCAGCGGGGAGGAGGGGACTCTCACCTGGCCAGCACACGCACAGCATAGTGCTGGGTGTCAGCACAGAGCAGTCTTTGCCAGCCACGCTTGCGTTCCATTGCTGCCACCACATCCTCATAGTGCAGTCGGTGGAGCAGGGCCTTCAGGGTCTGCACTGCAAAGCTGTGTGCAGAGCAAAGCCCAGGTCATGCTGGGAGCACTGGCTCGTGCCCTGGGGCATGGGAGGGGCAGGAGAACTGGCATGGAGCACCTGTTGGGGTTGGTGGCAAGGCCGTGTTGCTGCTGGCATCCCTCCCAGAAGGTCTGGACCTCGTCTGTCATATCCAATGTGCTGCAGAACACTTGGAAGAGCAGATGCACAAAGAGGCGAGGGAAATGCAGCATCACTGCATTGGGGCAGATGGGCACCTGGAGGATCTTCCACATCACCAGAGTTGCCTGCAGAAGACAAAGCACCCCAAGACAGCGCTCAGTGCCGAGGTATCCACGTGGCAGGGCCCGAGCGTGGGAGGGAGAGGCAAGGGGAGACGCTGGGGGAGCACCGGGCCTGGTGCCCCTGAGCCTGCCCCTAGCACAGGTTTCCGCCCAGGAGCGGAGGCACGGAGGTGCAGTGGGGGAAGGAGGATGGAGGGCTGCTGGAGAGGTGACCTGGGGATGAGCAAAGGACAGTTGCAGAAACTCACAGCCAGGGCCAAGACATGCATGTTGTCCTCGTCGGAGGTGCGCGTGCTGTGCTCTGGCCAGCTCCCCAGCACATCCAGGAGAGTCAGCATGGCCGGCTCGGCAGCCCTGAGCGAGCATATGATGGCCCTCCACATGCTACTAGCAGCTCTGTGGGGTCAGAGCTCTGTCTCAGGGGGGTCTCGGACACAGCACCGTGGCCTGGGCAGCTGTGGGGGCCCGGGCAGCTGTGGGGCCCGGGCTGGCCGCCAGCTCTTCCTCTGCCCACTGCCTCTGGCCGGCAGCAGCCAGGCAGCCCAGCCGTGTAGGGACAGGCCAGGGAGGGGCAGGGAGGGAGCATGGCAGCAGGCTTGGGGGCTGACATGCCAGGGCTGGCAAATGGAGGAGCCAGAGGGCCCTGGAGCTCTCCGTTTGTCAGACACCTGGGACAGGGCTCCACAGGGGGATGGGCTGGGGAGCCCTGAGCCCTCTGGGCAGGTGGGCCCCGGACCTGTCACACGATGGGGCCACGCGCAGGAGAGTTATCACTGCATCCGCGGGGTATTCCTCAGTCAGATCCAGAAGTGGCCTGTACACATTGCGCTCAGGAAACTCATGGGACACGAGCCACTGGTGGATGTACCTCACCACGGCGGGCACCTGGAGAAGGCACGGGGAGAGCTGGAAAGCTGCCAGAGGGAGTAATGTCCCCAGCTTCCCCAGAGAAGTGCTTCCCTTGCCACCACACTGGGATGGCCTCAAAGGCTTCAAGGGACCAGCGGGCGTGGCTTGGGAGGCCAAGCAATTCCTGGGGGGCTCCAGCCCAGGCCACAGGCTGCTTACCTGCTTTGGACTGGAGACACCCTCCTCCAGAAGCAAATCCAGCAGGGCAGCACCACTCTTGTATTTGAAGATGTCAGAGTGTGCTGTGACCCCAGTGCCCATGACGCTGGACTCCTCCTGCCGAATTCTCTTGATGAATTTGCAAACCATCTGTAGGAGAAGGGCATGAAGAGAGGGATGTTCCATGGAGTTCTCCAAGTGCTGTGCTCGGCTGAGCAGTGACAGCAGGCCCAGCCCAGGTGGGGATGGCTGCAGGTACCTGCACTGTTTTGCAGACGAGGCCACGGCTGGGTTCCTGCACTTGTGTGCATTGCATGCCTGCATCTGGCAAAGAGCGAGCGCAGCCAGAGCTGAGGGGCTGTAGGAGAGGCCAGAAAACACAGCCCAGCCCTGCGCTGCCCAGGCAGGGACAGCCCCGGCATGCCCTGGGGATGGAGCACGGCTGCGGGGGGCAGCAGCCCCAGCTCCTCTTCCGTCTTGCCCATGGGCATGTCCCCAGCGGAAGGGATGGGATGGGATGGGATGGGATGGGATGGGATGGGATGGGATGGGATGGGATGGGATGGGATGGGATGGGATGGGATGGGATGGGATGGGATGGGGCGGGGCCAACCTTGCTGCAGGCAACAGCCCTGTGGCCCAGCTTGCCACTCACCCTCCTGCAGCAGCTGGAGCTGCTCCACCTCTCCAGGCTGCTGTGCTGGGGCAGTTCCAGGGCCTTCTTCCTCCTCCTCCTTCCCCCTGGCCTGCTTGGGTGTGCTCAGAGGTCTCTGCTCCATGTCACTGACTGGAATAAAGGCTACTTGCAGGAGAGATGCCTTGGGAAAGCCCTGGCTCACAAAGTCCTGCAGTTGTGCCGGGAAGGTACCTACGAGAGCGAAGCCTTGGGAAGGTTACAGGACACCAAGTCCTGCACTTTGGTCTCGAGGGCTCCTGCCACAAAGGCTGGAGACTCCTCAGCAAGGATTGTGGTCAGCAACTCCCAGGGTCTGGCCTCGAGGGCATCGGCTGCCCGGATGGGAGATGCCTCGGAAGAGCTGCAGGCACCAAGTCCCGCAGCCTGCCCTTGAGGGCACCTGCAGAAGAGAAGCCTCAGGAAGGCCACGGGTCACAAGTCCTGTGGTCTGGCCACGAGGTCACCTGCAGGTGAAATGCTTCAGAAAAGCTCCGGGTTAGCAAGGAACGAGTGCGCTGTGCGGGGGCTCCTCACAGCACCGCTCTGTCCCGTCCTGTCCCGTCGCGTGCTCTGAGCACAGTGGTGTGGTTGTGTCGCTGCCAGTGCCTATGTCACGACATGTCACAAAGGGCCCTTGGGCACCCTGTTATGGTACCATCCCATGCTGCACCATGTCACAAAGGGCCCTTGCACACACTGCCACCTGCCCTGGGGCTGTCCCCAGCCCTCCCAAAGTGGCCAGGTTGGAAGGAATCCCTTGCCCCAAGCGACTAAGGCAGCCTGACAGGAACGTTTAGAACGGCTGAGACAAGAAGCAAATGCTCCCCTGCTCTAGGGGCTCAGGGCAGCAGAAGGAGCCCCCACGGCTGCCGACGCAGCCACAGCAGGAAGGGCATAGGGCTTTCCACAGAAGCTGGCACAGCCTGCCTGGGACAAGTCCCGGCTGCTGGCCATCCTCAACACGGGGCTGTGACACAGACAGGGAACGTGTGGGCCAGGACACCAATGCCGCTCTGACCCCTGGGGCCCGGGGGGCACTGAAATCAGCAGGTGTGGCACAGTCCCTGCCCAAGCAGATCTGCCACCCCCCGAGCCCTGGCAGTGCTGGTGCCATCTCCTGGCCCAGAGACCTTTGGCCCCGGGGGTGCTTCTCTGCCAGAGGGCAGCCAAAGCCAACATTGGTGCATTGGTGTCTGTGCTCCTTCCTGCAGGTGGCTGTTGGCAGGAGCACCTGCAGCAAGTGGTGGCAACGCTTGGGATCTGCCAGATGATGTTGCACCTTCCTGGAATGATTCTTTTTCATGGAAGGGATTAGCAGGAGCACAAGAACACCATCAGCTGCTGAGTTTCACAGGACAGAGAGATTCCACAGAGACACTGTCAAGTTTCCTTGGCCTTTCCTGACTGTCTTTCTTGCACTCAGGAATAAAAAGAATCAGCCCAGCCTCTGGTATGCAGTGCTCCAGTTGCTGCGTGTGTGGCTGTGGCAGCTGCTGTCCAAACACAACTGGGTGCCTGCTGAGCACGGCAATGGACGGCCACAAACAGGGAGGCTCCCCAGTGAACTTTGAGGGAATCACCTGGGGAAGTGCAGGGGGGAGGGATAACTCTGGGAGGAGAAGCTGTTGTGTGTCTCTGATGATGGTGCCAGCACCCTGAAGGGGCAGCCCAGAGAAGCACTGGAAGCAGAAGTGTCCTGCCCTTTTCTGCTGTCACATGGACATGGGACAGGCTTGTTGCCACAGGTCCACAAGACTTGATGCAGGAAAAATGCAGGGCCATGCACTGCTGCTAGGGAATGGCCTCCAGCAAGAGCAAAGCAGGATCCTCTAGCAGCAAAGCCTGTGCCTGTGAACCAGGCCATCTCCTCAGCCGACACCACAGTGCTTCCCTCCAGCCCTGAACCTCTGCCACAACTGCCTGCTTTGCTTCAGCACCTGCTGCTTCTTCCTTTGTTCCAAGCAAGTCCAGGATTTAATTTCGAAGCTCGTGCACGAGTCGTCTTTAAGGTGCCTGCATGGAGGAGAGGGACGGCAGCTGCAGCCCAGGGCTCGTGTCCCATCAGAGTCTCTCTCTCACGATGGCACCAATGCCGTGGCCTCAGGACGCCTGACTCTGTGCCGTGGTTTGACCCTGGCCAAATGCCAGGCACCTATGACATCTGCGCTCTTCGCTCTCTCCTGCCACAGCTGTGCAAAGCAGAGAGAAAAAAAAGTTAACACACACACACACACAAAGGGCTTATGAGTTGAGATAAGGAACTGGGGGAGTATGTTCTGAGGGAAAAGTATGTTGAAACTTAAAAGTTGCAAAGTGATTTATTGCTAACGTAACAGAGGTGGCAAATGAGAACTAAAACTAACTCCTTAAGACACTGTTTTTCCACTCACTCCCTTCCCTCCTGCCCCCAGGAGCACAGGGGGACAGGGTGTGGGGGTTTGGTCAGTCCATGACAGAGGTTTTCTTTGGCTGCTCAGGGAGAGGAGTTTATGTTGCCATGGGGTCCCTCCACAGGAGACAGTCCTCTGTGAACTTCCTTGGTGTGGGTCCAAATCTCAGGAGCAGCAGCCTGCCCAAATCTGCTGCAACATGAGTCCCTCGTCCACAGGCTGCAGACCTCTGAGGCCAGGCTGTTCCATCCCAGGAGCAAGGCCTTTCTTTCTTCTGGGACTCCCACTGCATCACAGTTTCCTCCAGGCATCCACCTGCTCTGGCGTGGGCAACTCCCCACGGGCTGTGGGTGGATCTCTGCACCCCTCGGGGACTCTATGGGCTGCAAGGGGACAACAACCTGCTTCACCATGGTCTTCACCATGGCTGGCAGAGGGTTTTCAGCTCTGGCGCCTGGAGCACCTCCTCCCCCACCTTCTCCACTGACCTTGGTGTCTCCATGTTGTTTTCTCTCACATATTCTCACCTCCTCCGCCTTCTCTGGCTGAAAAGAAGTGCCTGCTCACATTGTTTTGATTTCTCCCTAAATATGTTGTCACAGAGGTGTAACTAACATCTCTAATTGGCCCAGACTTGGCCAGCAGCATGTCCATCACCTTCAGAGCCATCAGAGATCAGCTAAGCTGGACATGGTAAAAACTTCCAGAATATTAACACAGAACACACAGGAACCATCTTTGTGCCCACCCACGCACCCATTAGTGAAACTGGGCTAAGCAAAACCAACACAGCTGGCCTGTAAAATATCATTCCGATTCACAGAGATCGACTGAACAGTGTGACACTATTAAGAAAGCATTCCTTTATCCCAGGGTGACCCGCCTTGCACACGACCACCTCGGCAGTTTTCTCACACGTTTCTGGATCCTTTACACTATGAGACTTCCTGAATTCCCCCCAAAGTCCTGCCCACTCTGTACCTCATCCACATGAACTGTCCATTGTCTGGAGCCACAGCTCCTTTTGGGGGTCAGTTCCATGTTGTGGCTCTTGACGCGTGCCCAGGTCACACGTGCTGACTTACGGCTCTCTTATCTTATTGCTGTGAGGCCCTGGCATTCCTCTTTAGTTAGGCACTGTCCTAACTTCCTCTTATTTCCTTCATTTAGTGTTCCAGGGAGTGCAGGTCCTTGTAACTGGACCACGGGTGTGCAGTTTTCGCTGATCTTCCCAGTCAGTCCCTGGTTCTCTTTGCCCTCAAGCACTTTCCTGTTACAGACTAACAGGTAAGCAACTGAGCAAAAAGTTAAACTTATAGCTATGAAGTTACAGAGTTTAAACAGAACTACAAAATTCAGCAAAACACCAAATTCTTTGTATACCTCCTTCCAAAACTTTAGATTTGAAATTAGAGGATGAGGTACTTGGCAAAATTTAAAGCAACATAGAAGGATCCACAGTCCCAGCCTTGGATCCAGTGCCATCTCAGCTGCTGTGAGCTCCGGGGCCATGGGACGTGTCAGTGTCACAGCCGTGTCACAGCCTTTACCTGCTCTGGTCGCTGTCACAGGTGGGGTTTTTGGGGTGCCAGGGGCTTGGCAGCCACTTTGGGGCTAGACCAGAGGCTGCAGTGGCTGGGGGTGGGGCAGTGACCGCCCCACCTACGCAGAACTTGCCCTGTCCCCCCAAACACACACTGCAGATGTTTGGGGCCATTCATCATTTCTCTGCTCTCCAGCACCGAGGCAATGGACTCTGCCTACAGCTCTGATCTCGTGCCCAGGGCAACCACCCCAGCAATGGAGCTCCATGGAGCTGCTCTCATGAACCCCCAGGAACTGGGGAGTACCCCAAAACTGCCTCCAAAATGTGGGTTGCCCCAAAACCCCTTCAGGAATGTGGAATACCCAAAAACTCACTCAGGAACAAGTTCCCCCTCCCTCCATCATCACCAGCCTTCGGCTGTCTCATTCCAGACCTTGCCCCACTCTCCCAATCCACACCCCAACTCATCCCACCCCTCTTGGACTTCAAGGACCCCTTCCCAAACCCTATTTCCCCCATTCCACCCCTCCCAAACCCCCTTGTAATAAATGAGTGAATGATAAATGCTGGCTTTCGCATATATGAATTTAACATTTACAAGTGATAATGTACTGTGTAAAAAATAGTGTTAAGATTAAATATAATTAAGTAGAAACAAGATTGGGGTGAATTGTAACTTCGAAATAGTTGTAATATGTTAGAAAACGTAGTAATAAATACATGGTAATAAATGTCTTTTAAGTTGATAAACCACAGAGCCAGGGATCAACACATCTTAAAGAAACAAAGATAACCACAGGCATCCCAGGAAGTCTGTTCTCTTGACTCACACCTCCCAAAGGAACTGCCACCTACAAATTAAGTTGGAACTGAGGAAACATAGACGGGAGGATTTCTGCCTTCAGTTCTGAGGCAATCCAGAGGGTCCGAGACTCCAAGACAGGCGCCGTGCTAGCAGAAGGGGGCGAGGATCGGAGGGGGGGAGTTGTGTGAAGTGTAAATTTCCTTCTAGGCTTAATGAATATGTAACAATTAAAGAAAGTACTTAAGTTCACAGTAAAATGAATGGATTGCGCCTCTGGCAAAATTGCTAAGTGTCTAGCTGTTTTTGCCTTTGCTCTATAAATAAATGTTCAATATGATGTTGCTAAAATTTCAGCTTCTTAATTCATTCATAGTACCATCCCAACCATCCTGCCCCACCCAGTGCCCATCTCACCCCTCCTGATCTGCACCCCACTTCACCACATCCCCTTCCAACCCCATTCCACCCTCAGGGGCTGTGGAATCCAGTCATTTTGGGCTGGCATTGAGTAGGTTTCAGCGGCACTGAGTGGTTTTGAGGTGACAGATTGATCCCTCTTGTATTTAGGAGTGCAAAGCAATGGAGAAAACTACACCAAATAACCCTAGAGCCCACCGATATTTCTCCGAATCCCAGATTCCCCCCAAACACTAGTAAAAAGTAAAGGCTGTAGGTGTCTTTGATCAATTTGTTATTATTTAGCCCAATTATGTGTGTTTTGAATAAATGAAAGAAAATCAAAAGAAACTTGAGGGGGAAAAAAAAAAAAAAAAAAAAAAAAAAAAAAAAAAAAAAAGATCACCAGCCAGGTGTCTTCCCAATGTGGGTCCTCCCATGGTTAATGAAGCTGGAGCAGAGGATGAAGCTCTACCCACAGTCCGGGCAGTCATAGGGCCTCTCCCCGGTGTGGATTCTCTGGTGGCAGATCAGGCTGGAGCTGTGGCTGAAGCTCATCCCACATTGCCCACACTCGCAGGGCCTCTCCCCGCTCTGAGCCCTCAGGCACCGCGGCGGTTCCGGGGCTTGTTCCCAACAGCTCCGCTCAGCCCTCACGCACCACGCTGGGGCCGCCGCGCACTTTGCAGCCCCGGCCGCCCCCACGGGCCGGGCCCCGCCGGTCCCGCTGCCGCCGCCGCGGCCCCACAGAGCCCAGGAACCCCAGGAAATCGCTCCCATGAACTAAAATACCTTTCCGTGTGCAGCGAGGGGCGCGGGGGAGCCTTCTGAACTCCCCTCCCCTCAGTCCCTCCCGGGCACGGCCGGGCATTAGCTCGGCTCCCGGGGCTGTGGCTCGGCACCGGCTGCTGCCACACGGCACGGGGTGCCGCACTCGGGCATTCAACCCAACAGCTTTGGGGAGGAGGGACAGCCCCAGAAAGCCTCGGGGAGCCCTCGGCACCTTGGAGCTGCACGAGGCCCAGAAAGGATGCCCTGGACACACCGATGGCCCCAGCAGCGGCTCTGCCCCCAGCACGGGGCTGTGTCCCACACCCCTCGCTCCAGCCCGAGCTTTGGGGGGTGGGAGCGGAGCTGCAGGACGGAGCTTCCAGCCCCGCCAGCAGGAGCTCTGATCCCTTGCGACGTGACGTCGGTGACAGGTGTCTGCCAGCGCTCGGGATCTGTCAGCTTTTGCAATCCAGAGGGAGAAACTGAGTCCAAAGTGGTGTCCATTTCCATCACTTGCCATTTCTTTCTTTTCCATGACGGATTTCACAGAGCTTCCTTTCAGCCCAGAGACTAAGAAAACAAAATTCCCGCCTGCCCCTGCAGCCCTGCAGCTTTCCACAGCACAGGATGGCCCCAAGGGTGATGTCAGGCGCAGCCGGGATGGGAATGCCAAAGAGCAGGAGGAGGAGTAGAAGGAGAGGAAGAGGAGAGTCACGGAAGAGGAAGGGCGGGTGGGGAGGAGAGATGGAGTAGGAGGAGCGGGAAGAAGAAGAGGGATAAAGGGGGAGGAGCGGGAGGAAGAGGCGGGAGTGAGGTGGAGCAGCAGCAAGAGAAGCAGGAAAAGGAGCTGCCACGTTCGTCCATCGCTCTCCGTGTCCGCAACCCTCAGCCCCGGGAGCGTCGCCCCCCCGGGGCATCCCGCAGGTGAGCGGGCAGGGGGAGCTCGGCCCAGAGATCTTGTGCGGTGCGTGGGGTTCTTTTTGGGAGGGAGGGATTTTTGGACCTTGTAGGACTCCAGAACCGAGCCCCAAATATCTTCGGTGGCTCCTGGGAGGTTTTGTTTGGTTTTTTTGCGGGGGGGTTGGATGTTTGGATGTTGCAGGACTCCAGCTGTGAGTCGCAAATGGCCCTGGGGGGGATATTGGGGAGTCCCCGGCACGCGGGTTTTTGGGGCTCTCGGTAGTGGCTGCAGGGAGAAGTGGGATGGGGTGGGATGGGGCCCGGGCAGGGTGGGATGTGGATTGGTGTGTGGGATGAAGTGTGGGGGAGGGGGATGGGCGGGATGGGGCCTGGGATGAGGTAGCCGAAGGTTGGGGGTGATGAACCCGGGGGGGGAACCCCACTTCTTCGGGGCTTGCGGGGTATCGGCCACGTGTGAGGGAGTTTTGGGGTAGCCCTAATCCTTCGGGGGTGGCACTGGCAGCGGGGGCCACGTGTCTCCGGCAGCTGTGGAGCCCAGCTGCGCCCCCCTGGGCCCCATGGGCGGCGGGAGCGGAATTTGGGGAGGGGGAGGTGTGGGGCGGGCAGGCCGGGCCCCCCGCTGGGCGCTGTCCCGGTGGGGCCGAGTGCGGGGGGAGCCCCGCGGGGCCCGGCCCTGCCCGGGCACGGCTGATGCCGCCCGCCCGCGCTCCGCACTGCTCCGGCCTGGTGCTCGCAGTGCCGCGCGGGGCGGGGCCGCTTTGGGGACCCCCCAGGGCAGAGCGCGGCTGCTTTGGGGCTGTGGGCACCTGCCCGGCGCTGGGCATGGGCCGTGTGGGGGCAGCTGGGGCCGTGCTGGTGGCACTGGTGGTGCTGGGAGTGCCCCCGGCCGAGGGGTGAGCGGGGGGCGCGGTGAGAAGGGGGGCAGGGGCTGGGAGCCCAAAGTGAGCGAAATGGGGATTGGGACCCCCAAAGTGGTCAGGAGGGGCCTGGAAGCCCCAAAACCAATCATGGGAGAGGAGGGTTGGGGATTGAGGGGACGATGGTGAAAGGGAGAGAAGAGCAGGGGAAAAGAGGGGGCTGGGACCCCCAAAGCAAGCGGGAGGGGGATGGGAGACGGAAATTGAGTTGGGAGGGGTGTGTGGATTGGGGGAAGGATGGGAAAGGGGAGGAGAGGGGATGGAAAGGTGGGGTTGGGATGGCAGAAGGGCGGTTCCATGGGGGTCCGGCCGTGTTCCCCTGCACTCGATCCCCAGAGCAATTCCCTGGGGCTCTGGGGGAGGTGGATCTGCACTGTGGGGGTCCCCAAGCCCCCTGTCCACCCCTGGGGCTGATCGGGGGTTCCCCCCAATCCCAGCAGCCTGTGCTGCGACAGCGACTGGGCAGAGGAGAGTGGGGAAGGGTGGTCTGGGGTGAGAGCAGAGGAGGAGCAGGAGGAAGAGGAGAGAGGGAGTAGGAGGAGGAGGAAAAGGAGGGGCAGGAGAACCATGAGGTTTCACCACCCACTGTGTCCGCAGCACCCCCGGCTCCAGGATCATTGCCCGCCTCACATTCCACAGGTGACCAGGGAGGGGGAGCTCAACCCAAATCTATCTGGATGTCTTCAGGAGGGTTGTTTTTTTCTGGAGGAGTGTTTGGAACTCACAGATTCTGGAACTGAACCCCAGATATTTTTGCATGTCCCTGGTGAGGATTTTCTTTAGTGGAGGGAAAGTTTGGATCTTGCAGGACTCCAAAACTGGCCCAAAAATGCATTTTTGGGGAATATTGGGGGTGTCCATGTGGGAATTGCTTGGTATTGGTGGGACAGGACATTGGTTTTGGGGGTCCCTGGGAGAGTCATGGGGAGTGGAACGCAGGACTCCCTGAGTGGAGAGAGCAGAGAGGGGCAATAGCGGAGCTGGGGGACCCCCGGCAGCCTGGAGGGGTGGGGGAGCCTGGAGATGAGGCAGGGCTGGGACACTGTGACACTGAAAGGGGCGGCGGAGAGAGGGGAAGCCCTGAGTGCCTGGAGTGGGGGGAGCCTGAAGAGGGGGACCCTGGGAGCCCTGGGAGCCAAAGCAGCATCAGGGAAGAAGGGACCCCTGGGACCAGCGAAAGCTCACGGCATCCCTAAGCAGGAGCCCGGAGAAGGGGGATCCCCAGGACCCACGGGAGTCCCAGCAGCTTTGAGAAGGGGGAACCCCAGCCCCCCAAAGACAGGAGACTGGAAAGGGGGAACTGCTGGGAGGCTTTTCTTGGAGTCACTCTTGATTTTTGGAGGATTTTATAGACACAAGAGACTCGGTGACTTCTAAAGCTAGACTTGGGCAGGAGGAACCCCCAACCCAAGGCGCTCGCGTTTTTTTTTCCCCCAAACCAGGATTTCCCATTCCCAAACCGCAGGCAATGAGCTGCAGACGGAGCCCAGGGAGGGCAAACCCTTGGGGCAGAACCTCATGGAAGAGGCCGTTTTGAGCAGCTCCATGGCACAGGAGTTGAAGAGGGAGGAAAAGCCCCAGAGATGCTGCACAAGGAGGGGCTGCAAACCCAACCCAGGGTGCTCTGAGGAGGACAGACCCACCCTGTGCCAGGAAGGCGTCCGGAGCTTTAGCCAGAGCTCGGCCCTGGTGGTCCCTGAGCAGCTCCATGATGGGGAGAAGCCCTACAAGTGTGGGGATTGTGGGAAGAGCTTCAGCAAGAGATCCCACCTGATTGTCCATCAGATGATCCACACAGGGGAGAGGCCCTACGAGTGTGGGCAATGTGGGAAGAGGTTTCGGACCAGCTCAGATCTCCTCAGGCATCAGCAGATTCACACAGAGGAGAGGCCCTTCTGCTGCCCTGAGTGCAGGAAGGGCTTCAAGCAGAGCTCCGACCTCATCAGGCACCGACGCATCCACACTGGGGAGAGACCCTATGAGTGTTCCGAGTGTAGGAAGAGGTTTCCAACCAGCTCAGATCTCCTCATGCACCAGCGGATTCACAGAGAGGAGAGGCCCTTCCGCTGCCCTGACTGCAGGAAGGGCTTCAAACGCAACTCCACCCTCATCACCCACCGGCGCATCCATACAGGGGAGAGGCCCTATGAGTGTCCCGAGTGTGGGAAGAGCTTCTCCAGGAGCTCTCACTTGACCCAACACCAGCGGAGGCACCGGTAAGGGAAGCCCTGCACGTTCCCTGAATGTGAGAAGAGCTTTGTGCGCTGCTCCAACTTCATCACCCTTCAGGTGACCCACATTGTTCAGAGCCCTGGTGACCCACACTCCTGTGACCAACACTGGGAGGACACCTGGTTGGAGGCTTCCACATCCTCAGATTCCCTGTAGGCACCTGGACAAACTCAGGGGCAGGAACATCCATTGGGACTCGGATTGACGTTAGAAATTCACTGGAAAGAGCTGATTTATTGACGTTACACCCAAAAAAATCTCACCCGCTCTTTCCAATTGGTTCTTCTGGTGGCATCAAGCAACGCTGGAGGATCTTGGAGGTCTTTTCCAACCTAAATAATTACTTTTTTCATCCTGTCAAAACTACCAAAATTGGGGTAAAAATAAATGAAACAAAGAGATTGAAATCTGCACCATTTTCCTGGGATTTGAGGGTGAATTTGTGGTTCATGGAGTGTTTGGGTGTTCCTGGGGCTGCCCAGGCCAAGGGACAGTGCCACTATCTCATAGTTGTGCCAGCAGAACGTGTCCACCTGAGCCCATCTGTTCTCCAGGAATTCTGGTTGTCTGTCCCAGTCCCTGGCCTGGGTCTCCCCATTTGGGGTGTGCCCCTCCAAGTGCCCCAATCACTACTGAAGTGCCCAAGCTGTTCCCGGCTGTGGATGTTCCTGTCCACCAACCTCTCCTGGTCAGTGCCATGGGGGGCTGGGAGGGGCATTTGGGGCTCCTGTGGGGATTGGGAGGGACTTTTTTGGTTCTCAGGGACATCTGTGGTGCTGCGAGGGGTCTTGGTGGGGTCTGTGAGGGAGTTTTGGGGTCCAGGCTGGGGTGTGAGGCTTGGAGAGGTATTGGGTGGGTGTTGTGGGAGATGGGA
Organism: Acanthiza pusilla; assembly: GCA_036630365.1. Taxonomy (NCBI): domain Eukaryota; kingdom Metazoa; phylum Chordata; class Aves; order Passeriformes; family Acanthizidae; genus Acanthiza; species Acanthiza pusilla. The sequence goes on along the minus strand of JAXCHO010000155.1, from coordinate 504,807 downwards.
AAGGGCTTTTGGTGTCTCTTGGGGCCATTTATGTGTCACAGACTGGATTGGGGGATCCTATGGGAAGCTGTAAGGTGGTTTGAGAGGTCCAGGATTGGCTGTGGGGCTGGGAAGCAGTTTCAGGACAGTAGTGACCCCCCAGAGCCCGAAAGCTGCCACCAGATTCTGCCCCCAAAATGCTGCCAGGGGTTTGGGGCTCCATGTTGGGGTTCCTCTTCCTGGTGCTGCGGGAGAAGGTGAGGGGGGGTCCCCAGGGGTCCTGTGTGTCCCCCCCAGAGCGTGTGTGCCCCCCCATGCCAGTGTCACCCCTTTTCCCTCCCCACAGGGCTCCTGACCCAGCTCCTGCTCGCCCCAGGAGGGAATTTGGGGAGGGGGCAGAGGGGGTGCGCAGCCCCCGCCGGGGGATGACCCCGAGCCAGCGCCCTTTGTTTAGCTCCAAGCTGGGCTTGGGGCCGTGGCAGGAAGAGGCCGATGGGAAGCAGCTCCTGCAGGTGGGACAGTGCTTGGGCTCAGGACAAGGTCCTGCCCTGCACACCTGGCTCAGGTGTGACACTGCCCCAGGGAAGGAGCAGGACATTGCCATCCCCATGGATCAGGGCTGGGAGCAGCAGTTGCAGCATGGACATGGAAACACTGGGAGGAACTGGGAGCAGCCTGAGGGCTACTGGGAGCAACTGGGAATGATGGGTGTGTGCTGGAGAGAACTGGGTTATACTGGGAACAAATGAGATCATCTTGGGGGCAACTGGAACCATGCTGGGGCAACTGGGGTGACTGGGAATGAGCATGCTGGGGGCAACTGGGATATACTGGGAGTGTCTAATGATATTGGAGGGAACAACACTGGGACCAAGTGGGACCAATCTGAGGCAACTGGAAGCAACTGGGAGTGATTGTGTCTACACTGGGGGCCACTGAGATCATACTGGCACTGACTGGGACTGTACTGGAGGCAACTGGGATCATAGTGGGAGGAACTGGGAGCAACTGGACCCATGCTGGAGGCAACTGGGATGACACTGAGGGGTCTGGGATCCTATTGGGAGTGACTAGGAGCATGATGAGGGCAGTTTGGACCATGCTGGGGTCTCCTGGAATATACTGGGAGCAACTGGATCTGCACTGAGGGGGACTGGGAGTGGCTGTGACCAACTGGAATGATACTGGAAGCAACTGGGAGGAATTGGGAGTGACTGGGAGTGTGCTGGGGGCAACTGGGATATACTGAGAGTGACTGGGAGTCACTGGGATCATACTGGGAGTGGCTGGAACCATGGCAATGGCCTGGGCTGGGTGATGTGGGACATCAGAGTTCCCAGGGAGCACTGTGACACTGCGGGGCCTCATGGAACCAAGGGGACATTGTGGCACTGTGGGCCCCGCCCTGCCCCGGGGGGTGTTGGAGGAGCCCCCGGGGTGCCCCGTGCAGCAGAGCAGAGCCCCTGGCTCAGGGGCAGCAGCTCCCCGGGACACCCTGGGCGGGTGGGCGGCAGGGGATGCCCATGGGGAAGAGGAAGCCCAAGGCCCAGCACCCCGAGGGGCACCAGCTGAGGGACAGGACAGGAGGGACAGGCCGGGGGTGGGACGGTGCCAGGGCTCCCCAGCACTGTGCCAAGGCAGCACCTCCATCCCACACCGCCTCCTCCTCCTCCTCCTCTGCCTGCAGCAGTGGCAGCGGCAGCCTCAGGGCAGCCAGGGCTGGGCCTGTCCCTCCATGGGGACAGGGACAGGGACAGGGACAGGGACAGGGACAGGGACAGGGACAGGGACAGGGACAGGGACAGGCTGTCATGGCCCCGCAGCCCCTGAGCTCCAGCAGCAGCAGCAGCAGCCATTGCAGCCTGGCCCAGGGGGCCCTGGAGGGGACAAGGGCCGCAGTGGGGCAGTGCTGTCCTGGCTGTCCCTTGCAGCCGGGCAGCCTGGCCAGTGTCACAGACACAGCCAGCCCTGCCGGGCGCTGGGCAGCAAGAGGGGCACTGCCCAGCCCTTGTGCCCGCCCCACAACAGGAGGCCAAGGCGACCTCTGTGTCCAGCAGCAGCCCCAGACACAGAGCCTGCAGCCAGAGGCACATTCAGCTGCTCCTCAAGGTGCCCAGCAGGGCACACAGACACAGCCCCGGCACAAGAGGAGGCACATTCAGCTGCTCCTGGGTTGGCACAGCCGTGCTGCCCCTGTGCTCTCCAGGCCTGCACAGCTCCCTCTTTCCTGGCACAAAATCCCCTTGGGCAGCTTCCCTGGAGCCATCTGGGGCTGCTGCCCAGGATCTCAGCTCCTTAGACCTCTGTGTGTCAAATGACACCAGGAGATGCCTGGGAGGAGTCCAGGGAGATCCTGGAAGATGTGGGTTCACTGCAAAAGCAAAAAGTCATCAAGGTCAGCTTCCCTGAAACAATCTGGGGTGGCAAGAGGTTTTTGTCCTCTTGAAAGTGCAGGTCAAGACTCGGGGAGATGTCTGGGGACAATGTCAGGAAGATCACAGAAGATCCAATTTCCACAGAAAGAGAATCACCTCAGGTACCGGATTGGGAGCACTCTGCGGCTGCTGCCTGGGATTTCAAGTGCCTAAACCAGAGATGAAAATATTCTGGGAGATGCCAAGAGAATACTCCAGTGCATCCTGGCATAGAGGAATACTTCCAAATGAGCAAAAACATCTTGGGAATCTTCCTTGGACGAATCTGGGGCTGCTTCCTGGCATCTCAGCTTCCTTGAGGAGGTGTGAGGTCTCTGGGATACACTTGGGAGGAGTCTTGGGTGCCTTCCAGAGCAAAAATATAACTCCAAGGTGTCGTTGTAGAGACGGACACGACACATAACGACTCACCACAACAGCTTCCAGTCAAGGAAAGGAAATACTCTTTATTTCCCAAGGCCTCTTTTATCCTATTTCTAACACTCATGTCACACCTCCATTGGTTCTCAATTCACAACAATGTCATTGGCTACCTAGAGTTAGAACAACATCTTGCAATGACACCACCTGTGAGAGCTCGGATATCACTCTTTTGAATTCTTGCTTGTTTTGAGCTAGAACCGATGCCTGTGAACCGAGGCAAACCAGCAGTTCCCACCACAAGGCAGCTCTAACTAAAAGCCTGCAGTTCCCACATCTAACTACTTCTTTATGCCTTTTAACCACAGACATTTATGATCATTTCTTGTTAGCATTTACCATGCCTTTCAAACCCCATGTACAACAGGCTAATGCAATTGAAAGTAGTTTTCTATTCTAAATAGACTGAAAACCTTTTTTCTCCATCCCTAAGAGACTAAACCCCATGTGTTTGGCATCACATCGCACATAACTGGTCCCAGTATCTCCACAGGGGATTTTGGCCCTGGGACAGCTGAGATTGACGCCCCCAAGCACGGCCATTCAGGCCGGTGTCCAGAGGCATGTGGAACCCCAAATTTGGCATTTGGACATTCTTTAGAAGCAATGTCCATCTTTATATACTCTGTCTTTATTCTGAAAGGAATGAGAGGGACATGTCTTTACAAACAAACCGTGGGGCCATTGGTAGATAAGACCAGATACTGATAGGTGAAAGAAGCAATGGGAGGAACCATAAATTCCATAGGAATTCCATTAATTGATACAGACTGTTACTCACCCAAGGCCATGCTACATTCCTGGACTTAGAGAAAAAGACCAGAGACACAAAGACAAGAAAGGCAGGGGGTGATGCACATTAGAAAGGGGTCGGTATTAGGCAACTCAAGGAGTCTGTACCTCCCAAGTACCTTAGCCAATGGGGAAAGAGAGAGGGAAATGCAGCTGGGAAATCAGGATAAAAAAGGCAGCTGTGTCCTCTAGCAATTTGAGAGACCCCATGGGAAATTGCCCCATGGCCTGTCCCTTTATTGGAATAAAGTTGGTGGACTCCTCTGTCTCCTTTCTGGACATAAACCTCTGGTGTTTGTGGATTAATTTTCCTGACAGTGAGGTTATGGAACTTGATGGAAACAACGCTCCAGTGTGACACAGTGTGTCCTCATGGACCAGAGGAGACCATTGTGAAGCTGTGGAATCTTATGGAACCAAGGCTCTACTGTGACAAAGCAGAGCCTCATGGAACACAGGAGACCATAGTTGGGTCATGGTAACTCAGGGAAGCAAGGCTCCAGTGTGTCACAGCAGGGCCTCACGGAACCCAGGAGAGCAGTGGGAGGCTATGGAACCATGTGGCACCAGGGTTCCACTGTGACTTGATGGAACCTCATGGAAGCAAGGGACCATTGTGACCCTACGGAATCACCGTGGGCTGCAGGTGGATTTTGTGCTCCGTCCTGGGATGCAGGCAGGCAATAAGGCCCGAGGCAGCCTCCCAAGTCTCCGGCTGTGTCACGGCTGTGGGGGAAATTTTGGGGGACCCCCACTCCCCTGGCACCTCTCCTTCTCCCAGCTGGGCGCAAAGCTGCTGGGATATGGGGAGGGGTCCTGCTGCTTCCCCCCTTCCCCCCACAGCCGTGCACAAGTTTCGGGGCACTTGGAAGCCATGCTGGGGGTGAAGTTGGGCCAGCTTGGGGAGAGGGCTGGGACAATTTGGGCAGCTTTTTGGGGTGTCCCAGTGTCCATCCCCACCCCAAATCTCACCCGTCCTCTGGCGCCCTAAATCTCGCCCATCCTCGGCAGTCCCTCCCGTGCCCCCCAAAGCCCCAAGGGACCCTCCCGATTGTCGCCGTCCCGGGTCCCTCTCAACGCCGTGGAGCGGCGGCTGCCAAAGGGGGCGGGGCCAGCGGGCCATTGGCCAATACGGAGGCGGTGGAGAGGGGCGGGGTGGGAGGGGGCGGTGCCGCGTGAGCAGCCCGAGAGCGGGGTGGGCTCGGTGTGGGGCCCGAGCGGGGTCAGGGGGCGAAGGGCGGGGCAGCCGAGCTGGAGTGCCGATGGCACTGCACACCTGAGGAGTCATGACAGCATGGGCTGTGACATCACAGGGTGGCCATGTGATATCATAGAATGGTTTGTGACATCCCAGGGCAGGTTGTGTGACATCCCAGAGTGGGGCTGTGTGAGGTCACTGGGTGGCTGTGTCACATCACAGAGCAGGCTATGACATCACATGGTGGTGTGAGGTCACAGGGGCTGTGTGAGGTCACTGGGGAGGTCACTCTGCCCTGGCCCCCCCCTCACAATCCCCCCACAGAAGTCCAACGCTGCTCGTGCACAGCAGGGTCCCCTGTCCCCCTGGGTCCTCCCTGCCCCAGTGCCGCAGCCTCCCCCAGAGGATGTTCCACGAGATCAAACTCCAGAGCCTGACATGGGGACAGGGGGCACTGGCCATTGGGGAGGTGGGACGGGGGACAGGGACCCTCTGGCAGCATCTCCGTGTCCCCCAGGGTGAGAGCCTGGCCCAGGACTCCTTCACCCTCTTACAAACGAGGGCTTGAGAGCACTTAAAAAATCCCCAACAAGGGAGCAGCAAAAACCTGATTTAATATTCAGCGACAGCACAACAAAGTTCATTGGCAAGAGTCATTCTGCTCCTGGCTGGACAGTTCAGGCACACCAAGGAAACAAAGCAACAACAAAACCAAACAAAATCCAATCAATCAACCCAAAAATTAACCCAGAATTGTGTGCATGTGTATGTCTGTCTGTGCGTATGTGTGTTTAGGTGTGTGTGACAAAAGGACAGCGAGGGCAAGGATAAAAGGAATACGGCCTGAAAGCTTAACAGTACTTAACTTCTTCCTTAACTTTAACTTCTACCTCAAACTTAACAATTTAGTAAAAGAACAGCACTTAACAGTATTTAACCTCACTTATAACCTATGACTTAACAATTTAACAGAGGGATAGTATTTAACTTAGCTTCTAACTTATATTAAACTTGCAATTATGGCAGTGCACTTCACAAAGCACCAACTCAGAAAACTCTAACCCATCCAACTTCAAATTATCCAGATTTTGAAAAGAGGAAGGCAGGAAAAGAAACACAGAGAGAGTGAGCAAGAGATATCCACAGTCACAGCCTTGGATCCAGTGCCATCTCAGCTGCTGTGAGCTCCAGAGCCATGGGATGTGTCAGTGTCACAGCCGTGTCACAGCCTTTACCTGCTCTGGTCCCTTGCACAGGTGGGGTTTTCGGGGTGCTAGGGCCTTGGCAGCCACTTTGGGGCCGGGCCAGAGGCTGCAGTGGCTGGGGGTGGGGCAGTGACCACCCCACCTATGCAGAACTTGCCCTGTCCCCCCAAACACACACTGCAGATGTTTGGGGCCATCCATCATTTCTCTGCTCTCCAGCACCGAGGCAATGGACTCTGCCTACAGCTCTGAGCTCGTGCCCAGGGCAACCACCCCTGGCAATGGGGCTCCATGGAGCTGCTCTCAGAAACCCCCCAAGAACTGGGGAGTACCCCAAAACTGCCTCCAAAATGTGGGATGCCCCAAAATCCCTTCAGGAATGTGGAACATCCCAAACCCCACTCAGGAAAAGGTTCCCCCTCCCTTCATCACCCCCAACCTTCAGCTGTCTCATTCCAGACCCTGCCCCACCCTCCCAATCCACACCCTGATCCATCCCACCCCTACTGGAAACCACGATCCCCTTCCCAAGCCCTATTTCCACCCCATTGCCCCCTCCCAAACCCCATCCCACCCGTCCTGCACCCCCCAATCCCCATCTCACCCCCCCTGATTTGCATCCGACTTCACCCAATCCCCTTCCAACACCATTCCACCCTGAGGTACTGTGGAGTTGACTAATTTTGTGCTGGGATTGAGTACTTTTCAGTGGCATTGAGTGGTTTGAGGTGACAGATCAATCCCTCTTGTCTTTGGGCATGGAAAACAATGGGCAAAACTACACCAAATACCCCTAAAACCCCCAAATCCTCCCAAGTACCCCCTCGAATCTCAGAATCCCCACAAACACTAGTAAAAAGTGAGGCTTTAGATGACTTCAATCAATTTATTGATATATAGCCCATTTTTGTGTGTTTTGAAGGGATGAGAATGAATCAAAAGAAAATCAGGGCCACAATTAAAGGGACCACTGTTAAGGTGTCTTCCCAATGTGGATCAAGAGGAATGTGGGTCACCCGGGCTCTTCCCAAAAATGGGTCCTCCAATAGGGGACAAAGATGGAGAAGCAGACAAAGTTCTTCCCAGAGTCGGGGTTCTCGCACAGCTTCCCTTAGTGGTGCCTCTGTTGGTGTTGGGTCATGTTAGAGCGGTTTGAGAAGCTCTTCCCACACTCAGGACACAGATAGGGCTTCTCCCCAGTGTGGATGCGCTGGTGGGTGACAAGGTGGGAGCTGCGCTTGAAGCCCTTCCCACAGTCAGGGCAGAGGAAGGGCCTCTCCTCTGTGTGGATCCGCTGATGTACAAGGATATCGGAGCTGGTCCGAAACCTCTTCCCACAGCAGGGGCAGATGAAGGGCCTCTCCTCTGTGTGGATCCGCTGATGCTTGAAGAGATTGGCGCTGCTCTGAAACCTCTTCCCACACTCGGGACACTCATAGGGCCTCTCCCCGGTGTGGCTCCGCTGGTGAATGATCAGAGTGGAGCTCGTGCTGAAGCTCTTCCCACATTCCACACACTTGTAGGGCCGTTCCCTGGTGTGGATCCGCTGATGGACAATCAGGTGGTAGCTGTCTCTGAAGCTCCTCCCACATTCCCCACACTCAAAGGGCCTCTCCCTGGTGTGAATCCTCTGGTGGACGGTCAGGTGGGAGCTCTGGCTGAAGCAACTCCCACATTCCCCACATTCGTAGGGTCGTTCCCCGCTGTGGATCATCTGGTGGCGGATCAGGTGGGATCTCCTGATGAAGCTCTTTCCACATTTCCCACACTCATAGGGACGTACCCCGGTGTGGATCATCTGGTGGCGGGTCAGGTCAGAGTTTTTCCTGAAGCTCTTCCCACATTGTAAGCACTTGTAGGGCTTCTCCCCATTGTGAAGCTGCTCATGGACCACCAGGCCTGAGCTCTGGCTGAAGCTCTGGCCACCTTGCCGGCACAGGTTAGGTCTTTCCTCCTTGGAGCACCGTGAGCTGGGTTTGGAGCCCCTCCTCATGTGCGATCTCTGGGGCTTTTCCTTCCCCTTGGATTCCTGTGCTGTGCAGCTGCTCAAAATGGCCTTTTCCATGAGGTTCTGGTGGGCAGATTTGTCCTCCCTAGTCTCCATTCCCAGATCGTTGCCTGGAGGAGGAAGCATAAGGAGAGGATTTGGGATTTGCCTCCATGCCAGAGGGAAGGGGAAGGAGTTCCCCCGAGATTCATCCCCGGCAGGATGGCATCGGCAGCGGGGTTGTCTTGTGGCCGGGGGCAATGCTGGACTGGGAGATGGAGGAGAAGAAAGGGGCAGAGGGGCAGTGACTTCCTCCTCACCTGAATGGGGGTCCTGGGGCATAGTTCTCTTCCTCACAGCTTCCTTCTCCCTCCAGCCAAGGTTTGGGAATGAGAAATCCTGGTTTGGGGAGAAAACAAGGTGTGAGTGCATTGGGTTGGGGTTCCTCCTGCCCAAGTCCATCTCTAGAAATCACTGGGTGTATCACTACTGTAAAAACCTCTAAAACACTGTGCTGGTTTAAACTGGTGGGAGAGATGGATCCCACCAAACTGCCCCAAGAAAGATTAAGGTGGAAGTTGCAATTCACCTAAGAGGTTACAAGAAATAAAATGATAGAGCTTTAACTCACAAAGGCAGAGTATAACCAGGCACCCTGGGACAAGAACAAGATGGTGTTCCTTAGTTCCTGTGCTGAGCGCCACATGGACCCATTGCATGCAAAGAAAAAGCAAAAGAAAATCAAACCTGTTGGTCGGAGGGCTGGTCACAGTCCTGCCGAAGTGATGGTTGCAGTCTTGTCAAAAGCAGTGGCCGCAGACCCGTTGGAGTTCTGCTCCTTCTCCAGAACTGTTGAGAGGTGCCAGAATTCCCCAGGATCAGTGATTATATATGCTCAGGTTCACGTGGGAATGCTCAGCACCTCCCCCAGGGCAGGGAGTTTCACAATGCAATGATGTCATCCTGTGAGTCATGGGATATTTTGGGAGTCCTTGATGGTCTCAATTGTTTCAGCTGCCCATTGTGCTGGTGCCATTGAGTCCAGGATGGCCCATTAGCAGAGATGACCCCTCAGGCTGGGTGGGACTGTGCTGCTGCTTCCCCGGAGGGAGTTATCTCAGCTGAGTCATTGGTGTGAAGGAAAGGAAACACTGCCCTGCCTCACATCCTACGATGACATTTCACTGCCAGCCTGTCCAGGTTACAGGAACAGGGTGCCAGTTTATCACTCTGTGGGTGTGACCAAACTGGGCATTCTACTCCCCTTTGGTCATTTTTGATGAGCTGTTGATGACGGGTCATCTGCAGGAGCTGCCCAGTGCAGCCCCGACCCCTCAGGCTATGAGCTGGGTGTTAAATGAGATAAGGAGGGAGAGGCAAACCCTGCAAGGCAGGGGTCTTCCCCTCTCCAAGTTCCCATCTTTGGTGTTCTGTGGGTCTTCGCTCTCTGAGGTCCCACTTAGTGAAGCTGGGGCTTTTGGGGGTCCCAGGGATCCCCTCTTCCCTGTGTCTCTCTCCAGGCTGCCAGGGTTCCAGGGGGTCCCCCCTCTGTGGGTTCCCATTTCAGGGTCCCACGGGCCCCCCATCCAGGCTGCTGGGGTTCCCCCATCTCTGCTATTGCCCCTCTCCATTCTCCCCTCCAGCAGCTCTCCCCAGGATCCCCAAAACAGGTGTCCCCCTGTCCTGTGCATTCCTGCTCAATCCTCATGTGGCCCCAGAGAGAGCCCAATCCCCACCACAGGGGGACCTACATCCCTCCATCCCCTGCCAGGGATCTGCCCGCACCTCCAGTGGGACCCCCCAAAAACACCTCCTGGGGATCCCCCCAATGTCTCCCTGAGGAGCATTTGCATAACCTGCCTGGGGTTACTGGATCCATGTTGGGAGGAAACTCTGGACACATTGGGAGCAACTGGGATCAACTGGAAGCTATTGGAACCATGCTGAGGGGGACTGAGACCACAGCTGGGGCCACTGGGATCACACTGGGACAAACTGGGACCGCACTTGGGGCAACTGACTCAAACTGGGATGATGCGGGAAGCAACTGGGAGTAACTGGGAAAGACTGGGATCATTCTGAGGGAACTAGAACCTTACTGGAACAACTGGGAATACCTGGCAATGACTATGACCATGCTGAGGGCAACTGGGATATACTGGGAATGTCTGTAACCATACTGGGTTGACTGGAACCACTCTGGGAACAGTTAGGACCATGCTGGGGGCAACTGGGCATGACTGCAACCCTGCCGAGAGGGACTGGGACTACACTAGGGGCCACTGTGGGCCATTAAGATCATACAGGTAGGAGCTGGGAACAACTGGAACTATGCTGGTGGCAACTGGGATCATACTGGGATCACAGTGGGAGCAGCTGTGTTCATGCTGGGTCAGACAGGGATCACACTGAGAGGGACTGGAATCATACTGGGATTGACTGGCAGTGGCTGTGGCCAACTGGAATCATGGTGAAAGCAACTGGGAGGAAGTGGGAATGACTGGGAGCACGCTGGGAGAACTGGGATATACTGGGAGAGACAAGGAGTCACCGGGATCATACTGGAGGCTGCTGGGCTCATGCTGGCATTGACAGGGACAAACTGGGATCACATTGGGGGCCACTGGCATCATACTGGGAGGGACTGGGACCATACTGGGATTATAGTGGGTGTCCATGGACCCTGACTGGGGCTTACTGGGAGCTACTAGGCCCATGCTGGGGGCCAACTGGGGATATACTGGGAGCAACTGGGAATGACAGGGTGCATGCTGCTGACAACTGGGATCTACTGGCAGTGACTGGGATAATCCTGGGGGCAACTGAACCATGCTGAGGGAACTGGGAGTGCCTGGGAATGACTGTGAGGATGTTCAGGGCAACTGGGATATACTGGGAGTGCCTGAGACCATGCAGGTGGTGAATGGGACCATACTGGGAGAGACTGGGAATGTGCTGGAGGGAACTGGGACCACAATGGGGGCACTTGGGGGCACGTGGGAGTGACTGGGGCCCTGCTGGGAGAGACTGGCATCATACTGGACTCATCCTGGGATCGTACTGGGAGTGACCGTGACTATGCTCAGGGCAACTGGGAGAACTGGGGACACACTGGGCAAAAGAGAGAGGAACTGGGAGCAAGTGGGACAGTGCTGGGGGAAAACTGCATCATCCTAGGGAATGACTGGGAGTGACTAGGTTCATGCTGGGAGCAACAAAATTCCTCGAGGGAGTGAGGGGAAGTGACCAGGATGATACTGGGAGTGACTGAGCTCATACTGGGAGCAGCCATTTCTGGGACCTGGCAGCCCTGAACCCCTTTCCGGCCATCCCGCCCCTCCAGCCCCCAGAGCCCCCCACTGGGGGTCCTGGCAATCCCAGGGATTCCCCCTCGCAGGGTCCCTGCTCCGCAGTTCTGGGGGTCTCCTCTCCCTGGGCTCCCGGGGGGTCTCCCAAACCACTGTCCCCCCCCCCCCGCCGGTCCGCACGTGGCCCTGGGCAGAGCTTGGAGGGCCTGGCCCGGGCAGAGCCCAACCCCCACCGCGGGGGGACCTGCATCCCCCCGCCCCCATCGGGGCTCTGCCGCCACCGCCACCGGGACCCCCAAAAACACCTCCCGGCTGTCACCAAAACTGTGGGAAAAACAAAAACTATCCAACAACATTTTTAATGTTAGAGAGTCAAGGCGTTACTTTATTACCTGGCCAGCATGTTGTTCTGGCCAGGGTGTACCACAGAAACCATATCAACCACACATAGCCCGGGTGTGCAGAGAGAATCATTCCATGATGCACCGCTTTTTACAGGATTTTCGTTCAAAGTTTATACAGTAAAAACCCACAGAGATGCATGGTTTCAAAGTTCATTGGTCCAGAGATGAGCAACCCTCAGTATTCAGTTTTCTATTGGATCCGGATCTCCTCGCCTCCAATGTAAATTAGATCTTAATTTTTCAGTTTTCTTATCAGTCCTTTCCGGGCGAAATGTCTCCAACTCTGTCAGAGGCAGCTCTTGGGTGGATGTTTGTAGATGGCCACCGATGTTCCGTTAGTGTTCCGCTGATGGCCTTTATCTTTCTGGGTATCTTTGGGCTGCTCCAGTCTGTCCCTAGGCTAAGCCCATCTCCTTACAGTGATGCTGTATCTCCTAAATAAACTAAAGAAAATTCCCTTCCCCAAAGCAAAGTAAAGTCAAGCCTAATTAGAGAGACAAAAGTAAAAAGTTAAAAGTTATACAACATTTTTAAACTGCTGTATGTTCCAACAATGGCTCTGTGTGCCAGCAATGGCGCAGCAATGGCGGCGCCGCTCCCTCAGCGCCGCCCCGGCCCCGGCGGGCGGGGAGCCCTCAGCAGCGCCCTTGTGGCAGCAGGGACCGAGCCCCGGCCCCGGGCTCTGTCCCCGTGGCGCCGCAGAGCCCAGGGCACACACGGGCAGGGCACTCGGCGCCATCGCCCCCAGCCCCGCAGGCCCTTTGGAACCCGGCCCGGGGCTCGGCCGCGCCTCCTCCCAGGCCCTGCTGGGCTCGAGCTGCTGCTCAGCGCTGCGTGCGGATCTTGTGCTCGCCCCGAGCGGCCTTGGTTTGCAGCCTGGGCTGCTGAGGAGCACTGCTGCAACGGCACTGCAAGGGCAAGTTTTCAAGTGAGCAGCGCGGTGCTTCCTTTGGGCTGTGCCTTACACTGCTGTTTTATTCTGCTTTTAGAGCCTGCCTGTGAAGAGAAACCCCCCAGGAGAGCAGAGCCTGCTGAAAGATCCAACATCCTTGCCCTAAGCAAGGGATGGAACAGCACACACTGCTGAAAAGATTCCAGCTGTTCTCAGGGCACAGCTTTCTCAAGCTGAAACTCTTTCACTTGCTGTTTGGTGCTCCATCTCTGTTGAAAAGGATGCCCTGAAATGTCAGCTTTCAGGAAAATGTCTTAGACAGATGTTTGCTGTGCTGGTGAGTCTTTTAAACGCAGCCTTGTGCCTGAGCTCTCTGCTGCTGTAGTTCCATGGACAGAGGTTGTTGTCTTTTCCCCCTTGCCATGGGCAGGCGGTGTTCAGCCATCTCTGGGACAGCAGGGCCCCACCGCACGTCACTGTGACCTGGGAGGACAAAAGGCATCACTCCAAATTTCCCCCCTTGCTCCTTCTTCCCAGGCATTTGGCCCTGGCAGGGGGGTTTGCTGCTGCTTGCCACAGGAAAAAGGAGAGCACTGAGACACTTTGGGGCACATGGAACCAAGGGAAGCCCTGTGACACTGAGGAGCCGAAAGAAACCAAGGGACCATTGTGACACTGGGGCCCCATGGAACCAAGGGGCCAATGTGACACTCGGGGGCTCCACATATGGAACCAAATATCCATTGTGACACTATGAAACCTCATGGAACCAAGGGGCCATTGTGACACAGCAGGGCCTGGTGGAACCAAGGAGTCCAAAGGTCTAAACCATTCCTTGCAGGGCTCTGCCTTGGGGAAGGGGAACCTCCTTGGTGACAGCTTGGGCTTGGCACACACTTGAGGAGGGTTTCTGTTTTCAATGGGGGAATTGGGAGTTTGATATTGCTAAAAAAAGAAGAAAATCCCTCTTTGGCTGAGTGCAGCCAGCATGTCCCCAGCAAAGCAAAGCAGGTCCCACAGGAGTGAGGAGAGACAGGACAGGGTTGGGAATGTGCAGCAAGGTTGTCCACACTGGGTCAGGCCTGAAGGCACAGCTTCTCTGACCAGGCCAGACCTCCTTAGGAGACAGCCTGGATCAATATTGATCACAGAATGCTGCCATCACCACTTCTCTAAAGAGAAAAATACACCCTTTAAAACAGGAATGTGGATTTCTTAGAAGCTCTTTGAAATATTTCTCACTAATTATAGAAAAAAATCCTTCCTACTGAACTGTACTAGACCAGAGTGAAATCAAGGCAGAGCCATGGTTTGTCAGGACTTGCTTGATCCTCATGAGCCCTGAGGTGCATTTGGTGCTGAGCCCTTGAACCTCAGGGCCTGAGAGGAAATGGCACAAACCTTTCCAGAAGTCCAAGGCAGAAGAAAAACCCAAAGTGTTTCGAAGCTTTAACGGGTTCCACTGAGGTCCATCCTCAACACAGGCTCCTCATGGACTCCTTGGAGGAGAATTGGAGGCCATGGATGCACAAACCTCCCAGAGACTCCAAATCAGAAAGAAGTACTTTAATAAACCCAGAGCACATTGAAGCATCAATGAGCCCCACTGAGCATTGCTATTTGACAAAGAATCTCAAGGGACTCGTTAGAGGAGATAATTGGAGGCCAGGATTGCACAAAGCTCTCAGACACTCCAAGGGAAAGCAAAAGCCAAAGGCCTTTGAAAAACCTGCAGTCCCTGGGAGCATGAAGGAGCCCCCCAGGGCCATTGCTGCCAAAGGCTCCCCAGGGACTCGTTCCAGCAGATCCTTGAGGCCAGGAGTGCAGGGAGGCAAAGGCTCTGTGCAGGCAGCTCAGGTGCTGAGCAGAGCCTGGGTTTTGATCCACCCAGGTTGGAGCTAAACAAAGGGCGCTGGCTCAGGGTCATCCCCTGGCGGGGGCTGTGCACCTCCTCTGCCCCCTCCCCAAATTCCCTCCTGGGGGGAGCAGGAGCTGGGTCAGGAGCCCTGTGGGGAGGGAAAAGGGGGTGACACTGGGATGGGGGGTCACACACACTCTGCGGGGACACACACGACCCCTGGGGACCCCCTCACCTTCTCCTGCAGCGCTAGGAGGACGAAGCCCAACATGGACACCCCAAACCCCAGCAGCATCTTGGGGGGTGAGGTCTGGTGGCAGCTTTGGGGGTCGGGGGGGTCACGACCACTCTAAAATGTCCTGCCAGCCCCACAGTCTTTCCCAGGCCCTTCAAACTATCCCACAGCTCCCCCCAGGACTCTCCAACCACTCCCTGCAATACAAATGGGCCCAAGAGACATCAAATCCCCTTCTCATCTTCCCCTACACAAACACAAGTAATCTCCAAACCACATAGTCCTGCCAGGACCCCAACCCTCCCTCACAGAGCCCCCAGAAGCACCCAAACCCCCTCCTAGTACCACAAATGCCACCAAGAGCCACAAAAGCCCCTCCCAGCCCCCCCAAGGTACTGACCAGGAAAGGTTGGTGGACAGGAACATCCACAGCTGGGAGCAGCTCAGGCACTTCAGCAGTGATTTGGGCACTTTGGGGGCACACCCCAAATGGGGAGACCCAGGTCAGGGATTGGGATAGACAACAGGAATTCCTGGAGAACAGATGGGCTCGTCTGAACCCCCTGTTTGTCCGGCACAGCTACGAGATCGTGGTCCCATCTGCCTGGGTCAGCGACCCCACAACACCCAAACCTTCCCAAATAATCCTGTGAACCAACCACAAATTCACCCTCAAATCCGAGTAAAACTGTGTTGTAGTTTCACTGTTTTAGAATCTTTCTGTTCTTTCTCAGACAGAATAGAAATAAGTTCCATTCTTTTACTTTCTTAATCTCTTTGTTTGGTATTAGGTGTTATTTGGTTGTGACCAATGGTTTTAGGAGGTGGATTCTTTGCTGACCAATAGTTGCTAGGTTATTAATGGATATATAAAGAGGCTTCTTGTAAATAAAGTTCCCTTTTCGCCATCTTGGTTCGTCTGCCTGAATTCTCTCAGCCAGCCTCTGCAATCCTCGGTGACTCTAAAGCCACATTTGGTGACCCTGGCGTGTGTTCTTGAAGTAGGAAAAGCCCTCCTTACCCACCTTCATTCCCCTCCCACCCTCCCAGGTTTGGGGACATCATGCAGGACGCAGCTGAAGCCTCTGGGGCTCCCTTGGACTCTGGCCAGAACTTTTGGGGCCCCATCCGAGCTAAGATCACTGATGACTTGCTTGGTGAATTATTATCATGGTTTCAAAAGAAAGGACATTTTAATATTTCGCGCCAGGTCCCGACGTACAGGGCGTGGCTTCGCCTCGGGGATTTTTTGTGGGCAGAGTTTGCTTGTGGATCTGTTGATACGATTCGTCTGTGCCCCGTCTGGAGGCGAGTCTTGGATTTTCTAAGGGAGGAAGGCCCGGGGTTTGAAGATGCCATTTCTGCCTTACATTTGGCTCCCCCGGCCCCCCCCGCACAGTTCCGGGACTGACAGATTTGCCCCTCCCCCTGAGGCGCCTGGGAGATACCTTTCCCCCTCAGACTATAAGCCGAGGGTGTACCCCACAGCGCAGCAAGCTTTGGCGGAGTTTCTAGCCCGAGAGAAGGCGGCTGGAGCGGGGGGGGCCGCTCCAGCTTCTGGCGCGGGAGGAATTCCCCTGCCCCTCTCCCCCAGGGGTGTGGGGGAGCCGCACACGCGACTCCAGTCCCCGTTGGAGTCCTCAGAGGATGACGTCAGCGCGCGGGCGCCGGTGGGTGGTGCCAGAGCCGGCGCGAAGCCAGCGGGGGCCGGGCAGCCCCGCCCGCTCGCTTTGCAGTGCGAACACTGGTCCAGGCGGCGTGGCCGGCCCCGCCCAGGCAGCCTGGAGCTGCGGGGCAGGTTCCGACTGCTGCGGCAGCTTGCCAAACTGAGGGGGAGCCAGCAGACGCTGCGGGTGCGCGCCGTGCTCCGTGCACCGCCTCTGTGCAGGCGCAGGTGCCTGTGGGCGCGGGGGGGGCGGTGCGCCCACTCGAACCCTGCGCCGCCGCGCCCGCCCTGCCCTGTACGGCCCAGGGGCCGTCCACGCGGTTCCCCGTGGGGCTCTTCCCCCCCCCAGCGCGGCGGAAGCAGCTGGCCCCAGCCCTGGCCCTGCGGGGCTGGCGGACGCGGGGTTGGACCCGGGCTGGCCCCTGGGGGGTGGTCCTCACGGTGCGGCAGCAGCGCTGCAGTCTGGAATGCCGAGTTTAACCCCTGCCTGCCCGGCTGAGATTCTGGATCGTATCTTTCAGAGTCGATCTCGTCCCTGCCGCCTTGGAGCGTGTTTTGGACAGAATGGATGTGTTCCCTGTTCTTTCAGATAGTCTTTTGCAAAGATTTGAAGGCGTTTCTGATACCCTTTTGGAATTACTGGATGTGACTCATCAGAGTCGGCTTGATGGGCAATCCTCTGACTCCAAGGCTGTGTCCCTGAGTGACTGGCATCCTTCAGATGGTCATGACTTGGTTACTATAGTCACAGAACATACAGAATCCATGCGCTCTATGCCTTGTTCTGACCCTGAGGGTGTGGCTGCTGTTCTACACTCCTCTGCTCCTCCTAGCATGCCCTCTGTCAAGGTCCTCTGTCCCCGGCCAATGCCCATGCTCACCGACCCTCCATCCTTTGTGATAGGGGCGGGGGAAGAGGCCTGCATGGATGATTCAGATACTGACTTAGACAGCCTCTCTGGCCATGGGAAGAAGAGAGAGGTAACACAGAGGAGAAAAAAGCGGCTGCTGCAGACCCACCCGTGGATAAACCGCGGATGTTCCATAACCTTGAGAACACGAAATTCGAGAAAACATTGGGACTGTGTCAAATTAGCAGCTTTGCAGGCAGGAGATTGGGATTTGTTGGCACGGATGGGGATGCCTCAGCCTCTGCCAGACACAATGGACACTGAGGTGGCAGATGTAGTGCCTTCAGCAGGTGGGCCCGTGGCCCAGGGTGATATTGACGCCCCGCAAGGGAATGTTCAAGCTTTTCCGGTGTTTAAAGCAGCCCCGCACTCAGGCCAAACAGATCACCATGATGTTATAGCTTGGAAGGTGGTCCAAGATCTACAGACCAAGGTGGCCAAATATGGGCTTGGCTCTCCTGAAGTCATGCTACTTCTTCGGGCAGTGAACAGTGATCTGTTGGCACCCTACAACATCAGGCACTTGGGCCAAGTTCTGCTTCACCCTATGCAATTTGCAGTTTTTGAAGATAACTGGAGACTGGCCGCTCAGAGGGCTGCGGAAGACAATATGCGTCTCCCTCTTGCCCGCCCTAGGCAGGGGGCTGGAGTGGAAGTTCTGATGAGACTTAAACCCTACGACAATCCTGACCTGCAGGCCAGATGGGATCCCGAAGTATTGGAGCAGGCTCAGAAACTTGGCTTCAGTGCCCTTCTTAAGACATTCAATATGGCGGACCAAAAGGTATCATATACTGTGATACGACAGGGGGCATCTGAGCTGTTCCTCTCCTTCATTGAACACCTAGCCGCGGCCTTGGAAAAACAAGTAGAAGATGAGACTGTGAGAGAAGTGTTGTGCAAACAACTGGCAAGAGACAATGCCAACGAAGACTGCAAGAGAATTATACAGACGTTGCATGGCGATGTCACCGCTGCACAGATGGCCACGGCTTGCTCCCAGGTGATACCATGGAGCTCAAAGAAGCCTGCTTTGGCTGCGTTTCTGTCACCTGCTCAGGCAAACCCTGGCGGTGGGCAGAAGTGGTCCAAACCTGGGAACAAACGAAGGCGATCTAAGTCACAGAGAAAGGGAAATGCAGGGACTGCGGTTTCCCACTGTGAGAGGTGTGGTAGACCAGGGCATTCTGTGAAATGTTGCAGGGCTAAATATCATGTAGACAGTCGGCCTTTGTCGGGAAACGGGAAGAGAGGCGCAAAAAGGGGGAGTTGCCCTCCACCCCAAACATTCCCCCAAAGCAGGCTGCATACACTGGCTTATCCGGTCATTGTGGTGCCCCAGGGCCAGCCCGGGCCAACGTTGCCAGCATCGGTCCATTCCACCAGCGTGGAGACGGCGTCCAAGGGCCAGCCCGGGTCGACGTCTACACAGCCAGGACAGTCGTCCTAGACTCTGGTAGCATTCACAGAGTCCTCTTGGATGCGCACGAACCCCTGAGCCCAGGGTATCATGCTCTCCTGGTGGGGAGGCCTGAGGTCATCCACCAAGGGATCTTTGTTCATCCAGAAGTTATAGATGGGGATTCTGTGGGCCAGATTCATGCTATGGTTTCCACGCCAAGCCCCCCATCACAATCCCTGAGAAAACTCTCATTGCTCATTTAGTGCCTTTTGAGTCTCCTGTTCCCAGGGCTGAGCAGCAAGTATGCGGGAGCAGCGATGCTGAGATTCCAGACCTTCCGCAAATCTGCTGGGCCGTGGACATCTCTAATCAGAGACCACAACTGACGTGCACTCTGATCCTGCCAAGAGCCCGCCTGCGTTGAGTTCGACTTCGAGGTTTGATCAACACAGGTGCCGATGTAACAATTCTTTCCTCCTCTTCATGGCCTTCTACATAGCCTCTAGCCCCTGTGGGATCAGCTATTGCGGGGCTAGGAGGAGCCACACAGAGCTGCTTGAGCAAACGGCCTGTGTTGGTGAAAGACCCGGAGGGTCGCACGGCTGTAATCCAGCCCTATGTTACTTCGGCCCCACTTAACCTCTGGGGGAGGGACGTGTCGGCAGCATGGGGAGTTCGGATTGGAACAAATTTTTAATAGGGGTCACTGTACGCAAGGGCGCACCATATCGCACGTTATCCTTGCGATGGCTGACTGAAACACCCGTATGGGAACCAGAGTGGCCCTTGCCCAAAGAGGAATTAGTCACCCTTTGTCAGCTGGTTCAGGAACAATTGCAACAGAGGCACATTGAGCCTTCTACTAGTCCCTGGAACACCCCCATCTTCGTAGATAAGAAAAAGATCAGGGAAATGACGATTGCTGCAAGACCTTCGCGAAGTTAATGCAGTGATGGAAAATATAGGAGCCTTACAGCCTGGTAGGCCCTCACTCACAATGGTCCCCACGGAGTGGGAAATCTTGATCATTGATTTGAAGGATTGTTTTTTTACAATTCCTTTGCACCCCAACGACAGACCAAAATTTGCCTTTACGGTGCCTGCAATTAACAATGCTGAGCCTGTAAAGAGATTTCAATGGAAAGTGTTACCTCAGGGTATGAAAAATAGCCCGACAATCTGTCAATGGTATGTCGCTCGGGCTTTGTCTGGCACCCGCAAGCAGTTTCCTAAGGCGCTCTGCTACCACTATATGGATGATATCCTGGTGGCAGCATCCACCCAGGATGAGTTGCAGAGATTACAGCCTCGACTGCTTGCTGCCCTGCATTCATATGGGTTGCAAGTGGCCCCAGACAAGGTTCAACAACAGCCTCCTTGGAAATATTTGGGAGTCAAAATTTTGGATCAAACTGTACAACACCAAGAGGTGCAATTTTCAGACACTATCAAAGCTCTAAATGATGCCCAGAAATTGCTTGGTACTATTAATTGGTTACGTCCTTATTTAGGACTAACTGCCATGCAACTTTCCCCGCTCTTTAATATTTTAAAGGGGGACCCTGATCTGAATTCACCTCGAAAGTTGACCCCAGAGGCGTGACGAGTGCTGAATGAGGTGCAACAAGCTGTTTCTGCTCGTCAGGTTTATCGAGTAGATCCCTCTGTTGATATCATTGCTTTTATTACCGCTCCAGATCTCCATCCCACAGGTATCATCGGCCAGTGGAACAAATAATGGGCCGATCCTCTGCACGTTTTGGAATGGGTCTTTCTGCCCCATCAGCCAAAAAAGACAGCACCCACTGTTGCTGTTCGAATTGATCGTGTGTTTGATAATCAAATGCCGTCATCGGTGTCTGCAGTTGATGCCTGCAGATCCTGCGACCATCATTGTCCCAATTACAAGAGACATCTTTGAATGGAGCTTTGCTAACAGCGCTCCTTTGCAAAGTGCACTGCAGAACCTTTCAGGGCAGATTGCTTATCACCTGCCCAGTCACAAATTATTACAATTGGCAAATTCAACTAGCCTTGCCTTGCGACCAAAGAACAGTCAGGTGCCAGTGTGCAGACCACCGTCTTTACGGATGGTTCTGGGAAAACAGGAAAAGCCGTTGTTACCTGGAAGGAGGGATCCAAGTGGCATGTGCTGAAAAGCCATGAGTCAGGCTCTGCCCAACCGGTTGAACTAAGGGCAGTTGCCTTGGCCTTTCAGCGGTTCTCTCAGGAGCCTTTGAATTTGGTCACAGATTCTGCTTATGTAGCAGATATAACCAAACGTCTAGATTGTTCACTTCTAAAGGAAGTCAATAATGAGGCTCTGTTTTCATTATTACAAGCTTTGTGGAATGCAATTCAAGCTCGAACGCATCCATATTACATTTTGCACATTCGAAGCCACACCAAATTGCCAGGTTTTATAACAGAAGGCAAAGCCAGGGCTGATATGCTAGCCAATCCTGCATGGATGGTGCCTCAGCCTGACAAAATTGCACTAGCCAAAGCTTCCCATGATTTTTTCCACCAGAGTGCACATACTCTGCAAAAGCAGTTCCAACTGACGCCAACGAAGGCTCGTGACATTGTCAGCGCTTGTGCTGATTGCCACGGACTCGCTGCACCTCTGCCATCAGGGGTAAACCCCAGAGGCCTAAAGGCTGTGCAGCTTTGGCAGACGGATGTTACACATATCCCTGAATTTGGACGATTTAAGTATGTGCACGTGTCTATTGACACCTTCTCCTCAGCCATGTGGGCAACTGCCCACGCTGGAGAAAAGGGTCATGATGTCATTGCCCATTGGAGATTGGCCTTCTCGGTCTTGGGCGTGCCATCTGCAGTGAAAACCGACAACGGCCCTGCCTACGCCTCCCAGAAAACACGCCAGTTCTTACACCTATGGGGTGTGGACCATAAATTTGGTATTCCACATTCCCCAACTGGTCAGGCGATTGTGGAACGTGCGCATGGTACTCTGAAGCGCGTTCTGGAAAAACAAAAAGGGGGAATGCATGGGGAATCTCCACAGAGCCAGCTGGAAAAAGCCTTGTATACAATTAATCATCTCACTGTACCACCAAATCCAAATAATCCTGTCATTTTGAACCATTTTCTCTCATTGCAGTCATCGGGCGAGTCGCACTTGCCCCGGGCAAAGGTTTGGATTCGAAACCTACTTACTAACACCTGGGAAGGCCCCCATGAGCTTATTACTTGGGGCCATGAGTATGCTTGCGTTTCCACAGATACTGGAGTGCAGTGGCTGCCTGCGAGATGTGTTCATCCTGATCTGTGACTTCAGAAGCAGAACCAGCGACCTCAAAACAATGACCAAGACACTGACCATCAGGTAGATGGTCCTTCTACAAGCAGAGACTGAATTTTTACCTTTTATTATGGAGTCAGAAAATAAAGAACTTTCAATAGAACTAAGTTTTGATAGATGTATCATTTATGGCATTGTTTGAAAGTCTCTCTGTCCACCTTTAATCAGCAGCTGGTTTGGGCCCTGTCAGTGGCTGGCCACCACTGGCAGACCCCTTATCGGTATTTAATTCGGGATCTCCTTGGTAGCTGGCCACTGCCAAGCACATCCTTCCTGCTGAGCTCATTTTCCCTTCTTAGGGAACTAATGGGGACCGCAAGCAATACCTTTGTTTTGCTTTTCTTTTTAAAAAACAAAAAAGGGGGAATTGTAGTTGCACTGTTTTAGAATCTTTCTGTTCTTTCTCAGAGAGAATAGAGGTAAGTTGCATCCTTTTACTTTCTTAATCTCTTTGTTTGGTATTAGGTGTTATTTGGTTGTGACCAATGGTTTTAGGAGGTGGATTCTTTGCTGACCAATAGTTGCTAGGTTATTAATGGATATATAAAGAAGCTTCTTGTAAATAAAGTTCCCTTTTCGCCATCTTGGTTCGTCTGCCTGAATTCTCTCAGCCAGCCTCTGCAATCCTTGGGGACTCTAAAGCCACACGGTGTGGCTTTAGATCCTTTTATTTAATTTCTTTATTTTAACCTCAATTTGTGTTGTTTTGACAGAATGAAGAAGGAAATTATTTAGGTTAGAAAAGACCTCCAAGATCATGATTTGGGTCCCCAGGTGTGGCTGGAGTCACCTGGGGCCACCTCTGGGTCCATTTTGGGGTGGTTTTGGCCATTATTGGTGCCGATTTTAGCTCCCAGGTGTGCTTTTGGATATTTGGGGCCATTTCTGGGGGTCACTGCTTGGCAATGCAGTGTGGGACTCCAACAGACTCAATTATTTAGTAAAAGAGCCAGGCAGAGATTTCAGTTATCTGTTGCCTACTTTGTACTACACTGCTGGGACCAATGCTTGTGAACCATTGTCATCTCCTTGGTTGTAAGTTCTTTCCAGAGCAGTCCTTCCTAATGAAAGATGAACCTTATGGGGTTTGAGTGTATGAAGTCGCCAGTTTGTGGCTTGGCATAAGGAGATTGGTTGTTTTCTGGGATTAAACAACATTACGTTCCTAACCAGAAGTTAAATTCACCACTTGTATACTATTTCTATGTATATAACTACTTTTTCCAAGGGCAGGCAGGCAAAATTAACACAGAATTCTCTTTGCGTACCCCTTCAGACATTGATTAGTTGGTATGTGTCTCTTTTGCAGCCCTCAGCCGTGTCTTACCCCAGCTTCTGAGAACGAGACATTCTAAGATAAAATCAAAGCAAGATATGTATATAAGATGTAATGAAGGCTTGATGGAAAATATTTTTCCTAATATTTTACTGAAGATGCTGGTGTTCATTAAAAAAACAAGAGGTGACTGAGAGACAAACTACAATGTCCACTTTACATGAATGACAGTTGTCAGGCTGAACTCTGTTCAGTCAGCTGCCTCTAAACGTGCCCTGAAATTTCCCCCCTCTAAAATACTTGTTCTAAAGAATGAATGGATTTAGTCTGTGCTTGTTCTTGCCACAACATCATGTCATGTAAATGTACTGCTGTAAAATTATTGTGTATTTTTAGATATATCCAATTGGAATTCATAAATAATGAAAAATATATGTGCAAACCAGATAACGAGTATGTAATGCCTTCTCCGTCTTATGGTATAATATGAATGAGGTTATAAACTGTCTTTGGACCCCCCTTGGCCATTCTTGGAATATTTGGGACATTTGGGGCCATTTTGGTGCCAATTTTGGGGTCCTGGGTGGGATTTTGGGTGGGATCATGACGCCACCAGAAGAAACAATTGGACAGAGCAGGTGAGATTTTTGTGAGTGTAAAGTCCACAAATCTGCACTTCCCAATGAATTTTTGATTTCAGACTCCCAATGGACATTCCTGTCTATGTTCATCCAGGTGCCTATGGAGATCCTGAAGGACATGGAGACCACCTGCCAGGTGTCTTCCCAATGTGGGTCACAGGGAATGTGGGTAACCAGGGCTCTTCCCAGCGTGGCTCCTCTGATGGGAGGTGAAATTGGAGTAGCGCACAAAGCTCTTCCTGCACTCAGGGAACTCACAGGGCTTCCCTTATCGGTGCCTTTGTTGGTGTTGGGTCAAGTGAGAGCTCCTGCAGAAGCTCTTCCCACACTTGGGACACTCGTAGGGCCTCTCCCCGGTGTGGATACGCCGGTGCCTGATGAGGTGGGAGTTGCGCTTGAAGCCCTTCCTGCAGTCAGGGCAGCGGAAGGGCCTCTCTTCTGTGTGAATAAGCTGATGTACGAGGAGACCGGAGCTGGTCTGAAACCTCTTCCCACAGTCAGAACACTCATAGGGCCTCTCCCCAGTGTGGATGCGTCGGTGCCCAATGAGGTTGCGGTTCTGCTTGAAGCTCTTCCCACAGTCAGGGCAGTGGAAGGGCCTCTCCTCTGTGTGAATCTGCTCATGTAGGAGGCAGCTGGAGGAGGACTGAAACCTCTTCCCACACTTGGGACACTCATAGGGCCTCTCCCCAGTATGGCTCCGCTGATGGACAATCAGGCTGGAGCTTTGGCTGAAGCTCTTCCCACATTCCCTACACTCATAGGGCTTCTCCCCCGTGTGGACCCTCTGGTGGCGGATGAGGTAGGAGCGCCACCTGAAGCTCTTCCCACATTGCCCACACCTGAAGGACTTCTCCCTATCATGAAGCTGCTCATGGACCACCTGCTCTGAGCTCTGGCTGAGGCTCTGGTCACCTTCCTGGCACAGGATGGGTCCTTCCTGCTCAGAGCGCTCTGCCCTGGGTTTGCAGCCTCTCCTTGTGTGGGACCTTTGGGGCATTTCCTCCCCATTGGATTCCTGTGCCAGGGAGCTGCTCGAAATGGCCTCTTCCATGAGGTTCTGCCCCAAGGATCTCTCCTCCCTGGTCATCAGCTCATGTTCTGGGGGAAAAAAGGACAAGGAGAGGATTTGGGATTTGCCTCCATGCCAGTGGGAAGGCGAAGGACGTCCCCCCAATCCGTCCCTGGCAGAATGGCGTCAGCAGCGGGGTTGTCCTGCAGCCGGGGGTGATGCTGGGCTGGAAGATGGAGGAGAAGAGAGGGGGAAAGGGACAGTGACTTCTTCCTCACCTGCCTGGGGGTCCTGGGACATCTTCCTCTTCCTCGCAGCCTCCTCCTCCATTCAGCCAAGCTTTGGGAATGGGAAATCCTGGTTTGGGGGAAAACAAGGGGTGCCTGCATTGGGTTTGAAGGTCACCCTGTCCAATTCCATCTCTAGAACTCATCGGGCATCTGGGGTCCATAAAGACCTCCAGAATAGCAAGATTCAACCCCAGAAATGACTCTCTCAGGAGTTCCCCTTCTCTGGTCTCTCCTCTTTGCAGTTCTTGGCTTCCCCCCTCTCTGGGTTGTTGGGGGTCCCATGTGAAGGGGATGCCCCTCCTCTCCAGTGTCCCCACCCTCCCCAGACTGTGGGGGTCCCAGGAATCCCAGGGGTCCTCCTCTCCAAGTTCCCCACTTTGGAGTTCTGAGGGTCTCCTCTCTGTGGAGACCCTAGAGATTCTTCCCTAGAGAATCAGGGGATTCTGGGGGTCCCAGGGATCCCCTCTCCCCATCTCTCTCTGCAGGCTGCTGGGGCTCGTGGGGGTCCCACCTCTCAGTGCCCCTGTTTCAGGGTGCCAGGGGACCCCTGCCAGCTTGCCAGGGGTCCCCCGGCTCCGCTATCGCCTCTCTCCACTCCCACCACCCACAGCTCTCCCTGAGGTCCCCAAAACTGGTGTCCACCATTGCCCATCAGTCCTGTGCGTTCCCCACGTGGCCCTGGGCACAGCCCAAGCCAGACCATGGGGAGACTCACACCTCCCCGCCATAGCTCTGTCAACACCACCACTGGGACCCCCCAGAAACAACTCCTGGGGACCCCCCAATGTCCCCCTGAGAGATATTTTCATAACCTGACTGGGGGTTACTGGGCCCATGTTGGGAGGAAACTGTAGACACATTGGGAGCAACTGGGATCAACTGGAAGCTACTGGAACCATGCTGAGGGGGACTGAGACCACAACTGGGGCAACTGGGATCATACTGGGACAAACTGGGACCACACTTTGGGAAACTGCCTGAAACTGGAACCATGCTGGGGGAAACTGGGAGTCACTGGGAAAGACTGGGATCATTCTGAGGGAACTAGAACCTTACTGGGACAACTGGGAGTGCCTGGGAATGACTATGAGCATGCTGAGGGCAACTGGGATAGACTGGGAGTGTGTGTAACCATACTGGGCTGACTTGAACCACTGTGGCAACAACTGGGACCACGCTGGGGGCAACTGGGCATGACTGGGACCCTGCTGAGAGGGACTGGGACTACACTAGGGGCCACTGGGGGCAATTGGGATTATACTGGGAGGAACTGGGAACAACAGCAACTATGCTGGTGGCAACTGGGATCATACTAGGGTCACAGTGGGAGTACGCGGGCCCAAGCTGGGGGAGACTGGGATCACACTGAAGGTGACTGGAATCATACTGGCATTGACTAGGAGTGGCTGTGGCCAATGGAAATCATGCTGAAAGCAACTGGGAGGAAGTGGGAGTGACTGGGAACATGCTGGGGGCAACTGGGATATACTGGGAGAGACAGGGAGTCACCAGGATCATACTGGAGGCTACTGGGCTCATGCTGGCATTGACAGGGAGCAACTGGGATCACTTTGGGGGCCACTGGCATCATACTGGGAGGGACTGGGATCATACTGGGATTATAGTGGGTGTCAATGGAACCTGACTGCGGCTTCCTGGGAGCAACTAGGCCCATACTGGGAGCCAACTGGGGATATACTGGGAGCAACTGGGAATGACAGGGTGCATCCATCTGCCAGCTGGGATCTACTCGAAGTGACTGGGATAATCCTGGGGGCAACTGAACCATGCAGTACAAACTGGGAGTCCTTGGGAATGACTAAGAAAGTTCAGGGCAACTGGGATATACTGGGAGTGCCTGAGACCATGCAGGTGGTGACTGGGACCATACTGGGAGCAACTGGGAATGTGCTGGCAGGAACTGGGACTGTGCTGGGGGCAAATTGCATCATAATAGGGAATGACTGGGAGTGACTGGGCTCATACCGGGAGCAACAGGGATCCTATAGGGACTGAGGGGAAGTGACCAAGATCATACTGGGAGTGACTGGGCTCATACTGGGAGCAGCCACTTCCGGGACCCGGCAGCCCTGAACCCCTTTCCGGCCATCCTGCCCCTCCAGCCCCCAGACACCCCCACCGGGGGTCCCGGAAATCTCAGGGATTCCCCCTCGTGGGGTCCCTGCTCCGCAGTTCTGGGGGTCTCCTCTCCCTGGGGTGCCGTTTAGAGAAGCTGGTGCTCCCAGGGGTCCCCAAAACCGATGTCCCCCCTCCCCCACCGGTCCGCACATGGCCCTGGGCAGAGCTTGGAGGGCCTGGCCTGGGCAGAGCCCAACCCCCACGGTGGGGGGGGCCCGCATCCCACCGCCCCCATCGGGGTTCTGCCCACACCGTCACCAGGACCCCCAAAAACACCTCCCGAGGACCCCCCGATGTCCTCCCGTGGGGCATTTGCGGCTCACCTTTGGAGTCCTACAAGCTCCAAAGATCACCCCCAAAAAAACCACAAACTCAGGGACCCCCCGGATATTTGGGGTGATCTCCCCCTCCCTCCTCACCAGTGGGATGGGGCGGCAATGGAGCAGGGAGGGCTGCGAATTCAGGGAGACTCAGACGGCGTCGTTCCTTTCCACTTCTCCTTTGTCCCTCAGTTTCCTCCCGCTCCTCCCCCTCTGGCAGTCTTCCACTTCTCCTCTCCGCCCTAATCCCACCTCCTTCTCCTCCTTCCCCCAATCCCTTCTCCTGCTCCTCCTCCTTCTATCGCTTCCTGCACTGCTCCTTTGTCTCTCCTCTTCCTCCTCCGCAGTTGCAGAAGCTCTCGCAGGCCACGACAGTACTGGGGATGGAGCCAGGACAGGCCGGGATGGGCAGCGCGGGGCTCGCAGCTGCTCCCAGCCCAGCACTGGGGGCAGGGGGAAGCCAGCCCGGGGAAAAGAGAGAGAAACAGGGAAAATTGGGGGCTGCAGAGAGTTTTCAGGCCATGGAATATCTTGGCCCCAAGGCTTTAATGTGACACAGTGGGGCCTCCCTGGGCCCAGGTGACCACAAAGAGGTTATGGAACCTCATTAAAGCAAAGGCTGAAATGGGAAACAGCATCTACTCCTGGAGCGCAGGAGACTGCTGTGAGGTTCTGGAACCCAATGGAACCAAGGCTCAAACGTGACACAGAGGAGCCTTACGGAAGCAAGAGACCATAGTGAGGATTTTAGAACCTCATGGAACCAAGGATCCATTTTGTCACAGCAGAGCCTTGTGCAACCCAGGAACTGCTGTAAGGTGTTGGACACTCATGGAACTGAGGCAGCAGTGTGCCACAGTGGGGCCTCATGGAACACAGGAGACCACATTGAAGCTATGGAATCCCATTAAAGCAAAATGCTCAAGTGATACATCGGGGGCTTATGGAAGCCAGAAGCAAAGTGAGGTTATGGAACTTAATGGAAGCAATGCTCTGGTGTCACACAGCATTTCCTCATGGAACAGAGGAGACCATTGTGAAGCTGCGGAATCTTATGGAACCAAGGCTCCAATGTGTCACAGCAGGGTCTCACGGAACCCAGGAGAGCATTGGGAGGCTATGGAACAATATGGCAGCAGGGTTCCACTGTGACCTGACGGAACCTCATGGAAGCAAGGGACCATGGTGACCCTACAGAATCACTGTGGGCTGCAGGTGGATTTTGTGCTCTGTCCTGGGATGCAGGTGGACAATAAGGCCTCAGGCAGCCTCCCAAGTGTCTGGCTGTGTCATGGGTGGGGAGGAAATTTGGGGGGATCCACTGCATCCCTGGCGCCGCTCCTTCACCCAGCTGGGCACAGAGATGTTGGGACACGGGCAGGGGTCCTGCTGCTTCCCCCCTCCCCCACACACCCGTGCACAAGTTTTGGGGCACTTGGAAGCCATGCTGGGGGTGAAGTTGGGCCAGATTGGGCAGGGGCCTGGAACAATTTGGGTGGCTTTGTGGGGTGTTCCAATGTCCATTCCCGCCCCAAACCCCAGCCCTCCTCTGGCACCCTAAATCTCACCCACCCTCACCAGTCCCTCCCATGCCCCCCAAAGCCCCAAGGGACCCTCCCGATTGTTGCCATCTCGGGTCCCCCTCAGCGCTGCGGTGGCTGCCAAAGGGGGCGGGGCCAGCGGGCCATTGGCCAATCCGGAGGTGGCGGGGAGGGGCGGGGCGGGAGGGGGAGGTGCCGCGCTAGCAGCCCGAGAGTGGGGCGGGCTCGGTGTGGGGCCCGAGCGGGGTCAGGAGGCGAAGGGCGGGGTGGCTGAGCCGGAGCGCCGATGGCACTGCACACCTGAGGAGTCGCTGGGGCGGTTCCACACCGAGAGCGTGGCAGGGACAGGCACAGGCATGGGGGCTGAGCGGGGCGTGGGGACAGAAGGGCCAATGGCACTGTGTGCACTGTGTCCCTGCGGCCTCTCCTGCAGACGCTGAGGGGGCAGCAGCTCCCACCCCTCACTGTCACCTTTCTCTTTCCTTGAGGAAACAAGGTTCAGGCTGGTGAACGGCAGCACCGTGTGTGAGGGGAGAGTGCAGTTCCAGGTGCTGGGGACATGGGAACCCTCTGTGCCTCCCGATGGGGCCTCTCGGACACCCACGTTCTCTGTGGCCACCTCAAGTGCTGGTTTGGCAGGTCCATTCCCGAAATTTGGGAGGGAAACCAGACCTGTCTGGAGGGACTCATTCCACTGCGATGGGACTGAAGCCCACCGGGAGCAGTGCCTGGTGACTACCCTGGGGGCATCACCCTGCTCCCACGGG
This sequence comes from Acanthiza pusilla, assembly GCA_036630365.1. Taxonomy (NCBI): domain Eukaryota; kingdom Metazoa; phylum Chordata; class Aves; order Passeriformes; family Acanthizidae; genus Acanthiza; species Acanthiza pusilla. Next base: position 474,801 of record JAXCHO010000155.1, on the reverse strand, counting down.
AACGCTGCTGCTGTCCTTTGCTCAGGTGAGTGTTGGGAAAATTCCACCCCACCCGCAGGGGCTGCCCAAGAGCCCCCAGCAGCAGCAGCAGCAGCCGGGGGCTCCCCAGGGCAGTGACATCTCTGCTGTCCCCAGGCCCCGCTGTCTCCGTGTCCCAGCCTGGACAGAGCCCGTGTGTGTGTGCCCGTGGGTCTGTGCTGCAGGAGACACCCGCAGCACGTGTGACCTGCACACCAGAGCAGCCGCAGAGGGAACAGCATGGGGCCACTTGTGTTGTCCCTGGGGCTGGGGGGGGATCTGCAGGTGTGTGGTGCCTGCCAAGGTCCCCTTCCCTGTTGGAGCTGCTCTGGCTATGCTCAGCTGTGTCCAGCTGGCTTTCCTTGCAGGAATTTAGTGCTTTCCCTCTGGGGGTCTCCACCTTGGCTGATCTGTGCCTTGCTGGGGCTCCACTCACTGCCCAGCCCAGGCACACACAGGCCTGCAGATACTCTGCCTTGTCCAGGCAGCTCCAGATTCTTCTCCTGGAGCACATTCTGTGCCCTGTGCCACGTGGGACACTCCTGGCTATGTACCTCAGTCACCTGTCACCATCTCCACTGTCACCACACAACAGTGGCTTTGTCCAAATCAATCTCTTGGCCTTTAGCAGCTGCTGATGTCAGCACTTTCCCTCTGCACAATCCATGGAGCTACAGAGCCTTTTGGGGGAAAATTCTCTTGGCTCAAATCGACATGAGCTTGGACAAAGTCAAAGCTTCAGTCAGTGCCCTGGGGAGATCCCACTTTATTGCCAAGATGCTCTGAGAGCAGCAGCTCTGGGCCTTGTCAGACACACTCTGAAGGCTCCACGTGGGACAGAGCTGCTTCATCCTTGGTAGTCATAGCAATCTAAATATTCTTCTAGGGATTTAGTAAACACAAATAACAATAGAGCTAATGATACTGAAATCAGTTTTCTAATGGCCTCCTTGAGCTTGCAGTTCCTCAGGCTGTAGAGGAGGGGGTTCAGTGCTGGAGGCACCACTGAGAGCAGAAGTGCCACCAGCAGATGTAGGCATGGGGAGGAGATGCAGGAGGGCTTCAGATGGGCAAACACAGCAGTGCTGACAAACAGGGACACCACAGCCATGGGAGGGAGGCACATGCTGGGCAGGCACAAATGGGCTCCCCCACAGCCACTGCAGAGCCCTGGTGGGACACCTCGGGTGCTGCAAGCGCAGCCAGGGATGGCAGCGACTCCTCAGGAAGGCAGGGAGGAGGGTGAGGAGCTGGATAGGAGTTCTGAGCAAAGGCAAGGCTGGTGTGCACAGAGCCTTTCCTTGGAGGAAGCCTCATGCTCACAGGTCCTCCAGAACACAGGGATTGCCACCCCACAGTGTGCTGGGAGGGCAGCAGGGCTGGGCACAAAGCAACCCAGGAGAGCCCAGGGGGGTGATGGGGACAACATTTGGACAGGGATGGTGGAGGGGCTGACAAGGACTCCTTTCCTACAGACAAGGTGCATGCAAAACAGCCACTGGATGTGGGCAAATGAATTAATTGGATTAATTTGGTCTCATGAGGGAAGCAGACACTGGTGGCCTCCTTGGGCACAGCGACCATGAAGCAGCTGAGTTGAAAGTCTCTCTTGACAGGAGGGAAAGAGCCACCAAAGCTTCAGCACTGGGCATGAGGAGAGCAGATGCAGCAGCTCAGGGAACTACCAGTGGGTAATGTCCCCTGGGAAAACAATTAGGAAGGTGCTGGGGTCACTCTTGAAGCACCACTCCCTAAGGACACTGGAACAGGCAATTGCTGATGGTCAGAAGCGAAGCAGGTGAGGGTGGGCAGAGGTCAGGGCAGGGCTGGCAATGGCAGGGCAGAGCCAGGGGGGCAGCAAGATGGGAGTGTGCAGCCTGCAAGGACACAGCAGCAGCTGTGGGACAGCACAGGACAAGCTGTGCTGGACATGGCCAAGGGCCCTGGCCAGGCTGGCAGTGCCCAGGACAAGCCAAGCCTTGGTGCCCTGGGCCACAGCAGCGTCTGTGCCACCAAGGGCTGTGAGGAGACACCTTGTCCTGAGGCCCTGGGGCCTCCTGGCACAGCCCCAGCAAGGCTGGGCACTGTCACCCCCTTGTCCTGCTCTCAGCATCCTCCCCACATCCCAGTAGCCCAGCAGGGCCCTGAGCAAGGCAGGAGGGACAGGATGTGCCTTCCTCGGGGCTGGGGCTCAGGCCTTGGCCTTTCTGCTGCCTCCAATGAGCCCAGGCTTGCTTGCTTATCTCCCTCATTCTCCATTTGCAAGATGATTACCCTCTATTTCTTATTCCCAGTTGAAAAATGCCCTTTGGAATGAACAGTTCCAGGTGGCTGTGCTGAGGTTGACCCTCTTGCCCTCCATCGGGTGGGTCCCAGCCCCCTCCTGCTCCCTTTGGGGGTCCCACTGTCTGCTTTTCCTAGTCTCTCCTACTCTCCCATCGTCCCCCCAAATCCCAGCCCCACCTCTCTTGCTTTGGGGTGGTTTGGTTTGGTTTGGAGGGGTTCCACTCTCATTCCCCCCCCCCCCCCGCTTTCCTTTTTCCCACCACCCCTCTCCCTCCCTTCCCGCTCACCCCACAGCTCCTTGCCCGCGGCCGGGGGCACTCCCAGCACCACCAGTGCCACCAGCACGGCCCCAGCTGCCCCCACACGGCCCATGCCCAGCGCCGGGCAGGTGCCCACAGCCCCAAAGCAGCCGCGCTCTGCCCTGGCCGGGTCCCCAAAGCGGCCCCGCCCCGCGCGGCACTGCGAGCACCAGGCCGGAGCAGTGCGGAGCGCGGGCGGGCGGCATCAGCCGTGCCCGGGCAGGGCCGGGCCCCGCGGGGCTCCCCCCGCACTCGGCCCCACCGGGACAGCGCCCAGCGGGGGGCCGGCCTGCCCGCCCCACACCTCCCCCTCCCCAAATTCCGCTCCCGGGGGCGCTGGGGGCGAGGGGGGCGCAGGTGGGGTCCAGAGGTAAACGCGGCCACGCGTCCCCCGCTGCCACTGCCACCCCCGGAAGGATTAGGGCTACCCCGAAACTCCCTCAGAGGCGGCAGATACCCCGGAAGCGCCTAAGGAGTGCTGTTCCGCCAGGCCTCATCACCCCGACCCTTCAGCTGCCTCATCCCAGGCCCCATCCCACCCATCCCCCTCCCCCACACTTCATCCCACACACCAATCCACATCCCATCCCATCCCATTCCATATTTCCCGGCAGCCACCATCGGGACCCCCCAAAAAAGTCGCGTCTAGGGGACACCCCAATATCCCCCCAGGGGCATTTGCCACTGTCCCTTGGAGTCCTGCAAGATCCAAACATCCGCGCCCTCCCCCCCCAAAAGAAAAACGCCTCCCGACAACCAGCAAAGACATTTGGGACTCGGTGCTGGAGTTCTCCAAGGTCCAAAAATTCCCCCCTCCCAAAAAGAACCCCAGGCACCGCCCAAGATCTTTGGAGCGAGCTCCCCCTGCCCCGTCACCTGCGGGATGCCCCGGGGGGGGCGATGCTCCTGGGGCCGAGGGCTGCGGGCACAGAGAGCGATGGACGCACGTGGCAGCTCCTTTAGCTGCTTCTCTTTGTGCTCCTCTATCCCTCCTCTTCCTCCCACTCCTCCTCCCCCCGCCCCCCGCACTTCCTCTTCCTCCTGGGTCCCTCCTCTCCTACCCGCTCCGCCTCCTTCTCCTCCTCCTCCTGTTCTTTGGCACTCCCATCCCAGCTTTGTCTGACATCACCCCCGGGGCCATCCTGTGCTCAGCAGAGCACCCTGTGCTCTGTCAGCCCTCGCTGCTCCTTAGGGAAGGATTTGGGATTTATCCCGGGCACACACACTGAACCTCACCCCAAACTGCCCCGCTCCCATTGCTGTCCCCTCGGCGGTGGGCAGGTGCTGTGCCAGGGGAAGCAGGGACACAAAGGAAGCCAAGTGCAGCCCAGCTGCCCGGGCTGATCCAGACGAGCCCCAGGGACAAGGTCGTGCAGAGCCCCACGGAGCCCTCGGCTCCTCCCTGGGAACGGGCTGTGCTGTGGCTGCCCCAGCGGCCACAGCGAGTCCTGGAGCTCCCCCAGCGCTGCTGCAGCAGGACCCAGGTTCCACCTTCTGTGCCAGGCCCTGCCCAGGGGCCATCACATCCACTGGCTCCGTGCAAAGGGGCAAGACAAGAAGAACGCATTGGAGGCAGCCCCCAAGGACCTCGAGCAAATTGTTCAGGAACATGCAGACCTTGAGCTGACGTTTGCAAAGCTGCAGCGGGCAGAGTTCTGTGGTGCAGGAGACCCAGCACGGGAAGAGGAGACCTGCAAGGAGCTGTAGGAGAAAGACCCTGAAGCTCAAAGGCCATTGTGCCGTGAATCTGTGCTGGAGAAAGTTCTTCCTTTACGGGAAGAGATCCAGGGATGAGGCAAAAGCAAAGTTCATGGCTGGTGACAAGATTCCCATGCAGAGAGAGCAGAGGAGGGACTGTGCGCAGAGAATGGGAGCCCGGCAGGAGGGAGGGGTGGGGAGGGTGTTTTTAGGGTTTGTTTTAGCTCTCCTTCTCCTACTGGGATATATTTAGAAATAAATTCCATTAATTTCCCCAGCTTGGGTTTCTTGTGCCCCTGATGGTGAGCAGTGAATGACCTCTCCCTGCCCTTAGCCCAGCCCACGAGTCTTTCGTGCTGTGTTCTGTGTCCTGCACCTGTGAGGAGAGTGCCAGAGTGGCTCTGGTGGCACCGGGCACCCGGCCAGAGCCAGCCCAGCCCAATAATCCCTGCCATTCATTCCCTGCACTCCATGGCTAAGCGGCCGCAGGGCGGGTCCGGCTGCTTGGGCAGGCGGCTCCAGAAGCACCAAGTGCGCCAAACGGGACAGAAGGAGGAGGCAGGGGCTGCCGGGGGTGAATCTCCTTCCTCCAAGCCGGCAGGGACAGGAGGGAGAGAGTGGAGAAAAGGAAACGGGAGAGGAGGGACGAGGCTGGAGCTGTGGAAGCTGCTGGACTGCAGGGGGCAGCCGGGAATTTAGTTTCCAAATCTCTGGGGTGAAAGGAAGAGCTGTGAAATCCTTCATGGAAGAGAAAGGAGAAATAGCGATGGATGGAAATCGACTGAGTTTATCCATCTGGATTGCAAAAGCTGACAGACCCCGAGCGCCGACGGACACCCGTCACCGACGTCACGTCCCAAGGGATCAGAGAGCTCCGGCTGGCGGGGCTGGAAGCTCCGTCCAGCAGCTCCGCTCCCACAGCCCAAAGCTCGGGCTGGAGCGTGGGGTCTGGGACACAGCCCCGTGCTGGGGGGGCAGAGCCGCTGCTGGGGCCATCGGTGTGTCCAGGGCATCCTTTCTGGGCCTCGTGCAGCTCCAAGGTGCCGAGGGCTCCCCGAGGCTTTCTGGGGCTGTCTCTCCTCCTCAAAGCTGTTGGGTTTAATGCCCAAGTGCGGCACCCCGTGCCCTGTGGCAGCAGCCGGTGCCGGGCCACAGCCCCGGGAGCCGAGCTAATGCCCGGCCGTGCCCGGGAGGGACTGAGGGGAGGGGAGTTCAGAAGGCACCCCCGCAGCTCTCGCTGTGCTGAAAAGCTGTTTTAGTGCATGGGAGCGATTTCGTGGGGTTTCTGGGCTCCGTGGGGCCGCAGTGGCGGCAGCGGGACCGGCGGGGCCCGGCCCGTGGGTGCGGCTGAGGTTGAAAAGTGCTTGGCGGCCCCAGCGCGGTGCGTGAGGGATGAGCGGAGCTGGGTGGGAACACCCCGCTTGTCTCCCCCGCTCCAAGCCCTTCCCCGGCTCCGGCTGCCGCCGCCGCTCGGCCACGGCGCGGTCCCGCGAGGTCGCCACTCGTCGCGTCACTGGAGGGGTCGATCCGAGCCGCGCCCCGCCCGTCCCTCGCTGAGGCTCTTTCGGTGACACGGCGAGGCCGAAACCCCCCGGTGCCGCCCCGACGGTCCCTCAGTGCAGCTTTTGTAGTCACAGGCAGCGGCCACTCCCGGTGCTCTTCTTTTATAATTTTTTATTTGAATCTCTATATTTTATTCTATTCTCACCCCCCATCCCACGCCCCTCCGCTGCGGCTCTTTCACCGCCGCCGCTCGTCGCCGCTCTCTCGGTGCAGCTCTTCAGTGACACGGTCCGGCCGAGACGCCCCTACGTGAGGCTCAGTGATTGTATTTTCTCCGTTTCTGTGTCTTTTCTGTCCTTCGCCCCTCGCCCGTGCCGCGGAGCGACTCCTTCAGGGCCCCGGGGCGGCACAAAGGCCTCGGGGCGGCTCCAAAGGGCCCCGCCCGCGGCCGCTCCCCGAGGCCTCCCCGCTGCTCGCGGCGATCGGACACCGCCGGCGGCCCCGGCCCCTTCTTGTTCTTCTTGTTCTTCTTGTTCTTCTTGTTCTTCTTGTTCTTCTTGTTCTTCTTGTTCTTCTTGTTCTTCTTGTTCTTCTTGTTCTTCTTGTTCTTCTTGTTCTTCTTGTTCTTCTTGTTCTTCTTGTTCTTCTTGTTCTTCTTGCTGCTGCCGGGATTCAGCCCCCGCCGCCGCCCGGCTCCTTCTGCCGGCCCTGCCCGGCACGGAGCGGCGCTGCCGCTGACGGGGCCGGAGCGCGGCTGCGACACGAGTGCCCCGCGCCTCGGGACCGGGCCGAGGAGTGACCGCATGGGTGGGGAGGGACCCCCGCTGGACAGGGCAGGGACTGAGCCCATGGGAGGGACCCCCCCGCTGGACAGAGCAGGGACTGAGCCCATGGGAGGGACCCCCCGCTGGACAGGGCAGGGACTGACCCCATGGGAGGGACCCCACGCCGGAGCAGGGGAAGGATTCCTGCCCCTGAGGGGAAGCAGCGGCACGAACTGACCGTGACTCCTCCATCCCTTCTCCCTGCACCGCCGGGCAGAGCACATAGGGAGTCGGGGATGAAGTGAAGTCCGGGAAGGAGGTCCGGAGAAGGTTTTTTTCCCATGATTTATTTTGCTGGAGTTGAGGCTGCCCCGAGGGAACTCTTCCAACACGAACCTTCGTGGGGTCTTTCTATGGCAATTTTGTTGAATGTTTACATTCATCCATACAAATCAGAGTGAAAAGTGGAGCTGAGCTTTCAGCTCGAAATGAAGGAATCCAACGTGCGCTCTGGGACCTGATATAAATGAGTTCACGAGCTGAAATTATTACTACATAATTTTGAACATTTATTAATAGAGCAAAGGCAAAAACAGCTTAGCAATTTTGCCAGAGGCGCACCCATCCATTGTGCTGTGAACTTCAGTACTTTCTTTAACTGTTATATATTCTTTAAGCCTAGAAGGTAATTTACACTTCACTCAACTCCCCCCCTCCGATCCTTGCCCCCTTCTGACAGCGCGGCTCCTGTCTTGGAGTCTCGGATCCTCTGGATTGCCTCAGAACTGAAGGCAGAAATCCTTCTATGTCTATGTTTCCTCAGTTCCAACTTAATTTGTAGGTGACAGTTCCTTTTAGCAGATGTAAGTCGAGACAGCAGACTTCCTTGGATGCCTATGGTTATCTTCTTTGATATCTTTTTGATCCCTGGCTCTGGGGTTTATCACTTAAAAGACATTTATTACCATGTATTTATTACTACGTTTTCTAACATATCACAACTATTTCGAACTTACAATTTACCCTAACCTTTTCCTACTTAATTATATTTTTATCTTAACACTATTCTTTTTATACAGTACATATCACTTGTAAATGTTAAATTCATATCTGCGAAAGGCAGCATTTATCATTCGCTCACTTATTACAGACCTTTGCAACCTCCAGTTGTTACTCGATACTTTAGTTTCCGAAATATTCAGCTCCTCAGCAGCAATGTCTCTCCCAGCCCACTGGTTTCTGGCTCAGACCCACCTCGGAGATCTGACAGGAAACTCCAAGTCCCATCAGAACAAGCTGTGCCGTTATGTTCTTTCTTTCATAGTGGTGTTATGCTATTTTATTGTATATTCTATTTTACTTCCCCCACCCATTTTGCCTGTTTTTTCTTTTTTCGTTTTTCTTTTTTTTTTTCTTCTAACAAATCGTGGTTTTGCTCTACTTCCCCCACACACAACCTTTGTTGCCCTCCCGGAGGTTTGGGGTGAGTTGCTGTCTCACCGGTTCTCACCCGGAAACCAACGAAATGAATCAAAAGAATGATGAATTTTGGAACTCTTTCCGCTGCTGTTTGCAGAAGGTCCCGGGAGCAGACGGGGCCGGGAGGGGGTCCCGGTGCCGGGGGCAGTCAGCGGTCGCTGGGTGGATCGCGGTGGCGCAGGTTGGGAGACACGAAAATGAGCGAGGGAGCGCGGGGGGCGGGGGAAGAGGGGGTGCAAGGGATTATTGGTGCAGGATAAGGGGGCTCAGGGGGGTCTCAGCGCCGGGGATGGAGGTGCAGGGGGTCCCCGTGCACGGAGTGGGGGGTTCACACCTGGATATGGGGGCGCAAGGAGGTCCCAGTGCCGGGAATGGGGGCTGAAGTGGTCCCGGTGCCGCGGGGCACGGGGGGGTCCCCGACCCGGAAATAGAGTTTCAGGGGGGTCCCGGGGCCCAGAAATGGTCGATCAGGGGGTTTCTTGGACGGGGAATGTGGGTTCAGGAACGTCCCTTTCCTGGGAATGGGGGTTCAGGGATGTCCCAGTGCCCGAAAATGGAGGTTCAGGGAGGTCCCGATGCCCAGGAATGGGGGTTCAGGGACGTCCTCGTGCCAGATAAGGGAACAGGGTGTCCCGGTGCTGGGTAGGGGGATACAGGGGGTCAGAGTACCCAGGAATGGTAGTTCTGGGGTATTGAGGGAGGTCCCGGGACCAGATGAGGGGGAAGATGGGGGTCCTGGTGCTGGGGAAGGGGATGCAGGGGGGTCACAGTACTCAGGAATGGGGGTGGAGGGTGTTCTAGTACCCGGAAAGGGACGTTCAGGGGGTTCCCGGTGCCCGGGAGTTGTGGTTTAGGGCTTCCCGGTTTCGGGGGTCCCACTCATCTCTGGCTGTCCCTTCTCCGTGTTGTAAATGAATTAACAAGCTGACATTTTAGCAACATAATATTGAATATTTAAGACCAAAGGCAAAAACAGCGCTGGGCGCCTACCAATTTTGCCAGAGGTGCAATCCATTCATTTTACTGTGAACTTAAGTACTTTCTTTAACTGTTACATATTCATTAAGCCCAGAAGACAATTTACACTTCACTCAACTCCCCCGCTCCGATCCCTGCCCCCTTCTGCCTGCGCGGCGCCTGTCTTGGAGTCTCGGATCCTCTGGATTGCCTCAGAACTGAAGGCTGAAATCCTCCCGTCTATGTTTCCTCAGTTCCAACTTAATTTGTAGTTGACAGTTCCTTGTGGGAGGTGTGAGTCAAGATAACAGACTTCCTGGGATGCCTATGGTTATCTTCTTTGTTTCCTTAGGGTCTCTTGATCCCCGGCTATGTGGTTTATCAACTTAGAAGACATTTATTACCATGTATTTATTACTACGTTTTCTAACATATTACAACTACTTCGAAGTTACATTTCACCCTAACCTTGTTTCTACTTAATCATATTTTATCTGAACACTATTTTTTTACACAGTATATTATCACTTGCAAATGTTAAATTCATATCTGCGAAAGGCAGCATTTATCATTCACTCATTTATCACACCCGTGTCCCACAGGACCCCCACGAATGCCCCCAGCCCCAGCGCTGGAGGCATCGCGCTGCTCCGCTGCGGCCCCGCCCCCAGAGCCGCCTCCGGCCCCGCCATTGGCGCCGCCGTTTCCTGTCCGCCAATGGTAGATTGAGTTGTTCATTACGTCATCTGTCGCTGGGCAGATCCCGGCGCCCGAGGTTGGCAGAGGCGAAAGCGAAAGTGACCGAGGAGGGGAGAGAGGAATTCCGGGGAATTCCGGGGAATTCCCCTGGATCCCCTCCTGGGATCCCTCTGGGACCCTCCACGACCACGCACTGCGGGACCCCCGGGCCGGGCTGTGCTGAACTCCCGGGGTCCTGCGCTCAAACTCTGCCCGGAACCCGCTGCGTTCGGCCCAAAGCGGGGGAAGCATTCGGATCCAGTTTTTCCTGCGCCTGCGGGTCCCCACCCGCGACGGAGCAGGAGTGGGCGCTGTGACCCCGATCCCTGATTCCCAATCTCCTTCTCTCTCCATCTTCTTCTCTCCCTTTCCTTTGGGTGGTCAGAAATCCCAGAGCGGCTGTAGAGCCCCGTGCCCAGTTGGGGTTTCCCAGGAAAGGGAGGTCTGGGGGTGAGGTGGGCTGGCATGGCTGGGAATGGGGGTCCGGGGGTCCCCGGGGTCAAGGAAACAGGGGATCCAGGGAGCGGGAGAGGCGGATACCCGGGAAAGGGCGTGCGGGGGGTATTGATGCAGGATAAGGGGGTCCAGGGGGGTCCAAGTGCCCAGGAATGGGCATTCAGAGGGGTCCGAGGGTAAACAAAAAGAGGAGATCCCCAAAGCCCCCTCCCGGGGAGTAGCAGGAGCTGTGTCAGGAGCTCAGTGGGAGAGGAAAGGGGGGGATCCGGGGGGGTCACACACTCTGGGGGCGACACGACCCCCCCCTCACGTCCTCCCACAGGTGGAGGCCGAGCCCCAGCCCAGGCAAAGCCCAACACGAAGCCCCCGACCCCTGTCAGCATCTTGGGGGGCGGCCGGTGGCAGCTCCGGGGGATGGGGAAGTGGGGCACGGTCCAGGAAACGGCGGCAGCTGCCGGCAAGGGACCGGGACAGACTGGGACAGTCTGGGACAGACTGGGACACCAGGATACACCGGGACCAGGACTGGGACCCAGCAGGACCAGAATTGGGGCAATAGGGATCATAGTGGGAGCAACTGGGATATTCTGGGAGTGGCTGTGAGTGACTGGGATCATTCTGGTGAAAACTGGAACCTTACTGGGGCAAGTGGGTGTGACTGGGAATGACTGCAAACACTCTGAGGGCAACTGGAATATACTGGGAGTGTCTGTAACCATACTGGGGGTGACTGGAAACACACTGAGAGTGACAAGGAGTGACTGGGTCTACACTGGGGGCAACTGAGATGGACTGGGACTATGCTGGGGGAGACTGGGGCCGTACATGGAATGATTATGCTAGGGGCAACTGAGAGCAACTGGGATTAGGCTGGGAGGAGCTGGGAGCAATTAGGACCATGCTGGGGTGTTATGATCCAATTATTAAGGTTCTTAGAAATACCTCTGCTCGAATTAAGGTGCAAACGATACCATATGCCAGTCAATAGTATGGGTTTTATTTGATAGTAAACATGAGAGAGCGAGAGAAGAAAAGAGAGAAAGTGAGAACTAGGAAAAGAGGTGGGGGGGGGACAGAAAGAGAGTGACAGAGACAGAATAAAAGAATATCACCATCCGTGGATCCCAGTGATGTTGCATTGATCCTCTCCAGCTTGGTCTTCCTGGTGGTGATGGTCCCCACAAAAGCACAGAATCCCATGGGTTGATACACACTCAGGCCAGGTGGCAATGTCCAGGCATGTCCCCCAGGGGAAGGGACAGTCTCTTGCAGCAGACTCTGCTGGCATCACGTGCAGTCCTGTGGGGCAAGGCCAAGCACTTTGGGGGGTCTGTGATGGATTATGACATCCCCTCAGCTGCCTCTCACGTGAATGTCCCGTGGATGTGGCCTGTGGGCTTGGGGGTTCCACAGCTGGGCCAGTTTGTGTAACGGAGGATGAGTGTTTATTGTCTCTCACCAGAGGTTATGCCACTGCACCCAAAACCTCCTCCTCCCCCCTCGGTTGGGAGGAAGTCTGTGCAAACCTGGCTTTGTGAGCTGTGCTCTCCCCCACCCCAAACTCAGCTGGGGATGATTCTCAGCACAGCTGGTGGCTTTGGCCTTTCTGGATGCATTCCTTTCCTCCAGCCTGAGATGACTGAACAATAGGTTTCCCTTTATCTCATCTCAGCAGTTTGACTTTCAGTCCAAAGTCCCAGTCAGGTATCTTCAAGAGAGGCTTCTTTGGTTGTACTTTCTTTATACAGTTTTTTGTTATTGTTATAAATGAATTCAGGGGCCGACATTTTTAACTGTATAATATTGAGTATTTATTAATAGAGCAAAGGCAAAACAGCGCTGGGTGCTTAGCAATTCTGCCAGAGGAGCACCCATTCATTGTACAGTGAGCTTAAGTACTTTCTTTAACTGTTACATATTCATTAAGCCTAGAAGGAAATTTACACTTCACTCAACTCCCCCCTCCGATCCTTGCCCCCTCCTGCCAGCGGGGCACCTGTCTTGGCCTCTCGGATCCTCTGGATTGCCTCAGAACTGAAGGCTGAAGTCCTCCCGTCTATGTTTCCTCAGTTCCAACTTAATTTGTAGTTGACAGTTCCTTTTGGGAGGTGTGAGTCAAGATAACAGACTTCCTGGGATGCCTATGGTTATCTTCTTTGTTTCTTTAAGATGTCTTGATCCCTGGCTCTGTGGTTTATCAACTTAGAAGACATTTATTACCATGTATTTATTATTACATTTTCTAGCATATTACAACTATCTCGAAGTTACAATTCACCCTAACATTTTTCTACTTAATTATATTTTATCTTAACATTATTTTTTTATACAGTACACATCACTTGTAAATGTTAAATTCATATCTGCGAAAGGCAGCATTTATCATTCACTCATTTATCAGATTATGATGAGCAGCACTCATATCAATGTTTGAGGCATGAGCAGCAGCTCGAGCCCAGCAGGGCCTGGGAGGAGGCGCGGCCGAGCCCCGGGCCGGGTTCCAAAGGGCCTGCGGGGCTGGGGGCGATGGCGCCGAGTGCCCTGCCCGTGTGTGCCCTGGGCTCTGCGGCGCCACGGGGACAGAGCCCGGGGCCGGGGCTCGGTCCCTGCTGCCACAAGGGCGCTGCCGAGGGCTCCCCGCCCGCCGGGGCCGGGGCGGCGCTGAGGGAGCGGCGCCGCCATTGCTGCGCCATTGCTGGCACACAGAGCCATTGTTGGAACATACAGCAGTTTAAAAATGTTGTATAACTTTTAACTTTTTATTTTTGTCTCTCTAGTTAGGCTTGACTTGACCTTGCTTTGGGGAAGGGAATTTTCTTTAGTTTATTTAGGAGATAAAGCATCACTCTAAGGAGATGGGCTTAGCATAGGGACAGACTGGAGCAGCCCAAAGATACCCAGAAAGATAAAGGCCATCAGCGGAACACTAACGGAACATCGGTGGCCATCTACAAACATCCACCCCAGAGCTGCCTCTGACAGAGTTGGAGACATCTTGCCCGGAAAGGACTGATAAGAAAACTGAAAAATTAAGATCTAATTTACATTGGAGGCGAGGAGATCTGGATCCAGTAGAAAACTGAGTACTGAGTGTTGCTCATCTCTGGACCAATGAACTTTGAAACCATGCATCTCTATGGGTTTTTACTGTATAAACTTTGAACGAAAATCCTGTAAAAAGCGGTGCATCATGGAATGATTCTCTCTGCACACCCAGGCTATGTGTGGTTGATATGGTTTCTGTGGTACACCCTGGCCAGAACAACATGCTGGCCAGGTAATAAAGTAATGCCTTGACTCTCTAACATTAAAAATGTTGTTGGATAGTTTTTGTTTTTCCCACAGTTTTGGTGACAGCCGGGAGGTGTTTTTGGGGGTCCCGGTGGCAGTGGCGGCAGAGCCCCGATGGGGGCGGGGGGATGCAGGTCCCCCCAGGGTGGGGGTTGGGCTCTGCCCAGGCCAGGCCCTCCAAGCTCTGCCCGGGGCCACGTGCGGACCGGCGGGGGGGGGGGGGGACGGTGGTTTCGGGGACCCCCGGGAGCCCCAGCTTCCCTAACCAGGACCCCAGGGGGAGGAGACCCCCAGAACTGCAGAGAGTGGACCCCGCGAGGAGGAATCCCTGGGATTGCCGGGACCCCCGTTGCGGGGGTGTCTGGGGACTGGAGCGGCGGGATGGCCAGAAAAGGGTTCAGGGCTGCCAGGTCCCAGAAGTGGCTACTCCCAGTATGAGCTCAGTCACTCCCAGTATGATCCTGGTCACATTCCCTCACTCCCTCGAGGAATTTTGTTGCTCCCAGTATGAACCCAGTCACTCCCAGTCATTCCCTATTATGATGCAATTTTTCCCCAGCACCGTCCCAGTTGCTCCCAGTTCCTCCCTCTTTTGCCCAGTGTGTTCCCAGTTCTTCCAGTTGTCCCTAGCGTAGTCACAGTCGCTCCCAGTACGATCCCAGGATGAGTCCAGTATGATGCCAGTCTCTCCCAGCAGGGACCCAGTCACTCCCACGTACCCCCAAGTGCCCCCAGCATGGACCCAATTCCCTCCAGCACATTCCCAGTCTCTCCCAGTATGATCCCATTCACCACCTGCATGGTCTCAGGCACTCCCAGTATATCCCAGTTGCTCTGAACATTCTCATAGTCATTCCCAGGCACTCCCAGTTCCCTCAGCATGGTTCAGTTGCCCCCAGGATTATCCCAGTCACTGCCAGTAGACCCCAGTTGGCAGCAGCATGCACCCTGTCACTCCCAGTTGGCTCCCAGTGTATTCCCAGTTGGCTCCCAGAATGGGCCTAGTGGCTCCCAGAATGGGCCTAGTACCTCCCAGAAAGCCCCAGTCAGGGTCCATTGACACTCACTATAATTCCAGTATGATCCCAGTCCCTCCCAGTATGATGCCAGTGGCCCCCAATGTGATCCCAGTTGTTCCCTGTCAATGCCAGCATGAGCCCAGTAGCCTCCAGTATGATCCCTGTGGCTCCCTGTCTCTCCCAGTATATCCCAGTTCTCCCAGCATGCTCTCAGTCATTCTGTCTTCCTCCCAGTTGCTTTCACCATGATTCCAGTTGCCCACAGCCAATCTCAGGCAGTCCCAGTATGATTCCAGTCACCCTCAGTGTGATCCCCATCTGACCCAGCATGAACACAGCTGCTCCCACTGTGATCCCAGTATGATCCCAGTTGCCACCAGCATAGTTCCAGTTGTTCCCAGCTCATACCATTATGATCCTAATTGCCCCCTGTGGCCCCTAGTATAGTCCCAGTCCCTCTCAGCAGCGTCCCAGTCATGCCCAGAGTGCCCCCAGTGTGGTCTCAACTGTTCCCAGAGGGGTTCCAGTCAGCCCAGTATGGTTATGGAGACACTCCCAGTATATCCCAGTTGGCCTCAGCATGCTCATAGTCATTCCCAGGCACTGCCAGTTGGCCCAGTAAGGTTCTAGTTCCCTCAGAATCATCCCAGTTACTCCCAGTTGCCTCCAGCATGGTTGCAGTTTCAGTCAGTTGCCCCAAGTGTGGTCCCAGTTACTCCCAGTATGATCCCAGTTCCCTGTGGTCTCAGTCCCCCTCAGCATGGTTCCAGTAGCTTCCAGTTGATCCCAGTTGCCCCCAATGTATCCAGAATTTCCTCCCAACATGGACCCAGTAACCCGAGTCAGGTTATGCAAATACCCCTCGGGGGGACATTGAGGGGATCCCCAGGAGGTATTTTTGGGGGGTCCCACTGGCGGTGCTGGCAGAGCCATGGCAGGGGTTGGAGGGATACAAGACCCCCTGTGGTGGGGATTGGGCTCTCTCCGGGGCCACGTGAGGATTGCGCAGGGATGCACAGGACAGGGGGACACCTGTTTTGGGGACCCTGGGGAGAGCTGCTGGAGGGGAGAATGGAGAGGGGCAATAGCGGAGATGGGGGAGCCCAGCAGCCTGGAGGGGGGACCCTTGGGACCCTGTAATGGGAACCCACAGAGGGGGGACCCCCTGGAGCCCTGGCAGCCTGGAGGGAGACACAGGGAAGAGGAGATCCCTGGGACCCTGAAAAGCCCCAGCTTCACCAAGTGGGACCTCAGAGAGTGAAGACCCACAGAACACCAAAGATGGGAACTTGGAGAGGGGAGACCCCTGCCTTGCAGGGTTTGCCTCTCCCTCCTTATCTCATTTAACACCCAGCTCATAGCCTGAGGGGTCAGGGCTGCACTGGGCAGCTCCTGCAGATGACCCGTCATCAACAGCTCATCAAAAATGACCAAAGGGGAGTAGAATGCCCAGTTTGGTCACACCCACAGAGTGATAAACTGGCGCCCTGTTCCTGTAACCAGGACAGGCTGGCAGTGAAATGTCATCATAGGATGTGAGGCAGGGCATTGTTTCCTCTTCTTCACACCAATGACTCAGCTGAGATAACTCCCTCTGGGGAAGCATCAGCACAGTCCCACCCAGCCTGAGGGGTCATCTCTGCTAATGGGTCATCGTGGACTCAATGGCACCATCACAATGGGCAGCTGAAACAATTGAGACCATCAAGGACTCCCAAAATATCCCATGACTCACAGGATGACATCATTGCATTGAGAAACTCCCTGCCCTGGGGGCGGTACTGAGCATTCCCACGTGAACCTGAGCATATATAATCATTGATCATGGGGAATTCTAGCACCTCTCAACAGTTCTGGAGAAGGAGCAGAACTCCAACGGGTCTGCGGCCACTGCTTTTGACAAGACTGCAACCATCACTTCGGCAGGACTGTGACCACCCCTCTGACCAACAGGTTTGGTTTTCTTTTGCTTTTTCTTTGCATGCAATGGGTCCATGTGGCACTCAGCACAGGAACTAAGGAACACCATCTTGTTCTTGTCCCAGGGTGCCTGGTTATACTCTGCCTTTGTGAGTTAAAGCTCTATCATTGTATTTCTTGTAATGTCTTAGGTGAATTGTAACTCCCACCTTAATCTCTCTGGGTGCAGTTCGGTGGGATCCATCTCTCCCACCAGTTTAAAGCAGCACAGTGTTTTAGAGGTTTTTACAGTAGCAATACACCCAGTGATTTCTAGAGATGGACTTGGGCAGGAGGAACCCCAACCCAATGCACTCACACCTTTTTTTCCCCCCAAACCAGGACTTGTCATTGCCTAACCTTGGCAGATGGAGAAGGAGGCTGTGAGGAAGACAAATATGCCCCGGGACCCCCAGGAAGGTGAGGAGGAAGTCACTGCCCCTTTCCCCCTCTCTTCTCCTCCATC
The DNA here is from genome assembly GCA_036630365.1 of Acanthiza pusilla. Lineage (NCBI taxonomy): Eukaryota > Metazoa > Chordata > Aves > Passeriformes > Acanthizidae > Acanthiza > Acanthiza pusilla. The sequence goes on along the minus strand of JAXCHO010000155.1, from coordinate 457,868 downwards.
TCCCAGTCCGGCATCGCCCCCGGCCACAGGACAACCCCGCTGCCGATGCCATCCTGCCGGGGATGAATGTGGGGGGAGCTCCTTTCCCTTCCCTCTGGCATGGAGTCAAATCCCAAATCCTCTCCTTATGCTTCCTCCTCCAGGCAACGATCTGGGAATGGAGACTAGGGAGGACAAATCTGCCCACCAGAACCTCATGGAAGAGGCCATTTTGAGCAGCTGCACTGCACAGGAATTCAACGGGGAGGAAAAGCCCTGGAGATCGCACATGAGGAGGGACTCCAAACCCAGCTCAGGGTGCTCCAAGGAGGAAAGACCTAACCTGTGCCGGGAAGGTGACCAGAGCTTCAGTCAGAGCTCGGGCCTGGTGGTCCATGAGCAGCTTCACAATGGGGAGAAGCCCTACAAGTGTTTACAATGTGGGAAGAGCTTCAGGAAAAGCTCTGACCTGACCCGCCACCAGATGATCCACACCGGGGTACATCCCTATGAGTGTGGGAAATGTGGAAAGAGTTTCACCAGGAGATCCCACCTGATCCGCCACCAGATGATCCACACCGGGGTACGTCCCTATGAGTGTGGGAAATGTGGGAAGAGCTTCATCAGGAGATCCCACCTCATCCGCCACCAGATGATCCACAGTGGGGAACGACCCTACGAATGTGGGGAATGTGGGAGGAGCTTCAGGCACAGCTCCTGCCTGACAGTCCACCAGAGGATTCACAGCAGGGAACGGCCCTTTGAGTGTCGGGAATGTGGGAAGAGCTTCAGCCAGAGCTCCACCCTGATCATTCACCAGCGGAGCCACACCGGGGAGAGGCCCTATGAGTGTCCCGAGTGTGGGAAGAGGTTTCAGACCAGCTCCAATCTCTTCAGGCATCAGTGGATCCACACAGAGGAGAGGCCCTTCCTCTGCCCTGACTGTGGGAAGGGCTTCAAGCGCAGCTCCCACCTTGTCATCCACCAGCGCATCCACACTGGGGAGAAGCCCTATGTGTGTCCTGAGTGTGGGAAGAGCTTCTCAGACCGCTCTAACATGACCCAACACCAACAGAGGCGCCACTAAGGGAAGCCGTGTGAGAGTCCCAACTCTGGGAAGAACTTTGTCTGCTTCTCCATCTTCATCCCTATCATAGGACCCATTTTTGGGAAGAGCCCGGGTGACCCACATTCGTCTTGATCCACATTGGGAAGACACCTTAATGGTGCCCCCTTTTATTGTGGCTGTGATTTACTTTTGATTCATCTTCATCCCTTCAAAACACACAAAAATGGGCTAAATATCAATAAATTTATTGAAGTCATTTAAAGCCTCACTTTTTACGAGCATTTGTGGGGATTCTGAGATTCGGGGAGATATTTGGGAGGATTTCTGGGGTCTTGGGTGTAGTTTATTCCATTGTTTTGCACTCCGAAAGGCAAGAGGGATTGATCTGTCGCCTCAAAACTACTCAATGCCACTGAAAATTACTCAGTTCCAGCACAAAATTACTCAATTGCACAGCCCCTCAGGGTGGAATGGGGTTGGAAGGGGATTGGGTGAAGTGGGATGCAAATCAGGAGGGGTGAGATGGGGATTGGCGGGTGCAGGATGGGTGGGATGGGGTTTGGGAGGGGTGGAATGGGGTGGAAATGGGGCTTGGGAAGGGGGTTGTGGTGTCCAGGAGGGGTGGGATGGGTTGGGGTGTGGATTGGGAGGGTGGGACAGGGTCTGGAATGAGACAGCTGAAGGTTGGGGGTGATGAAGGGAGGGGGAACTTGTTCCTGAGTGGGATTTGGGGTATTCCACATTCCTGAAGGGATTTTGGGGCATCGCACATTTTGGAGGCATTTTTGGGGTACTCCCCAGTTCTTGGGGGCTTTCTGAGAGCAGCTCCATGGAGCCCCATTGCCAGGGGTGGTTGCCATGGGCACGAGCTCAGAGCTGTAGGCAGAGTCCATTGCCTCGGTGCTGGAGAGCAGAGAAATGATGAATGGCCCCAAACATTTGGAGTGTGTGTTTAGGGGGCACGGCAAGTTCTGTGTAGGTGGGGCTGTCACTGCCCCACCCCAGCCACTGCAGCCTCTGGCCCAGCCCCAAAGTGGTTGCCAAGGCCCTGGCACCCCAAAAACCCCACAAGTGAGAGGGAGCAGAGCAGGTAAAGGCTGTGACACAGCTGTGACACTGACACGTCCCGCAGCCCTGGAGCTCATAGCAGGTGAGATCGTGCTGGATCCAAGGCTGTGATTGTGGATATTTCTCTCTTTCTCTGTCTCTCTTTTCCTGACTTCCTCTTCTCCAAATCTGGATAACTTGAAGTTGGATGAGTTAGAGTTTTCTGAGTCGGTGCTTAGTGAAGTGCCTTACCATAATTGCAGGTTTATTATAAGTTAGAAGCTAAGTTAAATACTATCCCTCTGTTAAATTGTTAAGTCATAGGTTATAAGTGAGGTTAAATACTATTAAGTGCTGTTCATTTGCTAAATTATTAAGTCATAGGTACAAGTTAGGGTTAAGATTGAGGTTAAGTACTGTCAAGGTTGAGGGCTGTTAAGCTTTCAGGCTGTATTCCTTTTATCCTTGCCCTCACTGTCCTTTTGTCTCACACACACACGCACACACACACACACACACACAAACACACAGGGGCAGTTCTTAGTTCATTTCTGGTTTGATCGACTGGATTTTGTTTGATTTTGTTGTTGCTTTGTTTCCTTGGTGTGCCTGAACTGTGCAGTCAGGAGCAGAATGACTTTTGCCAATGAAGTTTGCTGTGCTGTTGCTGAATATTAAATCAGGTTTTTGCTGCTCCCTTGTTGGGGATTTTTTAAGCGCTCTCAAGCCCTCGTTCGTGAGAGGGTGAAGGAGCCGTGGGCCAGGCTCTCGCCCTGGGGGACATGGGGATGCTGCCAGGGGGTCCCTGTCCCCCTGTCCCACCCACCACAGCCCCATCCCCAGTCCCCGTGGGTTCGATCTCGTGGAACATCTTCTGGGGGAGGCTGCGGCACCGGGGCGGGGGGGACCTGGGGGGACAGGGGACCCTGCTGTGCACAAGCAGCGTTGGACTTCTCTGGGGGGACTGTGAGGGGGGCCAGGCTGGAGTGACCTCCGCAGTGACCTCACACAGCTCCTGTGACCTCACACCGCCATGTGATGTCATAGCCTGCTCTGTGATGTGACACAGCCACCCAGTGACCTCACACAGTCCCACTCTGGGATGTCACACAATGTGCCCTGGGATGTCACAAACTGTTATAGGTTAGAGACAAAAACCAGGCCAATTAAAATAATTTGATTTATTGAGCAAGCTACAACAAGCAAAACAGCGCTGGGCGACCGTGGAGACCCTGCTCCGCCAACGGTTCGCGACTCGTCCCCCCTAATCCCTCATGTTTTATAGTCTCTTTGACCTGGTATCCGGGAGTACTCTGTGTCTGCGCGGGCTGTTACTATGGGGTCTTCTTCTTCTGCCTTCTGGTGGTCGTGAGGTCGAAGACCGACGTCTTCCTCAGGGGGGCTCATCTCAGGGGGGCTCATACATCGCTTACTTCACTGGGTATAGGTCATCCTGACCTGACTTCGTTATCTGTTCCCTCTGTTCTTGCTTAGACATCTGTTTTTCTTGGCCTTGCTTAGCTTTTTGTTAGATAAAACTTGTGAGCTTTCTGACTCAATTTTAACCATTTATTCCCTGTGTGATAAACGAGGTTAACTCTCCTGTTGAAATTTAAAAGTTTAATAAAGAACAATAGGGGATTCAGTCAAGCAGGCGGTATGGTTAGTAAAGGAAAGTCTTTTAAACTACCTCTATCAGTTATTTTACTATTATATCGAAATCTAGTGAATAATAGAAATTAAAACATTGGTTATATACCTCTATTCTTTATGACAAGACTACTTATATAAACAGAATAAAACCATACACACAATGAATATCTGCGAAAAGCCAACACTATATTATTACGTATTTATCACACCTGGCTTAAGCAAGATTTGATTAACAAACACACACGGTTATTTATCACACAAACCATTCTGTGATGTCACACGGCCACCCTGTGATGTCACAACCCTGTCTGTGATGTCAAAGCCTTCCCTGTGGCATCACATGTCCTGCTCTGTGATGTCACAGGCAACTCTGTTATGTCACACAGCCGCGTTTGATTCGCCCCAAGCAGGCCCAGAGACACTTCAGAGACAAAGTCAAAGAATTGGGTATTTGCTTTATTCGGCACGCTGGGTGTGGGGGATCGCTCCTCCAAAACACACACCCCGGCACTTCCAACACACAATATTACAGGTAACATTCATGAATATTCATCACATTCCCTGGGATAGGAGTGGTTATACAAATAATTTCTCAGAAATCACTAATATCATTAGCATGTGTGCCATGCATGCACTGTGTGTCCTGGTGGTCTTTGGGGGTCTTCTCATGATGAAGATCTGGCAGTCTTCATCACAATGCACTTTTCATCTTTCTCTTTGGAGCATCTGCAGTCCTTGGTGGGATGATTCAGGGTTTCTGTGCAGGCCTCAAACAGATTCTTGTCCCTGTTATCTTGACAAGATTAAGGGAAACCTGTTTTTCTAGGTTTCAGAATTCACATATTCTGCCTCTCAATAGTTAACTTCAGTTACCTATTGACTACCCATTTCTCACTGAGCCCTTGAACCTCAGGCCCTGAGAGGAGATGGCACAAACCTTTCCAGGAGTCCAAGGCAGAAGAAAAACCCAAAGTGTCTCAAAGCTTTAATGGGTTCCACTGAGGTCCATCCCCAACACAGGCTCCTCATGGACTCCTTGGAGGAGAATTGGAGGCCATGGTTGCACAAACCTCCCAGAGACTCCAAATCAAAAAAAGTACTTTAATAAACCCAAAGCACCTTCAAGTGTTAATGAGCCCCACTGAGCATTGTTAGTGACAAAGAATCTCAAGGGACTCGTTAGTGCAGATAATTGGAGGCCAGGATTGCACAAAGCTCTCAGAGACTCCAAGGGAAAGCAAAAGCCAAAGGCCTTTGAAAAACCTGCAGTCCCTGGGAGCATGAAGGAGCCCCCCAGGGCCATTGCTGCCAAAGGCTCCCCAGGGACTCGTTCCAGCAGATCCTTGAGGCCAGGAGTGCAGGGAGGCAAAGGCTCTGTGCAGGCAGCTCAGGTGCTGAGCAGATCCTGGGCTTTGATCCACCCAGGTTGGAGCTAAACAAAGGGCGCTGGCTCAGGGTCATCCCCTGGCGGGGGCTGCACATCCCCTCTGCCCCCTCCCCAAATTCCCTCCTGGGGGGAGCAGGAGCTGGGTCAGGAGCCCTGTGGGGAGGGAAAAGGGGGTGTTACCGGGATGGGGGGGGGGTCACACATGGTCTGGGGGACACACACAATTCCTGGGACCACCCCTCACCCTCTCCTGCAGTACCAGGAGGATGAAGCCCAACATGGACACCCCAAACCCCAGCAGCATCTTGGGGGATGCGGTCTGGTGGCAGTTTTGGGGGGCTGGGGGGTCACAACCACTCTAAAATGCCCTCCCAGCCCCACAGTCATTCCCATACCCCTCAAACCACTCCACAGCTCCCCCCAGGCCCCCCCAAGCACTCCCTGCAATATAAATGGGCCCAAGAGCCACCAAATCCCTTTCTCATCTCCCCCTACACACACCCAAGGTCTCTCCAAGACACCTGGCCCTGCCAGAACCCCAAACCTCCCTCACAGAGCACCCAGAAGCCCCCAAACCCCCTCCTAGCACCACAAATGCCCCCAGGAGTCACAAAGCCTCTCCCAGCCCCCCATGGCACTGACCAGGAGAGGTTGGTGAACAGGAATATCCACAGCCGGGAGCAGCTTAGGCACTTCAGCAGTGATTTGGGCACTTTGGGGGGCACACCCCAAATGGGGAGACCCAGGCCAGGGACTGGGACAGACAGCCGGAATTTCTGGAGAACAGACAGACTCATCTGAGCCCTGTTCTGCCAGCACAGCTATCAGATTGTGGTCCTTCTGCCCAGGTCAGCGGCCCCACAACACCCAAACCTTCCCTCATAATCCTGTGAACCAACCACAAATTCACTCTCAAATCTGAGTAAAATGGTGTGGCTTTAGGACCCTTTGTTTAATTTCTTTATTTTAACCTCAATTTGGGTTTTTTTGACAGAATGAAGAAGGAAATTATTTAGGCTAGAAAAGACCTCCAAGATCATCCATCACTGCTTGATGCCACCACAAGAAACAATTGGACAGAGCAGGTGACATTTTTGTGAGTGTAAAGTCCACAAATCCACTCTTCCCAATGAATTTCTGATTTCAATCAGAGTCCCCATGGATGTTCCTGCCCCTGTGTTCATCCAGGTGCCTACGGAGATCCAGAAGGACGTGGAGACCACCTGCCAGGTGTCTTCCCAATATGGGTTACAGGGAATGTGGGTCACCAGGGCTCTTCCCAGCGTGGCTCCTCTGATGGGGGATGAAGTTGGAGCAGCACACGAAGCTCTTCCTGCACTCAGGGCACTCACAGGGCTTCCCTTATCGGTGCCTCTGCTGGTGTTGGGTCAAGTGAGAGCTCTGGGTGAAGCTCTTCCCACACTCAGGACATGCATAGGGCCTCTCCCCGGTGTGGATGCGCCAGTGCCTGATGAGGTTGTAATTCTGCTTGAAGCCCTTCCCACAGTCAGGGCAGCAGAAGAGCCTCTCCTCTGTGTGAAGCTGCTCATGCAGGAGGGGATTGGAGCTACTCTGAAACCTCTTCCCACACTCAGGACACTCATAGGATCTCTCCCCAGTGTGGATCCGCTGGTGGGCAATCAGGTTGGAGCTCTGGCTGAAGCTCTTCCCACACTCCTCACACTTGTAGGGCTTCTTCCCAGTGTGGATCCTCTGGTGGACAATCAGGTTGTCCTTGTGGCTGAAGCTCTTCCCACACTGCCCACACTGATAGGGCTTCTCCCTGGTGTTGATCCTTTCATGGACAATCAGTTTGAAGCTCCGGCTGAAGCTCTTCTCACATTCGGGACACTTGTAGGGCCTCTCCCCAGTATGGATCTGCTGGTGGAGAACCAGGCTGGAGCTCACGGTGTACCTCTTCCCACACTCACCACACTCATAGGGTCTTTCCCCGGTGTGGATGCGCTGGTGGACAATCAGGTCCTTCATCCTGCTGAAGCTCTTCCCACACTTTGGGCACTTGTGGGGCCTCTCCCCAGCGTGGATCCTCTGGTGGACAATCAGGTCAGAGCTGTCTCTGAAGCTCTTCCCACATTCCCCACACTTGTAGGACCGTTCCCTGGTGTGGATCATCTGGTGGCAGATGAGGTTCTTCCTCCACCTGAACCTCTTCCCACATTCTCCACATCTGAAGGGCTTCTCCCCATCATGAAGCTGCTCATGGATCTCCAGCTCCAAGCCCTGGCTGAAGCTCTGGTCACCTTCCTGGCACAGGGTGGGTCTTTCCTGCTCAGAGCACTCTGGGCTGGGTTTGGAGCTCCTCCTCGTACGAGACCTCCAGGGCTTTTCCTCCCCATTGGATTCCTGCACATTGGAGCTGCTCAAAATGCCCTCTTCCTTGAGGTTCTGCAGGAAGGATTTGTTCTCCCTCGTTGCAATCCTCACCTGGTCTTCTGGGGGAGGAAGGACAAGGAGAGGATTTGGGATTTGCCTCCGTGCCAGAGGGAAGGGGAAGGACATCCCCCAATCTGTCCCCGGCAGTACAGCCTCGTCAGCGGGGTTGTCCTGCAGCCGGGGGTGATGCTGGGCTGGGAGATCGAGGAGAGGAGGCTGGGAGATCGAGGAGAGAGACCTCCCTCGAGGAGAGGGAAAGGGGCAATGACTTCCTCCTCACCTGCCTGGGGATCCTGGGGCATCTTCCTCTTCCTCACAGCCTCCTCCTTCATCCAGCCAACGATTGGGAATGGGAAATTCTGGTTTGGGGGAAAACAAAGGCTGACTACATTGGGTTTGAAGGTCACCCTGTCCAATTCCATCTTTTGAAGTCACCAGGCATCTGCGGTCCATGTAAACCTCCAGAGCACCAGGATCCAGCCCCAAAAAACCCTCTCAGCAGTTCTGACCCTCTGGTCTCTCCACTTTGGGGTTTTGGGGTTCCCTGCTCTCCAGGCTGCTGGAGGTCCCAGCTCTCCAGCACCTGCAATTGCGGATCCCCCCTCTGAAGTGGCGACACACTCCCCAGACTGCCAGGGGTCCCAGGAATCCCAGGGGTCCCCCATCTCTGGGTTCCACACTTGAGGGTTCTGGGGGTCTCCTCTCCCTGGGTCCCAGTTAGTGAAGCTGAGGCTTTTGGGGGTTCCAGGGATCCCCTCGCCCCTGTGTCTCTCTCCAGGCTGCCGGGGCTCCTGTTCCCCCCTGAGGATCCCTGTTGGGGGGACACAGGGGTCCCCCCTGTCCAGGCTGCCGGTGGTCCCCCAGCTCTACTATCACCCCTCTCCCTCTCCATTCTCCCCTCCCATGGCTCTCCTGGGGGTCCCCAGATCAGTGTCCCTGATTCCCCACTGGTCCCACGTGCTGTCCCCCATAGCCCCAGGGAGACCCGAACCCCCACCATGGAGGGGGGACCAGCACCCCCCTGCCCCCTACCATGGCTCTGATGGCACTGCCACCGGGGCCCCTCAAAAACACCTCCCAGGGACCCCCCAATGTCCCCACGATGTGTATTTGAATAACCTGACTGGGGGTTACTGGGCCCATGTTGGGAGGAAACTCTGGACACATTGGGAGCAACTGGGATCAACTGGAAGCTACTGGAACCATACTGAGGGGGACTGAGACCACAGCTGGGGCAACTGGGATCATACTGGGACAAACTGGGACCACACTTTGGGAAACTGACTGAAACTGGAACCATGTTGGAGGCAACTGGGAGTAACTGGGAAACACTGGGATCATTCTGAGGGAACTGGAACCTTACTGGGGCAACTGGGAGTGTCTGGGAATTATTATGAGTGTGCTGAGGGACACTGGGATATACTGGGAGTGTCTCTGTAACTATACTGGGCTGACTGGAACCACTCTGGGAACATTTGGGACCACTCTGGGGGCAATTGGAAGCAAGTGAGAGTGTCTGAGGCCACCCTGGGCATGACTGGGACCCTGCTGAGAGGGACTAGGACTATACTAGGGGCCACTGGGAGCAAGTGGGATCATCCTGGGAGGAACTGGGAACAACTGGAACTATGCTGGGGGCAATACCAATCGTACTGGGAAGACAGTGGTAGCCACTGGCCCTATGCTGGCATATACTGGGATCACACTGAGGGTGACTGGAATCATACTGGGATTGACTGACAGTGGCTGTGGGCAACTGGAATCATGCTGAAAGCAACTGGTAGAAAGTGGGAATGACTGGGAACATGCTGGGAGCAACTGGGATATACTGGGAGAGACAGGGAGTCACCGGGATCATACTGGAGGCTACTGGGCTCATGCTGGCATTGACAGGGAGCAACTGGGATCACTTTGGAGGCCACTGGCATCATACTGGGAGGGACTGGGATCATCTTGGGATTATAGTGGGTGTCAATGGACCCTGACTGGGGCTTTCTGGGAGCTACTAGGTACATGCTGGGAGCCAACTGGGGATATACTGGGAGCAACTGGGAATGACAGGGTGCGTGCTGCTGACAACTGGGATCTACTGGCAGTGACTGGGATAATCCTGGGGGCAATTGAACCATGCTGAGTGAAGTGGGAGTGCCTGGGAATGACTATGAGAATATTCAGGGCAACTGGGATATACTGGGAGTGCCTGAGACCATGCAGGTGGTGACTGGGACCATACTGGGAGCGACTGGGAATGTGCTGGGGGCAACTGGGGGCAAGTGGGAGTGACTGGGGCCCTGCTGGGAGAGACTGGCATTATACTGGACTCTTCCTGGGATCGTACTGGGAGTGACTGTGACTATGCTAGGGGCAACTGGGAGAACTGGGAACACACTGGGCAAAAGAGGGATGAACTGGGAGCAACTGGGACCCTGCTGGGGGAAAATTGCATCACAGTAGGGAATGACTGGGAGTGACTGTGTTCATCCCAAGAGGAACAGGGATCCTCCAGGGAGTGAGGGGAAGTCACCAGGGTCATACTGGGGTTCTCCTCTCCCTGGGGTCCCGCTTAGGGAAGCCGGGGATCACGCGGGCTCCCAAAACCGGTGCCCCCCCTCCCCCGCCGGTCTGCACGTGGCCCCGGGCAGAGCTTGGAGGGCCCGGCCCGGGCACGGCCCAACCCCCACCACGGGGGTGACTCCCATTCCCCCGCCCCCATCAGGGCTCTGCCCGCACTGCCACCGGGACCCCCGATGTCCCCCCGTGGGGCATCTGCAGTTTGGCTTTGGAGTCCGCAAACTCCAAACATCACCCCCAAAAAACCCGAAACCCAGGGACCCCCGGGACAGTTGGGGCGAGCTGCCCCTCCCCTCTCTCCTGAGGGATGGGGCTGCGATGGTCCGGGAGGGCTGCAAATTCAGGGAGACCCGGACCACGTGCCTACGGCCTGCTTTTTCTTTGTCCCTCCTGTTCCTCCCCCTCCTCCCCCTCTGTGTTTCCTCCTCCCCCTCCCCCTCTTCCATCCCTTCTCCTCCTCCTCTTCCTTCTCCACCCTTCTCCTCCTTCCCCCAATCCCCTCTCCTGTTTCTCCTACTTCCATCGCTTCCCGCACTCCTCCTTCCTCCCTCTTTCTGTTCCATCCCTCCTCCTCCTCCACCGTCATTCCCTGAGCGCTCGCAGGCTACGACAGGAGCAGGGATGGAGCCAGGACAGGTCGGGATGGGCAGCACGCGGCTCTCGGCTGCTCCCAGCCCAACGCTGGGGGCAGGGGGGAAGCTGGCCCAGGGAAAAGGAGAGGGAAACAGGGAAAATTGGGGGCTGCAGATGCAAAGTGGGCATTGGTGGGGAGCCTGGGTGGGGACTTGCAGCCCTTGGGGCTCCTCTGGGGAGCGTGGAGATCCAGGAGGGGGGATTCTGGGAGTGGCAGCACTGGGAGTGACTGAGTTCTACTGGGATCATACTGGGATCATGCTGGGAGTGAATAGGAGCCTGCAGGGGGCAATTGAGATGATGTTGGGAGCAATTGGGATATACTGGGAGTGACTGGGTTCATTCTGAGTGTGCCTGGGAGCTGTTCTGAACAACTGGGATCATGCTGGGAGCAACTGGGAGTGACTGGGTGCGTGCTGGGGCGATAGGAAGCAACTGCTCTCCTACTGCAATGAACTGGGATCATACTGGAGGTGACTGGGATCATACTGACAGTGACTGTGACTACATTGAGAGTGGGAGTGGTTGTGGGCAAATGGGATCATGCTGGGAGGAACTGGGTGAAACTGGGAGTGACTGGGAATATGCTTGAGGGAACTGGGAGAGACTGGAGGTGACTCGAACAAAAGTGAGAGTGAAAGAGAGCAATTGGAACCATGTGGGGGCAACTGGTTCCCACTGGCAGTGACTGGGACCACACTGGGATGACGTTTGGATCATTTTGGGAGTGACTGGACTAAACCTGGAGTATCTGAGAGAGACTGGGAACACACCATGCTCCCTTTCAGCACCAGTTGCTCTCCCAGCGTGATCTCAGCATGAGAGAGAGGAAGAGAGCCATGGTAACATCCCAGATCTGTGGGGACCTGAGGAGACCCTTCCTTGCCAGGGCCATCCCACCCTGCACTTGCCACGGCTGCGAGGGAGCAGGGGCCAGAAGGTGCTGGCCACGAATCCCCCACGTGCCCCTGAAATCCCTCTGTGCTCTGTCCACATCAGTTGTGTCACAGTGGGGCCTCATGGCATCCAGGAGATCACTGTGACGCAATGGAATCTCATGGAACCAAGCGTCCCTTGTGGCACAGAAGGGCTGCATGGAACCCAGGAGACCAAAGTGAGGCTATGGAACTCATGGAACCCAAGAGACCAAAGTGAGGCTATGGAACCTCATGGAACCAAGGCTCCAGCCTGACATGGCAGGACCTCATGGAGTCCAGAAGAGCATTTTGAGGCAATGGAATCTCTTGGCCCCAAGGCTCTCATGTGACATAGTGGGGCCTCCTGGGCCCAGGTGACCAGGAGGAGGTTTTGGAACCTCATGAATGCAATGCTGATATGGGAAACAGCAGCTGCTCCTGGAGTGCAGGAGATTGCTGTGACGTTCTGGAACCCAGTGGAACCAAGGCTCAAATGTGACACAGAGGAGCCTTAGAGAAGCAAGAGACCATAGAGAGGTTTTGGAATCTCACAGAACCAAGGATCCATTTTGCCACAGCAGAGCCTCATGGATCCCAGGAGCTGCCGTGAGGTGATGGAGACTCATGGAACTGAGGCTGCAGTGTGCCACAGTGGGGCCTCATGGAACACAGGAGATGCTATGCATTGATGCTATGGAATGCCATTGAAGCAAAATGCTAAAGTGAAACATCAGGGGCTTATGGAATCCCAAAGCATCGTGAGATGATGGGACTTGATGGAAGCAAGGCTCCAGTGTGACACAGTGTGTCTTCATGGAACAGAGGAGACCATTGTGAAGCTGTGGAACCAAGGCTCTACTGTGACAAAGCAGAGCCCCATGGAACAAGGGAGACTATAGTTGGGTCATGGTAACTCAGGGAAGCAAGGCTCCAATGTGTCACAGCAGGGCCTCACGGAACCCAGGAGAGCATTGGGCGGCTATGGAACAATATGGCACCAGGAACCCCATGGAAGCAAGGGACCATTGTGACCCTACAGAATCACTGTGGGCTGCAGGTGGATTTTGTGCTCTGTCCTGGGATGCAGGTGGACAATAAGGCCTGAGGCAGCCTCCCAAGTGTGCAGCTGTGTCATGGGTGTGGGGGAAATTTGGGGGGACACCCTGCACCCCTGACGCTGGATTTTCTTCCATCTGGGCTCGAGGCTGCTGGGACATGGGGAGGGGTCCTGCTGCTTCCCCCCTTCCCCCCACACCTGTGCACATGTTTCAGGGCACTTGGAAGCCATGCTGGGGGTGAAGTTGGCTTGGGGAGGGGGCTGGGACAATTTCGGAGGCTTTTTGGGGTGTCCTGGGGTCCACCCCCCCCCCAAATCTCGCCTGTCCTCTGGTGCCCTAAATCTCGCCCTCCCTCGCCAGTCCCTCCCGTGCCCCCAAAACCCCAAGGGACCCTCCCGATTGTCGCCGCCCCGGGTCCCCCTCAGTGCTGCGGCGGCTGCCAAAGGGGGCGGGGCCAGCGGGCCATTGGCCAATCCGGAGGCGGCAGGGAGGGGCGGGGCGGAAGGGGGCGGTGCCGCGCGAGCGGCCCGAGAGTGGGGCGGGCTCGGTGTGGGGCCCGAGCAGGGTCGGGGGGCGAAGGGCGAGGCGGCCGAGCCAGAGTGCCGATGGCACTGCACACCTGAGGAGTCGTGAGAGCATGGGCTGTGACATCACAGGGTGGCAGTGTGACATCATAGAATGGTTTGTGACATCCCAGGGCAGGTTGTGTGACATTCCAGAGTGGGCTGTGTGAGGTCACTGGGTGGCTGTGTCACATCACAGAGCAGGCTATGACATCACATGGCGGTGTGAGGTCACAGGGGCTGTGTGAGATCACTGAGGAGGTCACTCTGCCCTGGCCTCCCCTCACAGTCCCCCTGGAGAAGTCCAATGCTGCTCGTGCACAGCAGGGTCCCCTGTCCCCCTGGGTCCCCCCTGCCCCAGTGCCGCAGCCTCCCCCAGAGGATGTTCCACGAGATCGACCCCAGAGCCTGACATGGCCATGGGAGGCACTGGCCATGGGGAGTAGGACAGGGGGACGGGGACCCCCCGGAAGCATCCCTGTGTCCCCCAGGGTGAGAGCCTGGGCCAGGGCTCCTTCACCCTCTCACGAATGAGGGCTTGAGAGCGCTTAAAAAATCCCCAACAAGGGAGCAGCAAAAACCTGATTTAATATTAAGCGACAGTACAACAAAGTTCATTGGCAAGAGTCACTCTGCTCCTGACTGGACAGTTCAGGCACACCAAGGAAACAAAGCAACAACAAAACCAAACAAAATCCAATCAATCAAACCAGAAATTGACTGAGAACTGACCCTGTGTGTGTGTGTGTGTGTGTGTGTGTGTGTGTGTGTGTGTGTGACAAAAGGACAATGAGGGCAAGAATAAAAGGAATATGGCCTGAAAGCTTAACAGCCCTCAACCTTAACAGTACTAAACCTCAATCTTAACCCTAACATGTACCTAGGACTTAATAATTTGGCAAAAGAACAGCACTTAATAGTATTTAACCTCACTTATAACCTATGACTTAACAATTTAACAGAGGGATAATATTTAACTTAGCTTCTAACTTACATTAAACCTGCAATTATGGTAAGGCACTTCACTAAGCACCGACTCAGAAAACTCTAACTCATGCAACTAAGAGTTAACCAGATTTGGAGAAGAGGAAGTCAGGAAAAGAGACAGAGAGAGAAAGAGGGAGAGATATCCACTGTCACAGCCTTGGATCCAGCAACATCTCAGCTGCTGGGAGCTCCAGGGCCGTGGGACATGTCAGTGTCACAGCTGTGTCACAGCCTTTACCTGCTCTGCTCCCTCTCACAGGTGGGGTTTTTGGGGTGCCAGGGCCTTGGCAGCCACTTTGGGGCTGGGCCAGAGGCTGCAGTGGCTGGGGGTGGGGCAGTGACAGCCCCACCTACGCAGAACTTGCCGTGCCCCCCAAACACACACTCCAGATGTTTGGGGCCATTCATCATTTCTCTGCTCTCCAGCACTGAGGCAATGGACTCTGCCTACAGCTCTGAGCTCATGCCCATGGCAACCACCCCTGGCAATGGGGCTCCATGGAGCTGCTCTCAGGAACCCCCCAAGAACTGGGGAGTACCCCAAAACTGCCTCCAAAATGTGGGATGTCCCAGAATCTTTCAGGAATGTGGAATACCCCAAATCCCACTCAGGAACAAGTTCCCCCTCCCTTCATCACCCCCAACCTTCAGCTGTCTCATTCCAGACCCTGCCCCACCCTCCCAATCCACACCCCAACCCATCCCACCCCTCCTGGACACCACGATCCCCTTCCCAAGCCCTATTTCCACCCCATTCCAACCTCCCAAACCACATCCCACTCAGCCTGCACCCCCCAATCCCCATCTCACCCCTCCTGATTTGCATCCCACTTCACCCAATCCCCTTCCAACCCCATTCCACACTGAGGGGCTGTGCAATTGAGTAATTTTGTGCTGCAATTGAGTAGTTTTCAGTGGCATTGAGTGGTTTTGAGGTGACAGATCAATCCCTCTCATCTTTCGGAGTGCAAAACAATGGAATAAACTACACCCAAGACCCCAAAAATCCTCCCAAGTATCTCCCCGAATCTCAGAATCCCCACAAATGCTCGTAAAAAGTGAGGCTTTAGATGACTTCAATAAATTTATTGATATTTAGCCCATTTTTGTGTGTTTTGAAGGGATGAAGATGAATCAAAAGTAAATCACAGCCACAATAAAAGGGGGCACCATTGAGGTGTCTTCCCAATATGGATCAAGAGGAATGTGGGTCACCCGGGCTCTTCCCAAAAATGGGTCCTATGATAGGGATGAAGATGGAGAAGCAGACAAAGTTCTTCCCAGAGTTGGGACTCTCACACGGCTTCCCTTAGTGGTGCCTCTGTTGGTGTTGGGTCATGTTAGAGCGGTCTGAGAAGCTCTTCCCACACTCAGGACACACATAGGGCTTCTCCCCAGTGTGGATGCGCTGGTGGGTGACAAGGTGGGCGCGGCGCTTGAAGCCCTTCCCACAGTCAGGGCAGAGGAAGGGCCTCTCCTCTGTGTGGATCCGCTGATGTACGAGGAGATTGGAGCTGATCTGAAACCTTTTCCCACAGTCGGGGCAGAGGAAGGGCCTCTCCCCAGTGTGGATGCGCTGGTGGGTGACAAGGTGGGAGCTGCACTTGAAGCCCTTCCCACAGTTGGGACAGAGGAAGGGCCTCTCCTCTGTGTGGACCCGCTGATGTACAAGGATATCGGAGCTGGTCTGAAACCTCTTCCCACAGTCGGGGCAGAGGAAGGGCCTCTCCTCTGTGTGGATCCACTGATGCCTGAAGAGATTGGAGCTGCTCTGAAACCTCTTCCCACACTCGGGACACTCATAGGGCCTCTCCCCGGTGTGGCTCCGCTGGTGAATGATCAGTTTGGAGCTCGTGATGAAGCTCTTCCCACATTCCCGACACTCAAAGGGCCGTTCCCTGGTGTGAGTCCTCTGGTGGACGGTCAGGCAGGAGCTGTGCCTGAAGCTCCTCCCACATTCCCCACATTCGTAGGGTCGTTCCCGGCTGTGGATCATCTGGTGGCGGATCAGGCAGGAGCTGTGCCTGAAGCTCCTCCCACATTCCCCACATTCGTAGGGTTGTTCCCCGCTGTGGATCATCTGGTGGCGGATCAGGTGGGATCTCCTGATGAAGCTCTTTCCACATTTCCCACACTCATAGGGATGTACCCTGGTGTGGATCATCTGGTGGCGGGTCAGGTCAGAGCTTTTCCTGAAGCTCTTCCCACATTGTAAACACTTGTAGGGCTTCTCCCCATTGTGAAGCTGCTCATGGACCACCAGGCCCGAGCTCTGACTGAAGCTCTGGTCACCTTCCCGGCACAGGTTAGGTCTTTCCTCCTTGGAGCACCCTGAGCTGGGTTTGGAGCCCCTCCTCCTGTGCGATCTCTGGGGCTTTTCCTCCCCATTGGATTCCTGTGCTGTGCAGCTGCTCAAAATGGCCTCTTCCATGAGGTTCTGGTGGGCAGATTTGTCCTCCCTAGTCTCCATTCCCAGATCGTTGCCTGGAGGAGGAAGCATAAGGAGAGGATTTGGGATTTGCCTCCATGCCAGAGGGAAGGGGAAGGAGTTCCCCCCACATTCATCCCCGGCAGGATGGCATCGGCAGCGGGGTTGTCCTGTGGCTGGGGGCAATGCTGGACTGGGAGATGGAGGAGAAGAAAGGGGGAAAGGGGCAGTGACTTTCTCCTCACCTGCCTGGGTGTCCTGGGGCATAGTTCTCATCCTCACAGCTTCCTTCTCCCTCCAGCCAAGGTTTGGGAATGGGAAATCCTGGTTTGGGGGGAAAACAAGGTGTGAGTGCATTGGGTTGGGGTTCCTCCTGCCCAAGTCCATCTCTAGAAATCACTGGGTGTATCACTACTGTAAAAACCTCTAAAACACGGTGCTGGTTTAAACTGGTGGGAGAAATGGATCCCACCGAACTGCACCCAGAGAGATTAAGGTGGAAGTTACAATTCACCTAAGACATTACAAGAAATAAAATGATAGAGCTTTAACTCACAAAGGCAGAGTATAACCAGGCACCCTGGGACAAGAACAAGATGGTGTTCCTTAGCTCCTGTGCTGAGCGCCACATGGACCCATTGCATGCAAAGAAAAAGCAAAAGAAAACCAAACCTGTTGGTCGGAGGGGTGGTCACAGTCCTGCGGAAGTGATGGTTGCAGTCTTGTCAAAAGCAGTGGCCGCAGACCCGTTGGAGTTCTGCTCCTTCTCCAGAACTGTTGAGAGGTGCTAGAATTCCCCAGGATCAATGATTATATATGGCCAGGTTCACATGGGAATGCTCAGTACCTCCCCCAGGGCAGGGAGTTTCACAATGCAATGATGTCATCCTGTGAGTCATGGGATATTTTGGGAGTCCTTGATGGTCTCAATTGTTTCAGCTGCCCATTGTGCTGGTGCCATTGAGTCCAGGATGACCCATTAGCAGAGATGACCCCTCAGGCTGGGTGGGACTGTGCTGGTGCTTCCCCAGAGGGAGTTATCTCAGCTGAGTCATTGGCGTGAAGAAAAGGAAACACTGCCCTGCCTCACATCCTACGATGACATTTCACTGCCAGCCTGTCCTGGTTACAGGAACAGGGTGCCAGTTTATCACTCTGTGGGTGTGACCAAACTGGGTATTCTACTCCCCTTAGGTCATTTCTGATGAGCTGTTGATGACGGGTCATCTGCAGGAGCTACCCCGTGCAGCACCGACCCCTCAGGCTATGAGCTGGGTGATAAATGAGATAAGGAGGGAGAGGCAAACCCTGCAAGGCAGGGGTCTCCCCTCTCCAAGTTCCCATCTTTGGTGTTCTGTGGGTCTTCACTCTCTGAGGTCCCACTTAGTGAAGCTGGGGCTTTTGGGGGTCCCAGGGATCCCCTCTTCCCTGTGTCTCTCTCCAGGCTCCCGGGGCTCCAGGGGGTCCCCCCTCTGTGGGTTCCCATTTCAGGGTCCCACGGGTCCCCCATCCACGCTGCTGGGGCTCCCCCATCTCCGCTATTGCCCCTCTCCATTCTCCCCTCCAGCAGCTCTCCCCAGGGTCCCCAAAACAGGTGTCCCCCTGCCCCGTGCATCCCTGCGCAATCCTCACGTGGCCCTGGACAGAGCCCAATCCCCACCACAGGGGGACCTGCGTCCCTCCGTCCTCTGCCATGGCTCTGCCAGCACCGCCACCGGGACCCCCCAAAACACCTCCTGGGGATCCCCCCAATGTCTCCCTGAGGAGCATTTGCATAACCTGACTGGGGTTACTGGGTCCATGTTGGGAGGAAACTCTGGACACATTGGGAGCAACTGGGATCAACTGGAAGCTATTGGAACCATGCTGAGGGGGACTGAGACCACAGCTGGGGCCACTGGGATCAGACTGGGACAAACTGGGACCGCACTTGGGGCAACTGACTCAAACTGGGATGATGCTGGAAGCAACTGGGAGTAACTGGGAAAGACTGGGATCATTCTGAGGGAACTAGAACCTTACTGGAACAACTGGGAATACCTGGCAATGACTATGACCATGCTGAGGGCAACTGGGATATACTGGGAATGTCTGTAACCATACTGGGCTGACTGGAACCACTCTGGGAACAGTTAGGACCATGCTGGGGGCAACTGGGCATGACTGCAACCCTGCCGAGAGGGACTGGGACTATACTAGGGGCCACTGTGGGCCATTAAGATCCTACAGGTAGGAGCTGGGAACAACTGGAACTATGCTGGTGGCAACTGGGATCATACTGGGATCACAGTGGGAGCAGCTGTGTTCATGCTGGGTCAGACAGGGATCACACTGAGGGTGACTGGAATCATACTGGGATTGACTGGCAGTGGCTGTGGCCAACTGGAATCATGATGAAAGCAACTGGTAGAAAGTGGGAATGACTGGGAGCATCCTAGGGGAAACTGGGATATACTGGGAGAGAGAGGGAGTCACCGGGATCATACTGGAGGCTGCTGGGCTCATGCTGGCATCGACAGGGAACAACTGGGATCACATTGGGGGCCACTGGCATCATGCTGGGAGGGACTGTGATCATATTGGGATTATAGTGGGTGTCCATGGACCCTGAATGGGGCTTATTGGGAGCTACGAGGCCCATGCTGGGAATCAGCAGGGGATATACTGGGAGCAACTGGGAATGACAGGATGCATGCTGCTGACAACTGGGATCTACTGGCAGTGACTGGGATAATTCTGGGGGCAAGTGAACCATGCTGAGGGAACTGGGAGTGCCAGGGAAAGACTGCGAGGATGTTCAGGGCAACTGGGATATACTGGGAGTGCCTGAGACCATGCAGGTGGTGACTGGGACCATACTGGGAGTGACTGGGAATGTGCTGGTGGGAACTGGGACCATGGTGAGGGCAACTGGTGGCAAGTGGGAATGACTGAGGCCCTGCTGGGAGAGACTGGCATCATACTGGATTCATCCTGGGATCGTACTGGGAGTGACTGTGACTGTGCTAGGGGCAACTGGGAGAACTGGGAACACACTGGGCAAAAGAGGGAGGAACTGGGAGCAACTGGGACGGTGCTGGGGGAAAATTGCATCATCCTAGGGAATGACTGGGAGTGACTGGGTTCATACTGGGAGCAACAAAATTCCTCGAGGGAGTGAGGGAATGTGACCAGGATCATACTGGGAGTGACTGAGCTCATACTGGGAGCAGCCATTTCTGAGACCTGGCAGCCCTGAACCCCTTTCCAGCCATCCCGCCCCTCCACCCCCCAGGCCCCCCCCCCGCCGGGGGTCCTGGCAATCCCAGGGATTCCCCCTCGCAGGGTCCCTGCTCCGCAGTTCTGGGGGTCTCCTCTCCCTGGGCTCCCGGGGGTCCCCAAAACCGCTGTCCCCCCCCGTCCCCTGCCGGTCCGCACGTGGCCCTGGGCAGAGCTTGGAGGGCCTGGCCCGGGCAGAGCCCAACCCCCACCGCGGGGGGACCTGCATCCCCCCGCCCCCATCGGGGCTCTGCCGCCACCGCCACCGGGACCCCCAAAAACACCTCCCGGCTGTCACCAAAACTGTGGGAAAAACAAAAACTATCCAACAACATTTTTAATGTTAGAGAGTCAAGGCGTTACTTTATTACCTGGCCAGCATGTTGTTCTGGCCAGGGTGTACCACAGAAACCATATCAACCACACATAGCCCGGGTGTGCAGAGAGAATCATTCCATGATGCACCGCTTTTTACAGGATTTTCGTTCAAAGTTTATACAGTAAAAACCCACAGAGATGCATGGTTTCAAAGTTCATTGGTCCAGAGATGAGCAACCCTCAGTATTCAGTTTTCTATTGGATCCGGATCTCCTCGCCTCCAATGTAAATTAGATCTTAATTTTTCAGTTTTCTTATCAGTCCTTTCCGGGCGAAATGTCTCCAACTCTGTCAGAGGCAGCTCTTGGGTGGATGTTTGTAGATGGCCACCGATGTTCCGTTAGTGTTCCGCTGATGGCCTTTATCTTTCTGCGTATCTTTGGACTACTCCCAGTCTGTTGATATGCTAAGCCCATCTCCTTACAGTGATGCTGTATCTCCTAAATAAACTAAAGAAAATTCCCTTCCCCAAAGCAAAGTCAAGCCTAACTAGAGAGACAAAAATAAAAAGTTAAAAGTTATACAACATTTTTAAACTGCTGTATGTTCCAACAATGGCTCTGTGTGCCAGCAATGGCGCAGCAATGGCGGCGCCGCTCCCTCAGCGCCGCCCCGGCCCCGGCGGGTGGGCAGCCCTCGGCAGTGCCCTTGTGGCAGCAGGGACCGAGCCCCGGCCCCGGGCTCTGTCCCCGTGGCGTCGCAGAGCCCAGGGCACACACGGGCAGGGCACTCGGCGCCATCGCCCCCAGCCCCGCAGGCCCTTTGGAACCCGGCCCGGGGCTCGGCCGCGCCTCCTCCCAGGCCCTGCTGGGCTCGAGCTGCTGCTCAGCGCTGCGTGCGGATCTTGTGCTCGCCCCGAGCGGCCTTGGTTTGCAGCCCGGGCTGCTGAGGAGCACTGCTGGAACGGCACTGCAAGGGCAAGTTTTCAAGTGAGCAGCCTGGTGCTTCCTTTGGGCTGTGCCTTACACTGCTGTTTTATTCTGCTTTTAGAGCCTGCCTGTGAAGAGAAACCCCCCAGGAGAGCAGAGCCTGCTGAAAGATCCAACATCCTTGCCCTAAGCAAGGGATGGAACAGCACACACTGCTGAAAAGATTCCAGCTGTTCTCAGGGCACAGCTTTCTCAAGCTGAAACTCTTTCACTTGCTATTTGGTGCTCCATCTCTGTAGAAAAGGATGCCCTGAAATGTCAGCTTTCAGGAAAATGTCTCAGACGGATGTTTGCTGTGCTGGTGAGAGTCTTTGAAACGCAGCCTTGTGCCTGAGCTCTCTGCTGCTGTAGTTCCATGGACAGAGGTTGTTGTCTTTTCCCCCTTGCCATGGGCAGGCGGTGTTCAGCCATCTCTGGGACAGCAGGGCCCCACCGCACATCACTGTGACCTGGGAGGACAAAAGGCATCACTCCAAATATCCCCCCTTGCTCCTTCTTCCCAGGCATTTGGCCCTGGCAGGGGGGTTTGCTGCTGCTTGCCACAGGAAAAAGGAGAGCACTGAGACACTTTGGGGCACATGGAACCAAGGGAAGCCCTGAGACACTGAGGGGCCAAAAGAAACCAAGGGACCTTTGTGACACTGGGGCCCCATGGAACCAAGGGGCCAATGTGACACTCTGGGGCCCCACATATGGAACCAAATATCCATTGTGACACTATGAAACCTCATGGAACCAAGGGGCCATTGTGACACAGCAGGGCCTGGTGGAACCAAGGAGTCCAAAGGTCTAAACCATTCCTTGCAGGGCTCTGCCTTGGGGAAGGGGAACCTCCTTGGTGACAGCTTGGGCTTGGCACACACTTGAGGAGGGTTTCTGTTTTCAATGGGGGAATTGAGAGTTTGATATTGCTAAAAAAAGAAGAAAATCCCTCTTTGGCTGAGTGCAGCCAGCATGTCCCCAGCAAAGCAAAGCAGGTCCCACAGGAGTGAGGAGAGACAGGACAGGGTTGGGAATGTGCAGCAAGGTTGTCCACACTGGGTCAGGCCTGAAGGCACGGCTTCTCTGAGCAGGGCAGAGCTCCTTAGGAGACAGCCTGGATCAATATCGATCACAGAATGCTGCCATCACCACTTCTCTAAAGAGAAAAATACACCCTTTAAAACAGGAATGTGGATTTCTTAGAAGCTCTTTGAAATATTTCTCACTAATTATAGAAAAAAATCCTTCCTACTGAACTGTACTAGACCAGAGGGAAATCAAGGCAGAGCCATGGTTTGTCAGGACTTGCTTGATCCTCATGAGCCCTGAGGTGCATTTGGTGCTGAGCCCTTGAACCTCAGGGCCTGAGAGGAAATGGCACAAACCTTTCCAGAAGTCCAAGGCAGAAGAAAAACCCAAAGTGTTTCGAAGCTTTAACGGGTTCCACTGAGGTCCATCCTCAACACAGGCTCCTCATGGACTCCTTGGAGGAGAATTGGAGGCCATGGTTGCACAAACCTCCCAGAGACTCCAAATCAGAAAGAAGTACTTTAATAAACCCAGAGCACATTGAAGGATCAATGAGCCCCACTGAGCATTGCTATTTGACAAAGAATCTCAAGGGACTCGTTAGTGCAGATAATTGGAGGCCAGGATTGCACAAAGCTCTCAGAGACTCCAAGGGAAAGCAAAAGCCAAAGGCCTTTGAAAAACCTGCAGTCCCTGGGAGCATTGAGGAGTCCCCCAGGGCCATTGCTGCCAAAGGCTCCCCAGGGACTCATTCCAGCAGATCCTTGAGGCCAGGAGTGCAGGGAGGCAAAGGCTCTGTGCAGGCAGCTCAGGTGCTGAGCAGAGCCTGGGCTTTGATCCACCCAGGTTGGAGCTAAACAAAGGGCGCTGGCTCAGGGTCATCCCCCGGCGGGGACTGCACACCCCCTCTGCCCCCTCCCCAAATTCTTTCCCGGGGGCAGCAGGAGCTGGGTCAGGAGCCCTGTGGGGAGGGAAAAGGGGGTGACACTGGGATGGGGGGGTCACACACGCTCTGGGGGGACACACACGACCCCTGGGAACCCCCTCACCTTCTCCTGCAGCGCTAGGAGGACGAAGCCCAACATGGACACCCCAAACCCCAGCAGCATCTTGGGGGGTGAGGTCTGGTGGTAGCTTTGGGGGTCTGGGGGATCACGACCACTCTAAAATGCCCTGCCAGCCCCACAGTCTTTCCCAGGCCCTTCAAACTACCCCACAGCTCCCCCCAGGACTCTCCAACCAGTCCCTGCAATACAAATGGGCCCAAGAGACATCAAATCCCCGTTCTCATCTTCCCCTACACAAACACAAGTAATCTCCAAACCACACAGTCCTGCCAGGACCCCAAACCTCCCTCACAGAGCCCCCAGAAGCACCCAAACCCCCTCCTAGTACCACAAATGCCACCAAGAGCCACTAAAGCCCCTCCCAGCCCCCCCAAGGTACTGACCAGGAAAGGTGGGTGGACAGGAACATCCACAGCTGGGAGCAGCTCAGGCACTTCAGCAGTGATTTGGGCACTTTGGGGGCACACCCCAAATGGGGAGACCCAGGTCAGGGATTGGGATAGACAACAGGAATTCCTGGAGAACAGATGGGCTCATCTGAACCCTCTGTTCTGCCGGCACAGCTACGAGATCGTGGTCCCGTCTGCCTGGGTCAGCGACCCCACAACACCCAAACCTTCCCAAATAATCCTGTGAACCAACCACAAATTCACCCTCAAATCCGAGTAAAACTGTGTTGTAGTTTCACTGTTTTAGAATCTTTCTGTTCTTTCTCAGACAGAATAGAAATAAGTTCCATTCTTTTACTTTCTTAATCTCTTTGTTTGGTATTAGGTGTTATTTGGTTGTGACCAATGGTTTTAGGAGGTGGATTCTTTGCTGACCAATAGTTGCTAGGTTATTAATGGATATATAAAGAGGCTTCTTGTAAATAAAGTTCCCTTTTCGCCATCTTGGTTCGTCTGCCTGAATTCTCTCAGCCAGCCTCTGCAATCCTCGGTGACTCTAAAGCCACATTTGGTGACCCCGGCGTGCGTTCTTGAGGTAGGAAAAGCCCTCCTTACCCACCTTCATTCCCCTCCCACCCTCCCAGGTTTGGGGACATCATGCAGGACGCAGCTGAAGCCTCTGGGGCTCCCTTGGACTCTGGCCAGAACTTTTGGGGCCCCGTCCGAGCTAAGATCACTGATGACTTGCTCGGTGAATTATTATCATAGTTTCAAAAGAACGGACATTTTAATATTTCGCGCCAGGTCCCGACGTACAGGGCGTGGCTTCGCCTCGGGGATTTTTTGTGGGCAGAGTTTGCTTGTGGATCTGTTGATACGATTCGTCTGTGCCCCGTCTGGAGACGAGTCTTGGATTTTCTAAGGGAGGGAGGCCCGGGGTTTGAAGATGCCATTTCTGCCTTACATTTGGCTCCCCCGGCCCCCCCCGCACAGTTCCAGGACTGACAGATTCGCCCCTCCCCCTGAGGCGCCTGGGAGATACCTTTCCCCCTCAGACTATAAGCCGAGGGTGTACCCCACAGCGCAGCAAGCTTTGGCGTAGTTTCTAGCCCGAGAGAAGGCGGCTGGAGCGGGGGGGGCCGCTCCAGCTTCTGGCGCGGGAGGAATTCCCCTGCCCCACTCCCCCAGGGGTGGGGGGGAGCCGCACACGCGACTCCAGTCCCCGTTGGAGTCCTCAGAGGATGACGTCAGCGCGCGGGTGCCGGTGGGTGGTGCCAGAGCCGGCGCGAAGCCAGCGGGGGCCGGGCAGCCCCCGCCCGCTCGCTTTGCAGTGCGAACACTGGTCCGGGCGGCGTGGCCGGCCCCGCCCAGGCAGCCTGGAGCTGCGGGGCAGGTTCCGACTGCTGCGGCAGCGTGCCAAACTGAGGGGGAGCCAGCAGACGCTGCGGGTGCGCGCCGTGCTCCGTGCACCGCCTCTGTGCAGGCGCAGGTGCCTGTGGGCGCGGGGGGGGCGGTGCGCCCACTCGAACCCTGCGCCGCCGCGCCCGCCCTGCCCTGTACGGCCCAGGGCCGTCCACGCGGTTCCCCGTGGGGCTCTTCCCCCCCCCAGCGCGGCGGAAGCAGCTGGCCCCAGCCCTGGCCCTGCGGGGCTGGCGGGTGCGGGGTTGGACCCGGGCTGGCCCCTGGGGGGTGGTCCTCGCGGTGCGGCAGCAGCGCTGCAGTCTGGAATGCCGAGTTTAACCCCTGCCTGCCCGGCTGAGATTCTGGATCGTATCTTTCAAAGAGTCGATCTTGTCCCTGCTGCCTTGGAGCGTGTTTTGGACAGAATGGATGTGTTCCCTGTTCTTTCAGATAGTCTTTTGCAAAGATTTGAAGGCGTTTCTGATACCCTTTTGGAATTACTGGATGTGACTCATCAGAGTCGGCTTGATGGGCAGCCCTCTGACTCCAAGGCTGTGTCCCTGAGTGACTGGCATCCTTCAGATGGTCATGACTTGGTTACTATAGTCACAGAACATACAGAATCCATGCGCTCTATGCCTTGTTCTGACCCTGAGGGTGTGGCTGCTGTTCCACACTCCTCTGCTCCTCCTAGCATGCCCTCTGTCGAGGTCCTCTGTCCCCGGCCAATGCCCATGCTCACCGACCCTCCATCCTTTGTGATAGGGGCGGGGGAAGAGGCCCGCATGGATGATTCAGATACTGACTTAGACAGCCTCTCTGGCCGTGGGAAGAAGAGAGAGGTAACACAGAGGAGAAAAAAGCGGCTGCTGCAGACCCACCCGTGGATAAACCGCGGATGTTCCATAACCTTGAGAACACGAAATTCGAGAAAACATTGGAACTGTGTCAAATTAGCAGCTTTGCAGGCAGGAGATTGGGATTTGTTGGCACGGATGGGGATGCCTCAGCCTCTGCCAGACGCAATGGACACTGAGGTGGCAGATGTAGTGCCTTCAGCAGGTGGGCCCGTGGCCCAGGGTGATATTGACGCCCCGCAAGGGAATGTTCAAGCCTTTCCAGTGTTTAAAGCAGCCCCGCACTCAGGCCAAACAGATCACCATGATGTTATAGCTTGGAAGGTGGTCCAAGATCTACAGACCAAGGTGGCCAAATATGGGCTTGGCTCTCCTGAAGTCATGCTACTTCTTCGGGCAGTGAACAGTGATCTGTTGGCACCCTACAACATCAGGCACTTGGGCCAAGTTCTGCTTCACCCTATGCAATTTGCAGTTTTTGAAGATAACTGGAGACTGGCCGCTCAGAGGGCTGCGGAAGACAATATGCGTCTCCCTCTTGCCCGCCCTAGGCAGGGGGCTGGAGTGGAAGTTCTGATGGGACTTAAACCCTACGACAATCCTGACCTGCAGGCCAGATGGGATCCCGAAGTATTGGAGCAGGCTCAGAAACTCGGCTTCAGTGCCCTTCTTAAGACATTCAATATGGCGGACCAAAAGGTATCATATACTGTGATACGACAGGGGGCATCTGAGCTGTTCCTCTCCTTCATTGAACACCTAGCCGCGGCCTTGGAAAAACAAGTAGAAGATGAGACTGTGAGAGAAGTGTTGTGCAAACAACTGGCAAGACACAATGCCAACAAAGACTGCAAGAGAATTATACAGACGTTGCATGGCGATGTCACCGCTGCACAGATGGCCACAGCTTGCTCCCAGGTGATACCACGGAGCTCAAAGAAGCCTGCTTTGGCTGCGTTTCTGTCACCTGCTCAGGCAAACCCTGGCGGTGGGCAGAAGTGGTCCAAACCTGGGAACAAACGAAGGCAATCTAAGTCACAGAGAAAGGGAAATGCAGGGACTGCGGTTTCCCACTGCGAGAGGTGTGGTAGACCAGGGCATTCTGCGAAATGTTGCAGGGCTAAATATCATGTAGACGGTCGGCCTTTGTCGGGAAACGGGAAGGGAGGCGCAAAAAGGGGGAGTTGCCCTCCACCCCAAACATTCCCCCAAAGCAGGCTGCATACACTGGCTTATCCGGTCATTGTGGTGCCCCAGGGCCAGCCCGGGCCAACGTTGCCAGCATCGGTCCATTCCACCAGCATGGAGACGGTGTCCAAGGGCCAGCCCGGGTCGACGTCTACACAGCCAGGACAGTGGCAGACTCTGGTAGACTCTGGTAGCATTCACAGAGTCCCCTTGGATGCGCATGAACCCCTGAGCCCAGGGTATCATGCTCTCCTGGTGGGGAGGCCTGAGGTCATCCACCAAGGGATCTTTTGTTCATCCAGAAGTTATAGATGGGGATTCTATGGGCCAAATTCATGCTATGGTTTCCACGCCAAGCCCCCCGTCACAATCCCTGAGAAAACTCTCATTGCTCATTTAGTGCCTTTTGAGTCTCCTGTTCCCAGGGCTGAGCAGCAAGTATGAGGGAGCAGTGATGCTGAGATTCCAGACCTTCCGCAAATCTGCTGGGCCACGGACATCTCTAATCAGAGACCACAACTGACGTGCACTCTGATCCTGCCAAGAGCCCGCCTGCGTTGAGTTCGACTTCGAGGTTTGATCAACACAGGTGCCGATGTAACAATTCCTTCCTCCTCTTCATGGCCTTCTACATAGCCTCTAGCCCCTGTGGGATCAGCTATTGCGGGGCTAGGAGGAGCCACACAGAGCTGCTTGAACAAACGGCCTGTGTTGGTGAAAGACCCGGAGGGTCGCACGGCTGTGATCCAGCCCTATGTTACTTCGGCCCCACTTAACCTCTGGGGGAGGGACGTGTCGGCAGCATGGGGAGTTCGGATTGGAACAAATTTTTAATAGGGGTCACTGTACGCAAGGGCGCACCATATCGCACGTTATCCTTGCGATGGCTGACTGAAACACCCGTATGGGAACCACAGTGGCCCTTGCCCAAAGAGAAATTAGTCGCCCTTTGTCAGCTGGTTCAGGAACAATTGCAACAGAGGCACATTGAGCCTTCTACTAGTCCCTGGAATACCCCCATCTTCGTAGTTAAGAAAAAAATCAGGGAAATGACGATTGCCGCAAGACCTTCGCGAAGTTAATGCAGTGATGGAAAATATAGGAGCCTTACAGCCTGGTATGCCCTCACTCACAATGGTCCCCACGGAGTGGGAAATCTTGATCATTGATTTGAAGGATTGTTTTTTTACAATTCCTTTGCACCCCAACGACAGACCAAAATTTGCCTTTACGGTGCCTGCAATTAACAATGCTGAGCCTGTAAAGAGATTTCAATGGAAAGTGTTACCTCAGGGTATGAAAAATAGCCCGACAATCTGTCAATGGTATGTTGCTCGGGCTTTGTCTGGCACCCGCAAGCAGTTTCCTAAGGCGCTCTGCTACCACTATATGGATGATATCCTGGTGGCAGCATCCACCCAGGATGAGTTGCAGAGATTACAGCCTCGACTGCTTGCTGCCCTGCATTCATATGGGTTGCAAGTGGCCCCAGACAAGGTTCAACAACAGCCTCCTTGGAAATATTTGGGAGTCAAAATTTTGGATCAAACTGTACAACACCAAGAGGTGCAATTTTCAGACACTATCAAAGCTCTAAATGATGCCCAGAAATTGCTTGGTACTATTAATTGGTTACGTCCTTATTTAGGACTAACTGCCATGCAACTTTCCCCGCTCTTTAATATTTTAAAGGGGGACCCTGATCTGAATTCACCTCGAAAGTTGACCCCGGAGGCGTGACGAGTGCTGAATGACATGCAACAAGCTGTTTCTGCTCGTCAGGTTTATCGAGTAGATCCCTCTGTTGATATCATTGCTTTTATTACCGCTCCAGATCTCCATCCCACAGGTATCATCGGCCAGTGGAACAAACAATGGGCCGATCCTCTGCACGTTTTGGAATGGGTCTTTCTGCCCCATCAGCCAAAAAAGACAGCACCCACTGTTGCTGTTCGAATTGATCGTGTGTTTGATAATTAGATGCCGTCATCGGTGTCTGCAGTTGATGCCTGCAGATCCTGCGACCATCATTGTCCCAGTTACAAGAGACATCTTTGAATGGAGCCTTGCTACCAGCACTCCTTTGCAAAGTGCACTGCAGAACTTTTCAGGGCAGATTGCTTATCACCTGCCCAGTCACAAATTATTACAATTGGCAAATTCAACTAGCCTTGCCTTGCGACCAAAGAACAGTCAGGTGCCAGTGTGCGGACCACCGTCTTTACGGATGGTTCTGGGAAAACAGGAAAAGCCATTGTTACCTGGAAGGAGGGATCCAAGTGGCATGTGCTGAAAAGCCATGAGTCAGGCTCTGCCCAACCGGTTGAACTAAGGGCAGTCGCCTTGGCCTTTCAGCGGTTCTCTCAGGTGCCTTTGAATTTGGTCACAGATTCTGCTTATGTAGCAGATATAACCAAACGTCTAGATTGTTCACTTCTAAAGGAAGTCAATAATGAGGCTCTGTTTTCATTATTACAAGCTTTGTGGAATGCAATTCAAGCTCGAACGCATCCATATTACATTTTGCACATTCGAAGCCAAACCAAATTGCCAGGTTTTATAACTGAAGGCAATGCCAGGGCTGATATGCTAGCCAATCCTGCATGGATGGCACCTCAGCCTGACAAAATTGCACTAGCCAAAGCTTCCCATGATTTCTCCCATCAGAGTGCCCATATTCTGCAGAAGCAGTTCCAATTGACGCCAACTGAGGCTCGTGACATTGTCAGCGCTTGTGCTGATTGCCACGGACTCGCTGCACCTCTGCCATCAGGGGTAAACCCCAGAGGCCTAAAGGCCTTGCAGCTTTGGCAGACGGATGTGACACACATCCCTGAATTTGGCCGATTTAAGTATGTGCACGTGTCTATTGACACCTTCTCCTCAGCCATGTGGGCAACTGCCCACGCTGGAGAAAAGGGTCATGATGTCATTGCCCATTGGAGATTGGCCTTCTCGGTCCTGGGCGTGCCATCTGCAGTGAAAACCGACAGCGGCCCTGCCTACGCCTCCCAGAAGACACGGCAGTTCTTACACCTATGGGGTGCGGACCATAAATTTGGTATTCCACATTCCCCAACTGGTCAGGCGATTGTGGAACGTGCGCATGGTACTCTGAAGCGCGTTCTGGAAAAACAAAAAGGGGGAATGCATGGGGAATCTCCACAGAGCCGGCTAGAAAAAGCCTTGTATACAATTAATCATCTCACTGTACCACCAAATTCAAATAATCCTGTCATTTTGAACCATTTTCTCTCATTGCAGTCATCGGGCGAGTCGCACTTGCCCCGGGCGAAGGTTTGGATTCGAAACCTACTCACTAGCACCTGGGAAGGCCCCCATGAGCTTATTACTTGGGGCCATGGGTATGCTTGCGTTTCCACAGATACTGGAGTGCAGTGGCTGCCTGCAAGATGTGTTCATCCTGATCTGCGACTTCAGAAGCAGAACCAGCGACCTCAAAACAATGACCAAGACACTGACCATCAGGTAGATGGTCCTTCTACAAGCAGAGACTGAATTTTTACCTTTTATTATGGAGTCAGAAAATAAAGAACTTTCAATAGAACTAAGTTTTGATAGATGTATCATTTATGGCATTGTTTGAAAGTCTCTCTGTCCACCTTTAATCAGCAGCTGGTTTGGGCCCTGTCAGTGGCTGGCCACCACTGGCAGACCCCTTATCGGTATTTAATTCGGGATCTCCTTGGTAGCTGGCCACTGCCAAGCACATCCTTCATGCTGAGCTGATTTTCCCTTCTTAGGGAACTAATGGGGACCGCAAGCAATACCTTTGTTTTGCTTTTCTTTTTAAAAAACAAAAAAGGGGGAATTGTAGTTGCACTGTTTGAGAATCTTTCTGTTCTTTCTCAGAGAGAATAGAGATAAGTTGCATTCTTTTACTTTCTTAATCTCTTTGTTTGGTATTAGGTGTTTTGGTTGTGACCGATGGTTTTAGGAGGTGGATTCTTTGCTGACCAATAGTTGCTAGATTATTAATGGATATATAAAGAGGCTTCTTGTAAATAAAGTTCCCTTTTCGCCATCTTGGTTCGTCTGCCTGAATTCTCTCAGCCAGCCTCTGCAATCCTCAGGGACTCTAAAGCCACACGGTGTGGCTTTAGATCCTTTGTTTAATTTCTTTATTTTAACCTCAATTTGTGTTGTTTTGACAGAATGAAGAAGGAAATTATTTAGGTTAGAAAAGACCTCCAAGATCATGATTTGGGTCCCCAGGTGTGGCTGGAGTCACCTGGGGCCACCTCTGGGTCCATTTTGGGGTGGTTTTGGCCATTATTGGTGCCGATTTTAGCTCCCAGGTGTGCTTTTGGATATTTGGGGCCATTTCTGGGGGTCACTGCTTGGCAATGCAGTGTGGGACTCCAACAGACTCAATTATTTAGTAAAAGAGCCAGGCAGAGATTTCAGTTATCTGTTGCCTACTTTGTACTACACTGCTGGGACCAATGGTTGTGAACCATTGTCATCTCCTTGGTTGTAAGTTCTTTCCAGAGTAGTCCTTCCTGATGAAAGATGAACCTTATGGGGTTTGAGTGTATGAAGTCGCCAGTTTGTGGCTTGGCATAAGGAGATTGGTTGTTTTCTGGGATTAAACAACATTACGTTCCTAACCAGAAGTTAAATTCACCACTTGTATACTATTTCTATGTATATAACTACTTTTTCCAAGGGCAGACAGGCAAAATTAACACAGAATCCTCCTAGGTTACCCCTTCAGACATTGATTAGTTGGTGTGTGTTTCTTTTGCAGCCCTCAGCCGTGTTTTACCCCAGCTTCTGAGAACGAGACATTCTAAGATAAAATCAAAGCAAGATATGTATATAAGATGTAATGAAGGCTTGATGGAAAATATTTTTCCTAAAATTTTAAAGAAGATGCTGGTGTTCATTAAGGAAACAAGAGGTGACTGAGAGACAAACTACAATGTCCACTTTACATGAATGACAATTGTCAGGCTGAACTCTGTTCAGTCAGCTGCCTCTAAACGTGCCCTGAAATTTCCCCCTCTAAAATACTTGTTCTAAAGAATGAATGGATTTAGTCTGTGCTTGTTCTTGCCACAACATCATGTCATGTAAATGTACTGCTGTAAAATTATTGTGTATTTTTAGATATATCCAATTGGAATTCATAAATAATGAAAAATATATGTGCAAACCAGATAACGAGTATGTAATGCCTTCTCCATCTTAGGGTAGAATATGAATAATCTTATAAACTTTCCTTGCACCCCCCTGCTATTGGTCATTTTTGGGATATTTGGGACATTTGGGGCCATTTTGCTGCCCATTTTGGGGTCCCAGGTGGGACTTTGGGTAGGATCATGATGCCACCAGAAGAAACAATTGGACAGAGCAGGTGAGATTTTTCTGAGTGTGAAGTCCACAAATCCGCACTTCCCAATGAATTTCCAATTTCAGAGTCCCCATGGATGTTCCTGTCCCTGTGTCCATCCAGGTGCATACGGAGATCCAGAAGGACATGGAGACCACCTGCCAGGTGTCTTCCCAATGTGGGTCACAGGGAATGTGGGTCACCAGGGCTCTTCCCAACGTGGCTCCTCTGATGGGGGATGAAGTTGGAGCAGCGCACAAAGCTCTTCCTGCACTCAGGGCACTCACAGGGCTTCCCTTATCGGTGCCTCTGTTGGTGTCGGATCAAGTTTGAGCTCCTGGAGAAGCTCTTCCCACACTCGGGACACTCGTAGGGCCTCTCCCCTGTGTGGATGCGCCAGTGGGTGATGAGGGTGCCTTTCTGCCTGAAGCCCTTCCCACAGTCAGGGCAGTGGTGGGGCCTCTCCTCTGTGTGAATCCATTGATGTACGAGGAGATTGAAGGAGGTCTGAAACCTCGTTGCACACTCAGGACACTCATAAGGCCTCTCCCCAGTGTGGCTCCGCTGGTGGACAATCAGGTAGGAGCTAGTGCAGAAGCTCTTCCCACATACCCTACACTCATAGGGCCTCTCCCCAGTGTGGATCCTCTTGTGGACAATCAGGCTGGAGCTCTGCTTGAAGCTCTTCCCACATTTCCCACACCTGTAGGGACGTTCCCCAGTGTGGATCATCTGATGGCGGATCAGGTGGTTGCTCTGCCTGAAGCTTTTCCCACATTGCCCACACCTGAAGGGCTTCTCCCCATCATGAAGCTGCTCATGGACCACCTGGCCCGAGCTCTGGCTGAAGCTCTGGTCACCTTCCTGGCACAGGGTGGGTCTTTCCTCCTTGGAGCACCCTGACCTGGGTTTGGAGCCCCTCCTCGCGTGAAACCTCCGCGGCTTTTCCTCCCCATTGGATTCCTGCACCGTGGAGCTGCTCAAAATGGCCTCTTCCATGAGGTTCTGCCCCAAGGATTTCTCTTCCCCAATCCTCAGCACATTATCTGGGGGAGGAAGGGCAAGAAGAAGATTTGGGATTTACCTCTGTGCCAGAGGGAAGGGGAAGGAGATTCCCCCAATCTGTCCCTAGCAAAGTAGTGCTAGCAGCAGGGTTGTCCTGCAGCCGGGGGCAATGAGGAGGAGGAGAAAGAGGGAAAGGGGCAGTGACTTCCTCCTCACCTGCCTGGGGGTCCTGGGGCATCTTCCTCTTCCTCACAGCCTCCTCCTCCATCCAGCCAAGGTTTGGGAATGGGAAATCCTGGTTTGGGGGAAAACAAGGGGTGACTACATTGAGTTTGAAGATTGCCTTGTACAATTCCATCTTTAGGAGTCACTGGGCTTCTGGGGTCCATAAAAACCTCCAGACCACCAGGATTCAGCCCCAAGAAAGACTCTCCCAGGAGTTCCACCTTGCAGGTCTCTCCTCTTTGGGGCTCTGGGGTTTCTCTCTGTCCGGGTTGTTGGGGGTCCTGTGTGTACTGGGGTCCCCCCTCTCCAGCATCCCCACCCTCCCCAGACTGCCACAGGTCCCAGGAATCCCAGAGGTCTCCCCTCTCCAAGTTCCCCACTGTGGTGTTCTGGGAGTCTCCTCACTCTGGGGTCCCGCTTAGGGCAGCCAGGGGTTTTGGGGGTCCCAGGGATCCCCTCTCACCTGTGTCTCTCTGCAGGCTGCCAGGGCTCCTGGGGGATGCCCCTCAGGGTGCCCCCATTTCAGGGTTCCAAAGGTCACCCCTCCAGGCTGCCGGGGATCCTCCAGCTCTGCTATCGCCCCTCTCCATTTTCCCCTCCCACAGCTCTTCCGGGGGTCCCCAAATCCGGTGTCCTTCATTGCCCATCGATCCCGTATGATCCCCACATTGCCCCGGGGCAGAGCCCAATCCCCACCCTACATGGAGTCTGCCAGCAGCAGCCACCAGGACCCCTCATAAACACCTCCCAGGGACCCCCCAGCATCCCACCAAGGGGCATTTGCATAACCTGACTGGGAGTTACTGGGCCCATGTTGGGAGGAAACTCTGGACATATTGGAAGCAACTAGGATCAACTGGAAGCTACTGGAACCATGCTGAGGGGGACTGAGACCACAGCTGCGGCAACTGGGATCATACTGGGACAAACTGGGACCACAGTTTGGGCAACTGACTGAAACTGGAACTATGCTGCAGGCAACTGGGAGTAACTGAGAAAGACTGGGATCATTCTGAGGGAACTAGAACCTTACTGGGGCATCTCAGAGTCCCTGGGAATGACTAGGAGTATGCTGAGGGACACTGGGATAGACTGGCAGCATCTATAACCATACTGGGCTGATTGGAACGACTCTGGGAACATTTGGGACCACTCCAAGGCAATTGGGAGCAAGTGAGAGCATCTGAGGCCACCCTGGGCATGACTGGGACCCTGCTGAGAAGGACTAGGACTATACTAGGGGCCATTGGGAGCAAGTGGGTTCATACTGTGAGGAACTTGGATGAACTGGAACTATGCTGGGGGCAACACCAATCATACTGGGAACACAGTGGGAGCCACTGGCCCCATGCTGGGGTATACTGGGATCACACTGAGGGTGACTGGAATCATACTGGGATTGACTAGGAGTGGCTGTGGCCAACTGGAATCATGGTGAAAGTGACCGGTAGGAAGTGGGAATGACTGGGAGCATGCTGGGGGAAACTGGGATTTACTGGGAGAGACAGGGAGTCACTGGGATCATACTGGAGGCTACTGGGCTCATGCTGGCATTGACAGGGAGCAACTGGGATCACATTGGGGGCCACTGGTATCATACTGGGAGGGACTGGGATCATACTGGGATTATAGGGGGTGTCAATGGACCCTGAATGGGGCTTACTGGGAGCTACTAGGCCCATACTGGGAGCCAACTGGGGATATACCGGGAGCAACGGGGAATGACAGGGTGCATGCTGCTGACAACTGGGATCTACTGGCAGTGACTGGGATAATCCTGAGGGCAACTGAACCATGCTGAGGGAACTGGCAGTGCCTGGGAATGACTATGAGAATGTTCAGGGCAACTGGGATATACTGGGAGTGCCTGAGACCATGCAGGTGGTGACTGGGACCATACTGGGAGCAACTGGGAATGTGCTGGCCGGAACTGGGACCACAATGGGGGAACTGGGGGCAAGTGGAAGTGACTGGGGCCCTGCTGGGAGAGACTGGCATCATACTGGGCTCATCCTGGGCTTGTACTGGGAGTGACTGTGACTATACTAGGCGCCATTGGGAGAACTGGGAACACACTGGGCAAAAGAGGGAGGAACTGGGACCGTGCTAAGGGCAAATTGCATCACAGTAGGGAATGACAGGGAGTGACTGGGTTCATCTGGGAGCAACAGGGATCCTACAGAGAGTGAGGGGAAGTGACCAGGATCATACTGGGAGTGACTGGGCTCATACTGGGAGTGATGAGGAAACTGGAACCACACGGGGCAGGGGGGGCAACTGGGCTCATACTGGGAGCAGCCACTCCCGGGACCCGGCAGCCCTGAACCCCTTTCCGGCCATCCCGCCCCTCCAGCCCCCACACCCCCTCCCGGGGGTCCCGGCAATCCCAGGGATTCCCCCTCGCTGGGTCCCCGCTCCGCACTTCTGGGGGTCTCCTCTCCCTGGGGTCCCGTTTAGGGAAGCTGGGGCTCCCGGGGGTTCCCAAAACCGCTGTCCCCCCTCCCCCGCCAGTCCGCACCTGGCCCCGGGCAGAGCCCAACCCCCACCGCGGGGGGGCCCGCATCCCCTGCCCCCATCAGGGCTCTGCCTGCACCGCCACCGGGACCCCAAAAAACACCTCCCGGGGACCCCCCGATGTCCCCCCGACGGGCATTTGCGTTTTGGCTTTTCTTTGGAGTCTCGCAAACTTCAAACATCCCGCCCCAAAAAAACGCAAACCTAGGGACCCCCTTGGATATTTGGGGCAAACTCCCCCTCCCCGCTCACCCGCGGGATGGGGCGGTCATGGTCCAGGGCGGGCTGTGAAGTCAGGGAGAGCCAGACGGCGCGGCTTCTTTCCCTCCTCTTTTGTCCCTCCTATTCCTCCCGCTCCTCCCCCTCTGTGTCTCCTCCTCTTCCATCCCTTCTCCTCCTCCTTCTCCGCCCTAATCCCACCTCCTTCTCCTCCTTCCCCAATCCCTTCTCCCGCTCCTCCAACTTCCATCGCTTCTCACGCTCCTCCTTCCTCCCTCCTTCTCCTCTCTCCTCCTCCGCCATTCCCCAAAGCCTTCGCAGCCCGCAGGAGGGCCGGGGATGGAGCCGGGACAGGTCGGGATGGGCAGCGCGGGGCTCTCGGCTGCTCCCAGCTGTCACGGTTCACTCACAAGTGGACGCGTGATGGCTCGTTTCAGCTATGACCTCAGAGTGGAAAAAAAAGTAAGTAAAGCAAAATAATAATAATTCAACACGTCAAGGGAGTTAAATTTCAGTCCAAACAGGAACTTTATTAATTGTGCCCATAAAGCGGCTTGCAATAGAAAAAGAGGGAGAGAATAATGGGAAAGATAGGGAGGAAAGGGAGGAAAAGAGGGTTTGTGGTTACTTCCATGGGTCTACAGATGTCCGGCATCTCTGGAAGGTCCTGGTCCAGAAGGCGTTCCTCTGCCTCTGTGTGCGGTCGATGTGATTTCACGGTGGGGAAGATCTTCAGAGTTCAGGTGTTTCAGAGTGGTCTTTTATGTCAGTCCATGCACCTGGTCCCTCCTTGCTCCCCCTTAATTCTTGTGGAGATATGCCAAACTCTACCTTGCAGGCCACACATGCCAAGAGAGGAGTGTCTGAGGCGCCGTTGGCTTTGGAGGCAGAGAGTCTGTGGTCTCGTCGTGCTCCATGGATCTTTTACAATGGTAGGGACCTGGGGACAGATGCAAAGCCTTCACTCCATGCCAGCTTCAGCAGGCACAGAGCACTCACTCCGTACTAGCTTTAGCAGGCACAGCATTCTTTGCGTATGTCCTGCACCTGTGGTTTCTGATTGAGAAATGTTGAGACAGAGCTCGATTCTTTGACCGATCCTTACACCTTCCCTTTGGGATTTTCCCCGTCCCTTTCCCTTGGGATCCTCCCTGTCCCCGCCTTGGGATCCTCCCTGTTCCTTTCCCTTGAGATCCACTCTGTCCCTTCCCCTTGGAATCATCCCTGTACCTTCCCTCTGGAAATCTCCCTTTCCTTTGGGATCATCCCTGTCCCTTCCCTCTGGAATTCTCCCTTCCCCTTGGAATCATCCCTGTCCTTTCCCTCTGGAATTCTCCCTTTGCTTTGGGATCATCCCTGTCCCTTCCCTCTGGAATTCTCCCTTTCCCTCTGGTCCATCCCTGTCCCCTCATTCTTATCCCACCATCTGTCCCCCAAAAGCCTTCTCCCTCCCACATTTTCCTCGGGAAAACTCCCCCTAATCTATGGGAAAATTAATTGGGATTTCTCCTGTCTCTTTCCAGCCCTGGATCCTCGGGGCCCAGGGTCACTCTGGGTGTTCCCTGTGGAAGGAAGATTCCCAAGGGCTGGATCCTGGGAAAGAAAAGCTGGAATCTCCCTCCTCCCTCGGAGAGCAGCAAGGGAATGGGAAGGAGGATGGGAAAAGGGATTTTTCCAAGGGTGAGTTCTTGGGAATGTGGCCCTGATTCCCTAAAATTCCCAAAATCCTCCTCCCTGGATGCTTCTCCACCCTCTACCCTTTGGAAAAACCATTCCAAGTGGGGTTTTTTAATGTATTTTCCCTTTTTGGGGTGGATTCCTGCCTGGAATTCCAGGCGTGTCCCGCTTTTACAGGAGTGCTGGCCCACCTGGAAATGCTGGAATTCCGGGCCCACCGGCAAGCTGTGGAGCAGGAGGAGAAGGAGCAGTGGGAAGAGAAGTCGGTTTTCCTGAAAGCCAAAATCTGGGAATTGCAACTCCAGCGGGATTGGCTCCAGGATAAACTGGAGCTGCTGGAAAAGGCAGTGAGGGAGGAATTCCAGGTTTTTCCAGGGAAATCCAGCTTGGGATGAGCCTTGAGGTTTTTCCCAGGGATTTTCGTGACCTCTCCTCCCTCCTGGCTTTTGTAGCAGCTTGGAAAAGAGGGAATTCCGTCAGACCCAGTGCTTTCCAGTCCTCGGGAGGTGCTGGAGTGGAAAATCGGGAATCTCCAGGGCCTTCTCCAGGTTTTCCAGCTCACAGGTAATGATCCCCTGGATTTCGGGAAAAGAACTTCCCTATTTATCAGAGCCTTTGGGAAATGCGGGAATTCCCTGCTTGGGGAATTGGCGGGGATTCATGGACTGAGTGGTGGGACTAGGAAAGTCATCCTAGGGAAGGAATTCTTGGGAATCAGGCGATTTCCTTGGGAATGAGGGGGATGACTTGGGAATGAGGTGCTTTCCTTGGGAATTGGGCAGATAATTTGGGAATGAGCTGTTTTCCTTGGGAATGGAACCATGTCCTTGGGAATGAGGCATTTCCCTTGTGAATTAGAGAATTTTCTTTGGGAATTAAACTGTTTTCTTGGGAATTAGAGAGTTTCCCTTGGGAATTGTGTGCTTTCCTTGGGAATTGTGTGCTTTCCTTGGGAATTGTGTGCTTTCCTTGAGAACTGGGCATTATCCTTGGGAATTAAATTAATCCCTGGGTTTCCATGGGAATTAGAGAGTTTTCCTTGGGAATTAGGTGGTTTACATGGGAATTGTGTGGTTTATTAACTGTTGGTGGAATTCCAGGAATTGTGGGATGGAATGGGGTAGGAGGAACTTAAAGGTTTCTGATCCTAAGAATGTCTTAAGAACCCAAGGATGGTGGGAAATATTCCCCCAAAAAAAGTGGATGTTCCTGGCCGGATTGGCTCGGTGCCGTCAGGGGAGTTCCGGGATGGATTGTGTTGGAAGGGATGTAAAGGTACCTGATCCTAAAAATGTCCTAAGACCCCCAAAATACTGGGAAATATTCCCCAAAGAAGCCAAATGTTCCCAGCTGGATCGGCTCAGCACTGTCACTGGAATTCCGGGAATTCTGGGATGGGGTGGAAGGGATTGGAGCTCAGCCCGGCCCGTGCCGGGGCAGGGATGGATTCCTTGGGAAGGGCTCGGGTGGGTGAAGGCACCACGGGGCCACCAGCGCTGGGGACACCTTGGGCTGAAGCCACCAGTGATGGGTGACAGCTTTGGGGCTGAAGCCACCACGGTCCATAACCATCACATTTACATCTGCTCATCGCTTGGGACAGCACAAATCTACACCTTCTTCATTTGAAACGTTTCCTTTTCTGCAGATTGTGACACCTGCACTACTATGTACAAATACAGAAAAATCAACTGAACCTTAAAAATTAAATTTATTCTAAATTGCTACACCCACGCTGCCAATATATAAATATACAAACATCAAATGAAATTGAAAAAACTAATTTATTGTTACAATCATGCTGTGGAAATATACACAACTATCAACTTCCATTGAAGAAATTAAATAATGCAACTCACTACAACCACTCACTATACACAAAGATCAATTGAAGTTTAACAGTTTCATTTATTACATATTACTAAAACTGTACAGCCCATATAGAAATAGAAAAATATCTGTATCCCTCTCTAAATAACCCTAAGCCTAGAACTAAATAACTAGAATGAGGGAAATATACAACTCCATAGATATTTAAGTAGAAATAAATACATATAGACCCAAAAGAATATAGAGTGTAAATATATATTGTTTCCCATATTACATACAACTATATATATATAAATATATACATAAGAAACATCAATATAAATATATAAATTTCCATGTACTAGTATAAAAATCCATATAACTCCATCAATAGAACTATACAAAAATACAAGTTTGTACATATGCAGAGGACAAAACACAGATAGGAATATAACAACATTCATCTAGAAACAGAACTGGATACATATATATACATATTTGTAACTACATATATATGTATATACATCTACATACAGATATATATAACAGATATAAATACAGCCAGATACATATATAAATATATCTATACAAATAACAATCTTGGTATGTAACTATCCCTATGCTTATAAATATCTAAGCGCTCCTCTACACATTTATAAACAGAACTAAAGCAGGAGGGATTCCAGCCACCGATGGTCACAGGCTCTCCCTCGGTCCCTTCCTCCTGTGCAGCGCAGCCCTCCTGGACAGGGACAGCAGGTGGGACATCTGGGAAGCCAAGGGAACACTGAGTCAGTATGGGGACGTTTCCCTTGGCAGCACCTGCACTTGTGTCAGGGAAGAGAAAATCCCAGGAGGGTCAGAAAGCAAAAGCAGGCGGAGCGGGCCAGGCTGCTGTGAGTGCAGCCCCGGCGGGACTGTCCCGCAGCCCCCGGCAGCCCGGGGGGCACAGGCGGCACAGCTGCCGGGCCCTGCCGGCACAGCTGCCTTGCCCAAGGACAGCCCCTGGGCCAGCCGGGGCAGCTGCGCTGAGCAGCCCCAGCACGGGCAGGGCCGCTCCTGCCCAGCCGGGCAGTGCCCACGGCCAAAGCCCGCGCCACCCTCACCCCCAGCCTGCCTCGCCGGCCCTGGGGCCTCACCCAGGCTCTCGGGCGGCAGCAGCAGCAGCTCCCCGGTCACTGCTCTTGCTGGTGGCCTTCAGCTTCTCCCTGATGGCTCTCCTCACTCTCTGGATGTTCTCAGGGATGTTCAGGGCAGCTGTGGCAAAAGTGGAGGCTCTGGAATTGGTTCCAAGGCCTGGCAGAGCTGCAGTCCTGGACCCCTCTGTGCTCCCTGCTGGCTCCCTCCATCCCCTCAGCCCCGCCATCCCCTCAGCAAACCCGCAGCCCCCCAGTTCCTTCAGACCCCCACAGTCCTCTCACCCCACTCATTCCCTTCAGACCCATCCAGTCCCCTTACACCCCCACCCCCTTCAGACTCTGCCACTTCCCTGTCCTCTCAGACCCCACCATTCCCTCAGCTCCTCCACACCCCTCAGCCCCACCAGCACCTCAACGTCTCTGTCCCTTCAGTGTCACCTCTGCTCAGCCCCCTCAGCCCCCTGTGTCTCACCGTCCTTCAGCAGCTCCTCAGGGGACAGAGCCTGGGGCCACCGGCAGCTCCCAGCACTCCAGGGACACCCGGGGCTGGAACTGCTGCTCCGCCCGGCCCGGCCGCCAGCTCGGACCCAGCACAGGAAGAGGGGACAGAGGGGCACAGCAGGAAAAGCAAGAGGTGAGAGAGGGAGAAAAGCAGGGAAAGAGGTTAAAAAACAGCCTATACCTATACAAATACCAATGTATGTATCTAAATATCCATATATACCTATAACTACATCAATATAACTATGCACATTTATCAATAAAACTGTATGCATTTATAAATTATACTATACAGATGTCTAAACCTAACTACACATTCATAAATATATCTACATATCTGTAAATATATAGATCTCTCTATATATAAATCTAACAGTACAGTTCCATAAATATAACTACAGAGATATAAATACAACTATATAAATGTATAAATATTAACTACAGAATCTATTCATGTATCTATTGACAGAGGGATTGCACCTGCCCGATGTTCAAAGGCTCTCCCTCTGTCTCTTGCTCCCAGGCAGGGCAGCCCTCCTGGAATGGTAGATCACATGGATAACTGGGAAGCAAAGGGAAACACTGCGTCAATATTGGCCCTTGTGCATGTTTCCCTTTGGCAGCAATTGTCCTTCTATCAGGGATTGTAAAAGATGGACTTAAAGGCAGATTCTCACTTGAGAATTGGAGGCCTGCTCTTTAAAGAACAG
Source organism: Acanthiza pusilla (assembly GCA_036630365.1). Taxonomy (NCBI): domain Eukaryota; kingdom Metazoa; phylum Chordata; class Aves; order Passeriformes; family Acanthizidae; genus Acanthiza; species Acanthiza pusilla. Next base: position 415,549 of record JAXCHO010000155.1, on the reverse strand, counting down.
GGATCCTTCCAAGTTTTCCAATCTCTGAAAAATATTGAAATATCCCAATAAAACCTAAGCACTCAGAGTGCAAAGGTCACCTCTAAAAAAGCAGCCTCTCGAATGGAAACCTCAGCTTGGTACATGTCACTATAAATCTATAGAAACAGACCTAGAGGGAGAGAGGTTCCAGCTGCCCCATCTTCACAGGCTCTCCCTCAGCCGCTCCGTCCCTCGCAGAGCTGTCCTCCTGCAGGGGTGCAGCACATGGGCATGGAGGAAGGCAAGGGCTGCAGAGCCCTGCAGAGCTGCCAGGGAGCTCTTGCCAAGCCCTGACCAGCAGCAACCCTTCCCGGCCCTTGCCAGTGCCTTGGGCTGACTTGGGGCAGTGTGGAGGGAAAGGCAGGCAGCAGAGCCTGGCACATCCATACCTGAGCTTCTTGGCCTGCCAGAGCTTCCTGCACTTGTTCTTGCTCTGCCTTCCTCCTCTTCCTGTCTGGGTGGCATTCTGTGTCTCCTTTGCCAGCAACTCTGTGGAGCTCCTCTGGGTTTTTGGAGACAAAGCTGGAGGTGCCTAAAGCAGAAATGGTGGAGGTGAGAGGAGGCAAGAGACAGCCTGGAGAAGGAAAGCAGCAATTGGAAAATCACCCCCTTAGCTCCACAGAGAATGCGCTGCTTTACATCAGCCTCCTCTCAGCAGCACAGCACAGCTGCCCCCAAAGAGCCTGGAGGCAGCTGGGATGGGCTGGGGTGGGAGCAGAAGGCCTCACAAGGTGACAGCTCCCCGCTCCCTCTTTAACATGCAAGTATTTTGTATGCTGGTGAAGCAGTACCTAAAGCATTGGGCAAGCAACCTGTGCAGTTTTTGCTAGCATGTGTCAGTGTGGGGGGAGCAGGGAGGAAAAGAAGGCCCAAGGCTGCAGGGCTGGGCTGTCAGCAGGAGGCACAGCAGCTCCTCGGCCTCTCGAGAGACTGCCTGCCTGTCTGGGACAAAGCCTTGTGCCAGGCTTTGTGCAGCTGCCATACCTCTGCTTTTGGGGCCTCCAGCACCGTGGCCTCTCCTCCATCTTCCTGCTGGGTGTCTGGCACAGAGGGAGAGGCATCCACACTTCTTCTTCCCTGCGGCTCCTCCTCTGCTCTGTCTGCAGGCCCACTTTGCTCTTCCTGGCGCAGCTCTAGAAAGCAAAAGCACGTGCAGCCAAGCAATGTCTCGGAAGACAAGAACAAAGAAAGCTAAACTCACAGGGAAGCCCTATGCCACTTGTCTGCTGATGCGGAGATTGCAGGGACCCCCAAAGTGAGGGTGGGACAAGCCTCCCTTCCTGTTCCTACCTGTGCATATCTCTGTGGGTGCAGGTGACTCTTCCTGGCCAGCAGTCTCCTGCCAGAAGATGTCCTCCAAGTTCAGCATCATGTAATCCACCAGCACCTTCACCTGCACACAGGAAAGCCTTGCTCTCAGCCCTGGGGCCTGACAGCGTGCCAAGCAGCACCTGCCATCACTGCTGAGCCTTGCCTCTGCACACAAGGCACTGCCTCTTGCAGGGACAGCTCTTGCAGGCAGCTCCTGCTCCAGCCTTGGCTGCAGAGAGGCGCTGCCAGGCACAGGCACCTCTGGGCAGCCAAGCTGCCGTGGGCCGGCCAGGCTGCAGCCGGCTGCTGAGGACAGCATTACCTTGTCATTCTCGGCCACCATGGCCTCCAAGTTCAGCTGCTCCTCCCGCGCTGGGCTCAGCAGGCTTGGCCCCAGGCAGATGGCCAGGTTGCTGCAGCTCATTCGGCTGCTGGATGTGTGCTGGCCGATGTCTTGCAGCAGTGCCAGCAGCTGCTTGAGGGGGAGCAGGTTCTTGGCCACCCTGAGGGAACAGGAAGGCAACGTTCATCACCGGGACCAGGTGTCCCACAGATGCAGCAGAGTGGGGAAAGAGGGAAAAAAGCAGCATCTCCCTCTCAAATACCAAGACACCTACCTTGATATCCATGGACCTCCAACTTTGGTAAGAAAGGTCTCCAGAATGAAGAGGTGATCTCAAAACTTTGAACTATAATCAGCTGGAACTAGAACTAGAGGGAGAGGCACTCCAGCTGCCCCATCTTCACAGCCTCTCCCTCGGCAGCTTCGCCCCACACACAGCACTCCTCCTGCAGAGGTACAAGGACATGGCCATGGAGGAAGCCAAGGGCTGCAGAGCCCCTGCAGAGCTGCCATGGAGCTCTTGCCGAGCCCTGACCAGCAGCAGCCCTTGCCGGCCCTTGCCAGCGCCTTGGGCTGACTTGGGGCAGTGCGGAGGGAAAGGCAGGCAGCAGAGCCTGGCACATCCATACCTGAGCTTCTTGAGCTGCCGCAGCCTCCTCCATTCCCTGTATCTGCTGCTGCCTCTCTTCCTCCTCCTCCTTACTGTCTGGTATTCTCTGTCTCTTCTCCAGGCCTCTTCTTGTGGTCTTTCATTCTCTTTTCCTCTGCCTGGGGGTAGCCTGCAAGCCTTTCCATGCATGGTTGGATTAGCTAGGCATATCCAGGAATCACGAGGTAAGTCTCTTCTTGTTGGGGCATCTGGGAGCTGCTTTTACCTGCTTGACTCAGAAGAGCTCGTCAGGGCTTCAGCCTTTGTCTGCGACTCTGTGGAGGAGTCGCAGGTGCCTGGAGGCAAATCTGGAGGCACCTAAAGCAGAAATTGTGGAGGTGAGTGGTGGTAAGAGACAGCCTGGAGGAGTAAGGCATGGACTGCAAAATCACTCTCTTAGCTGCACAGAGCAGACGCTGCTTTGCATCAGCCCCCACTCGCACGGTACAGCTGCCCTCAAAGAGACTGGAGGCAGCTGGCATGAGCTGGCATCTGAGCACAAGGCCTCCCAAGTTGGCCATGACCTCCCCTGTGCTGCTTTAATATGACCATCTTTTGTTCACTGATGAAGAGCTGAAGCCTAAAGCTTTACAGAAGCAACCTGTCCAGTTTGCAGCAGCATGTGTCAGTGTGGGGGCAGGGAAGAGGAAAGGAAAGGAAAGGAAAGGAAAGGAAAGGAAAGGAAAGGAAAGGAAAGGAAAGGAAAGGAAAGGAAAGGAAAGGAAAGGAAAGGAAAGGAAAGGAAAGGAAAGGAAAGGAAAGGAAAGGAAAGGAAAGGAAAGGAAAGGAAAGGAAAGGAAAGGAAAGGAAAGGAAAGGAAAGGAAAGGAAAGGAAAGGAAAGGAAAGGAAAGGAAAGGAAAGGAAAGGAAAGGAAAGGAAAGGAAAGGAAAGGAAAGGAAGAGAGAAAGAAAGGAAGGAAGCAAGGAAGCAGGGAAGCAAGGAAGCAAGAAAGCAAGGAAGCAAGGAAGCAAGAGATGGGCTGTCAGCAGGAGGCACAACAGCTTCTTGGCCTCGTGAGAAAGTGCCCACTTGTCTGGGACGCATTGTGCCCAGGGTGTGCAGCTGACATACCTCTGCCTTTTGGGCTCTCCAGCACCACAGTCTCTGTGCTGTGTTCTTGGCGCATGTCTGGCAGTGAGGGACATGCACGGGGACATCTTTTTGCCTGGGGCTGCTCATCTGCTTGGTTTGCAGGGCCACTTTGCTCTTCCTGGTGCTGCAATGTCTGAGTTTCTGCTGCCACTCCTCTTCTTCCTCACGGGCTCATAGTCCCTGTCACGTACCCAGGCCTCTTCTCACTGTCATTTCCTTCCCTTCTCTTCTGCCTGGGGGTGCCCTGCAAGCTGTTACATGCAAAGTCAGATTAGCTAGGCATAGCCAGGAGTCACAAGCTAAGTCTTTTCTTGTGGGAGCATCTGTGAGCTGCTTTTACCTGCTTGACTCAGAAGGGCTCGTCAGGGCTTCAGCCTTTGCCAGGGACTCTGTGGAGCACTTGCAGGTGCTTGGAGGCAAATCTGGAGGCGCCTAGAGCAGAAATTGTAGAGGTCAGCAGTGGCAAGAGACAGCCTGGAGGAGTAAGGAATAATTGCCAAATAGACGCCTTAGCTGCATGGAAAAGACATTGCTTTGCATCAGCTCCCTCTCACTCGCACAGTACAGCTGCCCCCAAGGAGACTGGAGGCAGCTGGCATGAACTGGCATCTGAGCACAAGCTCCCTCAAACTGACTCTGCTCGCCGCTGCTGCTTTCATTTGCAAGTCTTTTTGCCAATCGTGAGGCACCTGCCTAAAGCATTGCAGAAGCAACCTGAGCAGTTTGCACTTGCATGTGTCAATGCAGGGGCAGGCGGGCAGGAAGGAAGGAAGCAAGGAATGGGAGAGGCTCCAGAGATGGGCTGTCAGCAGGAGGCACAACAGCTCCCTTGGACTCAAGAGGAAGTGCCTGCCTGTCCAGAATGCATTGAGCCCAGGTGTGTGCAGCTGACATACCTCTGCCTTTTGGGCCTGCAGCAGCGTGGGCTCTGTGCCATCTTCTTGTTTCCTATCAGGCAGAGAGGAGAGTGAACAGGGACAGCTCTGTGCCTGGGGCTCCTCATTGTCTTCGCTTGCAGGGCCACTTTGCTTTTCCTGGCGCAACTCTAGAAAGCAAAAGCACCAAAATGCAGCCAAACGATGCGTTGGAAGACAAGAACAAAGAAAGCTAAACTCACAGGGAAGCTCTATGCCACTTGTTTGCTGATGCGGAGATTGCAGGGACCCCCAGTGCCAGGCTGGGACAAGCCTCCCTTCCTGCTCCTACCTGTGCATATCTCTGTGGGTGTGGGTGACTCTTCCTGGCCAGCAGTCTCCTCCCAGAAGATGTCCTCCAAGTTCAGCATCATGTAATCCACCAGCACCTTCACCTGCACACAGGAAAGCCTTGCTCTGAGCCCTGGGGCCTGACAGCATGCCAAGCAGCACCTGCCATCACTGCTGAGCCTTGCCTCTGCACACAAGGCGCTGCCTCTTGCAGGGACAGCTCTTGCAGGCAGCTCCTGCTCCAGCCTTGGCTGCAGAGAGGTGCTGCCAGGCACAGGCACCTCTGGGCAGCCAAGCTGCCGTGGGCCGGCCAGGATGCAGCCTGCTGCTGAGGACAGCATTACCTTGTCATTCTCGGCCACCATGGCCTCCAAGTTCAGCTGCTCCTCCCGCGCTGGGCTCAGCAGGCTTGGCCCCAGGCAGATGGCCAGGTTGCTGCAGCTCATTCAGCTGCTGGATGTGTGCTGGCCAATGTCTTGCAGCAGTGCCAGCAGCTGCTTGAGGAGGAGCAGGTTGGCTGCAGGCAACTTCTTGGCCACCCTGAGGGAACAGGAAGGCAACGTTAATCACCAGGACCAGGTGTCCCACAGATGCAGCAGAGTGGGGAAAGAGGGAAAAAAGCAGCATCTCCCTCTCAAATACCAAGACACCTACCCCAACATCCATGGACCTCCAACTTTGATAAGAAAGGTCTCCAGAATGAAGAGATGATCTCAAAACTTTGAACTATAATCAGCTGGAACTAGAACTAGAGGGAGAGGCACTCCAGCTGCCCCATCTTCACAGCCTCCCCCTCAGCAGCTTTGCTCCATGCACAGCACTCCTCCTGCAGAGGTACAAGGACATGGCCATGGAGGAAGCCAAGGGCTGCAGAGCCCCTGCAGAGCTGCCATGGAGCTCTTGCCAAGCCCTGACCAGCAGCAGCCCTTGCCAGCCCTTGCCAGCACCTTGGGCTGACTTGGGGCAGTGCAGAGGGAAAGGCAGGCAGCAGAGCCTGGCACATCCATACCTGAGCTTCTTGAGTTGCCGCAGCCTCCTCCATTCCCTGTATCTGCTGCTGCCTCTCCTCTGCCTCTTCCTCGCTGGCTCATAGTCCCCGTCTCCTGCCCAGGCCTCATCTTGCTTTCGTTTTTGTCTCTTTTCCTCTGCCTGGGGGTAGCCTGCAAGCCTTTCCATGCATGGTTGGATTAGATAAGCATAGCCAGGAGTCACAAGGTGAGTCTCTTCTTGTTAGAGCATCTGGGAGCTGCCTTTACCTGCTTGACTCAGAAGGCCTTGTCAGGGCTTCAGCCTTTGCCTGTGACTCTGTGGAGGACTCACAGGCGCTTGGAGGCAAATCTGGAGGCATCTAAAGCAGAAATTGTGGAGGTGAGCGGTGGTAAGAGACAGCCTGGAGAGGTAAGGCACTGAGTGCAAAATCACTCCCTTAGCTGCACAGAGCAGATACTGCTTTGCATCAGTCCCCACTTGCATGGCACAGCTGTCCCCAAGGAGACTGGAGGCAGCTGGCATGAGCTGGCATCTGAGCACAAGCTCCCTCAAGTTGGGCATGACCCCCCTGCTGCTTTCATTTACAAGTATCTTGTCCACTGAGGAGGCACTTGCTTAAAGCACTGCAGAAGGAAACTGTCAGTGCAGAGGCACACAGGCTGCCAGGCAGGAAGGAAGAAAGGCAAAATCTCAAGAGGTGGGGGACAAAAAGTGTGCTTTTCCAGGATGTGTTGTGTCCGTGTTTCTGTCGCTGACATACCTCTACCTTTTGGGCCTCCAGCAGCGTGGCCTCTGCGCTCTCTTCTTGTTTGCTGTCTGGCAGCGAGGGCGATTCATGGGGACAGCTTTGTGCCTGGGGCTCCTCATCTGCCTGCCTTGCAGGGCCACTTTGCTCCTCCTGGCGCAGCTCTAGAAAGCAAAAGCAGCAAAATGCAGCCAAGCAATGTCTTGGATCACAAGAGCACTCAGAGCAAAAGCCACAAGCGAGCCCTGTGCCTCTTGTCTGCTGGACATGGAGATTTCTGGGAGCCCCAGTGCCAGGCTGGGACAAGCCTCCCTTCCTGCTCCTACCTGGGCATATCTCTGTGGGTGCAGGTGACTCTTCCTGGCCAGCAGTCTCCTCCACAAAGATCTCCTCCATGTTCAAGATCAGAAACTCCACCAGCACCTTCACCTGCACACAGGAAAGCCTTGCTCTCAGCCCTGGGGCCTGACAGCGTGCCAAGCAGCACCTGCCATCACTGCTGAGCCTTGCCTCTGCACACAAGGCGCTGCCTCTTGCAGGGACAGCTCTTGCAGGCAGCTCCTGCTCCAGCCTTGGCTGCAGAGAGGCGCTGCCAGGCACAGGCACCTCTGGGCAGCCAAGCTGCCGTGGGCCGGCCAGGCTGCAGCCGGCTGCTGAGGACAGCATTACCTTGTCATTCTCGGCCATCATGGCTTCCAAGTTCAGCTGCTCCTCCCGCGCTGGGCTCAGCAGGCTTGGCCCCAGGCAGATGGCCAGGTTGCTGCAGCTCATTTGGCTGCTGGATGTGTGCTGGCCGATGTCTTGCAGCAGTGCCAGCAGCTGCTTGAGGAGGAGCAGGTTGGCTGCAGGCAACTTCTTGGCCACCCTGAGGGAACAGGAAGGCAACGTTCATCAGCAGGGCCGTGTTGCCCACAGCTGTCCCCAGAGCTTGCCCCAGGCAGGGGTGCAGCCAGCGGCTGTGTTGCACAGCTCTGCCGGCGCTCTCAGCCAGCGGTCAGGGTCCCACGCTCCTGCAGGAAGGAAGTGCAGCATTGCTTCCCAGCTGCTGATTTGCCCTGCGCCCATGCGAGGGAAGGATCAGTGTGCATTGCCCCAAAATGGGAGTGCCAGGTGCCAAGAGCAAGGTGCCCGAAAACACAGCCTTTGAAGGAGACCACCCCCTTCCCAGCAAATGCCAGCTTTGGAGCAATGCCTGCTGCAGAGCTGTAACTGCTGCCCACTAAAGCTTACACTTTGAGCTGAGAGATCTTGTCCTCCCTGCTGGCCATCTGCATCGCTGCCATCCAGTCCTCGTAGAGGTCTGTGACGAGGAGCTTGGAGGGGATGCTTCTCAGGAAGTCCTGCAATGCCAAGGGCTGCTGGTGAGCCTTGGAGCCCATGGCAGCCCAGGCAGGAGCCTTTGCAGCTGCAGGGCAGGAGGGCTCACCTTTAGGACGACGGCCAGCAGCAGAACCGGCTGGCTTGCCATGTCGACGGGCAGGCCATGGTCCAGGGCCTGCCGCAGCTCCTGAACTGCCGTGGCTCTCTCCGCCTTGCGGAAGATGCCTTCTGTTGTGGGCCCTTGCTGGCGCAGGACAGCCAGCAGCTCCTGCAGGAGAGGCAGGAGGGCAGGGACATGCGTGAGGAGCTGGGCCGGTCCAAGAGCAGTGGCCAGGGCCAGAGCTCCTCCCCAGCCTGGGCTCCCTGCCTCCTGCCATCAAGGGGCTGGCAGCAGAAGGCTGAGCCACAGCTGAAGAGCCCTGTGGCCCATGGCTGGGGCCGTGCATGGGGACATTGGCTGTGCAGCAGCCGGACACAGGGATGGGCAGCCCCTGTGCAGGCTGCCTTACCTGGATGGGCCGGGGCAGCACAGTGCCGTCCTCTGCACAGATGGCTGCCAGGGGCTGCCCAAAGAGCGCCCTGCTGCAGCCGGAGCCCTCCTGCCCTGGAGCCCGGGCAGCCCCAGCTGGGCCCCGCCGCAGAGCAAAGGGCCATGGCAGCCACCTCCTCCTCGTCCTGCTGCTGTCACCACTAACGCTGCTCCCTCCTGCTGCAAAGGAAAACGGAACCAAAGCTTGTCACTGGAGACCACCAGGCCAGTGCTGTCACAGCCTGCCCTGCCCTGCCCTGCCTAGAGCGCTGTGCAGAGCCATGTGGCACCCCAGGCACACCCAGCTGGCAGCTGCAAGTGTGGCTGCGGCTCAGAGGCTCCTGAGAGCTGGCGTGGTGCTGGGATAAGCTGCCCCAGCCCTGGCCCTGCTTTTCTCCAAGCTGTGGGCAGCAGTGGATGTCCCCCTCGGGTGCCACACCTGCACAGCCACACTCAGGGGACAAGCGAGTGCAGCTCACTGCCAGAGCAGAGGCTGGCCTTTCCTCCCCAAACTCACCTGGGCAGCAGCCAAGTTGTCCTCCGTTGTCGGACAGGGCCGTGGCAGGCGCTTGCTGGGGATCAGCCTGCAAGAATCGAGGTTTGCTTGCAGAGCAGCCCTGCAGCACAGAGGGCCCCCGGCCAGCCGCCCCCAGCCCCAGCAGCCTGAGCGCGGCACACGGCTGGCAGCCTCTGCCCTGCGGCCTCTCTGCCCCGCACAGCAGCAGTGCTGCCGCTGGCAGCAGCAAGGACGTGCCGGCGCTGCCGCTGCCTCCCCATGCCTCTGCTCGCCCTGGGGCACCAGGGAGCCTTGCTTCCCTTCCCCGCACACGAGGCCACTGTGCTAGCCACGCCTCCCCGGCACCCAGCACAGCCAGAGGCCACAGTGGGCAGAAAGGCAGCTCTTCTCACCTTTTCCAGCTCGGCGAGCAGCCGCTCCAGCTTCCTGCCGCTCAGTGTCCTGCCCTGCGCAAGAGAGAAGCCGTGCCAGAAGGTGAGCAGCCGCGCCTCTGGGGCTGGGCGCTCGGAGAAGCGCTCGGGCACAGAGCCCGCAGCAGAGAGACACTCACTGCACGGCGGCCCTTCAGCTCCGCGGCCACAGCTTGGATGCTCGGCAGGCGGCTCACTCGGGCTCCGGGGCTCCTGTGGAGTGGCAAAAGGGACAGGCAGAGAGCCGGGTGAGCCCACAGCCGCCTGTGGTGCCTTGTCAGGCAGCTGTGCCCGACAGCTTCCCGCAGCTGCAGGGACAGCTCTCCCCAGCTGAGGAGCTGTGCGGCGGCTGCGGGAGCATCCCCTGCAGCAGCAGCAGCAGCAGCAGCAGCAGCAGCAGCAGCAGCAGCAGCAGCTTACCCCTGCAGTGCGCCCACCCACTGCTCCTTCAGCGCCTGGGAGCTGCAGGAAGAGAGGAGAACCAGCGTCAGGCCCTGCTGTTCCCCAGCACCCTGGGGGTCTACACGTGCGCCCGCATGCCCCTCCCAATGCCCAGGGACACAAGGGCAGGACCAAGCCCCGTGGTGGGCATGGGACAAAGGTGCTGCCCAAGCCCTGGCTCCCTGGGAGCTGCCAGAGCAGCAGCTTTTGCCCTTGCCTTTTGTCAAACCAAAGCTGACTGGGGGGGACACAGGCCACTCCCTGCTCCCGCTCTGCACGGAGGCCAGAGGCCATGGCAAGGCTGCCAAAGGCCTCCTGCTTCCCACGGCTGGCAAGCTCCCCTGCCCTGCCACGGCACGTGGCTCCACAACTCACCCAAGGGTGGCAATGCAGGAGCCGCTGGGCCAGATGAGGATGATGGAGGTGGCATCCTCATGGCTGCCCTCCTGCTGCTGCTCTTCTCTGGGCGGCACTGCCTCCTCGCCGCCGCTCAGCACCCACAGCTGGTCCAGGGCCAGGTGGAGCCGTGGGCGCAGGGTGGTGCCTCGGCTGCAGAGAGCAGAGGAAAGCAGTGAGGGGCACGTGGCCTCCCTGGCGTGCCCCGGGGCAGAGCCCTGGTGTGTCCCCCCCTTGCCCCCACCGCCCCCCAATGTTGGCACACACAGTGGTGCGTGGAGCCCCCAGGGGCTGGGAGGCTGGGGCTTAGGCCAGGCTGGCTGTGGTCTGGCCCAGGGACAGGGATGGGGCAAAGGCGACTGGGCCCTGAGGCTCTTACTGCAGCTTGGCGACCACCAGCTCATCCTGGAGGAGGAGAAGGCGCCTCTCACTCCTCTTTGGGCCGTGCCTCAGAGCCACGTCTGAGCTCAGCACGGCCTCGTCGCTGCTGAGAACCTTCCTGCAGAGCAGAGAGTGGCAGCCATGAGAAGGGCGGCCCCTTCTGCTGTGGCTTGCGGCCATGGCCGTGTGTCTCTGGGCTCTGAGGGAGCTCACCTGGAGACGAAGCAGCTCTTGGCCTGGCCCATCCTGCCTGGCACAGGAGGACCCTGGTCTCGCCTCAGAGACAAGGGCCTCTCGCTCACGGCGAGGCTTCCAAGCAGCAATCAAAAGTTGGGCTGGTGCCACTTGGTCAGAAATTCGCTTTCTTGCACTTTGGATCCACACAACAGACAGCTCTGGGCTGCTGCTGCCGCCTCTCGTGGACGCTGAGTCCAACTGACCAACGGTCCGAGCCCAACGGAGCCTGGCCTGGGCAGTTGGGGTGGGGCAGTGGGGGCAGGGCTTCCTGCCGGACCCGGCCAAAGGCGACTCTGCCCGCGGCAGCCCCGAGCTGGACACACACGAGGCCAAGGCTCAGCTCCCTCCAGCTGCTGCCAAGGCTGTGCCTCCCACTGGCCTGAGCACCATCAGCTGCCTTGGCCCCAGGGGCTCTTTGGCCCCTCCAAATCGCTCAGCCTGACCTCCAGCGGGACCTGCTTTCACAGCTACCTCTTCCCCAGCTTCTACTGCTGCAAGGGCTTCTTCCTCCTCCTCCTCCTCCTCCTCCCCGGCTGCAGGACTTGCCTCTTCTGCAGGACTTGCCTCTTCTGCTGCACATTCAGCTGCAGCACCTTCCTGGCAGCCCTTCTCCAGCCCCTCAAGGTTCCTCTGCCTGCCAGCAGCACCACCCCCCTCCTGCCCACCAGCCTCTCCCCTCTGCCTGCTCTTTGAGGGGACACTCTGATGCCAAAAGATTTTTGCTTTTTATATATTTTTCCTCAGTCTGTAGCTCTGTAGACTAGGATTGTGTCATTCTATCATTTCTTAGCTACCTGCAGTACTTCTCCTACCCTGTCAGGCAAACACATTCCTGGAATCCTAGTCTAATCTTGCTCCTTTAGTCAATCAAGGCTATTTCACTTCTCCATGTATTTAGATACAAAAAATGGGCAGCTAGAAGCAAGGCAGAGGCTTCAGTGGGCTCCAAACCAAGAGGGGGAATTACTTCATTAACTGTGCTTCTAATTCAGAATTCTTGCCAATCGTGCTAATTGGAGAAACTGATGAAAGTGCCGAAGCCCTGTCTCACGTGTGCATTTCACCAGGAGTGCACCTGGAGGACTGTCAAGATACAGTAATGGCTTTTTAGCATCTGAATCTTGTTTGGCTCTTGATTTTCAGGGCTCCAAGGCAACAGCTCAGCCAATCAGCTGCATCACTCAAGGGCAGCAGCGCCTGCAGAGGACAGCACAGGGCGGCCAGGCCTGCACCTTGCTAGCAGGCAAGCTCTGCCCAAGGCCTCAGCAACTCAGGGGGAAAGCCACATCCCTTTTGGCCATGAGGCACCCAGTGCTGCTCCTCTGCATCCCCCTAAGTCCCAGTGCAGGCTGCCCAAAGGCTCCCAGTTTGCCTGAGGATGGCCCATCCCTTGCGTGTGCTGCCGGGACGGGTGCCTCAGACACAGGGGCACAGGGGCTGTGCTGTGCCCTCGCTTGCTGCGGGGAGAGCCCCCAGGCCACCTTCTTAGGCGACACCTTGGCTGCGCTCACGGTGCTCGCAGCGGCAGCAGGAGGCTGCCTCCGGCTCTGGAGGCCAACGCTAAAGCTCAGGGGTGGCTCTTGATGGGCAGGTGATTTCCCCATGCTCAAACCCAAAAAACAGGACACGAGAAAGGCCTAGAAGCATAGAGAGCTTTGGGTTGGCGTGTCCTGAAAGAAGTGAGATGCCCTCGTGCACTGGGGCTTGCTTTCCTTGGCTGACTTTCCCCATGGCAGGTGGAGCTTCCCTTAGCAGCCCTTGCAGTGCCTTCTCCCTGAGCGTGGGGCTCTGCCGCCTCCCCAAAGCCTTGGAGGCTTTGCTGCCGCGCCTTTGCTCACCTGGGGATGGGCGGGGCACGCCTGCCTCTTGTCCCCCAGCCCCCATCATCACTCCTTGCCAAAAGCCTCCCGGATCCTAAGGCGCACATCTGCTAAATGCTCCAAATAACACAAATCCACAGCCGCTTCAGTTTCAAAATGCCACGGTTTGCACATTGCTACAGCGGCGCTGCCTAGAGAGAAGTGCACCAAAGCCAACTTCCCTTGAAAAAGGCAATTTATTACAGCTCACCAGGACTGCACTGCTTCTATACAATTAACAAGTTCTGTTCCTAGCTTCCTACAGATTGTTCCATCTCTGCTGACTACATGGGAAGATACAAACACCAGTTCACACCACCTAATGTCAAACAGGTTACAGGGTTGCGCCTATTCAGATCCATGTTGGGATAGAAAGAGACAAACACCCATCGCAGTCTCTAAATCCCCACAGAGTTAGAACCAAACTGTACAATGCAATGCATGCTTCCATAGACACTCATACATAGATAAAACTGTACTACGTGACACATGTTTATGTAGAAATTTATGCAGAGATCAACACAACTATCGGTGGTGTGTAAATATATTTTCATCTCTATAAAAATGGCTGTACACAGCAAAAAAAGGAAACAGGACTATACAAACATCAAAGCACCCATCGATGCCTCCATAGCCCTGTAACAAAAGACATAAAACTGTGTAGCTGTACAACTTGTTATGCACCGAAATAGAACTGGAGACAGACAGAGACATAACGATACGCAGGCACACCGATAAAGCCGGGACATGGAGGGGTAGAGCAAGATACACAGGGAACCCAGCCGGCCCAGTCCAGGAATGGGCCAAAGAAGAACATATCGCCCCTCTTGGAATGGCTTGGGGATGCTCTGATGGGAAATTGGATTTGCATTTGTCATTAGAACAACATGCTGGGCTTAGGTGTGGAATTGGAATCCCCTCCTTTGGCCCCAGACGCATCTTTACTTTCGCTAAAGTGTCTAGAGAACGTTGTCGGGAAGAGGGAGACTGATAGAACGTCACTGTGGCAGTGGTCCCTCTGCAAAGGCAACACAAAGGGCAGAATGAGCAATTAAGGGAATTGACTTTCCAGATTACTATACCACTGGACAAAAAATAATCCCTACTCCTGGAAAATGTATTTACTCCCTATGTCACCTTAAAAAGAAATTTGTATTAGAAGATATTACCTGGCCATTAAAGGTATTAAGCAATAAAGGTCTCACAACATGCATTGGGAGAATTAAACACCCAAGTCCAGCAAACTACTAAAAGGACTTTGCAAAACAGATTAGCCATGGATATGATATTGTTAAAGGAACAAGGAGTTTGTGGAATGTTGAATTTGACAGAAACTGAGTGTTGCAGAACAATTCATAATGCCTCTACCTCCTCTGAGGAGGCACGAGCTAAGATGAGAGAAATAAGGAAGCATAGCAGAAATTTGTTTCATGCAATGCAACCACGAGAAGTGTTTGATAGTTCATGGGTCACTACCATCCTAGAGTCTCTTGGGCTCACAGGGTGGGGAAGATGGTTAGCTCCAACTGGAATAACAACTGTCACTGGAATTGTGTTCCTAATTGCTGGCATTGGCCTGGTTGAATGCATGATACAACGCTTGCTCCTTTCCTTCTCTCCCTCTGTACACTGCATTCAAATCACCACTGACAGCAGACAAAAAAGGCTGACACTCCAAATGGAGGCAAGCATCAGCTTCAGCTCAACTGTTTATTATCCTGCAGTACAGTCTTTTATACCCTCTTTGCCACACCCATAATAGGTGTACCTTGTTACCTTACGGTTGGTTAGCAAACTCTCCACACATGTCCTTTCTGCTTGGTTCCCTTATAAGGTCGTTTATTTCTCTTGTTTATTACTCTTCTTCTCTTGATAAGCTGTAATTTGTCAAGATCTAGGTGTCCCCCAGCCTTTTCCTATCTTACCACACACCACCACCGAAGAAAGTTACATCGGTGTCTCGTGAAATAATGCCAAATCACAGGCTGGGATGTAAGAGCCTGATAATAAGAGAAAGGCTTCAAAAAGTGCTTCGTCATTATGTCTGCTTTGCTCCCCCCACCCTGTCTCAGCAGCAATTAAGGTAGCACAGAGTGCTGGTGACCTATCCTATGCTTTTTCAGGTAACCTTAGCTTTTTCTAACTTTTCTCTACTTTTTTTTTCTTTCTCTTTGCCTCTCTTACTATTAACTAAAAAGATACGCATTTTTTGGCATCAAATTTAATCTCAATTGGTTTTTATCTCATTTTTTGAAAATCCTTTCAACCTTCAAAGTTCTTTCTGTTTTATGCACAGACACTTAATTTTGTTTGCTCATCTGTGTTTAAACCAGTTTGTAACAACCATCTAATTGATGATGGAGTACACACAAAGTCCTTTCCCTCAATTTCTGGCAAAATATCTGTGAAGATGTGTCCAAACTTTAGGGAAAAGCCCTACATGTTTCAAGGGTCTGTGTAGGAGACTTCTGCCTCTGTGAAAGTTTGTGTAAATTTTAGAGTTTATAAGGTGAAGTGTCTGTCAGTCAGAAATTCCAGCTTATTTCCCGACATCTTGCTCTCAAGGCAAGTTGTTCCTTGTCAGCAGGGATGTTTATTGTATCTCATCTCTCCGGTGCCAGAAATAACTCCTTTACCAGATGCCTATCCGACCTGGGTTAACTCACCCATTCAAGTGAGGGGGAGAATGCCCGGAATTATCGCACCCGCTGATCGAACAGATGAGCTCTGCTGTGGTAGGGGGAAACGTCCTGCCACAGTCTGCTGATCCCAGAGCCAGCCAGGTTGTGCTCTGTGTTCCAAAGACTGTTCAGAGTGGGCACAAAAAGTGCTGCGTGCACAGCGGAGAGTCCTGGAAGGTGCTCCCAAGAACATCCTGCTGCGGCAACAGGGCTCTGCTCTCTGGCTGGGAACAGCCTGGCTTTGCTGCCGTGACCGCAGGCAGGAGCTGAGGCAGTGCAGAGGCAGCAGGCAGCTTGTGTTTGCAGAGGGCCTGGGGCTGTCCGTCTGAGCCTACACCTGGAAACACACTTGGGGCAGGGTGAGCTAGAGCTGGAGTGCCTGTTCTGAAAGGACCAGAAGTAATTCAGCCTTGCCAGGGATTCTTAAGAGCGTGTTGGTGTTCCCCAGGAAAAGTTGCCATTTGGGGCAATGCCTTTGGAGGAAAGGGGCTTGCTTCTCAAGGCAAGTGCTTCCCAAGGAGCTGCCAGTGAGGCAGGTGCAACTGTCTCCCTGTGGCTCCCTGTGGTCCTTTCAGTCCTTGAGGCCTGTTGCACTTGGCAGAGGGGCAGGGGAAGGGAGAAGGCTGCAAAGAGCAGCTTTGGCATCCTCCCGCACCTGGGGAGACCAAGCCAAACAGCTGCAGCAGGGTGTGTTACCCCCCTTTTGAGAGAGCTCTGAGCAGGAGCACCTCTGTCCAGCTGAGAGCCCCGAAGCTCTCTTGGAGAGCTGTGAATTAAAAGCCCTTCATGCACACCCTTGTCCCATCTTACCTGCCTGGTGTGTTTAAAGTCTTGGCAAGACACATTTGCCTCTTGCTTGGCAGAAGCTGCTCTGGGCCAGGGCCAGCACAGAGCTGGGCTCTGTGGGCAGGCAGCGTGGAGAGTCTTGGCTGAGCTTGGTGTGTCCCTGGCCTCAGAAAAGGCTTGCAAGCTTTGGCTCCCAGAGCGTCCTGCTCATGGGCTCTTGCTGTGCATCCTGGGGAGCACAAGGCAGGCATTTCTGGCAGCTGGGCATTAGCAGGCCTTCAAATGGGGCATGTTCTTGAGCAAGGCCAGCTGAGATCCCCTGAGAGGAGCTGAGTGCTCCTTGCTCCTCTCTGCTGACACGTGAGCGTTTGTTGCTTTCGGGGTGACCCAGGCTGTGTGAGGGGCTGCTATGCGTACACGAGACAGCCAGTCCTGTCCCCCTGGGTCACAGCAGTGCCTCGCAGCAGTCCTGCACGCACGTCAGGTCGCTGGCCAAGAGAGGCCCTGCAAGCTGAGGCAGCAGATTTGAAGCTGGCGCGGGTACCTACAGGTCAAGCACCACGGTGTTCCCTCAGGATACACCAGCGCTGAGAGGTCTCCCCAGAGCTGACTGGTGCCTCCCACAGCTGGTGGCACCAGGTGCTTTCCTGGGGAATGTTCTACCTGCCCCTCTCGAGAGTAAAGAGGGAGCTGCAGAAAGAGCTTGCCACGCTGCTCTCGATCCTTTACCAGCAGTGCTGCTTAACTGGAGAAGGCTGAGCTGAGCGGAACTGTGCAAATGTGACAGCCATGCCCAGGAAGGGTCACAAGGATGACCCAGGAGCCGTAGGCCTGGCAGCCTGAGCTGGGTAGCGGGGAAGGCCTTGGAGCAGATCCTCCCGAGTGCCATCCCACGGCACGTGCAGGGAACCAGGGGCTCTGCTGGAGGCTGGGAAAGCTCTGCGCAGGGATCGGGCCAGGTGGGGGTGTTGGGAGGGTGTTGAGGGCTTCTGTGCGGGGCTTTGGGGGCTTGGTGTTGGTGGGGGTTTTGGGGAAGGAGTTGTCTGCAAGGTGAGAGGCCTAGGCTGCAATTTGATTCAGTTTGAAGGCAGCATCTGTGGTTTTGCTCAGCTTTGGTTATGGAGGGCAGAAAGAATATCTGGGACGTTTTCTCTTAGTGGTCCTGATTCTCATGCAGGGAAGAAAAGGGGAGAGTTGTACTGTCTTGACCAATTCGATATCTGTAGCAGGGGGAGGATTAGCCTTTTTGCAATGTACTCATTTGTTTCGGGTACTTATGTAACAGTGAGTGGACTTTCATTCCTTGACAGCTTTTATTCCTTAATAGAATTATCATATTATTATCCCTTCATAGAAAACTATTTTCAAACCAAAGAATGGCTATTTTTTTTGGCTCCCTTTAGTGCTTATTTTTTTGTAGGTGACTCCCAATGAATGACATCAAGGCTAATGTGTTGCTGCTTTGAGATGGGATGCAAATCTTTTACGATCTCTGGCCACAGCAATTAATTTGGGAAGTTTGCAACTGCTTTGAAGTACTTGAGTTGAGCAATGGGAAGTAAAGCTTTCCTGAATTTAGGATTATTAATTGCAAGATTTTTCTACGCCTTCACAGCAAGGATGTTTTTGTGCTGCAGGAAATCACTTCAATGAGAAAATAATTCCAGCATGAAGGAAGAGTTTCTGACAGAAACCAAGTGTTGCCACCACTTGCCCCAGCTGCTCCTGCCAACAGCCACCTGCGGGAAGGAGCACAGACACCAGTGCACCAATGTTGGCTTTGGCTGCCCTGTGGCAGAGAAGCCCCCGGGGACACAGGCCTCTGGGGCAGGAGATGGCACTGGCACTGCCAGGGCTCGGGGGGTGGCAGATCTGCTTGGGCAGGGACTGTGCCACACCTGCTGATTTCAGTGCCCCCCGGGCCCCAGGTGTCAGAGCGGCATTGGTGCCCTGGCCCACACGTTCCTTGTGTCTGTCACAGCCTCGTGTTGAGGATGGCCAGCAGCCGGGACTTGTCCCAAGGAGGCTGTGCCAGCTCCTGTGGAAGGCCCCGTGCCCTTCCTGCTGCGGCTGCGTCGGCAGCCTTGGGGGCTCCTTCTGATAATCCAGGAGCTTCCCAGCAGATCCACGGGCTGCCCGGAGGATCCAGAGCTGCCCGGGTGCTCCCGGACGGGCTCGGACGATCACGATCCCAGCCCTGCTCGGGCGATCCCAATCCCGGCGCTGCCCTCAGGACGATCCTGATCCCGGCGCTGCCCTCAGGACGATCCCGATCCCGGCGTTGCCCTCAGGACGATCCCGATCCCGGCGCTGCCCTCAGGACGATCCCGATCCCGGCGCTGCCCTCAGGACGATCCCGATCCCGGCGCTGCCCTCAGGACGATCCCGATCCCGGCGCTGCCCTCAGGACGCTGTTCGCCCCCGCGGCCCTCAGGGCAGGAGGAACGGAGGAGCCTGAGGAGAGGGCGGGCGCAGGGAGGCCTTGCTTTCGTTTGGCTTTGTTTCTTAACGTCCACACCTGTTTGAGCTGCGAATAAAGGACTTTTCCTCAGTGCACTCTGTCTGCCCGGGAAGTGGCACAGCGCCATGGGGCTGGGCTGGCAGCGGGCGGGCACAGCCCGAGCTCCTGGCATTTCAGGCTCCCTGTGGCAGCAAGACACTGCATTAGAACTTAGAAATCCATTTAATGAACACCTCAGTGACTAAGCACCACCACTTTGGGGTGACCACATGGCAGGGAATTGATCCCAATGGGGCTGGGACCCTCCCTAGTTCGCCTTCTAATACAAGCCCAGGGAGCTCGGCCTGTGAAAAGCACTTGGGATCAGAAACAAGCACCTTCTGCCAGGGTCCTGCAGGGAGGCAGCAATGGCAACACGAATTTGCCCAGGGCGCTTTGCCTCAAGCACCTCTAAGGACACCTCTGCCCAGAAAAGCAGCAGGCAGGGAGGGGAAATATTCGTAGGCATTGAAAGACTGACTCCTTTAGCCAGTGCTGCTGTTCAATCAAAATTACAGGATCAGTTCATATCCCTTCAGAGCTGACCCAAAGGGGATCCTGACCACAATCACGCCTAAGCCCAGCTTCAGTCATGACTTCCCAGCAATTCACAGCATTTCAGCAGTTCATACCTTCTATGAGATGAACCAATTCTGGTATTCTTAGACAAAAGCTACCACAAGGAAAAGGCACACTTGAAAGGGTTTTCAGTGTTTTACTGATAACCACTTTGGAAAGGAAACTTTTGGAATTCAACTAAAGCCAAAGAGACACTGAAATACTCCAGCTCGTTGCAGGTATTTGCTCTCCAAGGCTGCAGTAAGGCTGGTCCAAGCTCAAACTCCCTGAAATGCATCTGTTGTGGACCTTGAGTCACCAGCTGCTGATTTCCACCTAGGCTGACTCAGGAATAGGCTGAGAGGTGAAGGCACAGGGACTGGAGAACTGTCCTTTCTTAACACGCTGCCTTCCTTCCCCAGCGCTTGTGTTGGGAAGCCTGTGCTCAGGGGCACCTTGGAACAGGACTTTTCCTGTTTAGAACCCCTGCAAATCACCAGCAATGCCATGGGCTGCATGGGCATACAGAGGAGAAGGATCTCTCCTCAAGTGTGCCCTAACAGTGTCTGCAGGAGAGCTCCTGGCAGAAGCTGCCGAGTACTCCTGGAGCTTTCTAACTATTCCCAAATAAAACTCACCCTGCAGTCAATGATAGCAGAGATGTGGTCTGTGAGGATTGAATGCTGGAGGAAAAAAGAATTGTTACTCTCTAACCTGTTTAATGTTCAGAGAAGAAAATCCTGTTGTTCCCTCTTAACTGTGTTTTTCCTTCTAAAATACGAACTTGCTGTGGTCAGTTTGATTTCAAGTGCTGATGGTTCTATATCTCTTAAGATACAGTAGATACACTAAGAACAAAATATCCATTTACTTTCTTTTCTTTTTTTCTCTCCTAGCAAATGCTTTGTCCCCTTGCTTTAGCGAAATGTTATAGGCCTTAAAATTCCCATGAAAGAATATATTTATGGCTTCAAAGTGATTTTAGTGATCTTTTCTGTGCAGGTTTAATTCTGCCACGTATTGCAGTCCTCAGTTGTTCCAAACTTAAATATTTCCCCTCTCACAGGGATTCTTTTTTTTTTTTTTTTTTTAACCCAGCACTAGAAGAGTCGAACTGGCTCTCTTTTTCATTTGGTTAAATTGTTTGGGCTGAATTGAAGGTACTTCTGGGTGGTATGGGGAGATGAGTGATTGGCATGGTGCTTCCACATGGTGTGGATATTGGGCAGCAAGGCAGGGACAGGCTGCGCTGAGAAAACAAAAAAGGGAAGGGAACCAGAAACATTCAGAAATGTGAAGCCATTCTCCTGGCCCACACTCCTGCCAGGCTTCCAATTGTCAGTGTCAACACGTAGGTGTATGGAGTCTTTAACACGACCCAAAAGAACACAGAAAGCTGCAAGGGTCTGGGCTCTGCAGTCCCTCTGCACTACGAGGCCGGGCAGAAGGAGCCATTGATGCCAGAGGTGCTCCCAGTCTCAGCTCACTGCCAGCCTGCACAGCTGAGTGCTCTGCAGGGACATGGTGAGAAGAGATTTCCCTTGAAGCCAGACCTCCCTGTGCTGCCTTTGCCTGGGGCAGAGTCCATTCTCCTCCCCAAGGCTGCTGTGGGGCTGTGTTTGGGATCGGTGCTGGAAGTGGTGTTGGGAACATGGGGTTGTGCAAGAAGTGTTGGGAACACAGGGATGTGCTCACACAGAGCCAGGGCCTTTCCTGCTGCTCAGCAGCGAAGGGGACACCAGGAATTGGCAGGGGACACAGGCAGGACACCAAGGGAAATTCCAGCCCCTATGGCATCATGCTCAGCAGGAGAAAGCAAGCAGCCAGCAGCTTCTTTGCAGTGAGGGCCTTTGCTGCAGGGTGAAAGTGCTGCTTTGGCAGGGAGGAGGCAGACAGCTGAGAGCTGAGCTGCTCTATTGGACTGGCACCCAACGTGCGGCAGGCTTAGCGCAGGTTGAATTCTTTTCTTTTAATGCTATGGGGCAGTCTCCGATTTTCACCTGGAGCCGGAGAAGAAAACAGCAAGAGCCCTGGTGACGAGGGCACGGCGCCGGGCTCGGCGCCACTGCCCACCCCGAATCTAGTGAAGAAGCTAAAAGTGGCGGTGGCTTTGGCGTGGCTGCGGGAGGAAGACATGCTCCGGGACTCAGCTCACGCCGCGCAGCGCAGCGGTCGGTGCTGGCCCGGGGCGCGCGGGGGCCAGCGGGGAACGGACAAAGCGGGAACGGACGGACGGACACGCGGACAAACGGTCCCGGCCCTTCGGCAGCAGCGGCAGCGACGGCGGCAGCGGCAGCAGCGGCGGCAGCGGCGGCGGCAGCAGCGGCGGCGGCAGCAGCGGCGGCAGACTATTGCGGGTCTACGGACCCGCGGCACTCCCTGCTCTTTTTCCTCCTCTCCCTTCCCCGGTGTCCGCACCCTCCCCGCGTTCCCTCGCTTGCTCTCACCCCTCCCTTTCCCGGGCTCCCTCTCCCCTCCGGGCGGGGCCATGCGCCCGGCCCGCCCCCGGCCCCGGGCGGGGCTGTCCCGTCCCCGCCCCCGGGCGGCACGCCGCGCTGTCGCCTCGGCGCGGCTCTCGCAGGCCTGGCTGTGGCGCTGCTGGGCGGGCATCAGTGGCTGGGCCTGGCGCAGCATCGCCCGTTTCTGGCTGCGCCTGCCCGGACCTCGATCCCGGCCCCGGCCCCGGCCCCGGCCCCGGCCCCGGCCCCGGCCCCGGCCCCGGCCCCGGCCCCCGCCCCCGCCCCGGCCCCGGCTCATCCCGGGGCCCCAGGAGGTCACACGCGGCGCGGCCGCTCCCGCCGCCTCGGCTGCGGCTTCCCCGGCCCGAGCTCCGGCGCTCGGCAGCGCGGCCGCCGGTCCCGAGACGCCGGTGCCCCGTTCGGAGGGGGATGCTCGGCCCGGGGCGGTTGACAGGCGGTCGGGGGCCGTGTGTGGCCCCGGGCCGAAGGCTGAGAGCCGCGTCTCGCCCGCAGGGACGGCGCAGGAGGCCCTGCAGGAGCGCTACCGGCTGGGCTCGCTGCTGGGGCGCGGCGGCTTCGGCAGTGTCTACTCCGGGACGCGGCTGGCGGACGGCGCCCCGGTGAGTGGCGGGGCGGGCGGCGGGCGGAGAAGGAGGAGGAGGAGGGCGGAGGAGGAGGAGAAAGGTTGGGTGGGGCACGGCAGGGCGGGCGCTGAGCTGAGGCCGCTGCTCGCATTGGCTTGCAGGTGGCCATCAAAAGCGTGTCCCGGAGCCGCATCCGTCATTGGGGCGAGCTGGTGAGTGAGCGGGGCCAGCGGGAGAAAGCGGGGCGTGCCGGGCCCGTGGGGGTAAGCCGGGGCCCGGCAGGCTGGATAGGCGCCAGGACGCCTTGAGGGAGGAAGGGAGGGAGGCAGGGAGGCAGGGAGGCAGGGAGGGAGGGCATGGGCTCAGCGGACGATGCAGAGCTGGCTGAGGGCTTGCAGAGCCCCGGCTCGGCCTCAGCCCCACTGACGGCATGGTGCTCCTCCCGCAGCCCGACGGCACCAGCGCACCCCTGGAGATCGTGCTGCTGCACAGGGTGTCCACAGGGTTCCGTGGCATCGTCCAGCTGTTGGAGTGGGTTGAGCTCCCCAACAGCTTTTGGATGGTGATGGAGCGCCCGGAGCGGTGTCAGGACCTCTCCCGCTTCATTCGGGCGCGGGGCTTCCTGTCCGAGGAGGTGGCGCGGGAGCTGTTCCACCAGGTCCTGGAGGCTGTGCGGCACTGCAGCAGCCGCGGGGTCCTGCACAGGGACATTAAACCAGAAAACATCGTCATCGACCTGTGCACTGGAGAAGCCAAGTTGATCGACTTTGGCTGTGGCACCTACCTCCAGGACGAAGCATACACCCACTTTGCAGGTGAGCCCAGCCAGGAGTCCGCTCCCAGCATCTCGGGGCCGAACATCAGAGGGCCACATTTGGGTGTGGCACCAAGGATTGTCCCTTTTGCTGCCAGTCATGGGCTTGACTTTTTAGCCACGTAGCTCTTGAGTGGGGGTGAAGGACAAGGGGGGAGCCGCTTCCAGCCCTGCTGAGAGCCTTCGCCACCCACTCTGCCCAGGACCGGGGCTGGGGCTGGGGCAGAGGCAGACAGCCCGAAGGAGGAAGGCATGGCTTTTCCCCACCACTGAGTGGCTTTTTCCTTGGCATGCCATGGCTGGGCCTTCCCATGGCTTCTGCTGCCCTCTTCCAAGCCCAGTGGCTCCTTGTACAAGCCAAAGTTTGTACACGAGTCCCAGGTGCTGGCCAGAAGGCAGCAGGTCACACGGCGTGGCCGCGTGCCCAGGGATGCTGGGGCGAGGCTCTGGCAGCAGGCAGCGTTGCCCTGATGAAGTGTGTGTGTATTCCATAGGAACACCAGCCTACAGCCCCCCGGAATGGAACCACTTTGGGTGGTACCACGGCGAGCCAGCTACGGTCTGGACCTTGGGCATCTTGCTGCACCAGATGGTCTGCGGGAAGCACCCTTTCAGCAAGGGCCGAAACATCAGCTGGGGCCAGCTCTCGCTGCCACAACGGCTCTCTCAAGGTGCATCCTCATCTCTGTGGCACGGGGGGGAATAGCAGGGCTGGGAGACAGCAGCGGGCTCACGAGCATCCCGCTCTGGCAGCTGCTGAGGAGGTGTCCTGCTCTCCCGCTCTCCTCCAAAACAGAGAATCCGTGGGGAAGTTTAGGTACAGCTCTGAGCATATCCAGCATAGGCTGGGCATGATCAGCAGTAGTGGGGCAAAGTGGACAGGAGCCTTCTCCAACTGACCAGCGCTTTCTGCTTTCTCTCCCCAGAGTGCCGAGAGCTCATCTGGTGGTGTTTATCCTTGCACTCCTTGGACAGGCCTTCCTTGGAAGACCTGTTCTGTGATCCTTGGATGCAGGATATTCATCTGCCGTAGGAGAAGGGAGAGAGCCACATGGCCTGTTGGATCCATGAGTCTGGTAAGTGGCAGCTGCACACAAATCCCTTGGCAATAAAAATCCAAGAAACGCAGCCTTTTTTGTCATGCCTGTATCACTGAGCAGGGGCCATGAGATGGGGACACACAGCTCTTGTGCTGGAGCTGAGCTGCTCTTCCCGGCACTGCTGGCCACCATGCAAGCTGCTTTTGCTTGTCCTGCTTCACGGGCTTCAGCTGGGGCCCTGGGCAGAGCACTGACAGCCTGGTCTCTCACACCCCCAGGGAGGAAGGAGCCCCTGGAGAAGCTGCACCAGGTGGGGCTGCCGCTGGAGACATCGAGGACGACACCAAGGATGACAAGCTCTTCCTCGACCTGGCCCCCGGTAAGCTAAAGACAATGGACTTCGATTGGGGCACCTCCTTCAGAGCCAGGCTCCCCAGGGAATCTGCAGATGAGTCCACAGCCAGGAGGATGCTCCCACCTCTGGGCACTGCACAGCCTGGCCGGGTACCGCCCTTTGCTGGGGCAGGTGCCACTCATTCTGCGGTCAGCTGCCAGGCTGCTTTTTGGCAGCACTGGGGCCATGGGCTGGGCTGGTTCCCAAGTGGGAGTCAGCCCCTGGCCCTAGCAACAGCCCCCAGCACCCACCGTGCCCTGGGCTGGGGCTGGGGCAGCCAGCCCGACACAAACAAACATGGGGGGAGCAGAGCTGGGCCTCCCGAACCTGTGCCCTTTGGGCTGCTTTGGTTTGCAGGCACGGAAGGGCTCGGGCTGCTCCCCTCGCCTTGCCGGCTTTGGGTTCCCATTCTTTTTGGGAGGCAGTGCAGGGGGGAAGGAAGGGAGAAAACATGGGTTTCCCTCCGCCATGGGTGGGTTTGTCCCTAGCATGTCGGGGTTGGGCCTTCCTCAAGCCCCTGAGAGAGATAAGATTTTACCTTTATTCTATTCGCTTTTCAGCATCTGTAATCTATTTTCATTCCTTTGTTTGTTTGGTTTTTTTTAAAGGAAGCATTCTAGGCGGTGTCCAGTCGGGATCGTGAAGTGCTTGGGAGCAGCTGCGGCGTGGATGGGACGTGCCCTTGGAGGAGGCAGAGGATGTCGTTCGGGACCAGCTTTTCGGCTGGAGGTGGATGGCGTGAGGTGGGTGCCCATCTTCTTGGCCTGCCTGGGCTAAGGGCGTTTGGGAGATAGCAGCGAGCACGGCAGCATCCTGCTCTGGGCAGCTGCCGAGGAGGTGCATCTGCCGTGGCTGGCTGTGGGCGCTGGCACATGTCCTGCCCTGCCGCTCTCCTCCCGAAGGCAGCAGTGCCGGGGAGCTTTGGGCACCGCGCTGAGTGCAGCCAGCATGGCCTGGCTACTGCAGGCCCTTGGCACAAGGGCCACAGGAGCCTTCAGCTGACGGGCGCTTTCTGCTTCCTCTCCTTCCAGCCGAGCTCCAGCGTGGATGCTGATGCTGCTCCGGGCTCCGCCAGGGCTCTGCTGCGCCTCAGCACCGCGCCGGAAGAAGCAGAAGAGGAAACGGTGCACACCGCAGCAGAGACTGGCCTGCTCATTTTGGCAATGCAGCTCAAGTGTGCAGAGCGTCCACCTCCAAGGGGAAACACGACACCCCCCAAAAAATAAACTTGTTCAATACCTTCTGAAATGGTATCAATCTGCCATGACCCCAAGTGCCATTTTTCAGCTGCCTCAAGCTGTTTCTCGGAGCAGTTCTCTCCCCCACCAGCCTTTCACTTCACAACTGCTCCCTGTTTTCCCCCAGTGAGTTTCCAGCTCATCACAGTCTCCATCACACCATAGCCTTCCTTGATTGCACCTCACTGCCAGGAAGAGCAAGCCCCAGGTTTGGGGACTCCTGCTGTCCTTGGCTGAAGAACAGCAACGTTTCAGGGCTCAGGTGAGATTTTAGTGTCATCCAGAGCTGCTCTCCAGCCCTCAGCTGGCCTCGCTGCTGGGTTCCCAGCCTCTTTTTCCTCGTCCTTGCACCAGGATGAGCTCTGTACATCCCCTTGACCCTCCACACTCTGCCCAGCGCCCCCACCCAGCTCGGTTAGGCTGAAGCTGATGCCTGTCTGTCTCCTGTGGCACAGCAGTGCAGTCCCCTGTGCCCCCGGGGAGCAGCAGCCTGCAGAGCCCAGCATGCAACAGTGCAGGCCGGGCTGCAGCAGCCACCCTGCAGCCATGGCTTGGCTCTTGGTGGCAACTAAATGCTCCCTGTTTCCAGCTGTGGCTGGAGGATGGCCCCAGGGCAGAGCCTAGCTGGGCTCCCACTGCATCCCCTGCAGCTTGGGGCAGAGCATGGTCCCAGAGCTGAGCTTCATGGGCAGCCCCCAGAGCTGTGGCTTCCAGTCAGTCTGGGCAAGGCTTGTGTTCTCACCTCCTGCAACTGCTGGGCACAAGAAGCTGTGCTGCCAGGCCAGCAGTGCCCCTGTGGGCAGTGCCAAGGCTGAAGGGCTTTCCTGTTCCCCAGGAGCTGGCAGGAAGCCTTAGCAGGGCCTGGCAGCCGTGGAGTTGATGTCACCTGCTGTCCGGGCCTCGCTGCCAGCAACCGCCCCCACCCGCCGTGCTCTGTCCTACACGGAGAGAAGGCTCTGCCTAGACAAGGCTTTCTAGAGTGCCTTTGGACCCACGCATACGGAACAAACAAGGAGAGGGAAAGCGTCAGTCACGTTGCTTGCACACTCCTTCCTTTCTAAACAAATCCCATATGTGCACACACCCATGTAGAGATTTATTAAAACTCTAGGGGTGCATTGAGATTTGCCCTGTACCTCCAAGTCCAGCATAACTCACCTTAGGAGGCAGTGGCCAGGGGATTTTTTTCCCAGCTCTGTGTGAGTAGGTGTCCAAGAGCTGAGGGCAGCAGCATTTAGAAACAGTTTCAAGATTTCTAGGCAGGAAGTAGAGCTGACAAACATCCGTGGAACTCGCCCTATTCATGGGGGGGGGGGGGGTGCTACTTCTTCAGGAATATGGCCCAATAGAGACACAAGAGCTGGAAAACTCCCAGCTCTCTCTCAGTGGATTGGTGCCAGAGGGGGAGCAGCAGAAATGCTTTCTGTCTGCTTTTGCAGACACAAGGTCCACGGAGCCACGGTGGCAGAGGGTGAGATTTTAATTTTTCCCAATCACACACCTTTACAAGGTTTCTCACCAGTTCTAGATATTGGGGAAACCACCACGTTCCCAAAGAGCAGATAGTGGGTGTGTTTGGGAGGGAGCTGAGAGCTGCCCAGGGGAACCAGAGCTGCCGCGGGGATCCAGGCACTGCCCAGACAATCCAGGAGCTTCCCAGCAGATCCAGGCACTGCCCGGGCGATCCAGAGCTGCCCGGGTGATCCCAGCCCTGCCCTCAGGACGATCCCGATCCCGGCGCTGCCCTCAGGACGATCCCGATCCCGGCGCTGCCCTCAGGACGCTGTTCGCCCCCGCAGCCCTCAGGGCAGGAGAAACGGAGGAGCCTGAGGAGAAGGTGGGCGCAGGGAGGGCTTGCTTTCATTTGGCTTTGTTTCTTAATGTCCACACCTGTTTGAACTGCGAATCCAGACACACTGACAAATGCATGGACAGAGACACACAGACATAAAATGTAGCTATGCTGAAAGGGCTTATTTATTAATCAGGGGAAATGGCCCACGGCTCCAAGGGTATCAGGGGTGCCCTCCAGGGATGATCATCTCCTTATGCCCCTGGAGGGGGACAGGACACACATGTCTCCAAAATTTTCAATCTTAAAACAGAGAACTCATGAAGTGACTTCGTGTGTGCAGTGGGACAGGACAGGCTCCTTGTGCCCACCCCTCTCTGCAGGCTCTGCTCACCTAGGCATCCAGAGAGGCAGCCAGGCGCTTCTGCCGCAAAAGACCTGACAGCTTTTCAAGCACAGGGGGCTGGGGACAAAGGCAGCATTAGAGACACACTGGGGGGCACTGGGCTGGATTGGGACGAAAGGGGAGAGCAAGGGGGTCCTTGGGGAAGGGGCCTGCAGGGAGCAATGGGCTGCAGGAGCTGCTGTGCTCCTGCCCAGGAGCAGTGGGGACCCTCTCCAATGCCTCACTGAAGGGCCTGGGTCCCAAATCACAAGGGATCACAGAAAAAAGGCAGAACTCACTCCGGCATCACTGCCCCCTCAGTCCCACCAGCTTCCGTAGCTTGCCAGCAGTTCCCAGGCTTCCATCAGCTTCCCTAGCGTCAACACCCCATCTCCAGGCTTCCCTGCAGCACCATGGTGTCACGGGGGAGCCTGGCTTCCATCAGAGTTCCACAGCATCAACACATCATCTCCAGGGTGCCACAGGGCGTGTGTGCAGCCCTGCTGCCATGTCACAATGGCCCCTGGACTGCTCAGGCCTCCCTGCCAGTGCAAGGTCCCAGTTGGTCCTTGGCTGCAGGAGTGGGTGGCTGGGAGCTCCTGCCCAGCCAGCAGCTGGAGGAGGAGTGGCAGGGCCGTGGCTCCCTCCTTGTGTGTCATGAGGCCTGAGGCTGGCCCTGCTGCAGGCGTGGCTGCAAGGCCCACTGCTGCGAGGCCTTGGGCGTGCAGGTGACAGCGGCGTCCCAGCCTGGAGCACGGCTGCTCCCGTGGGGATCCCCTGGGGCTGGAAAGCAGCAGAGATTCGATGGCCTGCGCACCGTGCTGCAGCTGCTCATGCCAGGTGAGACTGAGCCCTGTGTGAGCGAAGGCAGGCAGCGCTCTCTGGCACACAGCCGGGGCCATGCTGCCCCCCCAGCTCCCTGCAAAGGCCAGCTTGGGCAGCTCGGAGGCCAAAGGCCAGCGGCAGGCAGTCTGCCGCTCTCATTTCTGTCTAGAGCTGAGCCAAAAATGTCCCATTTGGGGGGGGGGGGCTTTCCTGCAGTCACTGCCATCCCGGGAGCACAGCCGGAATTGGGGGGGTGACAAGGAGGGCGCGGGGGGAGGGAGGGAAAGCTGGGAGGAGCAGGCCGCGCAGTAAAGCCCCGTCCCCGCCACGAGGGCAGATCAGAATGGCTCTCCTCGAGGCCCTCTGCGCTCTCACATTGCTTCCAAGCCCACGGGGCGGAGGGGAAGGGGACGCTCCCCTAGTCAGCCGGGAGCCTGAGGGCTGCCAAAGTCGTGCTGGAAAGGCTGGCCCCGCTCCATCAGCTGACGGCAGCCCCCGCACCTGCCGCTCCCGCGGCCTGCCCGAGCCTTCGGCCTCCCCCGAGCGTCCCACAGCTGCCACGGGCGCTGCGCCCGCGGGCAGCCCCGGAAAGGCTGCATTTCCGGGCGCTGAGCGCTCCCGGCAGGCGGCTGGCGGGGCCATTGAAAGGGACTTTGCATGGCCGCCACCTCTCGGCCCCACGCCCAGCCCGGCCCCTGCCGGGCCCTGCCCCCGGCCCTCCTCCGAGCTCCGTTTGCATTTTTGGCTTGGCTGCCGTAGGTAACTGCTTTGGGCAATAGCGCCGGCCGGCGGCACCGCCTCCATAGCCACGGCAAGCCCCCGCTCCGCTCCGCTCCGCGCCGGGCCGGGCCGAGCCGGAGTGGGGATCCCCTTCCCGCCTCGGCCTCGTCCCCTTTGGCGGCTGCCAGGCAGCGGGGACAAGGACGGGCGGGGGGGCTTTCCACGAAGCCGGGACAGCAGCAGCTCTTGGGAATCCCTCCCCCTCCTCCGCGGGGCTTTTGGGAGGCACTGGGGAGACCGGCAGGGCCGGGGCAGGGAGGAGTGCCCCAAAGTGCCCCAAAGCTTGTCCACGGCTGGTGGGGGGAAGAAGGGGGGAGGTGGAATCGGGACACAGCCGTGTCCCAGCAGCAGCTAAGCGCCCGGGCAGGGCTGGGGCTTCTGCAGGCGAGTGAAAGAGGGGCTCCTTCCAAATTTGCTCCGCCCCGATGACATGAGAAGCTCGGACACGGGCTGGGTGCGGGGACACGGTCTGGCTCAGTCTTGATTTTTTCCCCTGCATGCCGTGCAGGGAGGGTGCCATTCTGGAGCAGAGCCATTCCCCTGGCAAGCCCTGAGCCCCTGGCCAGCTAGGGCTACCGGGGCAGGATCCTGCCAGCACCTGTGCAGGCCGGGAGAGAGGAGCCTGCCTGGAGCAGGTTGCTGCTAGCACCAATGAGCCCGTGGGCTCCCACAAGGCTCTCCTGGCTTGTCAAAGGCTCCCCTGCCCAGTGTCCCTCTGTTGCCTTTTTCAGGCTAGAAGTGAAACTCAAGATCATTTTAGTTGAGGAGGACATAAAAGTGGACCTTTCTCCTCAGAGCTCCAGGGGCTGGAAGAACAGCCACAAAAGCCCAGCCCCACAGGGCTGAATACACTTTTCTAGGCTTTAGCAAATTGGCATAATTGATACAAAGCACCAGTTTGGAGAACAAGTGGTAAAGCAATTCCCCCCAGGTCCAGCCCCTTCTCGGGAGCCCCCCACCCTTGGTACTAGTTGGACTTGTTGACGAAAATGTGTCTCAAAGGTTTTGTTCCCAGGAAGAACCAAGACAGAAGAGGGGCCTTGTGCCCCCGGTGGGCTCCAGAGAAAGGGCTTGACCTGGAATGAACTGCATCACCACTTGTCCTCCGAATTGGTGCTTTTTACCAATTCTGCTAATTTCCTCAAACCTGTCAAACTGTATTCTCCCCTGTGGACGTGGGCTTTTGTGGATATTCTTCCAAAACTGCCCCTGGAGCTCCAAGAAAGATCCACTTTTCTATGTCCTCCTCGACTAAAATGATCTCAAGCTTCATTTCCAGGCTGAAAAAGGCAACAACGTGGTGGGGAGACATGAGATGGGCCAGAAATGGGGTGCAGTGGGGTCCAAGTGCTGGACAAGTGGTTCAGGGGTTGGCAGTGCCCAGGAATGGGGGTTCGGGGGGTCCCAGGGTGAAAAGAAGGGAATGCAGGGACTGTGAGAGGAGGGACACAGTGTCCATGGGGCACCTGTGTCCAGTAAAGGGGAGTCCAGGGCTCCCCAGTGTCAGGAAAAGCGAGGTCACAGGGTGGGGAGAATGATGATCAGGAATGGGGTCCCGGTGCTAAGAGGGGTTTGGAAGCTGGGAAAGACAGGATGGGGTACAGGAGGTCCTAGGGTAAAGGAAAAGCTGGGGGCTGGGACTGGGAGAGGCCGAATGGAAGGGAAAGGGAGTGGAGGGGTACCCATGTGGCATAAAGGGGTGCAGCAGGGTCCCAAAGCTGGGAAGAAGGTGCAAGGGGATCCCAGTGGCCAGGAATGGGGTTTCAGAGGGGTCCTGGTGCCATCTGAGGGGGCTCAAGGGGGTCCCGGTGTGGAGAAGTTGGTGCAGGGGGTGTCACTAGTGGGGCTGGGGGTGCAGGGGAGTCCCGGTGCACAGCAAGGAGGGTTCAGGGCAGTCCAAGGGCAAGGAGATGGGGGGTACAGGGACTGGGAGAGGTGGGATGGTTGGTTCAGGGGGTCCCCAGTGTGGAGGAAAGGGGGGTCAGCTGGGGAGGGGGGCGAAGGGGGCCTCCATTATTGAGAAAGGGGGAGCTGGGGACTGGGAAAGGCAGGAATGGGGATGCAATGGGTCCCAGAATGAAGGAAAAGGAGGGTCTGGGGGCTACAGAGGCGGGATTTCTGGGAAAGGGGGTTCAGAGTAGTCCCAGTGCCAGGAATGGTGGATCAGGAGGTGCCGGTACTGGGAATGGTGGTTCTGGGGGTCCCGGTGCCAGAAATGGGAGTTCAAGGAGGTCCCAGGGTCAAAGAAAGAAGGGGATAGGGGTGGGAGAAGTGGGATGTCCGGGCAGTTCAGGTGGTCCCTGGTGTTGAGGAAAGGAGAATTTGGGGACTGGGAGAGGCATGAATGGGGGTGCAGGGGAGCAATGTTCAAAGCAAAGGGATAGGCTGGGGGGTGGGAGAGGGGGAATGGCCAGGAAAGAGGGTGGAGGGGGTGCCAGAGCCAGGGAATGGGGTGCGGGGGGGTCTCGGCACACAGAAATGGGGAGTGCAGGGGGTCCCTGTGCAGGATAAGGGGGTTCAGGGTCCCGGTGCTGGAGGTGCCACTCTCCCCTCACCGCCCCCAGGAGCTCCCCCAGCCCCAGCGCTGGAGCCATCGCGCTGCTCCGCTGCGGCCCCGCCCGCGGTGTTGCCTAAAAGACAGGCTACCTGAAACAGAGGCCAAGACAAATTAGGAGTATAAAAGCAGACAATTTATTTAAGGCCTACAGAGGCCTTAAAGGTACATTCAGGCAAACGAAGTCCCCCGTCGGGGACGACACCCAAAATGGACACCGAGTCACGAGCTCTTCACCTTTTATAAGTTCTGTTTCATTAGCATATTGGCCCTTAATTCTCCAATCGTACCCTCAGGTGATGATGTTAACCACCCCAGGCCTGCTCCCCCCATCTCACAGTTGTTTACATATTTTCAAGCCCTAAGGCAATGAATATGTCCTTGAATCTGTACTCAGAGAGCCTTGTTTTGGTTAAAGGTGCTGGGAACAGGGGATTTTAGCACTTTGTAAGAAACACAGAACTACAGCAAGTTACAGCTACATGAAGAGTAAAAAACTAGAAATACCTGAAGGCATTATTCCCCCCTTTAGAGGCCTGACAAGGCCTCTACCTTGTCAGGTCTCTATTCTAGATACCTACTAATAGTATGCATTTAACAGCAGTATATGTTTCTAATAGCAAAATATTTTATACAGTCAGCTATTACATGAAAATTATGATTACAACTAGTATGAACAGTTTTTAATTTTAGGCCTGTTTGGTAACCATGATATGAAGGTGTGGAAGAAATATTTAAGGTTTAGTACACAATATCTTGAATGCTATTTGATGTAAAATTTGATCTGTGGATGCACTTTGGACTCCAATCACATGTAAATTTTGATTCTAACCCTGAACCATGGTTACCAACTGCGCAGATAACAAACACTGAAAAGAACTCTTTAAATAACATTATCTCTGCTTGCATCAGTCTTTAATTTTCAGTTGTTTCAGGAGTAGAAGTCTTCTTAACTCGTGAGTAGAGAATCCAGGGTCCTCTGCCGGCAAGTTTGACTGCAGTTTAGTCAGCAGGACTTGGGACGGTCTTCTCCACTTGGTCTGTGAAGGATCACTGTCATTTGTCTTCCCCCCTTAACATAGATTTGGTTTTCAGGTTGGAAGGGATGTCTCAGTGTGTCCAGCCCTATGGGCCTGGATAACACGATGTAATTCTGGAGTTTCTGCAAAGTGGAACTTAAAGCTGTTAGATATCTCTGCAAATTAAGCCTCTCCCGCATATGTATTTTCTTTGGGACTCGCAGATCCCAAATAAACTTTAGAACCTTGCTAATTTTCTTGCTTGCTGTTGCAACACAACATTGTCTTCTATCTGATGACATTCTCAAAAAGACTCCAACCCTTGGAATTATATGATTGAGCAAATTTTCCTTTACTTTTCTTGCTGTGTTAGTGTGACAGGGGCAAGTTTCAGTCTACTCACTAAAAGTGTCAATC
This sequence comes from Acanthiza pusilla, assembly GCA_036630365.1. Classification (NCBI taxonomy): domain Eukaryota; kingdom Metazoa; phylum Chordata; class Aves; order Passeriformes; family Acanthizidae; genus Acanthiza; species Acanthiza pusilla. The sequence goes on along the minus strand of JAXCHO010000155.1, from coordinate 382,276 downwards.
TGACACTAGTATATATCTGTGTCTTTTTTACGTGGTAACTCAGTAGAATCTATTTGCCAATATTCTCCAGGAAAATTCTTTGCTTCTATTTTTAACACAGCTCTTTTGCTCTGGTTGTAACTATAGCAGATTTCATATTTGCTTGTTATAAATAGCACAATATCAGTAATTTCTTTTTCTGTTATTACTTTCTTCAGGTGTTCTAAAAGGCTTTTGTTTCTTTATAAGTGCTTTCATGTTCTCATTGAGGTGGGACTACAATCTGTCCCTCTGGTGTAATAGTCCATTCACTTTCTATGATTTCAGCTTCTGTGCCAGAAAACTGATGATTTTTCTGATCATAATTTGGGGTGAACTGTGACAGACTAGTTTCTTTTTGTGGTATCACTAGTATGATGCTCTTTTCTGCCCTTTTTACTATTTTATCAGCAAGATGATTCTCTAATTTGGGGGTTGTCTTCCCATCTTGATGGGCTTTGCAATGCATAAAGGCTGCTTCTCTAGACTCCCAAATGCTCTGCAGCAGCACATGTACCTGTTCAGTCACGTGTTTAATTCCATTACTTTGAACAGTTACCAATCTTTTCTCTTTCCAGATGGCTTTACTCAGTTCTAGATTTTTCATAGATGGAATCAGCTCAGCTCTCTGTGATGTTACATCTGATAGCAAGGTTTTTGCTTGGTTTACCTGGTTGGTAGTTGTGACTGCATAACTTGTCATAAAGCTGTTCTTGTCTGCCTGGGGGTCCCAGTCTGAGTCTCCTTGAGGGATGTCCTCCTTCAGGGCTGGCTTGCTGGAATAGGCCTCTTCCACGGTCTGCAAACAGCCACACTCAAACACGTTATCAGTTAACACTGAGTACAGAGACATACCAGGATTGGCAATAAACGTTTTCAGAATAGCATTACTCTGTTCCAATAGCATGGCATGAGGTACCTGTTGGCGGTGTTCGCAGAACCAACTTACAGTGAGACAACTCTTAGATGCAGTTTCTTTTGGCTGCCAGTCAGTTGGGTTGTTCATTAAACTCTCAGGTGAGACTGCTTCAAGAAGCTGGCCTCTTTTCTGTGTTTCAGGATTTTTCCACATAATAGCAAAGAGTCCTTCTTTGTTCACCAGGATGTAGGAGACAGTATTTTTAGAATTTAATTTAGCAAACCATCTTAAACTATGTGGTTTTTTCTTCCTTTTCCAAAATTTCCATAAATCTTTTTTAGGAGAATTTGGCAAATAGAGAAACTGACAAACCACCCTGTGCTTTTTCAATTCATCCCTCAAGGGCTGGAAAAAAGGTCTTACTTTTCTTACCCCTGTGGCACTGACAAGTCTTACAGTACTCGGACTCAGTTTCCCTTTCAAGGTGTTTGTTGAATTAGGATTTCCCTTGCCTACGACTTGCTCCAAAGGAGGTAGGCAGACGGCTTCCCCTTCCTTGGACCCGGCGCTTCCCCGGAGGAGGGGGGCAGCCAGAGCAGCCCCACTCCCGCAGACCCACGCGGCAGGGCAGGTAACACGCAAACCCAGGGACACCCCCGGGGACACCCCCGGCGAGACCAACTCCCCTGTGTTCGCTCCCTGCTGCCGCTCACAGCTGCTCACGGACTGCTCTGAAACAAATGTGGTTACCGTGGGAACCGCGATCGTGTGGTCCCTAGACGCTGTGTTCTCGCCCCCACGGGCGACATCAGCTTTCTCGATTGGCTGAACCCCGCCCCTGCCCCCGCCCATAGCGGCAGCAGGAGCGGCACCCCTCAGCCCGGGGACATCGAAATGAACTTCTCCAATCGGCTGAACCCCGCTCCTGCCCCCGCCCATCGCGGCAGCAGGGGCGGCACCCCTCAGCCCGGGGACATCAAAATTAGCTTCTCCGCTCAGCTCAACTCCGCTCCTGCCCCTGCCCATCGCAGCAGCAGGAGCGGCACCGCCCAAGGCAATGACATTGCCACCCTCGGGCCCCGCCTCCCCACCCCCCCTTTGGGCCAGAGCCGGCGGGCAAACCGGCCGCCCCCCACCTGCGCCCAGCGGCGGCGGCGAGCAGGCCGGGCCATAGGCGCCCAACAGCGGCGGTGGGTGAGGGCCCATCACAGGCCCCACCCTCAAACAAGGCATTAGCAAATCCATTTCTACTTCTTTTCTTTCCCTAGGGGTTTTCTTCTTCCCATTTTCATCACATGAGAAGATGCCCCCCATTGCATACACTTACAAACAGGAAAGATCACAGAAGTAACACACACAGAGGACTTTGCTACTGTAGTGCTAGCCCTAGCCCTCTCTCAGAAGGACGTCTCCTTCTACACAAATTGTACCACAAAAGTACTCTTTTATACACCTACTCACGTGCCTCTGTAGGGTCCTTGGTCTCCGATACCTTCTAGGCTGCCACCGCCCCGGTAGATGTTGACGGAGTGATAATGCAGGTGTTGCCCTGGGCCCAGAGGGGTTTGTAGAGACCTTCTTGTCCCGGCTGGGGTGCCAAAAACTGTTGCCTAAAAGACAGGCTACCTGAAACAGAGGCCAAGACAAATTAGGAGTATAAAAGCAGACAATTTATTTAAGGCCTACAGAGGCCTTAAAGGTACATTCAGGCAAACAAAGTCCCCCGTCGGGGACGACACCCAAAATGGACACCGAGTCACGAGCTCTTCACCTTTTATAAGTTCTGTTTCATTAGCATATTGGCCCTTAATTCTCCAATCGTACCCTCAGGTGATGATGTTAACCACCCCAGGCCTGCTCCCCCCATCTCACAGTTGTTTACATATTTTCAAGCCCTAAGGCAATGAATATGTCCTTGAATCTGTACTCAGAGAGCCTTGTTTTGGTTAAAGGTGCTGGGAACAGGGGATTTTAGCACTTTGTAAGAAACACAGAACTACAGCAAGTTACAGCTACATGAAGAGTAAAAAACTAGAAATATCTGAAGGCATCACCAGGCCCGCCCCCGGGGCCGCCTCCGGCCCTGCGATTGGCGCCGCTGTTTCCTATCCGCCAATGGAAGCTTGAGGTGCTCATGACGTCACCAGTCGCCGGGCAGACCCCGGCGGCGCAGGCCAGGAGACGCGACAGTGCCCGAGCGATCACGGTGGGGGGGGGAAGGGGGAATCCCTGGGAATTCCCGGGATCCCCTCAGGGACCCCCAGTGTGAGCTCTGACACCTCCAGTATGATCCCAGTTGCTCCCACTATATCCCACTTGCCCACAACACAGTCCCAATTGCCCCCAAACAGTCCCAGTCGCTCTGAGTATGATCCCAATATGAGTCCAGTCCCTCCCAGCAGGGCCCCAGTCACTCCCATTTTCCCCCCGCATTGTCGCAGTTCTCCACCATTGGTCCCAGTCAATCCCAGTATGGTTACAGACACTTCCAGTATAGTCCAGTTGCCCTCAGCATGATTGTAGTCACTCCCAGGCACTCCCTGTTGCCCCAGTAAGATTCTCGTAGTCCCAGTATTTCTCAGGCACTTCCAGGGCATCCCCATTGCTTCCAGCATGCACTCAGACATGCTGACCCAGTTAGTCCCAGTTGTTTGCAGCATCACCCCAATTTCTGTCAAATTTCTCCCAATTTTTCTCTCAGTTCACCCAGAAGCCCAAAGTAGGCCCCCAGTATGAACCTGCAGGAGGAGGAGGAGGAGTACGAGGACGAGAATGAGGAGGAGGAGAAAGAAGTGGATGAGGAGAAGGATGAGAAAGACGACGTCAAGGAGGAAGAGGAGGTGGAGGAGGAGGAGGAGGAGAAGGAGGTCGATGTCCAGGAGGAGGATGAGGTGGATGAGGAAGGGGAAGAGGAGGGGGGGAAGGAGGAGGACGAGCAGGAGGAGGAGAAGAAGGAGGATGACGAGGAGGAGGATGAGGTCGAGAAGCAGGAGAAGGATGAGGAGGAAGTGGAGGAGGAGATGGAGGAAGTGGAGGAGGATGAGGAGGACGAGGGGGACGAGGGGGAGGACGAGGGGGAGGACGAGGGGGAGGACGAGGGGGAGGACGAGGGGGAGGACGAGGGGGAGGACGAGGGGGAGGACGAGGGGGAGGACGAGGGGGAGGACGAGGGGGAGGACGAGGGGGAGGACGAGGGGGAGGACGGGGAGGAGGACGGGGAGGAGGAGCAGGACAACGACGAGGATGACGAGGAGGACGAGGGACAGATGAAGACGAGGAGGAGGACGAGGACGAAGAGGAGGAGGACGAGAAGGAGGAGGACAACGACCACGAGGTGGAGGAGGAGGAGGAGGAGGACGACGACGACGAGGAGGACGAGGAGTAGGAGAAGGAGGACAAGGAGGAGGAGGAGGAGGATGAGGAGGAAGAGGAGGATGAGAAGGAGGAGGACGAAGAGGGGGAGGACGAGGAGTAGGAGGAGCAGGAAGAGGACAACGACGAGGATGACGAGGGAAGGATGAAGACAAGGAGGAGGAGGAGGAGAAGGAAGAGGGGGAAGATGAGAACAAGGAGCAGGAGGAGGACGAGGAGGAGGAGGAGGACGATGATGACGACGAGGACTAGGAGGACGCGGAGGACGATGAGGAAGAGAACAAGGATGAGGAGGCAGTGGAGGAGGAGGCGGTGGAGGAGGAGGAGATGGAGGAGGAGGGGGAGGAGGAGGAGGATGACAACGGCGGCAACGAGGAGGATGAGGGAAGGATGAAGACAAGGAGGAGGACGAGGACAAGGAGGACGAGCAGAAGGAGGAGGAGGACAAGGAGGTGGAGGAGGAGGAGGACGAGGACGAAGAGGAGGGGGATGAGGAGGAGAAGAAGGAGGAGGACGTGGAGGATGAGGACAAAGACAATGAGGAGGAGGGGGAGGAGGACGAGGCTGAGGAGGAGGAGGACGACGAGGACAACGACAAGGAGCACAAGGAGGAGGACAAGGAGGAGGAGGAGGACGAGGACGAGGCTGAGGAGGAGGAGGACGACGAGGACAACGACAAGGAGCACAAGGAGGAGGACAAGGAGGAGGGTGGGGAGGAGGAGGAGGACGAGGACGACGACGAGGAAGAGGAGGAGGAGGACGAGGATGAGGGGGACGAGTACGAGCACGAGGACAAGGAGGACAAGGAGGAGAACCAGGAGGAGGACGAGGAGGAGGAGGAGGACAATGACGACGGCGACCAGGACGATGAGTACGATGAGGAGGACGAGGAGGAGGGAGAGGAGGGAGAGGAGGGAGAGGAGGGGGAGGAGGGAGAGGCCGAGAAGCAGGAGAAGGATGAGGAGGAAGTGGACGAGGAGACGGAGGAGGTGGAGGAGGAGGAGGATGAGGATGAGGACAAGGAGGATGAGGAGGAGGAGGACAAGGAGGAGGACGAGGAGAAGAAGGAGGACAAGGAGGAAGACGAGGAGGAGGACGACAACAACGACTACAATGACGAGGGCGAGGAGGATGAGGTAGAGGGGGAGGAGGAGGGGGAGGAGGACAAGGAGGACGAGGATGACTTTGATGATGATGACGAGGACGAGGATGAGGAGCACGAGGATGAGGAGGAGGAAGAGGAGGACGAGGAGGAGCATGAGGATGAGGAGGAAGACAAGGATGAGGAGGGTGAGGATGAGGACAAGGAGGAAAAGGAGGAGGACAAGGAGTAGGAGGAAGAAGATGAGGAGGAGGATGAGGAGGACAAGGAGGACGAGAAGGTGGAGGAGGATGAGGAGGATGAGGACAAGCACGAGGTGGAGGAGAAGGACAAGTGATGCCCGCGATTTTTGTATTTTCTTTTTATACCCTTTTCATATATTTTATACCCTTTCCCTTCCCTGTTACCCTCTATACACACTCCTTGTACCCTGCACAAACACTCCTTGTACTTTAGCCCTACATGTTTACAACCCTTGTAGTCTGAGATTTAGCTTAGTTTGGGGTCCTGCAAAGTGAGGAAGATCAAATATTCATATTATCTCAGAACTAGAGGCTCCAACCTATTCTCTCTTGGAACATGTTTTTGTAAACTAGGCTGTAGTCTCATGGGGGGGGGGGGCGGGTTTCATTAGAATACGGGGCAATTATTCATTTATTAAGTTTCTTATTGGGGGATTTTAAGTAGATATGCTAATTTTGTGAAGTCCATAAAAATCGGGTACGCATTGTACAGGGAGGGTTCCGGCTCGTCCTTCGCTCCATGGCGTTTTCCACCTTTGATGAGTATGGGCACCTAGGATCCTATTAAACTGAGGTAAATTTCCTTTTCCCTGTACTGCTGTGTTTGCTTCATATTTTTACCAGCCTGTTTAAGGCATCACCCTGAACCCCGTTCCGGCCATCTAGCCCCTCCAGCCCCCAGACCCCCCCCGCCGGGGGTCCTGGCAATCCCAGGGATTCCCCCTCGCTGGGTCCCCGCTCTGCAGTTCTGGGGGTCTCCTATCCCTTGGGTCCCGCTTAGGGAAGCCGGGGCTCCCGGGGGTCCCCAAAACCGCTGTCCCCCCCTCCCCCGCTGGTCCACACGTGGCCCCGGGCAGAGCTTGGGGGACCCGGCCCGGGCAGAGCCCAACCCCCACCGCGGGGGGACCCGCATCCCCACGCCCCCATTGGGGCTCTGCCACCACCGCCACCGGGACCCCCAAAAACACCTGCCGGGGACTCCCCCATGTCCCCCCGAGGGGAATTTCCGGCTTGGCTTAGGAGTCCCACATACTCCAAACATCTCCCCCAAAAAAACCCCAAACCCAGGGACCACCCCAGATATTTGGGGTGAGCTCCCCCTCCCCGCTCACCTGCGGAATGGGGCGGTGATGGTCCAGGGGGGCTGCGAATTCAGGGAGACCCGGACCGCGTGGTTCCGGCCTGTTCCTCTTTTGTCCCTCCTCTTCCTCCCGCTCCTCCCCCTCTAGCTCTCCCCATGGCGCTCCTCCTCCACCATCCCTTATCCTCCTCCTCCGTCTCCGCCCTAATCCCACCTCCTTCTCTTCCTTCCCCCAGTTGCTTCTCCCGCTCCTCCTTCCTCCCGTATTCCATCCTTGCTCCTCCTCCTTCACCGTTCCCCGAAGCCCCCAAAGCCCTCGCAGCCCGCGGGAGGAGCGGGGATGGAGCCGGGACAGGTCGGGATGGGCAGCGCGGGGCTCTCGGCTGCTCCCAGCCCAGCGCGGGGGACAGGGGGGAAGCCGGCCCGGGGAAAAGGAGAGGGAAACAGGGAAAATTGGGGGCTGCAGATCCAATCTGTGCCCAACTGCGATCATACTGGGATCAGAGTGGGAGCCCTGAGGAATTGGGTGTCAGAGGCCCTAAGCAGCCCCCAGGCATCTGCCTTGTTCCTGACAGCTGCTCTGGTGCTTCCCCGAGGCATCTCCCATGCCTGGGGCAGAAGGCTCGAGGCTGATCCTCAGCGGGAGGGAGGCTGGGGACACTGCTGAGGTGCCCAGGCTGGGCTGGCTGGGGACAAGGAGGCCAAGGGGGCCCTGCCGGGGCATGGCCACTGGGTGCTGCCAACAAGAGGCAGTGGGCAGTGGGCAGTGGCAGGGCTGGCAGCCAGCCCGGGACTCCATGGCTGCCCAGGCCATGGTGCTGTGGCTGAGTCCCCACTGACACAGAGCTGTGGCACCGCAGAGCCGCTGTCACCATGAGGAGGGCAGCACCGTCCCCTCGAGCAGGCCTGCGGAGTCGCTGCTGCCGAAGCAGCTCTGGGCACTGCAGAAACAGCACCAGAGCGTGTGCAGGAACAGCAGGAGCCAGAACACTGGGACCTGCTCAACAAGGCACCCGCACCGGCCGGGATGCCAAACGCGGATACTGTGGGGACAATGGCACGTGGTTTGGCAAAAGGCTTCAGCACAACTGACCGCAATGGCTTTCTCTTGATTTCCCAGCCTCACAGCAGCGCTTGGCAGCTTCTGCTGCAGCCTGTGCCCCTGACTGACTTCAGCGGCCATGCTTGAGGGCAGACTCGCCTTCCACAGTCAGGCGTCCTGAGGCCGTGGCATTGGTGCCATCGTGAGAGAGAGACTCTGATGGGACACGAGCCCTGGGCTGCAGCTGCCGTCCCTCTCCTCCATGCAGGCACCTTAAAGATGACACCTGCATGAGCTTTGAAATGAAATCCTGGACTTGCTTGGAACAAAGGAAGAAGCAGCAGGTGCTGAAGCAAAGCAGGCAGTTGTGGCGCAGCTTCAGGGCTGGAGGGAAGCACTTTGGTGTCTGCTGAGGAGGTGGGCCGGTTCACAGGCACAGGCTTTGCTGCTAGAGGATCCTGCTTTGCTCTTGCTGGAGGCCATTCTCTAGCAGCAGTGCATGGCCCTGCATTTTTCCTGCATCAAGTCTTGTGGACCTGTGGCAACAAGTCTGTCCCATGTCCATGTGACAGCAGAAAAGGGCAGGACACTTCTGCTTCCAGTGCTTCTCTGGGCTGCTCCTTCAGGGTGCTGGCACCATCATCTGAGACACACAACAGCTTCTCCTCCCAGAGTTATCCCTCCCCCCTGCACTTCCCCAGGTGATTCCCTCAAAGTTCACTGGGGAACCTCGCTGTTTGTGGCCGTCCATTGCTGTGCTCAGCAGGCACCCAGTTGTGTTTGGACAGCAGCTGCCACAGCCACACATGCAGCAACTGGAGCACTGCATACCAGAGGCTGGGCTGATTCTTTTTTCTCCAGAGTGCAAGAAAGTCAGGAAAGCCCAAGGGAACTTCACAGTGTCTCTGTGGAATCTCTCTGTCCCGTGATGCTCAGCAGCTGATGGTGTTCTTGTGCTCCTGCTAATCCCTTCCATGAAAAAGAATCATTCCAGGAAGACACAACATCATCTGGCAGATCCCAAGTGTTGCCACCACTTGCTGCAGGTGCTCCTGCCAACAGCCACCTGCAGGAAGGAGCACAGACCCCAATGCACCAATGTTGGCTTTGGCTGTCCTGTGGCAGAGAAGCCCCCGGGGGCACAGGTCTCTGGGCCAGGAGATGGCACTGGCACTGCCAGGGCTCGGGGGGTGGCAGGTCTGCTTGGGCAGGGACTGTGCCACACCTGCTGATTTCAGTGTCCCCCGGGCCCCAGGGGTCAGAGCGGCATTGGTGCCCTGGCCCACACGTTCCCTGTCTGTGTCACAGTCCTGTGTTGAGGATGGCCAGCAGCCGGGACTTGTCCCAGGCAGGCTGTGCCAGCTTCTGTGGAAAGCCCTGTGCCCTTCCCGCTGCGGCTGCGTCGGCAGCTGTGGGGGCTCCTTCTGCTGCCCTGAGTCCCTAGAGCAGGGGAGCATTTGCTTCTTGTCTGAGCCATTCCTAAGGTTCCTGTCAGGCTGCCTTAGTTGCTTGGGGCAATGGATTCCTTCCAACCTGGGCCACTTTGGGTGGGCTGGGGGCAGCCCCAGGGCAGGTGGCAGTGTGTGCAAGGGCGCTTTGTGACACTCTGCAGCACGATCACCGTGGGATGGAATGGGACAAGGTGTCCAAGGGCCCTTTGTGACACATCATGACATAGGTGCTGGCAGTGATGCGGCCACGCCACAGTGCTCAGAGCACACGACAGGACAGGCTGGGACAGAGCGGTGCCATGAGGAGCCCCCGCACAGCGCACTCGTTCCTTGATGACCCGGGGCTTTTCCGAGGCATTGCTCCTGTGTGTGACCTCAAGGCCAGACCACGGGACTTGGTGACCTGTGGTCTTCCCGAGGCTTCTCTTCTGCAGGTTCCCTCGAGGGCAGACTGCTGACTTGGTGCCCAGTGCTCTTCCTAGAGCAGGTTGCTTTGCTGGACATTTTCCAGCACATTCCCAGCTTGGAAGAGAGGGAGAAGAAGGAAAGGGAAGCGCATCCCTGACAGAATCACAGAATGATTGCTGCTGGAAGGGACCCTGCCCATGGGTTACTTGGCCTAAAGCCAAGTGGAGCAAGATCTTAAAATCATCCAAGCTCCAACATCATCCTCCATCACAGGACCCACTTTGGGAAGACACCTAGTGACCCACATTGACCCTCTGATCCACATTGGGAAGACACCTGAATGGTGGTCCTTTTATTTTGGCCCCAATTTTCTTCTGATTCATCTTTATCCCTTCAAAACACCCAAAACAGGGTTAAAAATAAAGAAATTGATCTAAGATGTCCAAAATCCTACCATTTCCATAGTATTTGAGGAGGAATTTAAGGTTTGAGGACATACTCTGGAAGATTTGTGGGTTCTTGGGGTATTTCAGGCAATGTTCTTCATCTCTTTGCACTCCAAAAGCCAGGAGGGATTGATCTGTCACCTCAAAACAACTCAATCCCACTGAAAACCACTCAATCCAACCTCAAAGTGGCTCAATCTAATATCAAAATGGCTTGTTCCCACCTCAAAAAACCTCAATCCAACCCCAAAATTACTTGACTTCACAGCCTCCAGGGTGAGACTGGGTTGGAAGGAGATAGGGAGAAGTGGGATCCAAATTTTGAGTGGTGGGATTGGCTGAGGTGAGGTGGATGGGATCCATTTTGATAGTGAATAAAAATTTGAGCAGTTTTGATTTCCATTACATTCATTTTCAGTCACTTCTGGTTCAGTTTCCAGAGTGCCACCTTCTCAGCTGATTGTATTTGTGTCCTGCTTTCTCTTCTGCCTTTCTTTGCCTGCTCTGTTTGTCTCACAGTGTCTCTCTTTACCCAGGGCAGTTCTCAGCAAAGACCCTCCCCTGAATATTTTCCCAATCCACGAGCTAAAACAACCATGGATGAAGTAATGAAGGCTGGCAGTGAAGTGTCATTGTAAGATCTTGTTCCACTTGGCTTTTGGTCCCTTCTTAAGAGCTTTGTTCAAGGGCAGGAACATCTTTTCCTCATTGGAAACTGCAATTCCAGACCCTTGCAGTGTGTGCCATGGATCCCAGAGGAGAATTCTCGAGGCTCCCAGGGTGCTGCTTCTGCCGTGCCTCCCAAGGGAGCTGTGCAGGGCCAGGTGACAAGGTCCAGCAGCTGTGTTGGTTCTGCAATGTCACAACGGTCCCTTGGTTCCATGAGTTTCCATGCTGTCAACAATGGTTCCTTGGTTCCCCAGTGTGACAATGGCTGCTTGGTTCCAGGAGGTTCCGTAGTGTCACCATGGTCTCCTTGGATCCTCAGGGTCACAAGGGACAATTGGTTCCATCAGACCCCATTTTATCACCATGTCCCCTTGATTCCATGAGCTTCTGTACATTCAACAATGGTTCCTTGGATCCAATGATGCCCTGCTGTGTCCCAATGGATTTTAAGTTCTGTGAAGTTCTACAGTGTCACCATGGTCTCCTTGCTTCCACGAGGCTCCATAGGTTCCATGAGCTCCTGTACTGCTAGCAATGCTCTCCTGAGTTCCAACAAGGTCCCGCAGTGTCACAATGACACCTTGGTTCCATGAGGCCCCAAAGTGTCACAATGATCTCTGGCATTCCATTGGGAACACAAAAGCTTTGCATTAACATTGAGCAACACCTGCCTAACACACCTGGGAACATCTGTTTGCATTCAAAAGAGGGGTTAAAGGTGAGAATGGCACCAGCAGCTTCCATCTGCAACTGAGATCAAGGGAAAGAACAGGGACAGAGAATTGTCCTTCAAGACTCAGACAATTCTGCTTACAGAGCTCATTTCTGCTCACACTGTCCCTTGGAGAAAGGTGACATCATCAGAGGCAGCCTGCACCAAGCATGTGGCTCCTGAGTGGGGTTTGTTGTTTAGGAAACCTGCTCAGCCTTTTCCATTCTTTCCTCACAAACAGGAAAACTTCTGCTGGGCCTGTGTGCAGGCAGAGCCCTGAGGAGAGCAGGGGGGCATGGAGCACTGGGCTGGGACACGCAGCTGCAGAGCTCAGGGGACAAGTTTGTGATGCAGGGAACAGGGATGGCAGTGCCAGGTGGGCCATGTCAGCCATGGTGAGGTTGGGCTGAGGAGCAGGTTGTCCCAACAGGGTCAGCCCACAAGGGGCTCATTCTTCTACGTGCCCAGACCTCCTGAGGAGACATTCAGCATCAAGATCACTTGGACAATGTTTCTATTACCTCTTCCCTGAACTGAAAAAAAGAAAATTATTCCCTTGATTAAAGAAAAAAAGTAATGAGGTGCACTTTGCAATGTTCTTCCTTAAAAGAGAACCAAACTGACTCCAATAAGCTGTACAAGCCCTGGAGCCTTGAAGACAATGGAAGGAAAACAAAGAGCTCCTGAGGGCTTTCTGTGTTTTAATGAATCCCACAGTGGATTTGGGGCTAGGTCCATGACCCTCAGGGACCAGGGATGGAGAGAAGGTTGAAGAAGCTGCTCAAGGAGTCAGAAGCAAAACTCCAAGTGCCTTGGAGCATCACTGTGCCCCACTGAGGGCAGGGACTGCCAAAGCCTCCCCAGGGACTGGTGAGAGCACATCCTTGGGATCTGCCAGGATTGCAGGGAGCCAAAGGCTCTGAGCAGGGAACTGGAATGCTGAGGAAACCCTGGGTTGGTTGGAGGAAGCAGAAAGGCCAAGGCCTGAGCCCAGCCTGGGACAGCAGGGCCTGTCTCTCACAGGTGGCTCGGGGCTGTTTGTGGGGCAGTGGAGGTGAGGGGGGAAGGACAAATGTCATAAAACTGCAACCCCTGCCAGCCTGCTCAGGGAGGGGCGAGGGAGAACCAAAGTGCAGACCCTCAGAGGGAAGTTCCTTCAGTGAGGCCTCCAGAGGCAGTGCCAGAGCCCAGGGGACAAAGCCCTGGGTGCCCCTGGCCCTGCCAGCCCTGCCCAGCCCTTGGCCATGTCCCCTGCAGCCTGTGCCACCCTGTCCGTGCTGCTCCTGTGCCCTGGCTGGCTGCACACGCCCATCTCGCTGTGCCCCAGCATTTCTCAGCCCTCCAGCATTGCTGTGTCCTCCCTGGTGTCCCTGCACCCAGCACTGCCGGTCCTTGGCACACAGAGCCACAGCATGATCCAGTCTCATGCTGGGAGACCTCATGCACCAAAATTCTACCCTTGCAGGGACTTTTCTTTGTCCTCACCTCCAGTCTGAACCTTTGGAGCTGCACTTTGGGGAGGTTTCCTTGTCTTTCCACTACAGAGAGCAGCTCTGTCTCTTGCTCTTCACGAACAGAGAAGGGCTGGTGGGAGATGTGGTGCTCGGAGGCTGTTGGGGACACAGTGACCATGAAATAATTGAGTTTTCAATATTCAGTGAAACAAGGAGGGGCATCAACAAAACTTCTCCACTGGACTTCCAGAGGGCAGACTTCAGCCTATTCAGGATGCTGATTTGGAGAGTACCGCATCAGGTACTGACTTTTCTAAGGGAAACAATTTTTAAAAACAAAGGGGTCGAGCAAGGATGGACATACTTCCAGAAAGAAATCTTGAAGGCACAGGAGCAGGCTGTCCCTGTGTGCCAAAAGATCAGCTGGTGAGGAAAATGACTGGCCTGGATGGGCAGGGAGCTTTTGCAGGAATTCATGGAAAAAAAGAGGGTGCATCACCTTTGGAAAGAGGGGCAGGCTGCTCAGGACATGGTTAAGGATTTTGTTAGATCATGCAGAAAGAAAATTAGAGATATGTTAAACCCAATTAGAACTTAATCTGGCCACTTCTGTGAAGGATAATAAAAGATGTTTTTATCAAGACTTTAATGGCCAAAGGAGGGACAAGGACAACCTCCATTCTTTATTGGATGCAGGGGAGAATATAGTAACTAAAGATGAGGAAAAGGCTGAGGTGCTCAACACCTTCTTTGCCTCAGTTTTCAACATTAAAGCAGGTCATCCTCAGGACAAGTGTCCTCCTGAGTTGATAGACAGGGACAGGGAGCAGAATGGGCCCCCTGTAATCCAGGAGGAAGCAGTTGGTGACCTGCTGAGCCACTGAGATGCTCACAGGTTTGTGGGACCAGAGAGGATCCATCCTAGGGGGATGAGGGTGATGGTGGAAGAGCTCATGCAGCCACTCTCCATCACTGATCATCAGTCCTGGCTCACCAGGAGGTCCCAGAGGCCTGGAGGTGCCAATGTGACCCCATCCACAAGATGGGCTGGAAGGAGGATCTGGGGAACTCCAGGCCTGTCAGCCTGACCTCAGTGCCCGGCAAGGCTATGGAACAGATCACCCTGAGTGCCACCACACGGCACCTCCAGGGTGGCTGAGGGCTCAGCCCCAGCCAGCATGGATTTAGGAGGGGCAGGTCCTGCCTGACCACCCTGATGTCCTTTTGTGACCAGGTGAGCTGCCTGTGGGTGCCGGGAAGGCTGTTCATGTGTCTGCCTGGACTGCAATAAGGCCTTTGACACCATCTCCCACAGCATCCTCCTGGAAAAGCTGGCAGCCCATGGCTTGGACAGGTTCCCCCTTCTCTGGGTTAAGAGGTGGCTGGAGGCTGGGCCCAGAGAGTGGTGGGGATGGTGCTGCATCCAGGGTGTGTCCAGTCTCTGGTGGTGTCTCCCAGGGATCAGTGTTGGGCCCAGTCCTGTTTAATTTCATCACTGATGGTCTGGGAGAGGAGATTGAGTCTTCCATTAACAAAATTGCAAATGACACCAAGCTGGGTGCGAGTGTGGATCTGCTGGAGGCTAGGAGGGCTCTGCAGAGGGACCTGGACAGGCTGGATGGATCCAGGGCCCAATGCAACAATGTGAGGTTGAACAAGACCAAGTGCCAGGTTCTGCACTTTGGCCACAACAAGCCCTGCAGCACTGCAGGCTGGGGACAGAGTGGCTGGACAGCAGCCAGGCAGAAATGGACATGGGGGACTGATGGATGGCAGGCTGGACATGAGCCAGCACTGTGACTCGTGGCCAAGAAGGCCAATGGCAGCTGGCCTGGATCAGGAATGGTGTGGCCAGCAGGAGCAGGGCAGTGATTCTTCCCTTGTACTCGGCACTGGTGAGGCTGCACCTCGAGTGCTGTGTGCAGTTCTGGGCCCCCAATTTAGGAAGGATGTTGAGATGCTGGGGCATGTCCAGAGGAGGGCAACAAGGCTGGTGAAGGGCCTGGAGCACAATTCCTATGAAAAGCAGCTGAGGGAGCTGGGGTTGCTAAGCCTCGAGAAAAGGAGGCTCAGGGGAGACTTTATCCCTCTCTAGGACCACCTGAAAGGAGCTTGTAGACACCTGGGAGTCGCTCTCTGCTCCCAGGCCACCACTGACAGAACGAGAGGACACAGTCAAGCTATGCCAGGGGAAGTTTAGGTTAGACATCAGGAAAGAATTCTTCACAGAAAGAGTGATTGGGCACTGGAATTGCCTGCTCAGGGAGGTGGTAGAGTCACCAACCCTGGAGGTGTTTAAAAAACATTGGTTGTGCCATGGTTTAGTTGATGAGGAGGTGGCAGGGCATGGGTTGGACATGATGGTCTCAAGGGTCTTTTCCAACCTAGTTCATTCTGTGGTTTGGTGATTCTGTGGGTGGTATCCCTCAGCTGGATCCCGTTATCCTGAGTGGGACTCCCCAGCTGGATCCTGTTATCCCAGCCAGGATTCCCCAGGAACACTCCCATAAATGGCTCCTGAGCCTCCCCTTTTCCCTGCACTGCTTTTCCTGGAGCTGGGATGGGGTCTGGGAGCTGCTTTGGGGTCATGCTGCTCTGCTGGGTGCTGGCCATGGCCGCATCCTCCTATCCCTGGGGTTTTCCCCCGCAGAATCCCGGGATGTGGCGGGTGCGGGGAGACTCCTCCCGGAGCCGTGTCCCTGCCGCAGCACAGCCCTGGGCGCGGGTGGATCTGTCGCAGCTGTGGGCGCTGTCCCCGCGCCCCGCGGTGGCTGTGCGGTGCCAGGAGGGGCAGCTGGTGGTCACCGTGCGCAGGGACCTCTTTGGCACCGGGCGCCCGGTGCGGGCAGCGGAGCTGAGCCTGGGCACAGCCTCGTGCCTGCCCCTGGCCCCGAACCCCGCCCAGGCCTTTGTCACCTTCGTGGCTGCGCTGCACGAGTGTGGCAGTGCCCTGCAGGTGAGCGCAACTGGGCCACTATGTCTAGGGTTTGGTAGCCCTCGGGGTGTGAGGGTTTGGGTCCCCCCAGGGGAGGCAGTGGGCAAGGCTTTGTCCCCAAAGGTTGACTTAGTGAATGTCCTGGCAGGTTTGTGGTGAAGAGTCATGGGTCCAGGGCTGGATTTTAGGATATGGATACCCCCGTCCAGTCTGGGATGAGGGGCAGACTCAGCAGTGTTTTTTGGATTGGATGCAGGAATTGATGGGATAACAGCTGTTATCCCATCAATGGGATGGGGTGCTGTGCCCAAGTCCTGGAGGCTCCCGGACCCCCCTCAAGCTGGCACCTCGTTGGGATGCCACTAAAGGCTCTGTGGTGTCCTACAGGATTGGGAAGGTGGCCTTGGTGGCCTCTGTGTCCTGGCACGGTCCCTGCTGCTGCTGAGTACATTTTCCTGATTTTTGCCCTCTCTCAAATCCTTCCTGCAGGTGACCCCGGACTCGCTGATCTACAGAACCACCCTGTCCTACAAACCCACCCCTTCCCGCAACCCCCTGATCGTGAGGAGCACCCCGGCCGAGGTCCCCATCGAGTGTCACTACCCCAGGTGAGCGGCTGGCGCTGTTCCCGTGCTGCCCCAGTCCGAGGGGACAGTGCCATCCCTGGCAATTCCCATCGCTTCCCTTTAGGAGGAGCAACGTGAGCAGTGGCGCCGTGTGCCCTACATGGGCCCCGTTCCGCTCCACGCTGGCGGCACAGGAGCGGCTCCGGTTCTCCCTGCATCTCATGGACGGTGGGTGCGGCCCCAGGGGCCTCTTGTCCCTCGGGTCCCCGCTCCTGGTGGCTCCTGGTGGCATCCTGGGAACCCAAACGGAGCCTGAATCCACCCCATGGGGATTGCCACACATTTAAGAGATGCCCCGTTCTCGGGAAGAGCCCAGAGTGACCCCATCCCCTGGGATCTGCATTCCAGACACCTGGAGCAGGGAGAGGCTCTCCAACGCCTTCCGGCTCGGGGACAGCCTCCGCTTCCAGGCTGATGTCACCTCGGAGGGCCACGTGCCCCTGCGGCTCTTCGTGGATCGGTGCGTGGCCACCCCGAGCCGCGACAGGAACTCATCCCCGCGCTACGCCTTCATCGACCTGGGCGGGTAAGGCTGGGCCCGGGGCTGGCGGGACAGTCCTGAAGGGTTCCTGTGCCCAATCCCGAAGGACTCATTCCTGTGGCAAATCCCAAAGGGTTCCTGCAATCCTGAAGGATTAATTTCCTGTGGCAAATCCCAAAGGGTTTCTGCAATCCTGAAGGATTAATTCCCGTGGCAAATCCCACCTTCCCGGCCCTTCTCCAGGTGCCTGGTGGACGGCAGGGCAGAGGACAGCGGCTCAGCCTTCGTGGCCCCGCGGCCCCGGCCAGAGTCGCTGCGGTTCCGGGTGGGCGCCTTCAAATTCGCGGGACACGCCGGGAATGTGGTGAGCTCTTGTTCCCACCCCTCCTCCTCTCCCGGTTTCTCCGCGGGAAAAAAGCCTCCCAAAGTGTCCAAGATGAGTGACTTGTCCTGGAATTGCCCGGCAGCTCTACATCAGCTGCCACCTGCGGGTGTCCCCGGCGGCCGCAGCCCCGAATCCCGGGAATAAAGCCTGTTCCTTCGGCAGCGCCAGCGGCCTGTGAGTGTCCCTGTGCCGGGGAGGGGCCCCGCCCGCGGCACGGCGGTCACAGGTGACTCTGTTGCAGGTGGGCCCCTCTGGAGGGCACCGGGGACATCTGCAGCTGCTGTGACAGCGGCAGCTGTCCCTCTCCCGGGGGAGATTCCCGGGGAAGCCGCGCTCCAGCCACAGGGCCGGGCAGGCGCGTCAGGAGGGACGGCCCCGCCGAGCCAGGTGTGTCCCCGAGGTGTCCCCAGGGGTGGCACTCTCGGGCTGGGGGGGCCGAGGGGTGGGGATGGCTTTGGGGGAAGGACGATCCCGGCTGCTCCGCGGTGTCCGGAGGGAAGGGCTTTGGAAAGGAAAGGGGGGGATTTTGGTGGGATAGCGGAAAAAATTCCATGTGGGTGGGGAGGTCCTGGCACCGCTGTCCCTCCCCGGGAATGTCCCAGGCTGGGCTGGAGCCACCTGGGACAGTGGGAGGTGTCCCTGCCCGTGGCACGGGATGGGCTTTGAGGGCCCTGCCATCCCAGACCATTCCTGTATCCTGTTCCAAGTGGCTGCAGCCTTGCATTTAAAACCCCTGGAATTCTGCTCTTCTGGTGCCCATCTGTCTGTAATTCCCCAAATCTGGCCCTAGTGGGAATTCCGTCCCCTGGGAACTCATTCCCATCTTTTTCCACCCTCAGGGCCAACCGAGGCCAACGTCTCCGTGGGCCACCTGCTCATCCTGGAGCCAGCTCAGGGATTACAGAACCTCTCTGGAAGTCTGGGATCAGCTGGGAACACCCCCCAGGGTAGGGGCTTGTGTGGTTTTTTCTTTGGTTTGGCTTTTTTTAGAGTTTTTTTTTGGGGGGGGGCGGTTGGGTTTTTTTTTTCTTTTGTTTAGTTTTTGTTTTGTGTTTTTGGGGGTTTTTTTGTTTGGTTTTTTTTTGTTTTGTTTTTTTTATCTTGTTGGTTGGTTGGTTTTGGGGTTTTTTTTTGTGGTTTGGGGGGTGGGGGGAAGGCATTTGTTTGTGGGGTTTTATTGTGGTGCTGTATCCCCAGGCTTCACCTGGGGCTTGCTTCTGGATTCTGCCATGAATTCCCTGTGATTTCCCCCCAGAACTTTTTGGAACAACCCCCCAGAGCCGCGCCAGGGGCTCCTTCCCAAAGATTCCCAAGGATTGGATGGAAGGTGGGAAGCCAATCAGGGAGTGCTGAGCAGGTTTTGTCCCTTACAGGTGCTGCTGGAGGAATTCCTGCAGGGACCCAGGGGCTCCTGCTGGTGGTGGCCGCTCTGCTGAGCCTGACAGCGCTGGGAATGCTCCTGGGAATGTGCCGGCAAAGGCTCTGCCCTCCAGGAATGTTCCCATGCTCCCGATCCCAATAAAGAGCAGCATTTCTGTCATCTCCTGGGGTCCTCTGTGGGATGGGGAGGGGACACAGGCAGCCTTGGGATGGGAATCCATCCTCTGGGACAGGGCTGGGATGGGGGATGTGGAGCTGCGGCTGCCTGGAAACGATTCCCAAACCCCCCAGCCCTTGGATTTGGGAGGCACAGGTGGATTCTCCAAAGGTGTCATCCTTGGGAAGGGAGCCTAAACAAGGGGTGGCTCCAGTTTTAGGGAATTGTGGGTGTTTTGGGGTTCTAAATGGTTTCCTGATTGCAGGATTCCCAGTTTCCCTTCCTTGTCCAACAGGATGCCGGAATGAGGCTCTGCCCCCCTCAGAGCACACACGGGCTGCTGGAATTCTGGAATTTTGGTTGGGTTTAGGGCTGAGTTTGGCTTCTCTGCAGGGAGAAACTGGGAACAACCTCGGTGTTGGAGATGGGAAAGGGCTGGAGGTGCTTCTGCGTGGCAGGGGCCAAGTGGGAATGAATTCCATTGTTTCTACGGAATGTGGGAGCTCCAGGATGAGTGTGACAATGGGATTGGATTCCTTGAGGCTGCCAGAGCCTTCCAGGGATGATCCCAAGCCATGGCATCCCATTCCAGGGCTGACTTCCCTCTGTCCCTGAGCTCCAAGTGACCTTTTCTGTATCCCGGGAGAATCCACGGATCTGGTGCTTCCCGGGGCCTTTCCTGAGCCCAGGAAAAGGCTCCTAGTCCAGGATGAGGAATGGAAAGGACCAAGGCTGGCTCAGAGGTTGGGTCCTTTGCTTTTGCTTCTCCAAAAGGCTCCAGTTTGGGGCATTCCCAAAATTTGGCAGCTGGAATTCCCTGGCCAATGGGAATTGAGTGCTGCTGTCTCCCTCTGATATTCCCAAAAAACCCAGGAGTGGCTCTGGCTCTGGATGAGACTTTTTGGGTTTGGGAGGGTGGGGGGAGCAGGGCCCCCCTTCCCAGCTGGGATGGACATTCCAGGGATGCTTTTCCTGCTCCTCTTCTCCAGGAATTTCAGCAGCTGGGCTGGAACAATCAAGTGGGAAAATTGGGCAGCTCTGGAAGTTGGGTTCTTTTGGGAGATGGAATTGTCCCAGCATGTTTTAGGCCACAAGCTCCTTCCTCAGCAGTGTCCAGCTTTGCTCCATGCCCTGTCCCATCCCAGCCAATGGCACAGGGCAGGGCAGGGTCTTCTCCTCATTCCATGGCCAAGGGCAGCTCTAAGTCCTTGGATCTCCATCCCATTTTCCATCCCATCCCTTCACAGCCTCCCACCGCCCCGTCCCCGCAGGGTCTCCCCCAGCCTGGCCAACCTGCCCGGCAGCAGCACAGCCCCGCTGGAGCTCCAGAGGAGCCGCACCAAGAGGCACCTCGGAGCCCTCGGCCATCCAGCCGGCAGCACCCGGGCAGGACACAGATGGCGCTTCCCTGCTGGCAGAGGCCCTGTGGCCATCTCCAGGCACCAGTCTCGCAGGGATCCCCACAGCTCCAGCCTCTGCCCACTCGCTCTGGCGGAAGCGTTAAGGCTGCAGCAGAACCACCAAAGGCCAAGGTGCTTCTGGCCACTTTCCCTTCCACACTGCACTCCCGGGCAACCTGCTGAGCACAGCACCCTTTTTCCCCCTCTTTCTCTATGCCCTGCAGACACTGGACACTGTAAGAGAAAGATCCTGAGAGTCTGTGTATTAGAACAGAGTCTATATTTACATACTAAAAAAAAAAAAAAAGCAAATGCTTAAAGAAAAGAGGAGTTCCCCTCAGCCTCAGTGGACAGATCGTCTCTCTTTCTCCCGCAGCCACAAGCTCAGGTTGGTGCTAAACAAAGGGCGCTGGCTCAGGGTTGTCCTGGGGTCAGCCTCAAACCACCCCACAGATCCTGGCCAGGACCCCTTCAGCTACCCCTGCAATCTAAATGATCCCAAGAGCCACCAAAAAGTCTTCCCATCTCCCCCCAGAACCCACCCAATACCTCTCCAAGGCACAGAGCCCAAAACTCCCTCATCGACCCACTCCCAAAAGCTCTCCAAACATACTCCTAGCACAAATGCCCCCAAAAGCCACAGTCCATCCCCTCCCCCCCGTCATCCTAGGATTTCCCAACCCCCCTCCCAGTCCCCCATGGCACTGACCAGGAGAGGTTGGTGGACAGGAACATCCACAGCCGGGGGCAGCTCGGGCACTTCAGCAGTGATTTGGGCACTTTGGGGGCACACCCCAAATGGGGTGACCCAGGCCAGGGACTGGGACAGACAACAGGAATTCCTGGAGAATAGATGAGTTCAGGTGGACATGTTTTGCCAGCACAACTATGAGATCATGGCCCTGTCCCCCAGCCTGGGCGGCCCCAGAACACCCAAATCTGCCTGAATATTCCCCTGAACCCAAAATTCACCCCAAATCCCAGTAAAATGCTGCATGGTGCAGCTTTAGATCTCTTTGTTTCATTTCTTTAATTTTATCCCAATTTTGGTTGTTTTGACAGAATGAAGAAGGAAATTATTTAGGTTGGAAAAGACCTCCAAGATCCTCCAGTGTTGCTTGATGCCACCAGAAGAAACAACTGAAAAGAGCAGGTGAAATTTTTTAGGGTGTAACATTAATAAATCTGCTCTTCCCAATGAATTTCCAATGTCAACTTGAGTCCCCATGGATGTTCCTCCCCCTGCATTTGTCCAGGCGGCTACAGGGAATCTGAGGACATGGAAGCCAGCAGCCACGTGTCCTCCCTGTGCTGGTCACCGGGACTGTGGGTCACCAGAGCTCTGCCCAATGTCCGTCCTCTGAGGGATGAAGAAGTTGGAGTAGCACATGAAGCTCTTCCTGCACTCAGGGCACTCACAGGGCTTTCCTTACTGGTGGCTCTGCTGGTGTTGGGTCAGGTTCGAGCTCCTGGAGAACCTCTTCCCACATTCCCTACACTCGTAAGGCCTCTCCCCAGTGTGGATTCTCTGGTGGCGGATCAGGCTGGAGCTGCAGCTGAAGCTCATCCCACATTCGCCACACTCATAGGGTCTCTCCCCGGTGTGGATGTGCCGGTGCTTGACAAGAGTGGAGCTGTGCTTGAAGCCCTTCCTGCAGTCAGGGCAGCGGAAGGGCCTCTCCTCTGTGTGAATCCGCTGATGTGTGAGGACATCCGAGCTGCTCTGAAACCTTTTCCCACACTCGTGACACTCATAGGGCCTCTCCCCAGTGTGGATCATCTGGTGGCAGATGAGAGTGGAGTTGTGCCTGAAGCCTTTCCTGCAGTCAATGCAGCGGAAGGGCCTCTCCTGTGTGTGAATGCGCTGATGGCTGAGGAGATCTGAGCTGATCCGAAACCTCTTCCCACATTCCGGACACTCGTAGGGCCTCTCCCCAGTGTGGATCATCTGGTGGCGGATCAGGTGGGAGCTGTGGCTGAAACTCTTCCCACACTCCAAGCACTTGTAGGGCTTCTCCCCATCATGGAGCTGCTCATGGACCACCAGGTCTGAACTTCGGCTGAAGCTTTGGACGCCTTCCCGGCACAGGGTGGGTCTTTCCTCCTCGGAGCGCCCTGGGCTGAGTTTGCAGCCCCTCCTTGTGTGGCATCTCCAGGGCTTTTCCTCCCTGTTGAATTCCTGTGTCACGGAGCCACTCAAAATGTCCTCTTCCATGAAGTTCTGCCCAGAGGGTTTCTCCTCTCTGGTCTCCATCCGCAGCTCATTGCCTGGGAGAGGAAGAACAAGGAGAGGATTTGGGATTTGCTTCTGTGCCAGAGGGAAGGGGAAGGACATTCCCCCAGTCTGTCCCCAGCAGGACGGCATCAGCAGCAGGGTTGTCCTGCAGCCGGGGGCGATGCTGGGCTGGGAGATGGAGAAGAGAGGGGGAAAGGGGCAGTGACTTCCTCCTCACCTGCCTGAGGGTCCTGGGGCATCTTCCTTTTCCTCACAGCCTCCTCCTCCATCCAGCCAAGGTTTGGGAATGGGAAATCCTGGTTTGGGGTAAAAAAAAAGGTATGAGTGCCTTGGGTTGAGGGTTCCTCCTGCCCAAGTCCAGCTCTAGAAGTCACTGGGTGTTTTGTATCTATAAAATCCTCCAAAAATCAAGAGTGACCCCCCAAAAAAGAAAAAAAAAGCCTCCCAGGAATTACCCCTCTCAAGTCTCCTGTCTTTGGGGTGCTGGGGTTCCCCCTTCTCGAAGCTGCTGGGGCTTCCATGGATCCTGGGGATCCCCCTTCTCTGGGGTCCTACTTAGGGATGAAGTGGGGTTTCGGTGGTCCCAGGAGTCTCTTCTTCCCTGATGCTGCTTTGGCTCCCAGGGTCCCCCTCTTCAGGCTCCCCCCCACTCCAGGCACTCGAGGCTTCCCCCTCTCTCTCCCGCCCTTTTCAGTGTCACAGTGTCCCGGAGCTGCCTCATCTCCAGACTCCCCCACCCCTCCAGGCTGCCGGGGGTCCCCCAGCTTCCCTATCGCCCCTCTCTGCTCTCTCCACTCCGGGAGTCTTGCGTTCCACCCCCCGGCTCTCCTGGGGATCCCCAAAACCGATGTCCTGTCCCACCAATACCAGGTAATTCCCACATGAATCCCCTCCCATATTCGCCCAAAGTGCATTTATGGCTCACCTTTGGAGTTGTGCAAGATCCAAACATCCCCTCTGGCCCAGAAAATCCTCACATGCAAAGATATCTGGGGCTCAATTCCAGGATCTGTGAGTTCCAAACCCTCCTCCACAAAAAAACGCTCCTGAAGACCCCCTGAGAGATTTGGGGTGAGTTCCTCCTCCCTGGTCACCTGTGCAATGTGGGGGACAATGATCCCAGAGCCAGGGGTGCTGCAGACACAGTGGGTGGTGAAACCTCATGGCTCTCCTGCTCCTCCTTTCCCTTCTGCTCCTTTTCCTGCTCCTTCTCCTCTCTCTCTCCTCTTCCTCTCACTCTTCCTCCGCTCTCCCCCCAGACCTCCCTTCCCCACCCTCCTCTGCCCCACGGCTGCTGCAGCACAGGCTGCTGGCATTGGGGAACCTCCCAGTCAGCCCCAGGGATGGACAGGGGGCTTTGGGACCCCCCAGGGTGGATCCACCTACCCCAGAGCCCCAGGGAATTGCTCCAGGGATCGAGTGCTGGGGGTGAGAAATGGGTAGTCAATAGGCAACTCAAGTTAACTACTGAGAGACAGAATATGTAGGAAATACCCAGGAAATAGAATACTTAGGAAAATAGAATTCCCTTAATCATGTCAGGATAAGAGGGACAAGAATCTGTTTGAGGCCAGCACAGAAACCGCTGAATCACCCCACTAAGGACAGCACATGCTCCAGAGAGAAAAGTGAAAAGTGCACTGTGATGAAGACTACCAGATCTTCATCACAGAAAGACCTCCAAAGACCACCAGGACACAGAGCGCAGGCGTGGCACACATGATAATGATATTAATCATTTCCAAGAAATGATTTGTATAACCACTCCTATCCCAGGGAATGTGATGAATATTCATGCATTGTGTGCTGGAAGTGCCAGGGTGTGTCTGTTTTGGAGGAGAAATCCCCCACACCCGGCACACCGAATAAAGCAAATCCCCACTTCTTTGACTTTGTCTCTGAAGTGTCTTTGGGCCTGCTTGGGGCGAATCAGGGGACAGGGCTGGACACGCAAAGTACCGCCCCTCTTCAGTCCCAACCCCACCTTTCCCTCCCCTCTCCTCCCCTTGCCCATCCTTCTCCCAATCCACACACCCCTCCCAACTCAATTTCGGTGTCCCATCCCCCTCCCGCTCTCTTTGGGGGTCCCAGACCCCTCTTTTCCCCTGCTCTTCTGTCCCTTTGCCATCGTCCCCTCAAACAACAGTCCCCCCTCCCATGATTGGTTTTGGGGTACCACGCCCCTCCTGCCCACTTTGGGGGTCCCAATCCCCGTTTCGTTCAATTTGGGCTCCCAACCCCCGCCCCCCTTCTCACTGCGCCCCCCGCTCACCCCGCGGCCGGGGGCACTGCCAGCACCACCAGTGCCACCAGCACGGCCCCAGCTGCCCCCACACGGCCCATGCCCAGCGCCGGGCAGGTGCCCACAGCCCCAAAGCAGCCGCGCTCTGCCCTGGGGGGTCCCCAAAGCGGCCCCGCCCCGCGCGGCACTGCGAGCACCAGGCCGGAGCAGTGCGGAGCGCGGGCGGGTGGCATCAGCCGTGCCCGGGCAGGGCCGGGCCCCGCGGGGCTCCCCCCGCACTCGGCCCCACCGGGACAGCGCCCAGCGGGGGGGCCCGGCCTGGGCGAACCACACCTCCCCCTCCCCAAATTCTGCTCCCGGGGGCGCTGGGGGCGAGGAGGTGCAGGTGGAGTCCAGAGGTGCCTGAGCCACGTGTCCCCCGCTGCCACTGCCACCCCTCGAAAGATTAGGAAGTAACACAAAACTCCCTCAGAGGTGGCGGATACCCCGCAAGCCCCTAAGGAGTGGGGTCTCCCCCCGGCTTCATCATTCTGTAACTTCAGCTGCCTCATCCCAGGCCCCATTCCACCCATCCCCCTCCCCCAGACTTCATCCCAAACACCAAACCACATTCCACCATGCCGAGCCCAATCCCATTCCATTTCTCTCGCCAGCCGCCACAGGGACCTCCCAAAAAACTCGCGTGCCAGGGAACCCCCAATATCCCCCCAAGGGGCATTTGCGACTCACATTTGGAGTCCTGCATGACCCAAACATCTGCCCTCCACAAAAACCCCGAGAAACAAACCCTCCCGGATCAACCAAAAATATTTGGGGCTCCGTTCTGGAGTCCTACAGGGTCCGAAATTCCCCCCTCCCAAAAAGAACCCCACGCACCGCCCAAGATCATTGGGGCGAGCTCCCCCTGCCCGATCACCTGTGGGATGCCCCGGGGGGCGATGCTCCCAGGGCCGAGGATTGCAGTCACAGAGAGTGATGGACGAACGCGGCAACTCCTTTTCCTGCTTCTCTTTCTGGTCCTCTATCCCTCCTTTTCCTCCCACTTCTCCTATTTCATCCGTCCTCCCCACTCCCCCTTATTCCTTCTGTGTCCCTCCCTCCTTCTCTCCTGCCCGCTCCTGCTCCTCCTGTTCTTTGGCACGCCCATCCCAGCTTTGTCTGACATCACCCCGGGGGCCATCCCGTGCTCAGCAGAGCATCCTGTGCTCTGTCAGCCCTCGCTGCTCCTTAGGGAAGGATTTGGGATTTATCCCAGGCACACACACTGAACCTCACCCCAAACTGCCCCGCTCCCATTGCTGTCCCCTCGGCGGTGGGCAGGTGCTGTGCCAGGGGAAGCAGGGACACAAAGGAAGCCAAGTGCAGCCCAGCTGCCCGGGCTGATGCAGACGAGCCCCAGGGACAAGGTCGTGCAGAGCCCCACGGAGCCCTCGGCTCCTCCCTGGGAACGGGCTGTGCTGTGGCTGCCCCAGCGGCCACAGCGAGTCCTGGAGCTCCCCCAGCGCTGCTGCAGCAGGACCCAGGTTCCACCTTCTGGGCCAGGCCCTGCCCAGGGGCCATCAGATCCATTGGCTCTGTGCAAAGGGGGAAGACAAGAAGAACGGATTGGAGGCAGCCCCCAAGGACCTCGAGCAAATTGTTCAGGAACATGCAGACCTTGAGCTGACGTTTGCAAAGCTGCAGCTGGCAGAGTTCTGTGGTGCAGGAGACCCAGCACGGGAAGAGGAGACCTACAAGGAGCTGCAGGACAAACACTCTGAAGGTCAAAGGCCATTGTGCCCTGAATCTTTGCTGGAAAAAGTTGTTCCTTTACAGGAAGAGATCCCGGGATGAGGCAAAAGCAAAGTTCATGGCTGGTGACAAGATCCCTGTGCAGAGAGAGCAGAGGAGGGACTGCAGGCGGAGATTGGGAGCTCGGGAGGAGGGAGGGGTCGGGAAAGTGTTTTTAGGGTTTGTTTTAGCTCTCCTTCTTCTACTGGGATTTGTTTAAAAATAAATTCCATTGATTTCCCCAGCTTGGGTTTCTTGTGCCCTTGATGGTGAGCAGTGAGTGACATTTCCCTGCCCTTAGCCCAGCCCACGACCCTTTCGTGCTGTGTTCTGTGTCCTGCACCTGTGAGGAGAGTGACAGAGCGGCTCTGGTGGCACCGGGCACCCGGCCAGGGCCAGCCCAGCCCAAGAATCCCTGCCATTCATTCCCTGCACTCCGTGGCTAAGCGGCCGCAGGGCGGGTCCGGCTGCGCGGGCAGGCGGCTCCAGAAGCACCAAATGTGCCAAAGGGGACAGAAGGGGGAGGCAGGGGGTGCCGGGGGTGAATCTCCTTCCTCCGAGCCGGCAGGGACAGGAGTGAGGGACTGGAGAAAAGGAAACGGGAGAGGAGGGACGAGGCTGGAGCTGTGGAAGCTGCAGGGATGCAGGGGCAGCTGGGAATTTAATTTTCCAAATCTCTGGGGAGAAAGGAAGTGCTGTGAAATCCGTTATGGAAAAGAAAGGAGAAATAGCGATTGCTGGAAATCGCCTCAGTCTATCCCTGTGGCTTGCAAAAGCTGACAGACCCCGACCAGCAATGGACTCGCGTCACTGACATCATGTCCCAAGGGATCAGAGCTCCGGCTGGCGGGGCTGGAAGCTCCGTCCAGCAGCTCCGCTCCCACAGCCCGAACCTCGGGCTGGAGCGTGGGGTGTGGGACACAGCCCCGTGCTGGGGGGCAGAACCGCTGCTTGGGCCATCGGTGTGTCCAGGGCATCCTTTATGGTCCTGATGCAGCTCCAAGCTCTCGAGGGCTCCCCGAGGCTTTCTGGGGCTGTCCCTCCTCCCCAAAGCTGTTGGGTTTAATGCCCAAGTGCGGCACCCCGTGCCCTGTGGCAGCAGCCGGTGCCGGGCCACAGCCCCGGGAGCCGAGCTAATGCCCGGCCGTGCCCGGGAGGGACTGAGGGGAGGGGGTTCAGAAGGCACCCCCCGCAGCCCTCGCAGTGCTAAAAAACTTTTTAGTGCATGGGAGCGATTTCCTGGCGTTTCTGGGCTCCGTGGGGCCGCGGCGGCGGCAGCGGGACCAGCGGGGCCCGGCCCGTGGGGGCGGCCGGGGTTGAAAAGTGCGCGGCGGCCCCAGTGCGGTGCGTGAGGGTTGAGCGGGGCGGGGTGGGAACACCCCGCTCGTCTCCGCCGCTCCAAGCCGCTTCCCCGGCTCCGGCTGCCGCCGCCGCTCGGCCCCGGCGCGGCCCCGCCAGGTCGCCGCTCGTCGCGACACTGGAGGGGTCGATCCGAGCCGCGCCCCGCCCGTCCCTCGCTGCGGCTCTTGCGGTGACACGGAGCGGCCGAAACCCCCAGGTGCCGCCCCGACGGTCCCTCGGTGCAGCATTTTTAGTCGCAGGCAGCGGCCGGTCCCGGTGCTATTCTTTTATACATTTTATTCGAATCTCTATATTTTATTCTATTCGCAGCTCCCATCCCACGCCCCTCCGCTGCGGCTCTTTCACCGCCGCCGCTCGTCGCCGCTCTCTCGGTGCAGCTCTTCAGTGACACGGCCCGGCCGAGACGCCCCTCGGTGAGGCTCTTTGATTGGATTTGCATCTTTTCTCTGTCTTTTCTGTCCTTCGCACCTCGCCCGTCCCGCGGAGCGACTCCTTCAGGGCCCCGGGGCGGCACAAAGGCCTCGGGGCGGCTCCAAAGGGCCCCGCCCGCGGCCGCTCCCCGAGGCCTCCCCGCTGCTCGCGGCGATCGGACACCGCCGGCGGCCCCGGCCCCTTCTTGTTCTTCTTGTTCTTCTTGCTGCTGCCGGGATTCAGCCCCCGCCGCCGCCCGGCTCCTTCTGCCGGCCCTGCCCGGCACGGAGCGGCGCTGCCGCTGACGGGGCCGGAGCGCGGCTGCGACACGAGTGCCCCGCGCCTCGGGACCGGGCCGAGGAGTGACCGCACGGGTGGGGAGGGACCCCCGCTGGACAGGGCAGGGACTGAGCCCATGGGAGGGACCCCCGCTGGACAGGGCAGGGACTGAGCCCATGGGAGGGATCCCACGCCGGAGCAGGGGAAGGATTCCTGCCCCTGAGGGGAAGCAGCGGCACGAACTGACCGTGACTCCCCCATCCCTTCTCCCTGCACCGCCGGGCAGAGCACGGAGGGAGCCGGGGATAAAGTGAAGTCCGGGAAGGAGACAGAGATCGGGAGAAGGTGTTTTTTCCTACGATTTATTTTACTCCTCACTCTTCTGTTCTGATTTGCTGAGTCCCAAATTTAGTTCATTTCCCCACGTTGGGGCTGTTGTGCCCGTGATGGCGATCCCTGAGTGGAGTCTCTCTGCCCTTATCCCGACTCACGAGAACTCGGATTTGTTTCAATTCCGTGGAATTAACTGTGATTTGGGGCAGCCGGAGCAAAGCAGCTGAAACCACAGGGGGCTTGAGAGGGACTAAAGCAGGGCAGGAGTTGAGGCTGCCCCGAGGGAACTCTTCCAACACGAACCTTCATGGGGTCTTTCTATGGGAATTTTGTTGAATGTTTACATTCATCCTTATAAATCAGAGTGAAAAGTGGAGCTGAGCTTTCAACTTGAAATGAAGGAATCCAGCGTGTGCTCTGGGACCTGATATAAATGAGTTCACAAGCTGAAATTTTTACTACATAATTTTGAACATTTATTAATAGAGCAAACGCCAAAAGCAGCGCTGGGCTCTTAGCAATTTTGCCAGAGGCGCACCCATCCATTGTACTGTGAACTTAAGTACTTTCTTTAACTGTTACATATTCATTAAGCCTAGAAGGTAATTTACACTTCACTCAACTCCCCCCCCCCCCCCCCCCCCCGCTTTGATCTTTGCCCCCTTCTGCCAGCGCGGCGCCTGTCTTGGAGTCTCTGATCCTCTGGATTGCCTCAGAACTGAAGGCAGAAATCCTCCCGTCTATGTTTCCTCAGTTCCAACTTAATTTGTAGGTGGCAGTTCCTTTTGGGAGGTGTGAGTCAAGATAACAGACTTCCTGGGATGCCTGTGGTTATCTTCTTTGTTTCTTTAAGATGTCTTGATCCCCAGCTCTGTGGTTTATCAACTTAAAAGCCATTTATTACCATGTATTTATTACTACGTTTTCTGAGATATCTCAGCTATTTCGAGGTTACAATTTACCCCAACCTTTTGCTACTTAATTGTATTTTTATCTTAACACTATTCTTTTTATACAGTACACATCGCTTGTAAACGTTAAATTCATATATGCGAAAGGCAGCATTTATCACTCATTTATCACAGACCTCTGCAACCTCCTGCTGTTACTTGATACTTTAGTTTCTGAAATATTCAGCCCCTCAGCAGCAATGTCTCTCCCACCCCACTGGTTTCTGGCTCAGAGCCAGCTCGGAGATCGGACAACAAACTCCAAGTCCCAACAGAATAAACTGTGCCGTTATTTTCTTTTATTCATTGTAATATTATGCTATTTTATTGCGTATTCTATTTTACTTCCCCCCCCCCCCCTTTTTTGCCTGTTTTTTCTTTTTCTTTTTTAATTTTTTTTCTTCTAATAAATCGTGGTTTTGCTCTACTTCCCCCACACATAGCCTTTGTTGCCCTCCCGGAGTTTCGTGGTGAGTTGCTGTCTCACCGGTTCTCCCCCGGAAACCAACGAAATGGATCAAAAGAATGATGAATTTTGGAACTCTTTCCGCTGCTGTTTGCAGAAGGTCCCGGGAGCAGACGGGGCCGGGAGGGGGTCCCGGTGCCGGGGGCAGTCAGCGGTCGCTGGGTGGATCGCGGTGGCGCAGGTTGGGAGACACGAACGTGAGCGAGGGAGCGCGGGGGGCGGGGGAAGAGGGGGTGCAAGGGATTGTTGGTGCAGGATAAGGGGGCTCGGGGGGATCTCAGCGCCGGGGATTATTGGTCTCAGGTGCAGGGGGTCCCCGTGCACGGCAGTGGGGGGTTCAGACCTGGATATGGGGGTGCAAGGAGGTCCCAGTGCCGGGAATGCGGGCTCAAGGGGTCCCGGGG
Organism: Acanthiza pusilla; assembly: GCA_036630365.1. NCBI lineage: Eukaryota > Metazoa > Chordata > Aves > Passeriformes > Acanthizidae > Acanthiza > Acanthiza pusilla. The sequence continues at coordinate 351,603 of JAXCHO010000155.1, read as the reverse complement.
AACGGGGGGCACGGGGAGGTCCCCGACCCGGAAATAGAGTTTCAGGGGGGTCCCGGGGCCCAGAAATGGTGGATCAGGGGTTTCGTTGGACGGGGAATGTGGGTTCAGAGAAGTCCACTTCCCGGGAATTGGGGTTCAGGGAGGTCCCGGTGCCCGAAAATGGAGGTTCAGAGATTTCCCGATGCCCAGGAATGGGGGTTCAGGGACGTCCCCGTGCCAGATAAGAGGGAACAGGGTGTCCCGGCGCTGGGTAGGGGGATGCAGGGGGTCACAGTACACAAGAATGGTAGTTCTGGGGTATTCAGAGAGGTGCCGGGACCAGGTAAGGGGGAACATGGGGGTTCTGGTGCTGGGGAAGCAGATGCAGGGGGTCACAGTACTCAGGAATGGGCGTGGAGGGTCTTCTAGTACCCGGAGATTTAAGTTCAAGGGGTTCCTAGTGCCCGGGAATTGTGGTTTGGGGGGTTCTCGGTGCCGGGGGTCCCACTCACCTCTGGTTGTCCCTTGCCCGTGTCCCACAGGTGCCCCAGGAATGCCCCCAGCCCCAGCGCCGGAACCATCGCGCTGCTCCGCTGCGGCCCCGCCCCCAGAGCCGCCTACTGACCCGCGGTTGGCCACGCGATTTCCTGCCCACCAATGGTAGCTTGCGCTATTCATGACGTCATCTGTCGCAGGGCAGATCCCGGCGGCGCAGGTTGGCAGAGGCGAAAGCGAAAGTGACCGAGGGGGGAGAGAGGAATTCCGGGGAATTCCCCTGGATCCCCTCCTGGGATCTCTCTGGGACCCTCCACGGCCACGCACTGCGGGACCCCCGGGCCATGCTGTGCTGAACTCCCGGGGCCCTGCGCTCAGACTCTGCCCGGAACCCGCTGCGTTCGGCCCAAAGCGGGGGAAGCATTCGGATCCTGCAGTTTTTCCTGCTCCTGCGGGTCCCCACCCGCGACGGAGCAGGACTGGGCGCTGTGACCCCGATCCCTGATTCCCAATCTCCTTCTCTCTCCCTCTTCTTCTCTCCCTTTCCTTTGGGTGGTCAGAAATCCCAGAGCGGCTGGAGAGCCCCGTGCCCAGTTCGAGTTTCCCAGGAAAGGGAGGCCTGGGGGTGAGGTGAGCTGGGATGGCCGGAATGGGGGTCCGGGGGTCCTCGGGGTCAAGGAAACAGGGGATCCATGGACAGGGAGAGGCAGATACCCGGGAAAGGGCGTGCGGGGGGTATTGGTGTAGGATAAGGGGGTCCAGGGGGGTCCAAGTGCCCAGGAATGGCCATTCAGAGGGGTACAAGGGTCAAGGAAAAGAGGGGCTCCCCAAAGCCCCCTCCCGGGGAGTACCGGGAGCTGGGTCAGGAGCTCAGTGGGAGAGGAAAGGGGGGGATCCGGGGGGGTCACACACTCCGGGGGGGACACGACCCCCGGGGACCCCCCCCTCACTTCCTCCCGCAGGTGGAGGCCGAGCCCCAGCCCAGGCAAAGCCCAACACGAAGCCCCCGACCCCTGTCAGCATCTTGGGGGGGGCGTCCGGCGGCAGCTCCGGGGGATGGGGGAGTGGGGCAGGATCCGGGAAACGGTGGCAGCTGCCGGCAAGGGACCGGGACAGACTGGGACAGGCTGGGATGGACTGGGACAGACTGGGACACCAGGATACATCGGGACCAGCACTGGGACCCAGAGGAACCAGAATTGGGGCAATGGGGATCATAGTGGGAGCAACTGGGATATACTGGGAGTGACTGAGAGTGACTGGGATCATTCTGGTGAAAACTGGAACCTTACTGGGGCAACGGGGTGTGGCTGGGAATGACTGCGAGCACGCCGAGGGCAACTGGGATATACTGGGAGTGTCTGTAACCATACTGGGGGTGACTGAAAACACACTGAGAGTGACTGGGAGTGACTGGGTCTACACTGGGGGCAACTGGGATGGACTGGGACCATGCTGGGGGAAACTGGGGTCATACATGGAATGACTACGCTAGGGGCAACTGAGAGCAACTGGGATTAGACTGGGAGGAGCTGGGAGCAATTAGGACCATGCTGGGGTGTTATGATCCAATTATTAAGGTCCTTAGAAATACCTCTGCTCGAATTAAGGTGCAAACGATACCATATGCCAGTAATAGTGTGGGTTTTATTTGACAGTAAATATGAGAGAGAGAGAGAGAGGAAAAGAGAGAAAGCGAGAAGTAGGAAAACAGGTGGGTGGGACAGAAAGAGAGTGACAGAGACAGAATAAAAGAATATCGCCATCTGTGTGTCCCAACGATGTTGCATTGATCATCTCCAGCTTGGTCTTCCTGGTGGTGATGGTTCCCCCAAAAGCACAGAATCCCATGGGTCAATACACACTCAGGCCAGGTGGCAATGTCCAGGCATGTCCCCCGGGGGAAGGGACAGTCTCTTGCAGCAGACTCTGCTGGCATCACGTGCAGTCCTGTGGGGCAAGGCCGAGCACTTTGGGGGGTCTGTGATGGATTATGACACCCCCTCAGCTGCCTCTCACGTGAAAGTCCCGTGGATGTGGCCTGTGGGCTTGGGGGTTCCACAGCTGGGCCAGTTTGTGTAACGGAGGATGCGTGTTTATTGTTTCTCACCAGAGGTTATGCCACTGCACCCAAAACCTCCTCCTCCCCCCTCGGTCTGGGGGGAAGTCTGTGCAAACCTGGCTTTGTGAGCTGTGCTCTCCCCCACCCCAAACTCAGCCAGGGATGATTCTCAGCACAGCTGGTGGCTTTGGCCTTTGTGGATGCATTCCTTTCCTCCAGCCTGGGATGACTGAACAATAGGTTTCCCTTTATCTAATCCCAGCAGTTTGACTTTCAGTGCAAACTCCCAGTCAGGTATCTTCAAGAGAGGCTTCGTTGGTTGTAGTTCCTTTATACAGTTTTTTGTTATGATTGATATAAATGAGTTGGCAAGCTGAAATTTTAGCAACATAACATTGAACATTTATTAATACAGCAAAGGCAAAAACAGCGCTGGGCGCTTAGCAAATTTGCCAGAGGCGCAATCCATTCATTTCACTGTGAACTTCAGTACTTTCTTTAACTGTTACATATTCATTAAGTCTAGAAGGTAATTTACACTTCACCCAACTCCCCCCCCCCCGATCCCTGCCCCCTTCTGCCAGTGCTGTGCCCGTCGTGGAGTCTTAGATCCTCTGGATTGCCTCAGAACTGAAGGCAGAAATCCTCCCGTCTATGTTTCCTCAATTCCAACTTAATTTGTAGTTGACAGTTCCTTTTGGGAGGTGTGAGTCAAGATAATAGACTTCCTGGGATGCCTATGGTTCTCTTCTTTGTTTCTTTCAGATGTCTTAATCCCCAGCTCTGTGGTTTATCAACTTAAAAGCCATTTATTACCATGTATTTATTACTACGTTTTCTAACATATTGTAAATGTTTCGAAGTTACAATTTACCCTAACCTTTTTCTACTTAATTATGTTTTATCTCAACATTTTTTTTTTTACACAGTAAATTATCACTTGTAAATGTTAAATTCATATATGCGAAAGGCAGCATTTATCATTCAGTCATTTATCACAGCTCCTGCCACTGCTTCCCCTCACGGGCAGGAATCCTTCCCCTGCTCCGGCGTGGGGTCCCTCCCATGGGCTCAGTCCCTGCCCTGTCCAGCGGGGATCCCTCCCATGGGCTCAGTCCCTGCCCTGTCCAGCGGGGGTCCCTCCCCACCCGTGCGGTCACTCCTCGGCCCGGTCCCGAGGCGCGGGGCACTCGTGTCGCAGCCGCGCTCCGGCCCCGCCAGCGGCAGCGCCGCTCCGTGCCGGGCAGGGCCGGCAGAAGGAGCCGGGCGGCGGCGGGGGCTGAATCCCGGCAGCAGCAAGGAGAACAAGAAGAACAAGAAGAGCAAGAAGAACAAGAAGGGGCCGGGGCCGCCGGCGGTGTCCGATCGCCGCGAGCAGCGGGGAGGCCTCGGGGAGCGGCCGCGGGCGGGGCCCTTTGGAGCCGCCCCGAGGCCTTTGTGCCGCCCCGGGGCCCTGAAGGAGTCGCTCCGCGGCACGGGCGAGGTGCGAACGACAGAAAAGACAGAGAAAAGATGCAAATCCAATCAAAGAGCTGCAGCGAGGGGCGTCTCGGCCGGGCCGTGTCATTGAAGAGCTGCACCGAGAGAGCGGCGACGAGCAGCGGCGGTGACAGAGCCGCAGCGGAGGGGCGTGGGATGGGAGCTGCGAATAGAATAAAATATAGAGATTCAAATAAAAAATTATGAAAGAACAGCACTGGGAGAGGCCGCTGCGTGCGACTACAAAAGCTGCACCGAGGGACCGTCGGGGCGGCACCTGGGGGTTTCGGCCGCTCCGTGTCACCGCAAGAGCCGCAGCGAGGGACGGGCGGGGCGCGGCTCGGATCGACCCCTCCGGTGTCGCGACGAGCGGCGACCTGGCGGGGCCGCGCCGGGGCCGAGCGGCGGCGGCAGCCGGAGCCGGGGAAGCGGCTTGGAGCGGCGGAGACGAGCGGGGTGTTCCCAGCCAGCTCCGCTCAGCCCTCACGCACCGCGCTGGGGCCTTACGAAGTCCCCTCCCCTCAGTCCCTCCCGGGCACGGCCGGGCATTAGCTCGGCTCCCGGGGCTGTGGCCCGGCACCGGCTGCTGCCACAGGGCACGGGGTGCCGCACTCGGGCATTAAACCCAACAGCTTTGGGGAGGAGGGACAGCCCCAGAAAGCCTCGGGGAGCCCTCGGCAGCTTGGAGCTGCACGAGGCCCAGAAAGGATGCCCTGGACACACCGATGGCCCCAGCAGCGGCTCTGCCCCCCCAGCACGGGGCTGTGTCCCACACCCCACGCTCCAGCCCGAGGTTCGGGCTGTGGGAGCGGAGCTGCAGGACGGAGCTTCCAGCCCCGCCAGCCGGAGCTCTGATCCCTTGGGACGTGACGTCGGTGACAGGTGTCGGCCGGCACTCGGGGTCTGTCAGCTTTTGCAATGCAGAGGGATAAACCGATTCCATTTGTATAAATCGCTATTTCTCCTTTCTTTTCCATGTGACGGATTTCACAGCACTTCCTTTCACCCCAGAGATTTGGAAAACTAAATTCCCTGCTGCCCCTGCAGCCCTGCAGCTTCCACAGCTCCAGCCTCGTCCCTCCTCTCCCGTTTCCTTTTCTCCAGTCTCTCCCTCCTGACCCTGCCGGCTCGGAGGAAGGAGATTCACCCCCGGCACCCCCTGCCTCCTCCTTCTGTCCCGTTTGCCGCACTTGGTGCTTCTGGAGCCGCCTGCCCGCGCAGCCGGACCTGCCCTGCGGCCGCTTAGCCACGGAGTGCAGGGAATGAATGGCAGGGATTATTGGGCTGGGCTGGCCCTGGCCGGGTGCCCGGTGCCACCAGAGCCGCTCTGGCACTCTCCTCACAGGTGCAGGACACAGAACACAGCACGAAAGGCTCGTGGGCTGGGCTAAGGGCAGGGAGAGGTCACTCACTGCACACCATCAGGGGCACAAGAAACCCAAGCTGGGGAAATCAATGGAATTTATTTCTAAACAAATCCCAATAGGAGAAGAAAAACTAAAACAAACTCTAAAAAACACCCTCCCCACCCCTCCCTCCTGCTGAGCTCCCATTCTCTGTATGCAGTCCCTCCTCTGCTCTCTCTGCACGGGAATCTTGTCAGCAGCCATGAACTTTGCTTTTGCCTCATCCCTGGATCTCTTCCCGTAAAGAAAGAACATTTTCCAGCAGAGTTTCATGGCACCATGGCCTTTGAGCTTCAGGGTGTTTCTCCTGCAGCTCCTTGTAGGTCTCCTCTTCCCGTGCTGGGTCTCCTGCACCACAGAACTCTGCCAGCTGCAGCTTTGCAAACGTCAGCTCAAGGTCTGCATGTTCCTGAACAATTTGCTCGAGGTCCTTGGGGGCTGCCTCCAATCTGTTCTTCTTGTCCTCCCCCTTTGCACGGTGCCAATGGATCTGATGGCCCCTGGGCAGGGCCTGGCACAGAAGGTGGAACCTGGGTCCTGCTGCAGCAGCGCTGGGGGAGCTCCAGGACTCGCTGTGGCCGCTGGGGCAGCCACAGCACAGCCCGTTCCCAGGGAGGAGCCGAGGGCTCCGTGGGGCTCTGCGCGACCTTGTCCCTGGGGCTCGTCTGCATCTGCCCGGGCAGCTGGGCTGCACTTGGCTTCCTTTGTGTCCCTGCTTCCCCTGGCACAGCACCTGCCCACCGCCGAGGGGACAGCAATGGGAGCGGGGCAGTTTGGGGTGAGGTTCAGTGTGTGTGCCCGGGATAAATCTCAAATCCTTCCCTAAGGAGCAGCGAGGGCTGACAGAGCACAGGATGCTCTGCTGAGCACGGGATGGCCCCGGGGTGATGTCAGACAAAGCTGGGATGGGAGTGCCAAAGAACAGGAGGAGGAGGAGAAGGAGGCGGAGCGGGCAGGAGAGGAGGGACACAGGAGGAAGAGGAAGTGCGGGGGGCGGGGGGAGGAGGAGTGGCAGGAAGAGCAGAGATAGGGGAGCACAAAGAGAAGCAGGAAAAGGAGCTGCCACGTGCGTCCATCGCTCTCTGTGTCCGCAGCCCTCGGCTCCGAGAGCATCGCCCCCCGGGGCATCCCGCAGGTGAGCGGGCAGGGGGAGCTCGCTCCAGAGATCTTGGGCGGTGTCTGGGGTTCTTTTTGGGAGGGGGGAATTTTTGGATCCTGTAGGACTCCAGCACCGAATCCCACATGTCTTTGTTGGTTGCCGGGAGGGTTTTTTTTGGGTGGAGGAGAGCGCGGATGTTTGGATCTTGCAGGACTTCAAAGGAGAGTCGCAAACGCCCCTTGGGGGAATATTGGGGTGTCCCCTGGAAGCGAGGTTTTTGGGGGTCCGGATGGTTGCAATCGGGAAAAATCGGATGGGATGTGGATTGGTGTGTGGGATGAAGTTTGGGGGAGGGGGATGGGTGGGATGGGGCCTGGGATAAGGCAGCGGAAGGGTCGGGGTGATGAGGACGGGCGGAACAGCACTCCTTCGGCGCTTGCGGGGTATCCGCCTCCTCTGAGGGAGTTTCGGGGTACCCCTAATCCTTCCAGGGATGGCATTGGCAGCGGGGGACACGTGGCTGCGGCACCTCTGGGCCCCGCCTGCGCTCCCCTCGCCCCCAGCGCCCCCGGGAGCGGAATTTGGGGAGGGGGAGGTGTGGTTCGCCCAGGCCGGGCCCCCCCGCTGGGCGCTGTCCCGGTGGGGCCGAGTGCGGGGGGAGCCCCGCGGGGCCCGGCCCTGCCCGGGCACGGCTGATGCCGCCCGCCCGCGCTCCGCACTGCTCCGGCCTGGTGCTCGCAGTGCCGCGCGGGGCGGGGCTGCTTTGGGGACCCGGCCAGGGCAGAGCGCGGCTGCTTTGGGGCTGTGGGCACCTGCCCGGGCTGGGCATGGGCCGTGTGGGGGCAGCTGGGGCCGTCCTGGTGGCACTGGTGGTGCTGGGAGTGCCCCCGGCCCTCCGCGGGCAAGGAGCTCTGGGGTGAGCAGGAAGGAAGGGAGAGGGGTGGTGGGAAAAAGGAGAAGAGGGGGGAAATGTGGGTAGAACAGCCCAAACCACCTCAAACCAAACCACCCCAAACCAAGAGAGGTGCGGCTGGGAATTGGGGAGACGGTGGGAGAGCTGGAGAGAGCAGGAAAAACGGGCAATGGGACACCCAAAGGGAATGGGAGGGGACTGGACCTACCCAATGGAGGGCAAGAGGGTCAACCTCAACACAGCCGCCCACGGGGAGAGTGTGGAAAAACACGCAAACTATTCAATGCAAAATGCATTTTTCTTCTGGGAAAAAAAAATGCAGGGCAATAATCTTCCAAATGTAGGAGGAGCAAAAGAAGCAAGGAAGCCTGGGCTCATTGGAGGCAGCAGAAAGGCCAAGGCCTGATCCCCAGCCCCGAGGAAAGCAGATCCTGTCCCTCCTGCCTTGCTCAGGGCTCTGCTGGGGCCACTGGGTTGTGCTAAAGGCCAAGAGTTTGACTTAGAGAAAGCCATTGTTGTGTGGTGACAGTGGAGATGGTGACAGGTGACTGAGGTCCATAGCCAGAACTGTCCCACGTGGCACAGGGCACAGAATATGCTCTGGGAGAAGACTGTGGGGTGGCCTAGAGAAGGCAGAGTATCTGCAGGCCTGTGTGTGCCTGGGCTGGGCAGTGAGTGGAGCCCCAGCAAGGCACAGATCAGCCAAGGTGGAGACCCCCAGAGGGAATGGGCTAAATGCCAGCACCTGCAAGGAAAGCCAGATGGACACAGCTGAGCATAGCCAGAGCAGCTCCACCAGGGAAAGGGACCTTGGCAGGCACCACACACCTGCAGATCCCCCCAGAGCCCCAGGGACAACACAAGTGGCCCCATCCTGTTCCCTCTGCGGCTGCTCTGCTGTGCAGGTCACAAGTGCTGTGGGTGTCTCCTGCAGCACAGACCCACGGGCACACACACACGGGCTCTGTCCAGGCTGGGACACGGAGACAGGGGGGCCTGGGGACAGCAGAGATGTCACTGCCCTGGGGAGCCCCCGGCTGCTGCTGCTGCTGCTGGGGGCTCTTGGGCAGCCCCTGCGGGTGGGGTGGAATTTTCCCAACACTCACCTGAGCAAAGGACAGCAGCAGCGTTCCCGTGGGAGCAGGGTGAGCCCCCCAGGGCAGTCACCGGGCACTGCTGCGGGTGGGCTTCAGTCCCATCGCAGTGGAACGAGTCCCTCCAGACAGGTCTGGTTTCCCTCCCAAAATTCGGGAATGGACCTGGCAAACCAGCACTTGAGGTGGCCACAGAGAATGTGGGTGTCCGAGAGGCCCCATCGGGAGGCACAGAGGGTTCCCTGTGTCCCCAGCACCTGGAACTGCACTCTCCCCTCACACACGGTGCTGCCGTTCACCAGCCTGAGCCCTGTTTCCTCAAGGACAGGGAAAGGTGACAGTGAGGGGTGGGAGCTGCTGCCTCCTCAGTGTCTGGAGGAGAGACCGCAGGGACACAGTGCAGACAGTGCCATCAGCCCTTCTGTCCCCACGCCCCGCTCAGCTCCCTGACGCCTGTGCCTGTCCCTGCCACGCTCTCGTTGTGGAACCGCTCCAGCGACTCCTCAGGTGTGCAGTGCCATCGGCGCTCCCGCTCGGCCGCCCCTCCCTTCGCCCCCCGACCCTGCTCGGGCCCCACACCGAGCCCGCCCTGCTCTCGGGCCGCTCGCGCGGCACTGCCCCCTCCCACCCCGCCCCTCCCTGCCGCCTCCGGATTGGCCAATGGCCTGCTGGCCCCGCTCCCTTTGGCAGCCACCACAGCGCTGAGGGGGACCTGGGACGGCGACAATTGGGAGGGTCCCTTGGGGCTTTGGGGGCACGGGAGGGACTGGCGAGGGCAGGCAAGATTTAGGGCGCCAGAGGAGGGGCGAGATTTGGGGCAGGGGTGGATACCAGGACACCCCAAAAAGCCTCCGAAATTGTCCCAGCCCCCTCTCCAAGACGGCCCAACTTCACCCCCAGCATGGCTTCCAAGTGCCCCGAAACTTGTGCACGGGTGTGGGGGGAAGGGGGGGAACAGCAGGACCCCTCCCCATATCCCAACAGCTCTGTGCCCAGCTGGGAGGAGGAGCAGGGTCAGGGGTGCGGTGGGTTCCTCTCAAATTTCCCCCACAGCCACGACACAACCGGACACTTGGGAGGCTGCCTCAGGCCTTATTGCCCAACTGCATCTCAGGACAGAGCAGAAAATCCACCTGCAGCCCACGGTGATTCCTAGGGTCACAATGGTCCCTTGCTTCCATGAGGTTCCGTCAGGTCGCAATGGAACCCTGGTGCCATATTGTCCCATAGCCTCCCAATGCTCTCCTTTGGCCTGTGAGGCCCTGCTGTGACACACTGGAGCTTTGCTCCCCTGAGTTACCATGACCCAACTATGGTCTCCCATGTTCCATGGGGCTCTGCTTTGTCACAGTAGAGCCTTGGGTCCGTAAGATTCCACAGCTTCACAATGGTCTCCTCTGGTCCATGAGGACACACTGTTTCACACTGGAGCCTTGCTTCCATCAAGTTCCATGACCTCTCTATATTTTTGGCTTGCATAAGCCCCTGATGTGTCACTTCAGCATTTTGCTTTAATGAGATTCCATAGCTTCAATGTGGCCTCCTGTGTTCCATGAGGCCCCACTGTGGCACACTGCAGCCTCGGTTACATGAGTTTCCATCACCTCACAGCAGCTCCTGGCTTCCATGAGGCCCTGCTGTGACAAAATGGATGCTTTGTTCTGTGAGGTTCCAAAGCATCACTCTGGTCTCTTGCTTCTGTAAGGCTCCTCTGTGCCACATTAGAACCTGAGGTCCACTGGGTTCCAGAACCTCACAGTAGTCTCCTGCACTCCAGGAGCAGCCGCTGTTTCCCATTTCAGCCTCGCTTTCATGAGGTTCCATAACCTCCTCGTGGTCACCTGGGCCCAGGGATGCCCCACTGTGTCACATGAGAGTCTTGGGGCCAAGAGATTCCATGGCCTCCAAACACTCTGCAGCCCCCAATTTTCCCTGTTTCTCTCTCCTTTTCCCCGGGCCGGCTTCCCCCTGCCCCCAGTGCTGGGCTGGGAGCAGCTGAGAGCCCCGTGCTGCCCATCCCGACCTGTCCCGGCTCCATCCGTGCTCCTCCCGTGGCCTGCGAGGGCTTCGGGGAATGGCGGAGGAGGGATGGAAAAGAAGGAGGGAGGAGAGAGGAGCACGGGAAGCAATGGAAGGAGGAGGAGCAGGAGAAGGGATTGGGGGAAGGAGGAGAAGGAGGTGGGATTAGGGTGGAGAAGGGGGAGGAGAAAGGATGGAAGAGGAGGAGCAGGAGGAGGAGAGCGAGAGGGAGAGGCGCAGGGGCGACGGGAGGGGCAAAGGTGGAGGAGAGGAGAGTCATACGGTTCGGGTCTCCCTGAATTCGCAGCCCCCCCTGGACCATCATCGCCCCATCCCGCAGGTGAGCGGGGAGGGGGAGCTCACCCCAAATATCAGAGGGCAGGGTCCCTGGGTTTGGGTGTTTTCTTGGGGACGATGTTTAGAGCTTGCGGGACTCCAAAGCCGAGCAGCAAATGTCCCTCGAGGGGACATAGGGGGGTACCCAGGAGGTGTTTTTGGGGGGTCCTGGTGGCGGTGCGGGCAGCGCCTCAATGGGGGAGGGGAGATGCGAGTCCCCCCACGGTGGGGGTTGGGCTCTGCCCGGGCTGGGCCCTCCAAGCTCTGCCCAGGGTCATGTGCGGACCAGTGGGGGAGGAGGGGACAGCAGTTTTGGGGACCGCCAGGAGCCCTGGCATCCCTAAGCGGGACCCCAGGGAGAGGAGACCCCCAGAACTGTGGAGCGCGGACCCCGCGAGGGGGAATCCCTGGGATTGCCGGGACCCCCGGCAGGGTGGGTGTGGGGGCTGGAGGGGCGGGATGGCCGGAAAGGGGTTCAGGGCTGCCGGGTCCCGGAGTGGCTGCTCCCAGTGTGAGCCCAGTTGCCTTCCCTGCCCCGTGTGGTTCCAGTTTCCTCGTCACTCCCAGTCATTCCCTATTATGAAGCAATTTGCCCCCAGCATGGATGCAGTTGCTCCCAGTTCCTCCCTCTTTTGCCCAGTGTATTCCCAGTTCTCCCAGTTGCCCCTAGTATAGTCAAATTCACTCCCAGTATGATCCCAGGATGAGTCCAGTATGATACCAGTCTCTCCCAGCAGGGCCCCAGTCATTCCCACTTGCCCCCAGTTCCCACAGTGTGGTCTTAGTTCCCGCCAGCACATTCCCAGTTACTCCCAGAATGGTCCCAGTCACCACCTGCATGGTCTCAGGCACTCCCAGTATATCCCAGTTGCCCTGAACATTCTCATAGTCATTCCCAGGCACTGCCAGTTCCCTCAGCATGGTTCAGTTGCCCCCAGGATTATCCCAGTCACTGCCAGTAGGTCCCAGTTGTCAGCAGCATGCATCCTGTCATTCCCAGTTGCTCCCAGTATATCCCCATTTGGCTCCCAGCATGTCCCTAGTAGCTTCCAGTAAGCCCCAGTCAGGGTCCAGGACACCCACTATAATCCCAACATGATCCCAGTCCCTCCCAGTATGATGCCAGTGGCCCCCAGTGTGATCCCAGTTGCTCCCTGTCAATGCCAGCATGAGCCCAGTAGCCTCCAGTATGATCCCCGTGGCTCCCTGTCTCTCCCAGTATATCCCAGTTGCCCCCAGGATGCTCCCAGTCATTCCCACTTCTTCCCAGTTGCTTTCACCATGATTTCAGTTGGCCACAGCCACTCCTAGTCAATGCCAGTATGATTCCAGTCACCTTCCGTGTGATCCCAGTCTTCCCTGGCTTGGGCCCGCCTACTCCCACTGTGATCCCAGTATAACCCCAGTTGCCCCCAGTGGCCCCTAGTATAGTCCCAGTCCCTCTCAGCAGTGTCCCAGTCATGTCCAGTTGCCCACAGCATGGTCCCAGTTGTTGCCACAGTGGTTCCAGTCAGCCCAGTATGGTGACAGACACTCCCAGTATATCCCAGTTGCCTTCAGCATGCTCGTAGTCATTCCCAGGCAGTCCCAGTTGCCCCAGTAAGGTTCTACTTCCCTCAGAACGATCCCAGTCTTTCCCAGTGACTCCCAGTTTCCCCCAGCATGGTTCCAGTTTCAGTCAGTTGCCCAAAGTGCGGTCCCAGTTTTTCCCAGTATGATCCCAGTTGCCCCAGTTGTGGTCTCAGTCCCCCTCAGCATGGTTCCAGTAGCTTCCAGCTGATCCCAGTTGCTCCCAATGTGTCCACAGTTTCCTCCCAACATGGGCCCAGTAACCCCCTGTCAGGTTATGCAAGTACCTCTCAGGGGGACATTGGGGGGTCCCCAGGAGTTGTTTCTGGGGGGTCCCAGTGGTGGTGTTGCCAGAGCCGTGGCAGGGAGATGTGAGTCTCCCCATGGTCTGGCTTGGGCTCTGCCCAGGGCCACGCAGGGAACGCACAGGACTGATGGGCAATGGTGGACACCAGTTTTGGGGACCCCGGGGAGAGCTGTGGGAGGTGGGAGTGGAGAGGGGCGATAGCGGAGCCGGGGGAGCCCCGGCAAGCTGGCAGGGGTCCCCTGGCACCCTGAAACAGGGGCACTGAGAGGTGGGACCCCCAGGAGCCCCAGCAGCCTGCAGAGAGAGATGGGGGAGAGAGGATCCCTGGGACCCCCCAAATCCTCAGATTCTCTAGATGGGACCCCACAGAGAGGAGACCCCCAGAACTCCAAAGTGGGCAACTTGGAGAGGAGGACCTCTGGGATTCCTGGGAGCCCCTGCAGTCTAGGGAGGGTGGGGACACTGGAGAGGGGGGGCATCCCGTTCACACGGGACCCCCAACAACTCAGAGAGGGGGGGAAGCCAAGAACTGCAAAGAGGAGAGACCAGAGGAGGGGAACTCCTGAGAGAGTCTTTTCTGGGGTTGAATCCTGCTGTTCTGGCATCTTTATGGACCCCAGATGATTGGTGACTTCTAGAGATGGAATTAGACAGGGTGACCTTCAAACCCAATGCAGTCACCCCTTGTTTTCCCCCAAACCAGCATTTCCCATTCCCAAACCTTGGCTGGATGGAGGAGGATGCTGTGAGGAAGAGGAAGATGCCTCAGGACCCCCAGGCAGGTGAGGAGGAAGTCACTGCCCCTTTCCCCCTCTCTTCTCCTCCATCTCCCAGCCCTGCATCGCCCCCGGCTGCAGGACAGCCCCGCTGCTGACGCTGTCGTGCCGGGGACGGACTGGGGGGATGTCCTTCCCCTTCCCTCTGGCACAGAGGCAAATCCCAAATCCTCTCCTTGTCCTTCCTCCCCCAGAACACGAGCTGATGACCAGGGAGGAGAGATCCTTGGGGCAGAACCTCATGGAAGAGGCCGTTTCGAGCAGCTCCCTGGCACAGGAATCCAATGGGGAGGAAATGCCCCAAAGATCCCACACGAGGAGGGGCTGCAAACCCAGGGCAGAGCGCTCTGAGCAGGAAAGACCCATCCTGTGCCAGGAAGGTGACCAGAGCTTCAGGCAGAGCTCAGAGCAGGTGGTCTGTGAGCAGCTTCATGATAGGGAGAAGTCCTTCAGGTGTGGGCAATGTGGGAAGAGCTTCAGGTGGCGGTCCGACCTGATCCGCCACCAGAGGACCCACACAGGGGAGAAGCCCTATGAGTGTAGGGAATGTGGGAAGAGCTTCGGGTGGCACTCCAGCCTGGTTGTCCATCAGCGGAGCCATACTGGGGAGAGGCCCTATGAGTGTCCCAAGTGTGGGAAGAGGTTTCAGTCCTTCTCCAGCCGCTACCTACATGAGCAGATTCACACAGAGGAGAGGCCCTTCCACTGCCCCGACTGTGGGAAGAGCTTCAAGCAGAACCGCAACCTCATTGGGCACCGACGCATCCACACCGGAGAGAGGCCCTATGAGTGTCCTCAGTGTGGGAAGAGGTTTCTGACCTCCTCCAATCTGCTTCTACATGAGCATATTCACACAGAAGAGAGGCCCTTCCGCTGCCCTGACTGCAGGAAGGGCTTCAAGCGGAACAGCACCCTCATCACCCACCGGCGCATCCACACCGGGGAGAGGCCCTATGAGTGTCCTGAGTGTGGGAAGAGCTTCACCCACAGATCTAGCTTGACCCAACACCAACAGAAGCACCGATAAGGGAAGCCCTGTGAGTGCCCTGAGTGTGGCAAGAGCTTTGTGCACTGCTCCAACTCCATCCCCCATCGGAGGAGCCACGTTGGGAAGAGCCTTGGTGACCCACATTCCCTGTGACCCACATTGGGAAGACACCTGGCAGGTGGTCTCCACGTCCTTCTGGACCTGGATGAACACAGATCCCCTTCTAATGTACATTCCCTCCTACTTCTTTTCTTCCTGTGTCTGTTCTTTTTTGCTATGTCCAGGGATTTAGCACGGCCTCGGGTGAGTAACAGTCTGTGTCTATTCATGGAATTCCTATGGAATTTATGCTTCCTCCCATTGCTTCTGTCACCCATCAGTATCTGGCCTTATCTACCAGCAGGCCCCACAGTTTGTGTGTAGAGACATCTCCCTCTCATTCCTTTCATAATTAAGCTTTTAAACAAGATATACTAACAATAGAAATAGCTAACAGACTAACCACAAGGAGAGCTGAACCAGCACACATCCACAATGCAGAGAGAGAGGTGAAAAGTGCACTAAGGAGGAAGACTTGGGGTCTTCATCCCAAAGACCCCTGCCCAGGACCACCAGAAGACCTGTGCAAGCGCAAGTAGGAGTGAACTTATGTAAATTATTTCTTGGAACTAATCAGAGTAACTCCACCAAATGTTGCATATGTCTGAACTTATAATGAATATGTATAGCTTTGTATAGTAAAAGCTGAGCAAGGAAACACTCAGTGTGTGCATTTGGATGAAAGATCCCCTGTGCATCCAGCTCTGAATAAACAAACACCTGCTTTAGACACCTTTGTAGAGTTTTATTGTCTCCCTCTTTGGTGGGATTCATCTGGAGGGACTCATGGCACTGGGATGGGACTGAAGCCCACCCGGAGCAGTGCAGGTGACTGCCCTGGGGGCCTCACCCTGCTCCCACGGGAACGCTGCTGCTGTCCTTTGCTCAGGTGAGTGTTGGGCAAACCCCAGCCCAGCCGCAGTGGTGCCCAGCTGCCCCCAGCAGCAGCAGCAGCAGCAGCAGGGGGATCCCCAGTGCCCCTGGGGTGCTGACATCTCTGCTGTCCCCAGGCCCTGCTGTCTCCATGTCCCTCTGGCTGGTGGGCAGCAGGAGCTGGTGCGACGGGCACGAGGAGATCCTGCAGGGCCGGATGTGGGGCAGAGTCCTGGAGGGGCAGTGGGACGTGCAGGGGCCAGCATTGTGTGCTGCCAGCTGCGGGATGGCAAGGCAGAGACAGCTGACACCCCCGAAAGCTCAGCGGGGTCGGGACCCATGGGCTGTGAGGGCTCTGCTGGGCAGGGCACGAGGCCCACCTGGCCCTCTGCAGCACCTCCCTGCCCGAGCAGCACCGTCTGCAGAGCTCGTAGAGGGCCTTGGAGTCACATGTTGGGTGAGCAGCAGTGCAGGGCACCCTAGGCGACAGGCTGGGTGGCCCTGACAGCCACCGTGGGTGCTCCTGCCGGAGGGAAAGGGCAGGTTCAGTGCTGGAGGCACCACTGAGAGCAGAAGTGCCACCAGCAGATCCAGGGATGGGGAGGAGATGCACGAGGGCTTCAGATGGGCAAACACAGCAGAGCTGACAAACAGGGACACCACGGCCACGGGAGGGAGGCACATGGAAAAGGCTTTGTGCCGGCCCTGCTCAGAGGGGACTCTCAGCACAGCCCTGAAGATCTGCACATAGGAGAAAACAATGAAGACAAAACACTCAGAACCTAAACAGGAACTAACCACGATAAGCCAAACTTCCCAGAGGTAATGTGAGTGTGAGCAGGAGAGCTTCAGGATCTGGGGGATTTCACAGAAGAACTGGCCCAGGCATTGCCCTGGCACAGGGGCAGGGAAAATGGATTGGCTGTGTGCAGCAGAGCAGTGAGAAAGCCACTGGCCCAGGCAGCTGCTGCCATGTGGGCACAAGCTCTGCTGCCCAGGAGGGTCCCGTGGTGCAGGGCTTTGCAGATGGACACAGAGCGGTCACAGGACATGACTGTGGCAAGAAAACACTCTGCAGATGCAAAGCAAAGAAAGAAAAACAGCTGAGCAGCACATTCTGCACTGGAGATGGCCCTGGTGTCCCAGAGGGAATTGTGCATGGCTTTGGGGACAGTGGTGCAGATGGAGCCCAGGTTGAGCAGGGAGAGGCTGAGGAGGAAGAAGAACATGGGGATGTTGTTCCAAAGGAGTGTTTGAGATCACTTAAAGAATCACCAGCAAGGGGGGGAGGTAAAAACCAGACTTTAAATAAAGAGATGGCACAACAGAGTTCATTGGCTGCGCATTCCCTGTGCCCCCTCCCCAAATTCCCTCCTGGGGGGAGCAGGAGCTGGGTCAGGAGCCCTGTGGGGAGGGAAAAGGGGGTGACACTGGGATGGGGGGGTCACACATGCTCTGGGGGGGGGTCACACACGAACCCTGGGGACACCCCCTCACCTTCTCCTGCAGCACCAGGAGGACGAATCCCAACATGGAGCCCCCATACCCCAGCAGCACATTGGGGGCAGGGTCTGGTGGCAACTTTGGGGGTCATGGCAGGTCACAACCATTCTAAAATGCCCTGCCAGCCCCACAGTCACTGCCAGACCCCTCCAACCACCCCACAGCTCCACCCAGGACCCCCCCCCAACAAATCCCTGTAATATAAATGGGCCCAAGAGTCACCAAATCCCTTTCTCATCTCCCCCTACACCCACCCAAGTCGTCTCCAAACGACACAACCTGACCAGGGCCCCAAACCTCCCTCACGGAGCCTCCAGAAGCCCCCAAACCCCCTCCTAACACCACAAATGGCCCCAAGAGCCACAAAAGCCCCTCCAGCACCCCACGGCACTGACCAGGAGAGGTTGGTGGACAGGAACATCCACAGCCAGGAGCAGCTCAGGCACTTCAGCAGCAATTTGGGCACTTTGGGGGCACACCCCAAATGGGGAGACCCAGGCCAGACAGGGACAGACAACCAGAATTCCTGGAGAACAGACAGGCTCATCTGAACCCCCTGTTCTGCCAGCACAGCTACGAGAGCATGGTCCTGTAACGGGGGCACGGGTCAATCACACGCAGACCAATGTGATCGGTGAGAGCCGTTTATTACAGATCAGAAGGCTACTTATATACATCTTCTACTTCTCTATATCTAAGCAGTAGATTGGTTACTAGCTACTTGTTTACACATCTAAACGAATCACTTAGAGCGATGGTGAGCTGTCATACAAACGCTGCTTCTGTTGGCTCTGCTAAACTAATGCTGGATTGTGCACATTTCACTGCCCTGCCTATTAAGAACACCCAACATATCCCCCGTTTTCTTTTTGCACAAGCCAGGCCTGATTGGTGTATTTTTCTATCACTCTGTGAATTAGCATAGAGCAGCATTGCAAAGCACAGCAAAACAACATTTTGAAAGTTATTATTATCAAAAGCAACAACACTGTTTTACACAAATTCTTGAGCCCCTCAATGATTCTTCAGCTTTGAGCAACCTTTCTACTTTAACTCATTACTATACGGTTACTTAAAATAATTTCTCTAGCAAGTACTACTTTAACTAATTGAAACTGTGAAAACAATATACACCGTTGCTCTAAAGTCTCTGTCAAGCTCAAATCTTGATTAAAGAGTCCATGGTTTCTTCTGAACTCTGGTTCTTGATTCTGATCAGGTGAGCAGGTAATTGCTTTGAACCTGTTGGTGATAGAACACATGCATACTCCCTTCTCTAGGTTAACAGGTTACTTGAGCTTTGGTATCACGTGTTATTACACACTCAATTGTGGGTTTTGCATTATGAGTGAAGGTGATAAAGGCAACAGGTGCAACTACAGGTGCAATACATAAAAGAAAGAGAACAGTACTTCAAATGTACACAGATTATTAACCATTTAACTATTGGCTACTACCCAGAGTCTACAATCACTGGAGAGTCCCATTTCACAGGCGAGACCTGAAGACCTTTCCCGGGCAAGGCTTTCAAGTTTACCTGAAAGGGGTTCCAGTTCTTATTAAGCCGAATTGGTGAGTCAAAATGACTCAATTGCAGTTTTAGGGTAGAAACATCTGGGATTAAAGATTCAGTACCCGATCAGCTTAGGGCCAGGGCTTGGCCAGAGCCTAGGCCTTCACTGAGAGGGTGTCTCTAAACCATCTGACAAAGAAGTCTCTATTAATATCAGTTTTTAAAAACAATACACTTCTTACAGATAACTACACTTAGTTATAACTAAACTATATTTAGTTTTAACTAAATAATCAATGGTACCATAGACAAACTACAAATAGCTGTAAACAAAGAAATACATATGTATAGCATCAAATAATATCTTCTGGATAATACTCTCTATAAAAGCTTAGTAAATTTATATCATTACATTAACAACACATCTAGAATTGTTAATACAATAACAGTAACTGTTCTGAAAAGGTGAGATTATGTTTTCTACACATCTATGCATATGTGACAGTAAAGCAAAATGAAAACAAGAGAGAAGCACTAAGCATCTTACAATTAATAATATTCATGATTTGAAATTGATGTTCATTCTTCTCTGTTACCTACAGAAGGTAAAGCTGCAAAAGTTGTTATAGTCATCTTGATTGACTAATGTAGAACATTCAGAACCATAGGATTTGTGATGAAATTAAGGATTTGACAAATTACATCTTCAGTTACTTGTCTTACCAATTCTTTATCATGAACATTTCAGTTGACTTTATCTTGTCTCTATAGCAAAGGAACTGTAAAGAAAAAGAACTGTAAAGAACACTTTTCCCTGTTTCCCCCTATTTTTTTTTTTATGTTTTCTTTTGTTCTGTTTTGCTTTGTGTTGTCTTGTTTTGCTTGTTTTGACAGAACTTTAACTTTGCTTAAAACTAAGATAAATCTAACAGAGCTTAAAGTCAACAATTGAAAGTGAAGAGAAATTAATGTTAAGCACTTAAAAAATAAGTTTTATCTCATAGGCGCCTTTACCTAGATTTACATGCCGGCAAAATACAAATTAACACAGACAATTCACACACACGCACAAGGAAACAAAATCAGACTTGATTTTGCTAAAGTTACCACGGGACTAACTGACTCTTAGGCCACAAAACACTTTACAGAATTGGCCTCAGGATGCTACTCTGCCTGTTCTGGCTTTGAGGCAGCAAGTTACACCCCTCTGCCAGCTGTTATAAATTCACTGAACAACACCACCACTCACAAACATGGAAATTTTCTTCACTAGACCACAAGCGTCTGTTTTCTCTTTTCTTTCTTTCAGAGGTTACTAAAATTTAACTTCTTAATCGAACTGAAAATCAACAGACTTTACATAAATTTTGATCAACTTAAAGTTGACAGGTCTGACTTATAAACTCAGAATACAGAAAAGACTAGAACAACATTCTTAGTACATTTGCTGCAGCATACCTGTGGAAAGAAAAAACAAATCTTTTTAATTAGAGAAGTAGTCACTCTGGATGCCTTTGCAAGCGTTTATCTTTAAATCTACTAAACTAGATATAAGGTTAAGGGTACACTTTGAGAGTTTCAGATACAACAGAATTCAACCTATTTTGACCTCTCCCGTATAAGAAACTACTGAAAATTCATCATACAGCAGTTAAACATCAGCAAATAATATCAGGAAAGATAACTGAGTTGGAAATGAGATAGCAGCAATGTAGAACTTTAGAGGGTAGGATTAACTGGAAAGAAATTTAAAGTGTGGCAGATTTATAGTCGTGTTGAAAATGCCTGTTTAACAGTCAGTACTCCTCTGAGATAAGTGTAAGTTTACTAAGATGTTTTCAAGGTGCAGCTTTACTCACAGGCATGATAGTGTACATCTTGGAAGATTGCATCTAAAACCTGCTTAATTTGCAGATGGTAAGACAGCTGTCTGTAAATATAAATACAATAGGTTTGAGATGTAAAGACGACATCAAGGACTTAAACTATTCTGATGTTAAGTTCATGTGCAAGCTATAGGTGACAAGGAAGAACAAGCACATTTACATCTCTGAACAGCTGTACCAGCTGGAAATGTTGTCACATGTATTTATAGCAAAACAGTCACATTTAAATTGTTTTATTAAAGCTGTGTATGCAACCAGGTAAAGCTAGCACTACACTTTTTACAGTAGAAAACCATGATCTAATTATAGTCGATTCTCAAAAGTTCCTGCAGATAACAAATATGGATTTAAAGTTAATTGCTCTAGCTATGCATCTTGTCCAATGTGAATGTATGCTGAGTAAGACTAAAAAACAACAACAAAAAAAAACCACCGAGTTGATGCATCGACATATAAGTATAAATGATGCTTTGAGGAAACAACCTGAAAATTTCACTTTGGACTTTGCTAATTTTGTATGGGATATAACTGTGCTGTGTTTAATTATGTTTTAGTATTTGGGTTGTTCCAGGCAGCTCAAGGAATCTGAAGGCCAAACAGCAGGAGTGGTGCCAAGCTAGGTAGAAAACAAGATAAATTTTTTCCTGTGGGAAAAAACAAGTTTTATCAGAGTTGGATAATGTTAGAACTTCAACAGAAAGCTTGTAAAAGTCCTTAAAGGAAACATACACAGTGAGAAAGTGAGAGGGGGCTTGCTGCCGTGATTTAAGGCAGAATGTCATAGTTCACATTCCAATTCTGTGGAATAAGATAAGATGTGTAGGGAAAAGTCGAGTAACTTAACAATCTACTTTAACAAACTTAACAGTCTACAAAGACTTTCAGAGCATAAAAGATATACATAAAACACTTTCTAAACCCTCTCATTTAACCAAGCTGTTATCATTACTGCTGTCTGGTTTTGAAAAGTTGGAAACAAATTCAAAATACAACTCAGATACACTAATTAAAAAGGCACTTGGAAGACTGGAAGCGGCAGGTAACTGCTGTTTCTTCTGTGCTGCTTCCCGAGATGGCTCTGCCAGGGTAACTGGACAGGTTGCACGGTCGGTAAAGTAGCCGCAGTGGGGGAGCTGTCAGCACAGGTTGTTGGGGGTTGAAGCTGTGAGCACCACGCAGTTCCCAGGGGGAGAGATGTTAACTTCAAAGCAGATCTTCAAGTAGGGGAGAAAGTCAGAGAAGGTGTACAATTTGTTCACGGGTGAAGCAGCTCTAGCAGGTAGACTAAGAGGTATCGCTTGCAAGGTTTCTGCTAAATCTCGGATGGCAATTAAAAAATCAGTAGAGGTTAATGGACCAGCCTCGACCTCCCCCTGAGAGAGGGATTGGGGATCAGCCTCTACGAGGCTGCGTCCTTGGCCTTGGCAGCCTCCGGTGATGAGGGTGGCGGGGGGGGAGCTACTGGCACGATGGCTTCTGGTTGAGGCGCGGGGGGAGCCGCTGGCACGACACTTGTTGGCTGAATCCCGGGGGAAGCTGCCGGCACGACACTTGCTGGCTGATAGCCAGGGGAAGCTGCCGGTACGGCAGTCGTTGGCTGATAGCCAGGGGAAGCTGCCGGTACGGCAGTCGTTGGCTGCGATCCAAGGGGGGCACTTCGCAGGGACAGTTGGGGGCTTGAGAAGACATACGGACTGTTTACGGGTGAAGGGTCCTTAGGAGATTGATCTAAGGTTATTGCCTGTAGGGTCTTTGTTAGATCTTGAATCACAGCGGACAGATCGGGAGGAGTCGGAGGAGTCAGAGGACCAGCCTTGATCTCCGCTCTAGGAGGGGGTGCTCCCTCCCCCTCCTCGCCTCTGACATCATCAGGGCCTTGAGAGGAGGATCGGGAGTTGGAGGGTCGGGAGTTGGATCGGGAGTTGGATCGGGAGTTGGAGGATCGGGAGTTGGAGGATCGGGAGTTGGAGTCTCTATGAGAGACCCTGGCCTCGGCCCTGGGCGCCTCTGGTGGTGGGAGTGGCGCAGCCACCGGTGTTGGTGGTGACGGGGGGAGGGGAGCATCAACCTCCACCCCTGTCGCCGTTGGGAGGGGCGAACAAGATGAAGGGGGGCGGCGGGATCGGGGAGGGAGAACCGGCACTCGCGAGGGAATGTCCAGCTGGGTCGAAAACAAGTTATTGATGGGAAAAGCCTGTGGGGCCTCTGCAGGGGGTGGGTCGAGAGTTGACGCTGCAGCGGCAGCCGCCTGTTTCTCCGCTCTCATAACACGCAAAACATCAACTATGGTCTTCCAAAGAGGAGCATACTTTGTAGCCTCCTTCACTCCCTTCTCCCCTGCAGCTATAGTATTCCAGAGTGCCATTCCGATTGCCTCCCAGGTGCTGATCTCAAAAGCTACCGAAGCACCCGATATCAAGTCCTGCTCCCACACCCAGCTAGGAAAGCTTTTCAAAGTCGAGGCATCAAATTTCTGCTCTCTCTTAGAGAGAATATGTTGGAGGAGGTTTAGGACCGCGTCCCGTTCATGATGGTCCCGCCCCATCTCCCCCTGCAGCCGCTCACCTATTATCGGTGAGATTCCATGTCGACTTGACGCTTCGCGGAGCTCTGTCTTAACACTTCATCCTGCATGGGACCGCAGGGAAAGTTCAGGCCTGAAAAGGGGTCATCCTGCCGGGGCTTGCAGGGAAATACGACTGCCTTCCCCGCACCCCGTGCGCACGTAGCAGTTCGTTACGAACTAATTCGGGCACCTCGGGGTCACCATTATGTAGCGGGGGCACGGGTCAATCACACGCAGACCAATGTGATCGGTGAAAGCCGTTTATTACAGATCAGAAGGCTACTTATATACATCTTCTACTTCTCTATATCTAAGCAGTAGATTGGTTGCTAGTTACTTGTTTACACATCTAAACGAATCACTTAGAGCGAGGGTGAGCTGTCATACAAACGCTGTTTCTGTTGGCTCTGCTAAGCTAATGCTGGATTGTGCACATTTCACTGCCCTGCCTATTAAGAACACCCAACAAAGCATGGCCGCTGAAGTCAGTCAGGGGCACAGGCTGCAGCAGAAGCTGCCAAGCGTTGCTGTGAGGCTGGCAAATCAAGAGAAAGCCATTGTGGTCAGTTGTGCTGAAGCCTTTTGCCAAACCATGTGCCATTGTCCCCACAGTATCCCCGTTTGGCATCCCGGCCGGTGTGGGTGCCTTATTGAGCAGGTCCCAGTGTTCTGGCTCCTGCTGTTCCTGCACACGCTCTGGTGCTGTTTTTGCAGTGCCCAGAGCTGCTTCGGCAGCAGCGACTCCGCAGGCCTGCTTGAGGGGACGGCGCTGCCCTCCTCATGGTGGCGGCGGCTCTGCGGTGCCACAGCTCTGTGTCCCCTTGGCCGCAGCACCATGGCCTGGGCAGCCGCAGAGGCCCGGGCTGGCCGCCAGCCCTGCCGCTGCCCACTGCCCACTGTCCCTTCTCGGCAGCCCGCAGGGGCTGTGCCCTGGCACGGCCCCCTTGCCCTCCTTGTCCCCAGCCAGCCCAGCCTGGGCACCTCAGCGGTGTCCCCAGCCTCCCTCCTGCCGAGGATCAGCCTCGAGCCCTTCTGCCCCAGGCATGGGAGATGCCTCGGGGAAGCACCAGAGCAGCTGTCAGGAACAAGGCAGCTCCCTGGGGGCTGCTTAGGACCTCTGACACCCAATTCCTCAGGGCTTCCCAGCACCCAGCCCCGCATGGGCCTCCTGTCCCCTTGCAGCCTCCTGTCATCCACCGCCTCACACATTCCCCCCTTGTGCTTTCCTACTGCCTCGTCCCGATCAGGGCCTGCACAACCTCATCCCTTCACAGCCTCCCACCGCCCCGTCCCCTCAGGGTCTTCCCCAGCCTGGCCAACCTGCCTGGCAGTGGCACAGCCCCGCTGGAGCTCCAGAGGAGCCACACCAAGAGGCACCTCGGAGCCCTCGGCAATCCAGCCGGCAGCACACGGGCAGGACACAGATGGCGCTTCCCTGCTGGCAGAGGCCTTGTGGCCATCTCCAGGCACCAGTCTCGCAGGGATTCCCACAGCTCCGGCCTCTGCCCACTCGCTCTGGCGGAAGCGTTAAGGCTGCAGCAGAACCACCAAAGGCCAAGGTGCTTCTGGCCACTTTCTTTCCACACTGCACTCCCGGGCAACCTGCTGAGCACAGCACCCTTTTTCCCCCTCTTTCCCTATGCCCTGCAGACCCTGGGCACTGAAAGAAAGATCCTGAGAGTCTGTGTATTAGAACAGATTCTGTATTTACATACTAAAAAAGAAAGCAAATGCTTAAAGAAAAGAGGAGTTCCCTGCAGCCTGAGGTGGCCCCAGTGGATGGAGGAGACAGATCAGCTCTCTGCAGAGCTCCAGCAGCAAAGCCAGCCACGGCCCCACACACGAAGCCGTGCCTGGCTCACTCTGCGGAGGCGATCTTGCAGCTTCCCGATGCTGGAGGTGCGAGTCCTCACTACTGCCTGGAGGATGTGCCATGTTTGAAGTGCCAGGCTTCTGACAGTGTCGCTGGTGTCATCCTCCATGTCTTCAAGGACTGGCACAGAGAGAAAGAGAGCCACGGTCACATCCCGGACCTGCGGGGACAAGAGGAGACCCCCCCCTTGCCAGGGCCATCCCAGGCAGCTCTTGCCACGGCCACGCAGGAGCAGGGGCCAAGGGCATCAGCCCGCAGGTGCTGGCCACGAGTCCCCGACGTGGCCCTGAAATCTCTGTGTGCTCTGCCCACGCCGCCCCTCATCCGCACAGGGAGCGGAGCCCTCCGCAGCTGGGCAGGGATCGCAGCTGCCCCCGCCAGCCCCTGCTGCCAGCCCGCTGCCCTCACTCACCGTCCAAGATGAGCTGCAATTCCTCCTGCTGCCCCCTCAAGCTCCGCCCGACCATCCCTGGCAACACAGAGCCTGTCACGGCGCCCAGCGGCACAGCTCCCCCCCAGCGGCGCTGCCAGCCCTGGGGCCGCACGGCCTCCTGCGCCGGCACGGCTCAGCCCGGGCCCTTGCCGCATCGTGCCGCCCGAGGAAGGGCACGGCTGCGACAGGAGGGCGGCAGCAGCCCCGAGGGCAGGCGCGGCTCCAGAGCCCCGCGCCCGGATGGCGCTGCCGGGGCAGCAGCCGGGGCTGGGCCCGAGCTGCGGCGGCGCGGGGCGGGGAGGGAGCCCGGGCTGGCGGCTCACCCATGAACCTGATGGCCTCCTCTCGCAGGGGCTCCTGTGGGCTGTGCACGTAGGGCAGGGCCTGGCGCAGCTGCTCGGCCGCTCGGCTCCTGTCGTGTGCCAGCTGCAGAGAGAGAGGGCCCGCAGGGAAGGCTTGGCGCGGGCTCAGCCCCTCCCTCGGGCGGGCGCTCGCTGCGCCCGGCGCTGGCCTGGGGCCCCTGGCCGCACAGCCCTGAGGCACGGCCAGCAGCCGCTGGCGCCGGCCTTTGGAGGGGCCAGAGGGCCGGCTGCTGCCCGGGGAGCCGCGGGGCTGCCCCGGCACACGGCCCAGCTGGGCCGGGGCTCCATCAGCACCCGGCTCGGGGCCACAGGAGCCTGGAGAAGAGCTCGCATGGCCCCTGGGCACAGCGGCGGGCAGGGCCACAGCTGCCAGCCGCACACACTGAGCAGCGGCCACAGGGGCCTTGTCCAGGCTGCGGCTGGGGCTTCCAGGCTGTCCTTACCAGGCACTCGCCCAACTTCCACAGCTGCTTCTTCTTCAGCGGCTGCTCAAGATCCCTCCTCTTCAGGAACTGGGCCGCACAAAGCAGCGCTGCCCGAGAGGCCTGGGGAGCAGCAGAGAGCCGGAGATGGCCCTGCAGCCCAGGGCACAGGAGCCGTGTCCCCATGCCAAGGCCACGAGGAGGCTGCAGCCCGTGAGGCGCAAGGGCGGGAGGCAGCTGAGCCCCCTCGCATGGGGACACCAGCAGCCCACGAGTCCTCACCGCTGCCACAGGCCGCTTCTCGTCGTGGCAGTGGAGGAAGAGTGGGAGCAGGCTCAGGCGCACTTGCGCCTTCAGGGCCTTTTTCCCCTTTAGCACTCCAGAAGTCACCAAAGCTCGGAAGAGCACCATGGAGAGCATCCTCACTGCACTGTTATCCTGTATGAAAAGAAGACAGACCTCAGCACTGGCTGCTCCGAGCTCACCTAGGCACACGCCTGAAAATGCACAGGGCGCAAAGTGTCCGGGCAGCACCCAGTGCCCGTGGCTGGGGGCGCAGAGCCTTACGTTGTCAAAGAGCGGCAGGAGCGCCTCAGCCAGCTGCAGGGCAATGGGGCTGGCTATCAGCGTGACTTTGTCCACCACTGTATAGCCAAGTACGATGAGTGTCATGGCAACCGTGCGTCCATCTGTGTCCCACAGGAGCTGGACGAGCCTTCCGGTCAGGCTCCACATTCTTTCGGTCTGTGCAGAGCACAAGTCTGTGAAATGGCAGCCTGCAGCCGCAGGGCCCAGAGGCCAAAGGCCTGTCCCCAAAGCAGGCGGGCAGCTGAAGCGGGAGGCAGGAGAGCTGGGAGCAGCTGCCTCAGCTCCTGAAGCCCAGCCAAGCCCAAGCGGCTGTGTTGCCCAGCCCCACGCTGCCGGCACGGCTTCAGCCGCTGCCCCCTTCTCACCATCAGGGGATCATCAGTGAGATTGAAGAGGGCCCTGAGCGCCAGGCGACGCCTCTGCCTGCACTTGCTCCGCAGGTGCCTTGACAGGATTTTCAGGACTCTGATCCCACATTTTGTCAAGTCCAGGCACTGCAGGGTCTGAAAGGCACAGGGCAGTGAGAGGGGAGCCGGCTGGCAGGAGCCCAGCAGTGCACGGGGCTGGGCCCAGGCAGCAGCACAAGGGCACGGGCACTGTCCCAGGCAGCTGCGGCTGCGAGAGGGCAGAGAGCTGGGAGGCAGCTGAGCGAGGCAGCACTGGCCTTCAGGCTCACCTCCACAAGGAACGCCAGGGCAGGCAGATCCCAGCGTGGATCCCTCTTGCTGAGCAGCCCAAGCAGGTGGTGAGCGATGCGGGAACACAAGGATGGGGAGACACAGGACATCTCCCTGGCAGGAGGAAAAAGGCACCAAGAGCCTGAGGTGGGGGGGCAAAGCTCTCCCAGGACTGACTCACAGAGGTGTGCTCTTTCCCCAGCATCCCTGCAGGGCACGTGGGCGCTTTGGGAGGCAACTCCTTGCTAGCAGCCTCCTCTCGCAGCCTTCTCCAGGCTGCTCAGCTGTCCCTCGGTGACAAGGCCCTCTGGCCCATGAGCACAGGGACTGTGAGTGGCACCCCGGGCACGGGGCACAAATGCCACGGGCAGCGGGGAGGAGGGGACTCTGACCTGGCCAGCACACGCACAGCATAGTGCTGGGTGTCAGCACAGAGCAGTCTTTGCCAGCCACGCTTGCGTTCCATTGCTGCCACCACATCCTCATAGTGCAGTTGGTGGAGCAGGGCCTTCAGGGTCTGCACTGCAAAGCTGTGTGCAGAGCAAAGCCCAGGTCACGCTGGGAGCACTGGCTCGTGCCCTGGGGCATGGGAGGGGCAGGAGAACTGGCATGGAGCACCTGTTGGGGTTGGTGGCAAGGCCGTGTTGCTGCTGGCATCCCTCCCAGAAGGTCTGGACCTCGTCTGTCATATCCAATGTGCTGCAGAACACTTGGAAGAGCAGATGCACAAAGAGGCGAGGGAAATGCAGCATCACTGCATTGGGGCAGATGGGCACCTGGAGGATCTTCCACATCACCAGAGTTGCCTGCAGAAGACAAAGCACCCCAAGACAGCACTCAGTGCCGAGGTGTCCATGTGGCAGGGCCCGAGCGTGGGAGGGAGAGGCCAGGGGAGACGCTGGGGGAGCACCGGGCCTGGTGCCCCTGAGCCTGCCCCTAGCACAGGTTTCCGCCCAGCAGCGGAGGCACGGAGGTGCAGTGGGGGAAGGAGGATGGAGGGCTGCTGGAGAGGTGACCTGGGGGTGAGCAAAGGACAGTTGCAGAAACTCACAGCCAGGGCCAAGACATGCGTGTTGTCCTCGTCGGAGGTGCGCGTGCTGTGCTCTGGCCAGCTCCCCAGCACATCCAGGAGAGTCAGCATGGCCGGCTCGGCAGCCCTGAGCGAGCATATGATGGCCCTCCACATGCTACTAGCAGCTCTGTGGGGTCAGAGCTCTGTCTCAGGGGGGTCTCGGACACAGCACCGTGGCCTGGGCAGCTGTGGGGGCCCGGGCAGCTGTGGGGCCCGGGCTGGCCGCCAGCTCTTCCTCTGCCCACTGCCTCTGGCCGGCAGCAGCCAGGCAGCCCAGCCGTGTGGGGCAGGCCAGGGAGGGGCAGGGAGGGAGCATGGCAGCAGGCTTGGGGGCTGACATGCCAGGGCTGGCAAATGGAGGAGCCAGAGGGCCCTGGAGCTCTCCGTTTGTCAGACACCTGGGACAGGGCTCCACAGGGGGATGGGCTGGGGAGCCCTGAGCCCTCTGGGCAGGTGGGCCCTGTACCTGTCACACGATGGGGCCACGCGCAGGAGAGTTATCACTGCATCCGCGGGGTATTCCTCAGTCAGATCCAGAAGTGGCCTGTACACATTGCGCTCAGGAAACTCATGGGACACGAGCCACTGGTGGATGTACCTCACCACGGCGGGCACCTGGAGAAGGCACGGGGAGAGCTGGAAAGCTGCCAGAGGGAGTAATGTCCCCAGCTTCCCCAGAGAAGTGCTTCCCTTGCCACCACACTGGGATGGCCTCAAAGGCTTCAAGGGACCAGCGGGCGTGGCTTGGGAGGCCAAGCAATTCCTGGGGGGCTCCAGCCCAGGCCACAGGCTGCTTACTTGCTTTGGACTGCAGACACCCTCCTCCAGAAGCAAATCCAGCAGGGCAGCACCACTCTTGTATTTGAAGATGTCAGAGTGTGCTGTGACCCCAGTGCCCATGACGCTGGACTCCTCCTGCCGAATTCTCTTGATGAATTTGCAAACCATCTGTAGGAGAAGGGCATGAAGAGAGGGATGTTCCATGGAGTTCTCCAAGTGCTGTGCTCAGCTGAGCAGTGACAGCAGGCCCAGCCCAGGTGGGGATGGCTGCAGGTACCTGCACTGTTTTGCAGACGAGGCCACGGCTGGGTTCCTGCACTTGTGTGCATTGCATGCCTGCATCTGGCAAAGAGCGAGCGCAGCCAGAGCTGAGGGGCTGTGGGAGAGGCCAGAAAACACAGCCCAGCCCTGCGCTGGCCAGGCAGGGACAGCCCCGGCATGCCCTGGGGATGGAGCACAGCTGCGGGGGGCGGCAGCCCCAGCTCCTCTTCCGTCTTGCCCATGGGCATGTCCCCAGCGGAAGGGATGGGATGGGATGGGATGGGATGGGATGGGATGGGATGGGATGGGATGGGATGGGATGGGATGGGATGGGATGGGATGGGATGGGATGGGATGGGATGGGATGGGATGGGATGGGATGGGATGGGATGGGATGGGATGGGGCCAACCTTGCTGCAGGCAACAGCCCTGTGGCCCAGCTCTGCCACTCACCCTCCTGCAGCAGCTGGAGCTGCTCCACCTCTCCAGGCTGCTGTGCTGGGGCAGTTCCAGGGCCTTCTTCCTCCTCCTCCTTCCCCCTGGCCTGCTTGGGTGTGCTCAGAGGTCTCTGCTCCATGTCACTGACTGGAATAAAGGCTACTTGCAGGAGAGATGCCTCAGGAAAGCCCTGGCTCACCAAGTCCTGCAGTTGTGCCTGGAAGGTACCTACGAGAGTGAAGCCTTGGGAAGGTTACAGGACACCAAGTCCTGCACTTTGGTCTCGAGGGCTCCTGCCACAAAGGCTGGAGACTCCTCAGCAAGGATTGTGGTCAGCAACTCCCAGGGTCTGGCCTCGAGGGCACCGGCTGCTGGGATGGGAGATGCCTCGGAAGAGCTGTGGGCACCAAGTCCCGCAGCCTGCCCTTGAGGGCACCTGCAGAAGAGAAGCCTCGGGAAGGCCACGGGTCACCAAGTCCTGTGGTCTGGCCACGAGGTCACCTGCAGGTGAAATGCCTCAGAAAAGCTCCGGGTTAGCAAGGAACGAGTGCGCTGTGCGGGGGCTCCTCACAGCACCGCTCTGTCCCGTCCTGTCCCGTCGCATGCTCCGAGCACAGTGGCATGGTTGTGTCGCCGCCAGTGCCTATGTCACGACATGTCACAAAGGGCCCTTGGGCACCCTGTTATGGTACCATCCCATGCTGCAGCATGTCACAAAGGGCCCTTGCACACACTGCCACCTGCCCTGGGGCTGTCCCCAGCCCTCCCAAAGTGGCCAGGTTGGAAGGAATCTGTTGCCCCAAGCGACTAAAGCAGCCTGACAGGAACCTTTAGAAAGGCTGAGACAAGAAGCAAATGCTCCCCTGCTCTAGGGGCTCAGGGCAGCAGAAGGAGCCCCCACGGCTGCCGACGCAGCCGCAGTGGGAAGGGCACAGGGCTTTCCACAGAAGCTGGCACAGCCTGCTGGGACAAGTCCCGGCTGCTGGCCATTCTCAACACGGGGCTCTGACACAGACAGGGAACGTGTGGACCAGGGCACCAATGCCACTCTGACCCCTGGGGCCCGGGGAGCACTGAAATCAGCAGGTGTGGCACAGTCCCTGCCGAAGCAGACCTGCCACCCCTGAGCCCTGGCAGTGCCAGTGCCATCTCCTGCCCCAGAGACCTGTGCCCCCAGGGGCTTCTCTGCCAGAGGGCAGCCAAAGCCAACATTGGTGCATTGGTGTCTGTGCTCCTTCCTGCAGGTGGCTGTTGGCAGGAGCACCTGCAGCAAGTGGTGGCAACGCTTGGGATCTGCCAGATGATGTTGCACCTTCCTGGAATGATTCTTTGTCATGGAAGGGATTAGCAGGAGCACAAGAACACCATCAGCTGCTGAGTTTCACAGGACAGAGAGATTCCACAGAGACACTGCCAAGTTTCCTTGGCCTTTCCTGACTGTCTTGCACTCAGGAGAAAAAAGAATCAGCCCAGCCTCTGGTATTCAGTGCTGCATGTGTGGCTGTGGCAGCTGCTGTCCAAACACAACTGGGTGCCTGCTGAGCACGGCAATGGACGGCCACAAACAGGGAGGTTCCCCAGTGAACTTTGAGGGAATCACCTGGGGAAGTGCAGGGGGGAGGGATAACTCTGGGAGGAGAAGCTGTTGTGTGTCTCTGATGATGGTGCCAGCACCCTGAAGGAGCAGCCCAGGGAAGTGCTGGAAGCAGAAGTGTCCTGCCCTTTTCTGCTGTCACATGGACATGGGACAGGCTTGTTGCCACAGGTCCACAAGACTTGATGCAGGAAAAATGCAGGGCCATGCACTGCTGCTAGGGAATGGCCTCCAGCAGGAGCAAAGCAGGATCCTCTAGCAGCAAAGCCTGTGCCTGTGAACCGGGCCATCTCCTCAGCAGACACCAAAGTGCTTCCCTCCAGCCCTGAACCTGCGCCACAACTGCCTGCTTTGCTTCAGCACCTGCTGCTTCTTCCTTTGTTCCAAGCAAGTCCAGGATTTCATTTCGAAGCTCGTGCACGAGTCGTCTTTAAGGTGCCTACATGGAGGAGAGGGACGGCAGCTGCAGCCCAGGGCTCGTGTCCCATCAGAGTCTCTCTCTCACGATGGCACCAATGCCGTGGCCGCAGGACGCCTGACTCTGTGCCGTGGTTTGACCCTGGCCAAATGCCAGGCACCTATGACATCTGCGCTCTTCGCTCTCTCCTGCCACAGCTGTGCAAAGGAGAGAGGAAAAAAAAGTTAACACACACACACAAAGGGCTTCTGAGTTGAGATAAGGAACTGGGGGAGGATGTTCTGAGGGAAAAGTACGTTGAAACTTAAAAGTTGCAAAGTGATTTATTGCTAACATAACAGAGGTGGCAAATGAGAACTAAAACTAACTCCTTAAGACACTGTTTTTCCACTCACTCCCTTCCCTCCTGCCCCCAGGAGCACAGGGGGACAGGGTGTGGGGGTTTGGTCAGTCCATGAGAGAGGTTTTCTTTGGCTGCTCCGGGAGAGGAGTTTATGTTGCCATGGGGTCCCTCCACAGGAGACAGTCCTCTGTGAACTTCCTTGGTGTGGGTCCAAATCTCAGGAGCAGCAGCCTGCCCAAATCTGCTGCAACATGAGTACCTCGTCCACAGGCTGCAGACCTCTGAGGCCAGGCTGTTCCATCCCAGGAGCAAGGCCTTTCTTTCTTCTGGGACTCCCACTGCATCACAGTTTCCTCCAGGCATCCACCTGCTCTGGCGTGGGCAACTCCCCACGGGCTGTGGGTGGATCTCTGCACCCCTCGGGGACTCTATGGGCTGCAGGGGAACAACAGCCTGCTTCACCATGGTCTTCACCATGGCTGGCAGAGGGTTTTCAGCTCCAACACCTGGAGCACCTCCTCCCCCACCTTCTCCACTGACCTTGGTGTCTCCATGTTGTTTTCTCTCACATATTCTCACCTCCTCCTCCTTCTCTGGCTGAAAAGAAGTGCCTGCTCACATTGTTTTGATTTCTCCTTAAATATGTTGTCACAGAGGTGTAACTAACATCTCTAATTGGCCCAGACTTGGCCAGCAGCATGTCCATCACCTTCAGGGCCATCAGAGATCAGCTAAGCTGGACATGGTAAAAACTTCCAGAATATTAACACAGAACACACAGGAACCATCTTTGTGCCCACCCACGCACCCATTAGTGAAACTGGGCTAAGCAAAACCAACACAGCTGGTCTGTAAAATATCGTTCTGATTCACAGAGATCGACTGAACAGTGTGACACTATTAAGAAAGCATTCCTTTATCCCAGGGTGACCCGCCTTGCACACGACCACCTCGGCAGTTTTCTCACACGTTTCTGGATCCTTTACACTATGAGACTTCCTGAATTCCCCCCAAAGTCCTGCCCACTCTGTACCTCATCCACATGAACTGTCCATTGTCTGGAGCCACAGCCCCTTTTGGGGGTCAGTTCCATGTTGTGGCTCTTGACGTGTGCCCAGGTCACACGTGCTGACTTACGGCTCTCTTATCTTATTGCTGTGAGGCCCTGGCATTCCTCTTTAGTTAGGCACTGTCCTAACTTCCTCTTATTTCCCTCATTTAGTGTTCCAGGGAGTGCAGGTCCTTGTAACTGGACCACAGGTGTGCAGTTTTCGCTGATCTTCCCAGTCCCTGGTTCTCTTTGCCCTCAAGCACTTTCCTGTTGCAGACTAACAGGTAAGCAACTGAGCAAAAAGTTAAACTTATAGCTATGAAGTTACAGAGTTTAAACAGAACTACAAAATTCAGCAAAACACCAAATTCTTTGTATAGCTCCTTCCAAAACTTTAGATTTGAAATTAGAGGATGAGGTACTTGGCAAAATTTAAAGCAACATAGAAGGATCCACAGTCCCAGCCTTGGATCCAGTGCCATCTCAGCTGCTGTGAGCTCCGGGGCCATGGGATATGTCAGTGTCACAGCCGTGTCACAGCCTTTACCTGCTCTGGTCCCTCTCACAGGTGGGGTTTTTGGGGTGCCAGGGGCTTGGCAGCCACTTTGGGGCTGGACCAGAGGCTGCAGTGGCTGGGGGTGGGGCAGTGACCGCCCCACCTACACAGAACTTGCCCTGTCCCCCAAACACACACTCCAGATGTTTGGGGCCATTCATCATTTCTCTGCTCTCCAGCACCGAGGCAATGGACTCTGCCTACAGCTCTGAGCTCGTGCCCAGGGCAACCACCCCAGCAATGGAGCTCCATGGAGCTGCTCTCATGAACCCCCAGGAACTGGGGAGTACCCCAAAACTGCCTCCAAAATGTGGGTTGCCCCAAAACCCCTTCAGGAATGTGGAATACCCAAAAACTCACTCAGGAACAAGTTCCCCCTCCCTCCATCATCACCAGCCTTCGGCTGTCTCATTCCAGACCCTGCCCCACTCTCCCAATCCACTCCCCAACCCATCCCACCCCTCTTGGACTTCAAGGACCCCTTCCCAAACCCTATTTCCCCCATTCCACCCCTCCCAAACCCCCTTGTGATAAATGAGTGAATGATAAATGCTGGCTTTCGCATATATGAATTTAACATTTACAAGTGATAATGTACTGTGTAAAAAATAGTGTTAAGATAAGATATAATTAAGTAGAAACAAGCTTGGGGTGAATTGTAACTTCGAAATAGTTGTAACATGTTAGAAAATGTAGTAATAAATACATGGTAATAAATGTCTTTTAAGTTGATAAACCACAGAGCCAGGGATCAACACATCTTAAAGAAACAAAGATAACCACAGGCATCCCAGGAAGTCTGTTCTCTTGACTCACACCTCCCAAAGGAACTGCCACCTACAAATTAAGTTGGAACTGAGGAAACATAGATGGGAGGATTTCTGCCTTCAGCTCTGAGGCAATCCAGAGGGTCCGAGACTCCAAGACAGGCGCCGTGCTAGCAGAAGGGGGCGAGGATCGGAGGGGGGGAGTTGGGTGAAGTGTAAATTTCCTTCTAGGCTTAATGAATATGTAACAATTAAAGAAAGTACTTAAGTTCACAGTAAAATGAATGGATTGCGCCTCTGGCAAAATTGCTAAGTGTCTAGCTGTTTTTGCCTTTGCTCTATAAATAAATGTTCAATATGATGTTGCTAAAATTTCAGCTTCTTCATTCATTCATAGTACCATCCCAACCATCCTGCCCCACCCAGTGCCCATCTCACCCCTCCTGATCTGCACCCCACTTCACCACATCCCCTTCCAACCCCATTCCACCCTCAGGGGCTGTGGAGTCCATTAATTTTGGGTTGGCATTGAGTAGGTTTCAGCGGCACTGAGTGGTTTCGAGGTGACAGATTGATCCCTCTTGTATTTAGGAGTGCAAAGCAATGGAGAAAACTACACCAAATAACCCTAGAGCCCGCCGATATTTCTCCGAATCCCAGATTCCCCCCAAACACTAGTGAAAAGTAAAGGCTTTAGATGTCTTTGATCAATTTGTTATTATTTAGCCCAATTATGTGTGTTTTGAATAAATGAAAGAAAATCAAAAGAAACTTGAGGCAAAAAAAAAAAAAAAAAAAAAAAGATCACCAGCCAGGTGTCTTCCCAATGTGGGCCTCCCATGGTTAATGAAGCTGGAGCAGAGGATGAAGCTCTACCCACAGTCCGGGCAGTCATAGGGCCTCTCCCCGGTGTGGATCCTCTGGGGGCA
This sequence comes from Acanthiza pusilla, assembly GCA_036630365.1. Taxonomy (NCBI): domain Eukaryota; kingdom Metazoa; phylum Chordata; class Aves; order Passeriformes; family Acanthizidae; genus Acanthiza; species Acanthiza pusilla. Next base: position 316,077 of record JAXCHO010000155.1, on the reverse strand, counting down.
GATCAGGCTGGAGCTGTGGCTGAAGCTCATCCCACATTGCCCACACTCGCAGGGCCTCTCCCCGCTCTGAGCCCTCACGCACCGCGGCGGTTCCGGGGATTGTTCCCAACAGCTCCGCTCAGCCCTCACGCACCGCGCTGGGGCCGCCGCGCACTTTGCAGCCCCGGCCGCCCCCACGGGCCGGGCCCCGCCGGTCCCGCTGCCGCCGCCGCTACTCCACGGAGCCCAGAAACCCCAGGAAATCGCTCCCATGCACTAAAATACCTTTCCGTGCGCAGCGGGGGGCACGGGGGAGCCTTCTGAACTCCCCTCCCCTCAGTCCCTCCCGGGCACGGCCGGGCATTAGCTCGGCTCCCGGGGCTGTGGCCCGGCACCGGCTGCTGCCACAGGGCACGGGGTGCCGCACTCGGGCATTAAACCCAACAGCTTTGGGGAGGAGGGACAGCCCCAGAAAGCCTCGGGGAGCCCTCGGGAGCTTGGAGCTGCACGAGGGCCACAAAAGATGCCCTGGACACACCGATGGCCCCAGCAGCGGCTCTGCCCCCAGCACGGGGCTGTGTCCCACACCCCACGCTCAAGCCCGAGGTTCGGGCTGTGGCAGCGGAGCTGCTGGACGGAGCTTCCAGCCCCGCCAGCAGGAGCTCTGATCCCTTGGGACGTGACGTTGGTGACAGGTGTCTGCCAGCGCTCGGGATCTGTCAGCTTTTGCAATCCAGAGGGAGAAACTGAGTCCAAAGTGGTGTCCATTTCCATCACTTGCCATTTCTTTCTTTTCCATGACGGATTTTACAGAGCTTCCTTTCAGCCCAGAGACTAAGAAAACAAAATTCCCGCCTGTCCCTGCAGCCCTGCAGCTTTCCACAGCACAGGATGGCCCCAAGGGTGATGACAGACACAGCCGGGATGGGAATGCCAAACAGCAGGAGGAGGAGGAGCAGGAGAGGAAGAGGAGAGTCACGGAAGAGGAAGGGCGGGTGGGGAGGAGAGATGGAGTAGGAGGAGCGGGAAGAAGAAGAGGGATAAAGGGGGAGGAGCGGGAGGAAGAGGCGGGAGTGAGGTGGAGCAGCAGCAAGAGAAGCAGGAAAAGGAGCTGCCACGTGCGTCCATCGCTCTCTGTGTCCGCAGCCCTCGGCCCCGGGAGCATCGCCCCCCCGGGGCATCCCGCAGGTGAGCGGGCAGGGGGAGCTCGCCCCAGAGATCTTGTGCGGTGCGTGGGGTTCTTTTTGGGAGGGAGGGATTTTTGGACCTTGTAGGACTCCAGAACCGAGCCCCAAATATCCTCGGTGGCTCCTGGGAGGTTTTGTTTGGTTTTTTTGCGGGGGGGTCGGATGTTTGGATGTTGCAGGACTCCAGCTGTGAGTCGCAAATGGCCCTGGGGGGATATTGGGGAGTCCCCGGCACGCGGGTTTTTGGGGCTCTCGGTAGTGGCTGGCGGGAGAAGTGGGATGGGGTGGGATGGGGCCCGGGCAGGGTGGGATGTGGATTGGTGTGTGGGATGAAGTGTGGGGGAGGGGGATGGGCGGGATGGGGCCTGGGATGAGGCAGCCGAAGGTTGGGGGTGATGAACCCGGGGGGGGAACCCCACTTCTTCGGGGCTTGCGGGGTATCGGCCACGTGTGAGGGAGTTTTGGGGTAGCCCTAATCCTTCGGGGGTGGCACTGGCAGCGGGGGACACGTGTCTCCGGCAGCTCTGGAGCCCAGCTGCGCCCCCCTGGGCCCCATGGGCGGCGGGAGCGGAATTTGGGGAGGGGGAGGTGTGGGGCGGGCAGGCCGGGCCCCCCCGCTGGGCGCTGTCCCGTTGGGGCCGAGTGCGGGGGGAGCCCCGCGGGGCCCGGCCCTGCCCGGGCACGGCTGATGCCGCCCGCCCGCGCTCCGCACTGCTCCGGCCTGGTGCTCGCAGTGCCGCGCGGGGCGGGGCCGCTTTGGGGACCCCCCAGGGCAGAGCGCGGCTGCTTTGGGGCTGTGGGCACCTGCCCGGCGCTGGGCATGGGCCGTGTGGGGGCAGCTGGGGCCGTGCTGGTGGCACTGGTGGTGCTGGGAGTGCCCCCGGCCGAGGGGTGAGCGGGGGGCGCGGTGAGAAGGGGGGCAGGGGCTGGGAGCCCAAAGTGAGCGCAATGGGGATTGGGACCCCCAAAGCGGTCAGGAGGGGCCTGGAAGCCCCAAAACCAATCATGGGAGAGGAGGGTTGGGGATTGAGGGGACGATGGTGAAAGGGAGAGAAGAGCAGGGGAAAAGAGGGGGCTGGGACCCCCAAAGCAAGCGGGAGGGGGATGGGACACGGAAATTGAGTTGGGAGGGGTGTGTGGATTGGGAGAAGGATGGGAAAGGGGAGGAGAGGGGATGGAAAGGTGGGGTTGGGATGGCAGAAGGGCGGTTCCATGGGGGTCCGGCCGTGTTCCCCTGCACTCGATCCCCAGAGCAATTCCCTGGGGCTCTGGGGGAGGTGGATCTGCACTGTGGGGGTCCCCAAGCCCCCTGTCCATCCCTGGGGCTGATCGGGGGTTCCCCCCAATCCCAGCAGCCTGTGCTGCGACAGCGACTGGGCAGAGGAGAGTGGGGAAGGGTGGTCTGGGGTGAGAGCAGAGGAGGAGCAGGAGGAAGAGGAGAGAGGGAGTAGGAGGAGGAGGAAAAGGAGGAGCAGGAGAACCATGAGGTTTCACCACCCTCTGTGTCCGCAGCACCCCCGGCTCCGGGATCATTGCCCACCTCACATTCCACAGGTGACCAGGGAGGGGGAGCTCAACCCAAATCTATCTGGATGTCTTCAGGAGGGTTGTTTTTTTCTGGAGGAGTGTTTGGAACTCACAGATTCTGGAACTGAGCCCCAGATATTTTTGCATGTCCCTGGTGAGGATTTTCTTTACTGGAGGGAAAGTTTGGATCTTGCAGGACTCCAAAACTGGCCCAAAAATGCATTTTTGGGGAATATTGGGGGTGTCCATGTGGGAATTGCTTGGTATTGGTGGGACAGGACATTGGTTTTGGGGGTCCCTGGGAGAGCCATGGAGAGTGGAACGCAGGACTCCCTGAGTGGAGAGAGCAGAGAGGGGCAATAGCGGAGCTGGGGGACCCCCGGCAGCCTGGAGGGGTGGGGGAGCCTGGAGATGAGGCAGGGCTGGGACACTGTGACACTGAAAGGGGCAGCGGAGAGAGGGGGAAGCCCTGAGTGCCTGGAGTGGGGGGAGCCTGAAGAGGGGGACCCTGGGAGCCCTGGGAGCCAAAGCAGTATCAGGGAAGAAGGGACCCCTGGGACCAGCGAAAGCCCACGGCATCCCTAAGCAGGAGCCTGGAGAAGGGGGATCCTCAGGACCCACAGGAGCCCCAGCAGCTTTGAGAAGGGGGAACACCAGCAGCCCAAAGCCAGGAGACTGGAAAGGGGGAACTGCTGGGAGGCTTTTTTGGGGTCACTCTTGATTTTTGGAGGATTTTATAGACACAAGAGACTCAGTGACTTCTAAAGCTAGACTTGGGCAGGAGGAACCCCCAACCCAAGGTGCTCGCATTTTTTTTTCCCCCAAACCAGGATTTCCCATTCCCAAACCGCAGGTAATGAGCTGCAGACGGAGCCCAGGGAGGGCAAACCCTTGGGGCAGAACCTCATGGAAGAGGCCGTTTTGAGCAGCTCCATGGCACAGGAGTTGAAGAGGGAGGAAAAGCCCCAGAGATGCTGCACAAGGAGGGGCTGCAAACCCAACCCAGGGTGCTCTGAGGAGGACAGACCCACCCTGTGCCGGGAAGCCATCCGGAGCTTTAGCCAGAGCTCGGCCCTGGTGGTCCCTGAGCAGCTCCATGATGGGGAGAAGCCCTACAAGTGTGGGGATTGTGGGAAGAGCTTCAGCAAGAGATCCCACCTGATTGTCCATCAGATGATCCACACAGGGGAGAGGCCCTACGAGTGTGGGCAATGTGGGAAGATGTTTCGGACCAGCTCAGATCTCCTCAGGCATCAGCAGATTCACACAGAGGAGAGGCCCTTCTGCTGCCCTGAGTGCAGGAAGGGCTTCAAGCAGAGCTCCGACCTCATCAAGCACCGGCGCATCCACACTGGGGAGAGACCCTATGAGTGTTCCGAGTGTAGGAAGAGGTTTCCAACCAGCTCACATCTCCTCATGCACCAGCGGATTCACAGAGAGGAGAGGCCCTTCCGCTGCCCTGACTGCAGGAAGGGCTTCAAACGCAACTCCCACCTCATCACCCACCGGCGCATCTATACAGGGGAGAGACCCTATGAGTGTCCCGAGTGTGGGAAGAGCTTCTCCAGGAGCTCTCACTTGACCCAACACCAGCGGAGGCACCGGTAAGGGAAGCCCTGCACGTTCCCTGAATGTGAGAAGAGCTTTGTGCGCTGCTCCAACTTCATCACCCTTCAGGTGACCCACATTGTGCAGAGCCCTGGTGACCCACACTCCTGTGACCAACACTGGGAGGACACCTGGTTGGAGGCTTCCACATCCTCAGATTCCCTGTAGGCACCTGGACAAACTCAGGGGCAGGAACATCCATTGGGACTCGGATTGACGTTAGAAATTCACTGGAAAGAGCTGATTTATTGACGTTACACCCAAAAATATCTCACCCGCTCTTTCCAATTGGTTCTTCTGGTGGCATCAAGCAACGCTGGAGGATCTTGGAGGTCTTTTCCAACCTAAATAATTAATTTTTTTTGTCCTGTCGAAACTACCAAAGTTGGGGTAAAAATAAATGAAACAAAGAGATTGAAATCTGCACCATTTTCCTGGGATTTGAGGGTGAATTTGTGGTTCATGGAGTGTTTGGGTGTTCCTGGGGCTGCCCAGGCCAAGGGACAGTGCCATGATCTCATGGTTGTGGCAGCAGAACATGTCCACCTGAGCCCGTCTGTTCTCCAGGAATTCCGGTTGTCTGTCTCAGTCCCTGGCCTGGGTCTCCCCATTTGGGGTGTGCCCCTCCAACTGCCCCAATCACTACTGAAGTGCCCGAGCTGCTCCTGGCTGTGGATGTTCCTGTCCACCAACCTCTCCTGGTCAGTGCCATGGGGGGCTGGGAGGGGCATTTGGGGCTCCTGTGGGGATTGGGAGGGACTTTTGTGGTTCTTGGGGACATCTGTGGTGCTTAGAGGGGGCTTGGTGGGGTCTGTGAGGGAGGTTTGGGGTCCAGGCTGGGGTGTGAGGCTTGGAGAGGTATTGGGTGGGTCTTGGGGGAGATGGGAAAGGGCTTTTGGTGTCTCTTGGGGCCATTTATGTGTCACAGACTGGATTGGGGGATCCTATGGGAAGCTATGAGGTGGTTTGAGAGGTCCAGGATTGGCTGTGGGGCTTGGAGGGGTTTCAGGGCTGTAGTGACCCCTCAGAGCCCCAAAGCTGCCACCAGACCCTGCCCCCCAAGATGCTGCCAGGCTTTGGGGGCTCCATGTTGGGGTTCCTCTTCCTGGTGCTGCAGGAGAAGGTGAGGGGGTGTCCCCAGGGGTCGTGCGTGTCCCCAGAGTGTGTGTAACCCTCCATCCCGGTGTCACCCCCTTTTCCCTCCCCACAGGGTTCCTGACCCAGCTCCTGCTCCCCCCGAGAGGGAATTTGGGGAGGGGGCAGAGGGGGTGCACAGCCCCCGCCGGGGGATGACCCCGAGCCAGCGCCCTTTGTTTAGCTCCAAGCTGGGCTTGGGGCCGCGGGAGGAAGAGGCTGATGGGAAGCAGCTCCTGCAGGTGGGACACTGCTTGGGCTCAGGGCAAGGTCCTGCCCTGCACACCTGGCTCAGGTGTGACACTGCCCCGCCAAGGGAGCACGACATTGCCATCCCCACGGCTCAGGGCTGGGAGCAGCACTTGGAGCACGGACATGGAAATGCTGGGAGCAACTGGGAGCACCCTGAGGCCGTGAATTCTCCCCCAGCACCGCCTTTCCAGGCCAGCCCTCCATGGGAGAAATGCTCCTTGGGCCTGGGCCTTGAGCAGCAGCCCCTGGCCTCAGCTCCTGTGCAGCTGATCACAAACACTGTCTGCTGCCAGGCACTGCTGCTGTCCAACGAGCTCCTGCTTGCTTTAGGAATGGCCTTGGCAACTGTTTTTCTTCCCTCAATGGCACATCCCTGTTCTCACACTGTCAAAGAAAGCTGTTGATCCAAAGTGTGGCCAGGATGAGCCATTGCTGTGCCTAAAGCCCATCTCTTGGGGCCCTATCAACAGCAATCCAAAATGAGCCCTTGGAGCTGTCCTGGAGCAGCTCCTCCCTCTGAGTGGGGCCTCTCGGAGCCGGGAACTCTCCCGTTTGCTGCACTCGGGGGCAACCCCGAACAACGAGGGAGCCTGGGCCGATCCCCCACTCCTCGAGGCTCAACCCTTCACCCGCTGGGGAGATGCAAAAGCATCGGGAGTGAGCATTTCCCTGCCCTCGAGGGGAATTTCTGACAGGTCCCTGGCACTGACTCTGTCTGTCTGTGTGCTTTCACATCTGCTTATGGCAAATACAGGAAAAATGCTGCTCTCTTAGGTGTTTAAGTCCTTTCAGTATCTAAGTTAGTTAGGCCCGTTAGTAAGTTTAATTAAAGTTCTGTTAAGTTAAATGCTCTTCAGTGTGGTTCCTTTGCTAAATTGTTATCACTTCATTTCAAGTACTGTTAAGCCTTTGGGCCATATTACATTTTTACCCTTTTCTATCCTTCTGTCACACACACACACAGAGGATAGTTCTTGGTTTATTTCTGTTTGGATTGAAACTGGAGTCTGTTTGTTGCTTTTTTTCCTCAGTGTCCCTTAACCATCTAGGCAGGAGTAGAGTGAACCGTGCCCATGAACTCTGTTGTGCCATCACTTTATATAAAGTCTGGTTTTTACCTACCCCCCTTGCTGGTGATTCTTTCAGTGATCTCAAACACTCCTTTGGAACAACACCCCCATGTTCTTCTTCCTCCTCAGCCTCTCCCTGCTCGACCTGGGCTCCTTCTGCACCACTGTCCCCAAAGCCATGCACAATTCCCTCTGGGACACCAGGGCCATCTCCAGTGCAGAATGTGCTGCTCAGCTGTTTTTCTTTCTTTGCTTTGCATCTGCAGAGTGTTTTCTTGCCACAGTCATGTCCTGTGACCGCTCTGTGTCCATCTGCAAAGCCCTGCACCACGGGACCCTCCTGGGCAGCAGAGCTTGTGCCCACATGGCAGCAGCTGCCTGGGCCAGTGGCTTTCTCACTGCTCTGCTGCACACAGCCAATCCATTTTCCCTGCCCCTGTGCCAGGGCAATGCCTGGCCCAGTTCTTCTGTGAAATGCCCCAGATCCTGAAGCTCTCCTGCTCACACTCACATTACCTCTGGGAAGTTTGGCTTATCGTGGTTAGTTCCTGTTTAAGCTCTGGGTGTTTTGTGTTCATTGTTTTCTCCTATGTGCAGATCTTCAGGGCTGTACTGAGTCCCCTCTGAGCAGGGCCGGCACAAAGCCTTTTCCACGTGCCTCCCTCCCGTGGCTGTGGTGTCCCTGTTTGTCAGCACTGCAGTGTTTGCCCATCTGAAGCCCTCCTGCATCTCCTCCCCATCCCTGGATCTGCTGGTGGCACTTCTGCTCTCAGTGGTGCCTCCAGCACTGAACCTGCCCGTTCCCTGTGGCAGGAGCACCCACCGTGGCTGTCAGGGCCACCCAGCCTGTCACCTGGGGTGGCCTGCACTGCTGCTCACCCCAATGTGTGATTCCAACACCCTGCATGAGCTCTGCAGACGGTGCTGCTCGGGCAGGGAGGTGCTGCAGAGGGCCAGGTGGGTCTTGTGCCCTGCCCAGCAGAGCCCTCACAGCCCACGGGTCCCAGGGCAATCACCGGGCACTGCTCGGGGTGGGCTTCAGTCCCATCCCAGTGCCATGAGTCCCTCCAGATGAATCCCACCAAAGAGGGCGACAATAAAACTCTACAGAGAAACTTCCCTAAAGCAGGTATTTGTTTGTTCAGCACTGGATGCACAGGGGATCTTTCCTCCAAACGCACACGCCAAATGTTTCCTTGCTCAGCTTTTACTATACAAAGGTGTACATATTCATTATAAGTTCATACATATGCTACATTAGGTGGAGTCACTATGATTAGTTCCAAGAAATTATTTACGTAAGTTCACTCCTATTTGCGCTTGCACAGTGCCTTCTGGTCCTGGGCAGGGGTCTTCGGGATGAAGGCCCCAGGTCTTCCTCCTTAGTGCATTTTTCACCTCTCTCTGCACTGTCGATGTGTGCTGGTTCAGCTCTCCTTGTGGTTAGTCTGTTAGCTATTTCTATTGTTAGTATATCCTGTTTAAAAGCTGAATGATGAAAGGAATGAGAGGGAGATGTCTCTACAAACAAACTGTGGGGCCTGCTGCTAGATAAGGCCAGATATTGATAGGTGACAGAAGCAATGGGAGGAACCATAAATTCCTTCGGAATTCCATTAATTGACACATACTGTTACTCACCCAAGGCCGTGCTAAATCCCTTGACTTAGAGAAAAAGAACAGACAGAAAGAAAGAAAGAAAGTGGGGAGGAATGTACATTAGTAGGGGACCTGTGTTCATCCAGGTGCCTACACAGATCCAGAAGGATGTGGAGACCACCTGCCAGGTGTCTTCCCAATGTGGGTCACAGCGAATGTGGGTCACCAGGGCTCTTTCCAACGTGGCTCCTCTGATGGGGGATGAACTTGGAGCAGTGCACGAAGCTCTTCCTGCACTCAGGGCACTCACAGGGCTCCCTTTATTGGTGCCTCCGTTGGTGTCGGATCAAGTGAGAGCTCGTGGAGAAACTCTTCCCACACTCAGAACACTCATAGGGCTTCTCCCCGGTGTGGATGCGCCGGTGGGTGATGAGGACAAAGTTGCGCTTGAAACCCTTCCTGCAGTCAGGGCAGCGGAAGGGTCTCTCCTCTGTGTGAATTCGCTGATGTATGAGGAGATCGGAGCTCCTTGGAAACCTCTTCCCACACTCGGGACACTCGAAGGGCCTCTCCCCAGTGTGGATGCGCCGGTGCATGATGAGGTGGGAGTTGTGCCTGAAGCCTTTCCTGCATTCAGGGCAGCGGAAGGGCCTCTCCTGTGTGTGAATCCGCTCGTGGCGGAGGAGACTGGAGGAGGTCTGAAATCTTTTCCCACACTCAGGACACTCATAGGGCCTCTCCCCCGTGTGGCTCCGCTGGTGGACACTCAGGTGGGAGCGCTGGCTGAAGCTCTGCCCACATTGCCCACACTTGTAGGGCCTCTCCCTGGTGTGGATCCAACGATGGACAATCAGGTGAGAGCTGTCTCTGAAGCTCTTCCCACACTCCCCACACTGATAGGGCCGTTCCCCGGTGTGGATCCTCTGGTGGCGGACCAGGTGGGAGCTCCGGCTGAAGCTCGTCCCACATTGCCCACACCTGAAGGGCTTCTCCCTACCATGAAGCTGCTCATGGACCACCTGCTCTGAGCTCTGGCTGAAGCTCTTGTCACCTTCCCAGCACGGGGTATGTCTTTCCTCCTTGGAGCTCCCTGAGCTGGGTTTGGAGCCCCTCCCCGTGTGGGATCTCTGGGGCTTTTCCTCCCCATTGGATTTCTGCACCGTGGAGCTGCTCAAAATGGCCTCTTCCATGAGGTTCTGCCCCAAAGATTTCTCCTTACCGGTCCTCAGCTCGTTCGCTGGGGGAGGAAGGACAAGGAGAGGATTTGGGATTTCTCTCTCTGCCAGAGGGAAGGACATCCTCCAATCTGTCCCCACCAGGACACCATCAGCAGCAGGGTTGTCCTGCAGCCGGGGGCGATGCAGGGCTGGGAGATGGAGAAGAGGGGGAAAGGGGCAGTGACTTCCTCCTCACCTGCCTGGGTGTCCTGGGGCAACTTCTTCTTCCTCACAGCCTCCTCCTCCATCCAGCCAAGGTTTGGGAATGGGAAATCCTGGTGTGGGGAAAAAGAAGGGGTGACTACATTGGCTTTGAAGGCCACCCTGTCCAACTCCATCTTTAGGAGTCACCAGGAATCTGGGGTCCATAAAAACCTGCACCAGACCACCAAGATTCAGCCCCAAAAAAAGACTCTCCCTGGAGTTGCCCCTCTCTGGTCTCTCCTCTTTGGGGTTCCGGTGTTCCCCCTGTCTCCGTTGTTGGGAGTCCCATGTGTACTGGGGTCCCCCCTCTCCCGAGTCCCTGCCCTCCCCAGACTGCCTTTGGGGGTGCCCATTTCAGTGTCCAATGGGTCCCCACTGCAGGCTGCCAGGGGTCCCCCAGCTCTGCTATCACTCCTCTCCATTCTCCCCTCCCACAGCTCTCCTGGGGATCCCCAAAACCGATGTCCCCCATTCCCCATTGGTCCTGCATGCTCCCCACTTGGCCCTGGACAGAGCCCAGTCCCTACCGTAGGAGCAAATGACATCTCCCCACCCCCTGCGGGGGCTCTGCCAGCACCGCAACTGGGATCCCCCAAAAAGCACCTCCCCGTGACCTCCCAATGTCCCCCCCGAGGGGCATTTCCATAACCTGACTGGGGGTTACTGGGCCCATGTTAGGAGGAAACTGTGGACACATTGGGCACCACTGGGACCAACTGGAAGCTACTGGAACCATGCTGAGGGGGACTGAGACCACAGCTGTGGCAACTGGGATCATACTGGGACAAACTGGAACCACACTTTGGGCAACATTGAAACTGGGATCACGCTGGAGGCAACTGGGAGTAACTGGGAAAGACTGATATCATTCTGACATAACTAGAACCTTACTGGGGCAACTGAGACTGCCTGGGAATGACTATGAGCATGCTGGGGGCAATTGGGATATACTGGGAGTGTCTGTAACCATACTGGGCTGATTGGAACCACTCTGGTAACAGTTGGGACCACTCTGGGGAGAACTGGGCATAACTGGGACCCTGCTGAGAGGGACTCGGACTATACCGGGGCCACTGGGGGCAAGTGGGATCATACGGCAAGGAACTGGAAACAACTGGAACTATGCTGGGGGCAATTGGGATCATACTGAGATCATAGTGGGAGCACCTGGGCCCCATGCTGGGGGACACTAGGATCACACTGAGGGAGAATGGAATCATATTGGGATTGACTGGCAGTGGCTGGGGGCAACTGGAATCATGGTGAAAGGAACTCGGAAGAAGTGGGAATGACTGGGAGCATGCTGGGGGCAACTGGGATATACTGGGAGAGACAGGGAGTCACGGGGATCATACTGGAGGCTACTGGGCTCATGTTGACATTGACAGGGAGCAACTGGGATCACATTGGGGGGCACTGGCATCATACTGGGAGGGACTGGCATCATGCTGGGATGATAGTGGGTGTCAATGGAACCTGACTGGGGGTTACTGGGAGTTATTAGGCCCATGCTGGGAGCCAAACTGGGATCTACTGGCAGTGACTGGGATAATCCTGGGGGCAACTGAACCATGCTGAGGGAACTGGGAGTGCCTGGGAATGACTGCGAGAATAATCAGGGCAACTGGGATATACTGGGAGTGCCTGAGACAATGACGGTGGAGACTGGGACCATACTGGGAGCAACTGGTAATGCGCTGGCGGGAACTGGAACCGCACTGGCGGAAACTGGGGGCAAGTGGGAGTGACTGGGGCCCTGCTGGGAGAGAATGGCATCATACTGGACTCATCCTGGCATTGTACAGGGAGTGACTGTGACTATGCTAGGGGCAACTGGGAGAACTGGGAACACACTGGGCAAAAGAGGGAGGAACTGGGAGCAACTGGGACCGTGCTGGAGGCAAATTGCATCACAACAGGGCATGAGTGGGAGTAACTAGGTTCATCCTGGGAGCAACGGATCCTACAGGGAGTGAGGGGAAGTGACCAGGATCATACCAGGAGTGACTGGGCTCACACTGGGAGCAGCCACTCCCGGGACCCGGCAGCCCTGAACCCCTTTCCGGCCATCCCGCCCCTCCAGCCACCAGACCCCCCTGCCGGGGGTCCTGGCAATCCCAGGGATTCTCCCTTGCGGGGTCCCCGTTCCGCAGTTCTGGCGGTCTCCTCTCCCTGGGGTCCCGTTTAGGGAAGCTGGGGCTCCCGGGGGTCCCCAAAACCACTGTCCCCCCCTCCCCCGCCGGTCCACACGTGGTCCCAGGCAGAGCTTGGAGGGCCCGGCCTGGGCAGAGCCCAACCCCCACGGTGGGGGGGACCCGTATCCCCCTGGCCCCATCGGGGCTCTGCCCGCACCGCCACCAGGACCCTCCAAAAACACCTCCCGGGGACCCCCCGATGTCCCCCTGAGGGGCATCTGCAGCTCAGCTCTGGAGTCCCGCAAACTCCAAAGATCCTCCAGCTAAAAACCCCAAACCAGGGACCCCCACCCAACCCGGATATTTGGGGCGAGCTCCCCCTCCCCCTTCACCTGCAGGATAGGGGCGGCGATGGTCCGGGGGGCTGCGAATTTAGGGAGACCCGGACCGCGTGGCATCCGTCTACTCCGCTTTTCCCCGTCCTCTTCCTCCCACTCGTACCCCTCTGGCTCTCCTCCTCCTGCTCCTCCTTTTCCATCTCTTCTCCCCCTCCTCCTCCTTCTCAGCCCTAATCCCACCTCCTTCTCCTCCTTCCCCCAATCCCTTCTCCCGCTCCTCCTTCCACCCACCTTTTGCTCCATCCCTCCTCTTCCACCGCCATTCCCCGAGCCCTGGCAGCCCACGGGAGGAGCGGGGATGGAGCCGGGATAGGTCAGGATGGGCAGTGCGGGGCTCTTGGCTGCTCCCAGCCCAGCGCTGGGGGCAGGGGGGAAGCTGGCCCAGGGAAAAGGAGAGGGAAACAGGGAAAATCGGGGGCTGCAGAGCATTTGGAGGCCATGGAACCTCTTGGCTCTCATGTGACACAGTGGGGCCTACCGGGGCCCAGGTGACCACGAGGAGGTTGTGGAACCTCATGAAAGTAAGGCTGAAATAGAAAACAGCAGCTGCTCCTGGAGTGCAGGAGACTATTGTGAAGTTGTGGAACCCAATGGAATCAAGGCACAAATGTGACACAGAGGAGCTTTAAGGAAGCTGGAGACCACAGTGACAGTTTTGAAACCTCACGGTACCAAGGATCCATTTTGTCACACCAGGGCCTCATGGAACCCAGGAGCTGCTGTGAGGTGGTGGAAACTCATGGAACCAAGGCTGCAGTGTGTCACAGTGGAGCCTCATGGAACACAGAAGAACGCATTGATGCTATGATATCTCATTAAAGCAAAATGCTCAAGTGGCGCATCAGGGGCTTATGGAAGCCAAAAGCATCGTGAGGTGATGGAACTTGATGGAACCAAGGCTCCAGTGTGACACAGCATTTCCTCATGGACGAGAGGAGATCATTGTGAAGCTGTGGAATCTTATGGAACCAAGGCTCTACTGTGACAAAGAAGGGCCTCATGGAACACAGGAGACCATAGTTGGGTCATGGTAACTCAGGGGAGCAAAGCTCCAATGTGTCACAGCAAGGCCTCACGGAACCCAGGAGAGCACTGGGAGGCTATGGAACAATATGGCACCAGGGTTCCACTGTGACCTGACGGAACCTCATGGAAGCAAGGGACCATTGTGACCCTACGGAATCACCATGGGCTGCGTCCTGGGATGCAGGTGGGCAATAAGGCCTGAGGCAACGTCCGAAGTGTCTGATTGTGCCATGGGTGTGGGGGAAATTTGGTGGGACCCCCTACACCCCTGACCCTGCTCCTCTTGCCAGCTGGGCACGGAGCTGTTGGGACATGGGGAGGGGTCCTGCTGCTTCCCCCCTGCCCCCCAGACCCGTGCACAAGTTTTGGAGCACTTGGAAGCCATGCTGGGGGTGCAGTTGGGCTGGATTGGGGAGGGGCTGGGACAATTTGGGCGGCTTTTTGGTGTCTCCTGGTGTCAATCCCCAACCACAAAATCTCCCCTCTTGTCTGGCACACTAAATCTCACCTGCCCTCGCCAGTCCCTCCCGTGCCCCCAAAGCCCCAAGGGACCCTCCCGATTGTCGCCGTCCCGGGTCCCCCTCAGTGCTGCAGTGGCTGCCAAAGGGGGCGGGGCCAGCGGGCCATTGGCCAATCCGGAGGCGGCAGGGAGGGGCGGGGCAGGAGGGGGCGGTGCCGCGCGAGCGGCTCAAGAGCGGGGTGGGCTCGGTGTGGGGCCCGAGCGGGGTCGGGGGGCGAAGGGCGGGGCGGCTGAGCCGGAGCGCCGATGGCACTGCACACCTGAGGAGTCACTGGGGAGGTTCCACAACAAGAGCGTGGCAGGGACAGGCACAGGCGTGGGGGATGAGCGGGGCGTGGGGACAGAAGGGCTGATGGCACTGTCTGCACTGTGTCCCTGCGGCCTCTCCTCCAGACGCTGAGGGGACAGGAGCTCCCACCCCTCACTGTCACCTTTTCCTGTCCTTGAGGAAACAGGGCTCAGGCTGGTGAACGGCAGCACCGTGTGTGAGGGGACAGTGCAGTTCCAGGTGCTGGGGACACAGGGAACCCTCTGTGCCTCCCGATGGGGCCTCTCGGACACCCACATTCTCTGTGGCCACCTCAAGTGCTGGTTTGCCAGGTCCATTCCCGAATTTTGGGAGGGAAACCAGACCTGTCTGGAGGAACTTGTTCCACTGCAATGGGACTGAAGCCCACCCGGAGCAGTGCCCGGTGACTGCCCTGGGGGCCTCACCCTGCTCCCACGGGAACGCTGCTGCTGTCCTTTGCTCAGGTGAGTGTTGGGAAAATTCCACCCCACCCACAGGGGCTGCCCAAGAGCCCCCAGCAGCAGCAGCAGCTGGGGGATCCCCAGGGCAGTGACATCTCTGCTGTCCCCAGGCCCTGCTGTCTCTGTGTCCCAACCTGGACAGAGCCCGTGTGTGTGTGCCCGTGGGTCTGTGCTGCAGGAGACACCCACAGCACTTGTGACCTGCACAGCAGAGCAGCCGCAGAGGGAACAGGATGGGGCCACTTGTGTTGTCCCTGGGGCTGTGGGGGGATCTGCAGCTGTGTGGTGGCTGCCAAGGTCCCTTTCCCTGGTGGAGCTGCTCTGGCTATGCTCAGCTCTGTCCAGCTGGGTTTCCTTGCAGCTGCTGGCATTTAGCACTTTCCCTCTGGGGGTCTCCACCTTGGCTGATCTGTGCCTCGCTGGGGCTCCACTCACTGCCCAGCCCAGGCACACACAGGCCTGCAGATACTCTGCCTTCTCCAGGCAGCTCCACATTCTTCTCCTAGAGCACATTCTGTACCCTGTGCAACATGGGACAGTCCTGGCTATAGACCTCAGTCACCTGTCACTATCTCCACCATCACCACACAACAGTGGCTTTGTCCAAATCAAACTCTTGGCCTTTAGCAGCTGCTGATGTCAGCACTTTCCCTCTGCACAATCCATGGAGCTACAGAGCCTTTTGGGGGGAAATTTTCTTTTCTTTTCTTTTCTTTTCTTTTCTTTTCTTTTCTTTTCTTTTCTTTTCTTTTCTTTTCTTTTCTTTTCTTTTCTTTTCTTTTCTTTTCTTTTCTTTTCTTTTCTTTTCTTTTCTTTTCTTTTCTTTTCTTTTCTTTTCTTTTCTTTTCTTTTCTTTTCTTTTTTTCTTTTCTTTTCTTTTCTTTTCTTTTCTTTTCTTTTCTTTCTTTTCTTTTCTTTTCGACATGAGCTTGGAAAAAGAGCCAAAGCTTCAGTCAGTGCCCTGGGGAGATCCCACTTTATTGCCAAGATGCTCTGAGAGCAGCAGCTCTGGGCCCTGCCAGACACACTCTGAAGGCTCCAGGTGGGACAGAGCTGCTTCATCCTTGGTAGTCATAGCAATCTAAATATTCTTCTAGGGAAATAATAAACACAAATAACAATACAGCTAATGATACTGAAATCAGTTTCCCAATGGCCTCCTTGAGCTTGCAGTTCCTCAGGCTGTAGAGGAGGGGGTTCAGTGGTGGAGGCACCACTGAGTGCAGAAGTGCCACCAGCAGATCCAGGCATGTGGAGGAGATGTACGAGGGCTTCAGATGGGCAAACACAGCAGTGCTGACAAACAGGGACACCACGGCCATGGCAGGGAGGCACGTGTTGGGCAGGCACAAATGGGCTCCCCCACAGCCACTGCAGAGGCCTGGTGGGACACCTCTGGTGCTGCGAGGGCAGCCAGGGGTGGCAGCGGCTCCTCAGGAAGGCAGGGAGGAGGGTGAGGAGCTGGACAGGAGCTCTGAGCAAAGGCAAGGCTGGTGTGCACAGAGCCTTTCCTTGGAGGAAGCCTCATGCTCACAGGTCCTCCAGAACACAGGGATTGCCACCCCACAGTGTGCTGGGAGGGCAGCAGGGCTGGGCACAAAGCAACCCAGGACAGCCCAGAGGGGTGATGGGGACAGCATTTGGACAGGGATGGCGGAGGGGCTGACAAGGTGTTGGAGAAGAAGGAGCAGAAAGCTCTCATACAAATTATTACTCAGCAAAAGAAAGAATAGAATTAAAAACTGAGTTTGAGCTAGAGAAAAAATAATAAGCATACCAGCTGATTGAAACATGGACCACAAACTGGAAAAACCAGTTTTGCAAAGATCCAAACCTGGAGCTGCTATGGTAATTTGAGAACTCTCATAGGCTATACACAAATGACCTAGAACTTGTATTTCCTCCCTGATTGGTTAATAGAGATTAGCGTATTCATGATGGAATCTGTTATCCGTGGGGGAAAGCGGGGCACTCGCTCTCTTGCTATTTTTCCCTCCCCCCGTCCACACCATCTCCTCTGAGGTCCCCGCGTGACTGCTGAAAGCGGCCATGTGGTGGATCTCACTTCCTACCCTACCCCACCTTCTCTCCCCACGAAATAAACCCTGATGTTTTGGAACTAAATGCAGAGAGACTCCGTCTACATTGTTGCAGAAGAAATCTGGAGGATTTAACTCCTTCAACAAGGACTCCTTTCCTACAGACAAGGTGCATGCAAAACAGCCACTGGATGTGGGCAAATGAATTAATTGGATTAATTTGGTCTCACGAGGGAAGTGGACTTTGGTGACCACCTTGGGCACAGCGACATGAAGCAGCTGAGTTGAAGGTTGCTGTTGACAGAAAGGAAAGAGCCACGAAACCTTCAACCCTGGGCATGAGGAGAGCAGATGCAGCAGCTCAGGGAACTACCAGTGGGTAACGTCCCCTGAGAAAACACTTCGGAAGGTGCTGGGGTCACTCTTGAAGCACCACTCCCTAAGGGCACAGGAACAGGCAATTGCTGATGGTCAGAAGCGAAGCAGGTGAGGGTGGGCAGAGGTCAGGGCAGGGCTGGCAATGGCAGGGCAGAGCCAGGGGGGCAGCGAGATGGGAGTGTGCAGCCTGCAGGGACACAGCAGCAGCTGTGGGACAGCGCAGGACAAGCTGTGCTGGACATGGCCAAGGGCCCTGGCAAGGCTGGCAGTGCCCAGGAGAAGCCAAGTCTCGGTGTCCTGGGCCACAGCAGCATCTGTGCCACCAAGGGCTGTGAGGAGACACCTTGTCCTGAGGCCCTGGGGCCTCCTGGCATAGCCCCAGCAACGCTGGGCACTGTCACCCCTTGTCCTGCCCTCAGCATCCTCCCCACATCCCAGTGGCCCAGCAGAGCCCAGAGCTAGACAGGAGGGATAGGATGTACCTTCCTCAGGGCTGGGGCTCAGGCCTTGCCCTTTCTGCTGCCTCCAATGAGCCCAGGCTGGCTTGCTTATCTCCCTCATTCTACATTTGCAAGATGATTGCCCTCTATTTTTTATGCCCAGTTGAAAAATGCATTTTGCAATGACTAGCTTGGGTGCTTTTCCACACTCCCCCTATAGGCGGCTGTGTTCAGGTTGACCCTCTTGCCCTCCATCGGGTGGGAACCAGTCCCCTCCCGCTCCTTTGGGGGTCCCACTGTCCGCTTTTCCTGATCTCTCCCACTCTCCCATCGTCCCCCCAGCCCCTCCTCTCCTGATTTGGGGAGTTTTGGTTTGGGGGGGTTCCACTCACATTTCCCCCCCCCCTTCTCCTATTTCCCAGCACCCCTCTCCCTCCCTTCCCGCTCACCCCAGAGCTCCTTGCCCACGGCTGTGAGGACCCCAGCACCACCAGTGCCACCAGGACGGCCCCAGCTGCCCCCACACGGCCCATGCCCAGCGCCGGGCAGGTGCCCACAGCCCCAAAGCAGCCGCGCTCTGCCCTGGCCGGGTCCCCAAAGCGACCCCGCCCCGCGCGGCACTGCGAGCACCAGGCCGGAGCAGTGCGGAGCGCGGGCGGGCGGCATCAGCCGTGCCCGGGCAGGGCCGGGCCCCGCGGGGCTCCCCCCGCACTCGGCCCCACCGGGACAGCGCCCAGCGGGGGGCCCGGCCTGCCCACCCCCCACCTCCCCCTCCCCAAATTCCGCTCCCGCGCCGCTGGGGGCGGGGGGAGCCCAGGTGTGGCCCAGAGGTGCCGGAGCCACGAGTCCCCCGCTGCCAGTGCCACCCCCGGTAGGTTTACGGGTACCCCGAAATTCCCTCAGAGGTGGCGGATACCCCACAAGCCCCTAAGGAGTGGTGGTCCGCCAGGCCTCATCACCCCGACCCTTCAGCTGCCTCATCCCAGGCCCCATCCCACCCATCCCCCTCCCCCAGACTTCATCCCATAACCCAATCCACATCCCATGCCATCCCATCCCATTTTTCCCGGCAGCCACCATCGAGACCCCCCAAAAAACTCGCGTCTAGGGGACACCCCGATATCCCCCCAAGGGGCATTTGCGAATCTCCCTTGGAGTCCTGCAAGATCCAAACATCCGCACCCTCCCCCCCCCCCCAAAAAAAAACCCCTCCCGGCAACCAACAAAGACATTTGGGACTCGGTGCTGGAGTCCTACAAGGTCCAAAACTTCCCCCCTCCCAAAAAGAACCCCAGGCACCGCCCAAGATATTTGGGGCGAGCTCCCCCTGCCCCGTCACCTGCGGGATGCCCCGGGGGGGGCGATGCTCCCGGGGCCGAGGGTTGCGGACACAGAGAGCGATGGACGCACGTGGCACCTCCTTCTGATGATTCTCTTGCTGCTCCTCTATTCTTCCTCTTCCTCCCACTCCTCCTCCCCCCGCCCCCGCACTTCCTCTTCCTCGTGTGTCCCTCCTCTCCTGCTCGTTCCGCCTCCTTCTCCTCCTCCTCCTCCTGTTCTTTGGCACTCCCATCCCAGCTTTGTCTGACATCACCCCCGGGGCCATCCCGTGCTCGGCAGAGCATCCTGTGCTCTGACAGCCCTCGCTGCTCCTTAGTGAAGCATTTGGGATTTATCCCGGGCACACACACTGAACCTCACCCCAAACTGCCCCACTCCCATTGCTGTCCCCTCGGCGCTGGGCAGGTGCTGTGCCAGGGGAAGCAGGGACACAAAGGAAGCCAAGTGCAGCCCAGCTGCCCGGGCAGATGCAGACGAGCCCCAGGGACAAGGTCGCGCAGAGCCCCACGGAGCCCTCGGCTCCTCCCTGGGAACGGGCTGTGCTGTGGCTGCCCCAGCGGCCACAGCGAGTCCTGGAGCTCCCCCAGCGCTGCTGCAGCAGGACCCAGGTTCCACCTTCTGTGCCAGGCCCTGCCCAGGGGCCATCAGATCCATTGGCTCCGTGCAAAGGGGGAAGACAAGAAGAACGGATTGGAGGCAGCCCCCAAGGACCTCGAGCAAATTGTTCAGGAACATGCAGACCTTGAGCTGACGTTTGCAAAGCTGCAGCTGGCAGAGTTCTGTGGTGCAGGAGACCCAGCACGGGAAGAGGAGACCTACAAGGAGCTGCAGGAGAAACATGAGGCTCAAAGGCCACCGTGCCCTCAATCTCTGCTGGAGAAGGTCCTTCCTTTACGGGAAGAGATCCTGGGATGAGGCAAAAGCAAAGTTCATGGCTGGTGACAAGATTGCCGTGCAGAGAGAGCACAGGACGGACTGCACACAGAGAATGGGAGCTCAGCAGGAGGGAGGTGTGGGGAGGGTGTTTTTTAGGGTTTGTTTTAATTCTCCTTCTCCTACTGGGATATGTTTAGAAATAAATTCCATTAATTTCCCCAGCTTGGGTTTCTTGTGCCCCTGATGGTGAGCAGTGAGTGACCTCTCCCTGCCCTTAGCCCAGCCCACGAGCCTTTCCTTCTGTGTTCTGTGTCCTGCACCTGTGAGGAGAGTGCCAGAGCGGCTCTGGTGGCACCGGGCACCCGGCCAGGGCCAGCCCAGCCCAATAATCCCTGCCATTCATTCCCTGCACTCCATGGCTAAGCGGCCGCAGGGCGGGTCCGGCTGTGCGGGCAGGCGGCTCCAGAAGCACCAAGTGCGCCAAACGGGACAGAAGGAGGAGGCAGGGGGTGCCGGGGGTGAATCTCCTGCCTCCGAGCCAGCAGGGACAGGAGGGACAGACTGGAGAAAAGGAAACGGGAGAGGAGGGACGAGGCTGGAGCTGTGGAAGCTGCAGGGATGCAGGGGCAGCTGGGAATTTAGTTTTCCAAATCTCTGGGGAGAAAGGAAGTGCTGTGAAATCTGTGATGGAAAAGAAAGGAGAAACAGCGATTGATGGAAATCGCCTCAGTTTATCCCTCTGGATTGCAAAACCTGACAGACCCCGAGCGCTGGCGGACACGCATCGCCGACACCACGTGCCAAGAGATCAGAGCTCCGGCTGGCGGGGCTGGAAGCTCCGTCCAGCAGCTCCGCTCCCACAGCCCAAACCTCGGGCTGGACCGTGGGGGGGGCAGCCCCGTCCTCGGGGGGCAGCTGCTGGGGCCATCGCTGTGTCCAGGGCATCCTTTCTGGGACTCGTGCAGCTCCAAGCTCCCAAGGGCTCCCCGAGGCTTTCTGGGGCTGTCCCTCCTCCCCAAAGCTGTTGGGTTTCATGCCCGAGTGCGGCACCCCGTGCCCTGTGGCAGCAGCCGGTGCCGGGCCACAGCCCCGGGAGCCGAGCTAATGCCCGGCCGTGCCCGGGAGGGACTGAGGGGAGGGGAGTTCAGAAGGCACTCCCGCAGTCCTCGCTGGGCTGGAAAGCTTTTTAGTGCATAGGAGCGATTTTCTGGGGTTTCTGGGCTCCGTGGGGCCGCGGTGGCGGCAGCGGGACCGGCGGGGCCCGGCCCGTGGGGGCGGCCGGGGTTGAAAAGTGCGCGGCGGCCCCAGCGCGGTGCGTGAGGGCTGAGCGGAGCTGGCTGGGAACACCCCGCTCGTCTCCGCCGCTCCAAGCCGCTTCCCCGGCTCCGGCTGCCGCCGCCGCTCGGCCCCGGGGGTCGATCCGAGCCGCACCCCGCCCGTGCCTCGCTGTGGCTCTTTCGGTGACACGGAGCGGCCGAAACCCCCCGGTGCCGCCCCGACGGTCCCTCGCTGCAGCTTTTTTAGTCACAGGCACCTGCCGCTCCCGGTGCCGTTCTTTCATAACTTTTTATTTGAATCTCTATATTTTATTCTATTCACACCTCCCATCCCACGCCCCTCCGCTGCGGCTCTTTCACCGCCGCCGCTCGTCGCCGCTCTCTCGGTGCAGCTCTTCAGTGACACGGCCCGGCCGAGACGCCCCTCGCTGCGGCTCTGTGATTGGATTTTCTTCTTTCCTCACTCTTTTCTGTCGTTCGCACCTCGCCCGTGCCGCGGAGCGACTCCTTCAGGGCCCCGGGGCGGCACAAAGGCCTCGGGGCGGCTCCAAAGAGCCCCACCCGCGGCCGCTCCCCGAGGCCTCCCCGCTGCTCGCGGCGATCGGACACCGCCGGCGGCCCCGGCCCCTTCTTGTTCTTCTTGTTCTTCTTGTTCTTCTTGTTCTTCTTGCTGCTGCCGGGATTCAGCCCCCGCCGCTGCCCCGCTCCTTCTGCCGGCCCTGCCCGGCACGGAGCGGCGCTGCCGCTGACGGGGCCGGAGCGCGGCTGCGACACGAGTGCCCCGCGCCTCGGGACCGGGCCGAGGAGTGACCGCACGGGTGGGGAGGGACCCCCGCTGGACAGGGCAGGGACTGAGCCCATGGGAGGGACCCCCCGCTGGACAGGGCAGGGACTGAGCCCATGGGAGGGACCCCCCGCTGGACAGGGCAGGGACTGAGCCCATGGGAGGGACCCCCGCTGGACAGGGCAGGGACTGAGCCCATGGGAGGGACCCCCCGCTGGACAGGGCAGGGACTGAGCCCATGGGAGGGACCCCCGCTGGACAGGGCAGGGACTGACCCCATGGGAGGGACCCCACGCCGGAGCAGGGGAAGGATTCCTGCCCCTGAGGGGAAGCAGCGGCACGAACTGACCGTGACTCCCCCATCCCTTCTCCCTGCAGCGCCGGGCAGAGCACGGAGGGAGCTGGGAATAAAGTGAAGTCCGGGAAGGAGACAGAAGGTGTTTTTTTCTAGGATTTGTTTTACTCCTCTCTCTCCTGTTCTGGTTTGCTGAGTACAAACTCCCTTTCATTTCCCCACGTCGGGGCTGTTGTGCCCGTGATGGCGATCCCTGAGTGACCTCTCCCTGCCCTTATCCCGACTCACGGTAACTCGGAATTGTTTCAATTCCATGGAATTAACTGTGATTTGGGGCAGCCGGAGCAAAGCAGCTGAAACCACAGGGGGCTTGAGAGGGACTAAAGCAGGGCAGGAGTTGAGGCTGCCCCGAGGGAACTCTTCCAACACGAATCTTCGTGGGGTCTTTCTATGGCAATTTTGTTGAATGTTTCCATTCATCGTTACCAATCAGAGTGAAAAGTGGAGCTGAGCTTTCAACTTGAAATGAAGGAATCCAACGTGCGCTCTGGGACCTGATACAAATGAGTTCACAAGCTGAAATTTTTACTTCATAATTTTGAACATTTATTAATAAAGCAAAGGCAAAAACAGCGCTGGACGCTTAGCAATTTTGCCAGAGGCGCAATCCATTCATTGTACTGTGAACTTCAGTACTTTCTTTAACTGTTACATATTCATTAAGCCTATAAGGTAATTTACACTTCACTCAACTCTCCCCCTCCGATCCTTGCCCCCTTCTGCCAGCGCGGCGCCTGTCTTGGAGTCTCGGATCCTCTGGATTGCCTCAGAACTGAAGGCAGAAATCCTCCCGTCTATGTTTCCTCAGTTCCAACTTAATTTGTAGGTGACAGTTCCTTTTGGGCGGTGTGAGTCAAGATAACAGACTTCCTGGGATGCCTATGGTTATCTTAGGATGTCTTGATCAGCGGCTCTGTGGTTTATCAACTTAAAAGACATTTATTACCATGTATTTATTACTACGTTTTCTAGCATATCACAACTATTTCGAAGTTACAATTTACCCCAACCTTTTTCTACTTAATTATATTTTTATCTTAACACTATTTTTTCATACAGTACACATCACTTGTAAATGTTAAATTCATATATGCGAAAGGCAGCATTTATCATTCACTCATTTATCACAGACCTCTGCAACCTCCTGTTGTTACCTGATACTTTAGTTTCCGAAATATTCCGCCTCTCAGCAGCAATGTCTCTCCCAGCCCACGGGTTTCTGGCTCAGACCCAGCTCGGAGATCAGAGAACAAACTCCAAGTCCCATCAGAACAAGCTGTGCCGTTATTTTCTTTTTTTCATTGTAATGTTATGCTATTTTACTGTACGTCCTATTTTACACCCCCCCTTTTTTTTTTTTTTTTTTTCTTTTCCTTTTTTTCCCCCTAATAAATCGTGGTTGTGCTCAACTTCCCCCCACACAGCCTTTCTTGCCCTCCCAGAGGTTTGTGGTGAGTTGCTGTCTCACCGGTTCTCCCCCGGAAACCAACGAAATGAATCAAAAGAATGATGAATTTTGGAACTCTTTCCGCTGCTGTTTGCAGAAGGTCCCGGGAGCAGACGGGGCCGGGAGGGGGTCCCGGTGCCGGGGGCACTCAGCGGTCGCTGGGTGGATCGCGGTGGCGCAGGTTGGGAGACACGAAAGTGAGCGAGGGAGCGCGGGGGGCGGGGGAAGAAGGGGTGCAAGGGATTATTGGTGCAGGATAAGGGGGCTCGGGGGGGTCTCAGTGCCGGGGATGGAGGTGCAGGGGGTCCCCATGCACGGAGTGGGGGGTTCACACCTGGATATGGGGGTGCAAGGAGGTCCCAGTGCCGGGAATGGGGGGTCAAGTGGTCCCGTTGCCGGGGGGCACGGGGGGGTCCCCGACCCAGAAATAGAGTTTCAGGGTGGTCCCGGGGCCCAGAAATGGTGGATCAGGGGTTTGCTTAGACGGGGAATGTGGGTTCAGAGAAGTCCCCTTCCAGGGAATGGGGGTTCAGGGACGTCCCCGTGCCAGATAAGAGGGAACAGGGTGTCCCGGTGTGGGTAGGGGGATGCAGGGGGTCACAGTACCCAGGAATGGTAGTTCTGGAGTATTCAGGGAGGTCCCGGGACCAGATAAGGGGGAACATGGGGGTTCTGGTGCTGGGGAAGGGGATGCAGGGGCGTCACAGTACTCAGGAATGGGGGTGGAGGGTGTTCTAGTACCCAGAAATGGACGTGTCAGGAAAAGTAATCCACAAACACCAGAGCTTTATGTCCAAAAAGGAGACAGAGGAGTCCTGTAGCTTTATTCGAATAAAGGGAGAGGTCATGGGCATGTCCCATGGGGTCTCTCAAATTGCTAGAGGATGCAGCCTCTTTTTATCCTAATTTCCCGGCCACAGATTCCTTTTTTCTTTCCCCATTGGCTGAGGTACTCGAGAGGTACAGACTTTCCAAATTGCCTAATACAGAGCCCCTTCTAATGTACATCCCCCGCCTTGTTTTTTCTTTGTGTCTCTGTTCTTTTTCTCTAAGTCCAGGGATTTAGCATGGCCTTGGGTGAGTAACAGTCTGTGTCAATTAATGGAATTCCTATGGAATTTATGTTTCCTCCCATTGCTTCTTTCACCTATCAGTATCATGCCTTATCTACCAGCAGGCCTCACAGTTTGTTTGTAAAGACATCTCCCTCTTGTTCCTTACAATCCCTCCTCTTCTTATCAGTAATTGTCTTTACAAATCTTAGTTATCATTGACTTAATTTTCTTTTCCTGGGGCTTTTTATTTTTCTTTCTTTTTCTACAATTATTTGCAGTGACATGATTTTCTGTCCTTTTGTAGCCATTTCTGGATCCGTAGGCATGGCTACTGCCTGCATCCCTTCATCACATGCTGAATGAGCTGCGCTAAGCAAGGGATCATGCATGGTAAACAGATGAGAATTGCTGTGGCACATAAGAGGAACAAGAGCTGTAGCTGTCTGGTTGGTTATTATTTTTTCCTAGGATTAAAAAAAGTTAAAAAACCAAACTAAAACAAAAAACTACTCCCCCCTCTGGCCTAAAGTTAACTGACAATGTAAAAGTAAGATTATTAAGAAAAGCATTCCAATCTAACTATCTAATCTAATTCTCACGTTGTCTTCCGCACCACCTGTGGCGAGTGAAGGCACAGAAATGACTTAACATAAAGAAAACAAAGACAGCAAGGATGAGCCTCCCAGTGACTGGAGATGCGAGAGGAGGGATGCCCACACAGAGTATTCCAGCAGTCTGTGGGGAGGCACACGAGGCTTCCCCCGAGGTCGACGCACTGGCTGCTGCTCCGGTCTGCTCCTGCAGAGTGTCAGTCGTGGCTTCCCATCCTTCTCCTCCAGCCGAGATGTCCAAATCTCTGGGGCTTTAAAGGCCTTGACCCAAACACGATGGGTCCACCTGTGGTCAGCTGTCCTGACGGCTGTTTCTGTGGTCAGCAACACCTGGAAAGGTCCATGCCACTTCGCCACCAGTGGTGCTTCTTTCCATACCTTAAACAGGACCCAATCTCCCGGCTGGATGTTGTGAACAGCCAAGTCCAAAGGCAGGGTCTGTGCCAGCCAAGCTTCCTGTCGAAGAGATTTCACAAGAGACAGGATCCGGGCCACAACTTGTTTTAAATACACATCACTTATTTCCACCCCCCCCTCCCCCCCCACTAGGCTGAGAATTACAAGGGCAAGGAATTCCAAACATCATTTCAAAGGGAGATAATTGAATATCTCCTCTGGGTCTGGCCTTTATTCTAGCCAAAGCCAGTGGTAAAAGCCTTACCCATGGCATCCTAGTTTCCATCACCAGCTTCCAAAGGTGTTTATTTCTCCATTCATTCTTTCTACCCGACCTGAACTCTGGGGGTTCCAGGGGGTATGGAGGTTCCATTGTATTCCTAAAGCAGCTATAACTCCTTGAAGAATGTTTCCTGTGAAATGAGTACCCCTATCTGAGTCTATTGCTTCCACAATCCCTTATCTTGGAATTATTTGTTCCAAAAATACCTTAATAACTGATCCTGTAGTTGCTGAAACAGTTGGGAATGCTTCTGGCCACCCTGTTAGCTGACATACTATCACCAGAAGATATTTAAACCTTGCCACTTGGGGCATTTTAGTAAAATCTACCTGACATCTTTGGAAGGGATGCACAGACCAAGACCTTCCTCCCCTGGCAGTTTCCTTTGTAACCTTGTTATTAGTTTTAGCACAAATCAAACAACCCTCAATAGCTCGTTTTGCCAGATCAAGAAGACCCACAGTAGCACGCATTTTGAGGAAGGCTTCTGCCAATCCTCGAGAACCCCAATGACTCCCTTCATGGAGTTGTTTCAACATTGTAAGGCCAGAACATTTGGTATCCATTGTTTACCATTCCTTGTAAATCAATTATTCTGTCTTTCCTCTGCCCCGCTCTTTTTAATTATCTCCAGCTCCTCTGGTGGAAAAGACAGTTTCTCTGGCAGTGGTGGGGCTACTGGGAGCAAAGAGAGGCAGCAGTGCAGCTTTCCGAGTCTCTTCAGCCAGTTGATCACCTATTGCTTCTTCTGAGCACCCTGCCTGGTGTCCCCTAACCTGCATTATTGCCACACCTTTTGGTAAATTCATTGCCTCCAATAAGCAAGAAATTAGGCTCTCATGAGCTTAACATTTTCCCCCTGCAGGTTAGTAAACCTAATTTCCCAAACGCATGTATCACCCCATATGCATATTTAGAATCAGTAAATATATTCTCTATCCTGCCCCGATATAGTTTGCAGGCTCTCACAAGCACATACAGCTCTGCTGTTTCAGCTGACCATGTGGGCAGCAATCTCCCCCTTCTTTTAATTCTCTTCTACCAATGATAGCATATCTTGCAAATTGTTTCTCTTCTACTACCTTTGAAGACCCACCAACCAACACATTCTCTCCCCCAGGCCAGGGAGTGTCCCACAAATCTTCCCTAGCCCAGCTCTGGAGATCTATCACCTGAAGGCAGTCAGGGGTTTCTCCCCAGCCCCACTCTCCAGGGCCACCCAAACAGGAGGCTGGGTCAAATCTTCCTCGTTTCTCAATTCCAAATTCTCCCGTTCCACCAAACAAAATTCACACTGTAATAACCGAGTGCTGGCCATCCACTTAGAGGCTCTTTCAGTTACCAAAGTTTCCACTTGGTGTGAAACTTTAACAATTAGATATTTTCCTGCTGTCAGCCCTCGGGCCCCAGTTACTGTCAAGGCTGTGGCTGCACAACTTTGCAGACAATGCAGCCAGCCTCTGGCTACGTTCTGAGACATTCTGAGACAAGGAGTAGCCTCTGGCCACTGGATCTAGCAGCTTAGAAAAGTAAGCAACAGGCCATCGTGTTCCCCAAAGCATGGGGGAGCAACACTTTCCTTGAAAGCTGCTTGCAAAATTCAAAGCAGTGTCTTAGGTTACATGGAAGATATAACCTGCCATGAATAATATATATTCAATTACCATCTCCATAAGCTGTTAAAAAGAGGTGGGGCAGTGTTCTTTGAGTCAGCATGACCCAGCCCTGATAACACCATCGGGGCTTTCTCTGCTAATGAGCCATCAAGGCCTATGGAAGTGACCCAGCCCTGATAACACCATCAGGACTATCTCTGCTAATGAGCCATCAAGGGCTCTGGGAGTGACTCATAAGATTACATCAGCACATTGTGAGATGCCCCGCCCAGAGGGGAGGAACTGAACATTCCTACCTGCATGTAAGAGAGAGACTCTGGAACACTGGACTACCTTTTCCACTGGATTCCCAGAGGAGAAGAGCTGAAGAGCCACCACTGGACCTCCAGAGACCAACGAGACCTTTCCACAAGATCACCACTTCAACAAGACCACATCCATGACTCCAACAGGCCACGTTGGGAGCATGCAGGACTGGTGGGGGATGGGGGACATCGGTTTTGGGGACACCTGGGAGAGCTGTGGGAGGGGAGAATGGAGAGGGGCGATAGCAGAGCTGGGGAACCCCGGCAAGCTGGAGGGGGGACCTGTGGGACCCTGAAATGGAGACCCACAGAGGGGGGCCCCTCAGGAGCCTCGGCTGCCTGGAGAGAGAGACAGGGGAGAGGGGATCCCTGGGACCCCCAAAACCCTCAGCTTCCCTAAGTGGGACCCGAGATAGAGAAGATCCCCAGAATCCCAAAGTGGGGAACTTGGAGAGCAGGAGCCCTGGGATTCCTGGGACCCTCTACAGTCTGGGGAGGGCAGAGACACTGGAGAGGGGGGACGTCCAGTACACACGGGACCCCCTAAAACCCAGACAAGGAGGAACCCCAGAACCCTAAAGTGGAGAGACCAGAGAGGAGGAACTCCTGGGAGACTTACATTGGGGCTGAATCTTGGTGGTCTGGAGGTTTTTAGGCACCCCAGTTGCCCGGTGACTTCTAAAGATGGAATTGGACAGGGTGACCTTCAAACCCAATGTAGTCACCCCTTGTTTTCCCCCAAGCCAGGATTTCCCATTCCCAAACCTTGTCTGGATGGAGGAGGAGGCTGTGAGGAAGAGGAAGATGTCCCAGGACGCCCAGGCAGGTGAGGATGAAGTCACTGCCCCTTTCGCCCTCTCTTCTCCTCCATCTCCCAGCCCAGCATCGCCCCCGGCTGCAGGACAACCCTGCTGCCAACGCTGTCCTGCTGGGGACGGATTGGGGGGATGTGTTTCTCTTTCCCCCTGGCACGGAGGCAAATCCCAAATCCTCTCCTTGTCCTTTTTCCCCCAGAACATGAGCTGAGGACTGGGGAGAAGATATCCTTGGGGCAGAACCTCATGGAAGAGGCTGTTTTGAGAAACTCCATGGTGCAGGAATCCAACGGGGAGGAAAAGCCCCAGAGATCCCACATGAGGAGGGGCTTCAGACCCAGCCCAGGGTGCTCCAAGGAGGAAAGACCCACCCTGTGCTGGGAAGGTGTCCAGAGCTTCAGCCAGAGCTCAGAGCTGGTGGTCCATGAGCAGCTTCACGATGGGGAGAGGCCCTTTGAGTGTGGGGAGTGTGGGAAGAGCTTCAGAGACAGCACTGGCCTGATAGTTCACAAGAGGAGCCACACTGGGGACAGGCCCTATAAGTGTCCTGAGTGTGGGAAGAGCTTCAGCCAGAGCTCCAACGTGGTTGTCCACCGGAGGATCCACACCAGGGAGAGGCCCTACGAGTGTGGGGCATGTGAGAAGAGCTTCAGCCAGCGCTCCCACCTGATTGTCCACCAGCGGAGCCACACAGGGGAGCGGCCCTACGAGTGTCCCAAGTGTGGGAAGAGGTTTCGGACCAGCTCCGATCTCCTTGTACATCAGCGGATTCACACAGAGGAGAGGCCCTTCTGCTGCCCTGATTGCGGGAAGAACTTCAAGTGCAAGTCTGATCTCCTGAGGCACCGGCGCATCCACACTGGGGAGAGGCTCTATGAGTGTTTCATGTGTGGGAAGAGCTTCTCCAGGAGCTCTCACTTGAGCAGGCACCAACGGAGGCACTGTTAAGGGAAACCCTGTGAGGTGTCCTGCTATGGGACGAGCTTCGTGCGCTGCTCCAACTTCATACCCCATTGCAGGACCCAAACTGGGCAGAGCTCTGGTGACACACATTCTCCGTGATCCACGTTGGGCAGACACCTGTCCCTTTCCCTTCCCCTGGCAATGATGTTAGGTGGGATCGAAGAACAGGAGCGTCTGGCCATGCCCCTGTCATTATATTTGATCCCACCTCAGGTCATTTCCAGGGAGAGGGAAAGGGACTCGCTCCCAAGCAGAACTGTGTCATTTCCAGGTGGGAGAAAATACGTGGTTGGGAAGAGCCGGTTGGGGCAGTCCCAATTTTTCCTGTAAATAGTTTTTGTCTTATCTCTTGTGTTGTTAATATTGTTGCTGTTTCTGTTCATTCATTATCTCATTGCTGTTCCCAGTAAATTGTTCTTATCCCAGCCCAGGGTCTTTGCCTTTTGTGCTTTCTATTGGAGGCGGGAGGGGAGTGAGTGGCGGCGCAGTTTTAGTGGGAGCACAAAATTGGGGAATGCCTTTCCTAAACCCCAGCCCATGGAAACAGAGCATCACAGCTGGTCCCAGCCCTGGTTACCATGGCAATAGCCTTGGGAGTATTCCATGGCTGGGTGCTGTGGCTTCCCTCTTGTGCCCAGGGACAGGACTGGAGGGAACAGCTGCAGCTGAGTTGGGGCAGGTTGAGGTTGGATCTCAGGAAAAGGTTTTTCCCCCAGAGGGTGCTCAGGCTCTGGACAGGCTCCCCAGGGAAGGGCTCACAGCTCCCAGGCTGTTGGAGCTCCAGGAGCATCGGACACCACTCCCAGGCCCTGGCTGGGATTGTTGGGGTGTCCTGTGCAGGGCCAGGGGTTGGACTCGAAGACCTTGATGGGTCCCTGTCAACTCAGCTAATTCTGTGGTTCTGTGATTCCATGATCCTTCCCAGGAGTCCCCAGGCTGCCAAAGAGCCGCGATGTCACAGGCACTCGCAAGGTTTCTGCCATGGGCAGAGCGGGAGCTTCAGGCAAAGTTTATTAGAGAAGCTTCAGTTGGGTCATGAGGTGGACAAATACCACCCAACAGCCATGGATCCCATTACCCCTCCAGGACCCCTACACTTTCTAAACTCCTTCTATGAGGGGAGCCCGGGAGTGACTGGATCCAATCCCAGCCCGTGATTTTGTCAAGGGTTTACATGTAAAGGATTAGAAATGTGGAATTGAACCTTAATGCAATTTGTCCCACAGGATTAATGATGGAAAGCCAGATATATTTGTATAAATATAGCTATGACTGACTCTGATAATGATTAGAGAAAATTATCTTAACCAGAGTTATTTACGCCACAGTATAGGAGCTATAACATCCAGTAGAACATAGTGTTCTAGGAAGGTATTTTGAACCAAACCAGGCATCGTGTGAGTTGCTTGAGCCCATTCCAGGCAGAGCTTCCTGCCCCAGCAGGAGCTGCCTTTGCTGTGCCAGGACCAGGGCAGATCCCACTGGAAGAAAAGCCCCAGGCCAGCATCAACCCAGTGAAGGCCTCGGGCACAAGTGCAGAGGGACATGGTGGGACCTGTGCCAGGAGAGCCTGAGACACCAAAGGCACCTTGGCAGCAGCAGCTCCTCGCAGGCCTTGGCCAGAAGCCTCCCTTGCCAACCCGGCCTGGTGGCAACCACTGCAGAGCTGCTGCTTCAGGGGCTGATTTCTGGCTGGTCACAGAGCGTGACCTCAGCACTGGCTCTGTCCCCACCCTTGTGCCTGAGCCCTGCAAAGCCTCAAGGTCACCTGAGCCACCCTGGCTCTGTCAGCTCTGGGATAAGGGACAGGGAAAGGCCAGAGAAGGGGCTGGGTTTGGCTGCTGAATGTGGACTCCAGCAGAGATGAGGAGTCAAGGGAGCACATGGGGAGAGATGGGCAAAGGCAACATAAACTGTGATGTTGAAGATGAGGCCACTGCTGTGACGTGAGCCTGATTCACAAATGACTGGCCTCAGGAACTTGGGGGCAAAATGTTCCTCACAAAACTGCTCATCCCAGCACAGACACGAGAGGGACAGAGGAAAGGGAAGAGCCAGGCCCAGGGGACATGGCTGCAGTGGTGATGGCTGTGAGGTCACTGCCACTGCAGCAGCCTGGCTGGCCCTCAGCAGACATTGCGGCCAGAAGCGTTGTGAGGTCACCCAGCACATCAGAGAAGGCACACAACAGGAATTCCATCCTCGGGGAGGAGGTTCCACTTTGTCAGCCTGCACAAACCTCCAGGGTTTGGACAACTGGACAATTCCTTGGAATTGGCATCCACTTCTCTGGAAAAACAATTGCACTTTTGTGCCTCTCTCATCGTAAAATATTTCCTCCTTCTAACAAATCGAAATCCATCCTCATTCAGCTTAAAGGTATTGCTCCTTGTTCTGTCACTGCAAGATTTGGAGCAAAACAACTTTGACCACTATGTTTCCATTTTCCAAAAACCTTGGAGAGGACCCAAAAATCTCCCCAGATGGGGTTTGGAGGCCTTGTCACATAACCACCAGGTAGGGGCTGAGGGCCCTGGGCTCAGTTGTGTGGAGCCTGAGGACAGAACAGGAGGAGCCTGGGAGGGCTTTGAAGAGGGAATTTAGAGATGGTGGAGCTTTTCTTCATTATAAAAAACAGCCTGAGAATGAAATAATGGACCAAGGGCAGCTGGGGAGGTGCAGGCTGGACACAAAGACAAAGGAATTTCTCTGCCAGGGCAGTGCTGGGGTGCAACACACCCCCAGAAGGAGTCTGGGTCAGCCCAAGGCTCTGTGTGCCCAGGCAGAGGCAGGCAGGACACAGAGGTGTCAGGGAAGGAAGGGCCAGCGAGGTGGAGCAGCCGGGGGATGAGCACAGCCTGCAGGGACAGAGGCGCAGGGCATGGACAGCGTAGGACAGCCTGGGCTGGAGAGGGCACAGGGAGCTGCAGAAGCTGCAAGGCCCTGCCAGAGCCAACTTGTGCAGCACTTTGGCCATGGCTGCTGGCCCTGGCCCTGAGGCCATGAGGAGGACACAAGTGACCCTTGCAGCCCTGGGGCCTCATGGCCTCCTTGTCCCTGCCCAGCAGCCTGGCAGGGGCCGCCCCATGGTCCTGCCCTTGGCATTGCACATCCCCACATGGCAGTGCCCCGGGAAGAGCCCTGAGCAATGAGGGAGGGACAGGATCTGCCTTCCCTGGGGCTGGGGCTCAGGCCTTGGCCCTTTGGATTCATGGAACACATCCAGGTTGGCTCAGCATCAGAGACACCTTTCCCTTGTCCCCAGCTGCCATCACTGCCTGCAGCGTTCTGCTCTAACTGGAGCCTGGGGACACTTTGTCAGTCGTGTCTCTCAGTGGAACCCATTAACACTACAATAAATTTCAGTTCCAATCTCTTTTGGAATTGTTGAGAAGTTTTTTGAACATGATCTGAGGAATTGAGTCTGACGTGAACAGCACCAAAGCCCCACAAGGGTCACTAGAGTCCCTGTGCTGTGGCTGTGCTGCTGAGCTGGGCCGGGCTCCTGGCACAGAGGCAGCTCCTGGCAAGCGGCAGTGCTGCAGAGAGACAGCTCTGCCCAGGAGCAGCTCCTGTGCACAGCCCAGCAGGGCTGGGGCACTGCCAGGGCAGCTCAGGGACACCAGCAGGGCACAGCCAGAGCTCACAGGTGCTCAGCATTGGCAGGGGCTGTGCCATGGCCCAGAGGGGCTGTGTCATAGCCAGTGGCACCTCTGGAGCTGTGTCACAGAGCCACAGAGCAGCTGTCACTAAGGGGCTGTGTGACATCACAGAGTGGATTGTTTGAGGTCATCGAGCAGCTACAGCATCATAGAGGGAACTGTGTGACATCACAGACCTGACTGTGACATCACAGAGTGGGTTGTGACATCACAGAGTGGGTAGTTGCCGAACAGCGGGGGGAACAAAAGACACACCTGTTGGAGAAGAAAAAATCGAAAAGTTTATAGAAGTTATTGCCTAACAAAGTATTCTAGGAATGTAAAAACCTTTGGAGAAAAAACTGAAGTGAGGTTCCAGGATGCTTATCGGGAGATGGCTGCAAGGAAAGATTGGCAGCCTATTGTTCTCACGGCAGCTCCTCCAAGGTAGACCACAAACTAGAAAAACCGGTTTTGCAAGGTCCAAACCTAGAGCAGCTATGGTAATCTGAAAACTCTCATAGGCTATATGGAAATGATGTAAAACTTGTATCTCCTCCTAAATTGGTTAGTAGAAATTAGCATATTCATCATGAAACCTGTTAACTATACGAACAGAGCAAGTTTTGCTCAGACTGCAATTTTCTTTCCCTTCTCTTGCAACTTCCTTCTCCCCTCTTACCATGTGGGATCCCCACAGGGCTGCGACAAGCAGCCACGTGGTCGGTCTCACTTCCTGTGGTAGTTTTGCCTGGCCCAGTTTTTGCCAGTGAGCAGGGTGGGGCACAAAGATGGCTCCTGCATGTCCTGAGTAAAGATTCTGGAAATTTTTCCACCATGTCCAGCAGAGCCAGTCTCTGATGGCTCTGAAGATGATGGACATGCTGCTGGCCAAACCTGGGCCAATTAGAGATGTTAGTTACGCCTCTGTGAAAACATATTTAAGACGAAATCAAAACAACGTGAGCACGCACTTCTTTTTAGCCAGGGCAGGAGGAGGAGGAGGTGAAAATATGTGAGGGAGAACAACATGGAGGCACCAAGGTCAGTGGAGGAGGTGGGGGAGGAGATGCTCTAGGCGCCGGAGCTGAAACCTTCTGCCAGCCGTGGTGAAGACCGTGGGGAAGCAGGTGGTCCCCCTGCAGCCCATGGGGTCCAGAGGATGCAGAGAACCCCCCACAGCCTGTGGGGAGGTGCCCACGCCAGAGGAGCAGGTGATGCCTGCAGGAAGCTGTGATCTAGTGGGAGTCCCAGAGACTGAGAGTTGCAAAGGCCTTGCAAGAGAGAGAGAGGCCTTGCTCCCGGGATGGAAACAGCCTGGCCTTGGCTTGGAATTCTGCAGCCTGGACAGAGGAATCTCGGACTGCAGCAATCGGGCGGGTGCTGCTCGTGAGATTGGACCCATGCCAAAGAAGTTCCCAGAGGACTGTCTCTCGTGGGAGGGACCCCCATGGCTAAGTAGAAGACTCCTCTCCCTGATGGACTGACCCTGACCAAAGGAAACCCCCATACCCTGCCCCCACCCCGGAGCTGTTGGTTAGAAGGAAGGAGGGAGGGGGTGAGCTGAGAAATGGCCTTAATAAGGAGGGGGGTGAGTAGAGACACAACGTTTGTAGCAGAAGAATTGTGGCATTGGACTGACTAAGAGAAGCCACATACCTTGCCCAAGCCCGGATCTGTGAGTTGAATAGAGAGAGAGGGCGAATAGAGAAACAGTGTCTGCAGTATAAGAGTTGTGATAGACTGATTTAAGAAAAAAACCCCACACCCTGCCCCTGCCCGTGAGTTGTTGGTTAGTTGGAAAGGAGGGAGGGGGTGAGCTGGAAAGCAGTGCCTTAAGAGGGAAGGGGGGTCAGTGAAGAAACGGTGTCTTGAGAGCTTATTTTTACCTCTGATTTATCCTCCGACTCTGTTAGATTAATAAATCACCTTTTTTGCAACTTTAAGTCTCCCGCCTGCTTTTGCCCTGAATTTAGTGCGTCCTCGTTATCAGTAGTCTTATCTCAACTCATAAGTCCAGTGTGTTAGTTTTTTTTTCCCTCCTCTGCATAACCACAGCAGGAGAGAGCATAGAGAGCAAACGTCGTAAGTGCCTGGCATTTAGCCAGGGTCAAACCCACGACACTTCCCTACCTCACCTACCCAAGAAATAAATCCACATGCTTTGAAAATGGATGCAGTGAGTCTGGCTACATCATTGC
Organism: Acanthiza pusilla; assembly: GCA_036630365.1. Classification (NCBI taxonomy): domain Eukaryota; kingdom Metazoa; phylum Chordata; class Aves; order Passeriformes; family Acanthizidae; genus Acanthiza; species Acanthiza pusilla. The sequence goes on along the minus strand of JAXCHO010000155.1, from coordinate 280,648 downwards.
AGAAGAAAACTGGGACAATATTACTCTAATACACACCCAATATGAGTTATAAGCAAGCTCCGAGTTTATTTTGCTGTTTACTACTTATGTACTGTTACAGTTTATTATGCCTACTAGTCATAAGGTCATTGGTTAGATGCAAAGAACTTAATTTGCATATCTCCCCCAAATGGGGCCCCAACTCTAACACCCTCCTTCATACCTTTAACTATAAGTAACTCTTGGTGCGATCTGAAGGTGCTTTCCACAGAGCTTGAGGTCATGGTGACCCTCAGCCTGAGTCACGTACACCCCTCGGCCTACACCTTGCTTTGCTCGCACAAAGCCTCCAGCTCCAGCGATCCATGGCCTTGTTCTTTGAGCCATTGTTCAACAGGTAGTGACATCACAGAGTGGGTAGTGACATCACAGTGTTGGGCTCTGTGACATCACCAAGCAGATTGTGACATCACAGAGCAGACTATGACATCAGAGGGTGGATGTATGACATCACAGAGTGGGTTGTGACATCACAACATGGCTGTGTAACATAAAAGAATTGCCTCTGTCATCACAAAGCAGGACATGTCATGCCACAGAGAAGGTTTTGACATCACAGACAGGGTTGTGACATCACAGGGTTGCTGCGTGACATCACAGAGGGGTTGTGATACCACACGGCAGGTTGTGTGACATCCCAGAGTGGGGCTGTGTGAGGTCACTGGGTGGCTGTGTCACAGCACAAAGCAGGCTGTGACATCACATGGTGGTGTGAGGTCACAGGGGCTGTGTGAGGTCACTGGGGAGGTCATTCTGCCCTGGCCCCCCCTCACAGCTCCCCCCAGAGAAATCCAACTCTGCTCGTGCACAGCAGGGTCCCCTGTCCCCCCCGGGTCCCCCCTGCCCCGGTGCCACAGCCTCCCCCAGAGGATGTTCCACGAGATCAACCCCAGAGCCTGACTCGGGAATGGGGGGACAGGGCCGTGGGGGGTGGGACAGGGACCCCCCGGCAGCATCCCCAAGTCTCCCTGGCAAGGGCCTGGCCCAGGGCTCCTTCACCCTCTTACAAACGAGGGCTTGAGAGCGCTTAAAAAATCCCCGCTTAAAAAGGGAGCAGCAAAAACCTGATTTAATATTCAGCGACAGCACAACAAAGTTCATTGGCAAAAGTCACTCTGCTCCTGACTGCACAGTTCAGGCACACCAAGGTAACAAAGCAACAACAAAATAAAACAAAATCCAATCAATCAAACCAGAAATGAACTAAGAACTGTCCCTGTGTGTGTGTGTGTGTGTGTGTGTGTGTGTGTGTCTGTGACAAAAGGACAGTGAGGGCAAGGATAAAAGGAATACAGCCTGAAAGCTTAACAGCCCTCAAACTTAACAGTACTTAACCTCAGTCTTAACCCTAATGTGCACCTATGACTTAATAATTTGGCAAAAGAACAGCACTTGATAGTATTTAACCTCACTTCTAACCTATGACATAACAATTTAACAGAGGGGTAATATTTAACTTAGCTTCTAACTTATATTAAACCTGCAATTATGGTAAGGCACTTCACAAAGCACCAACTCAGAAAACTCTAACTCATCCAACTTCAAGTTATCCAGATTTGGAGAAGAGGAAGTCAGGAAAAGAGAGACAGAGAGAGAGAGAAATATCCACAATCACAGCCTTGGATCCAGCACCATCTCAGCTGATGTGAGCTCCGGGGCCATGGGACGTGTCAGTGTCACAGCCGTGTCACAGCCTTTACCTGCTCTGGTCCTTCACACGGGTGGGGTTTTCGGGGTGCCAGGGCCTTGGTAGCCACTTTGGGGCTGGGCCAGAGGCTGCAGTGCCTGGGGGTGGGGCAGTGACCACCCCACCTGCACAGAACTTGCCCTGCCCCCCAAACACACACTGCAGATGTTTGGGGCCATCCATCATTTCTCTGCACTCCAGCACCGAGGCAATGGACTCTGCCTACAGCTCTGAGCTCGTGCCCATGGCAACCACCCCTGGCAATGGGGCTCCATGGAGTTGCTCTCAGGAACCCCCCAAGAACTGGGGAGTGCCCCAAAACTGCCTCCAAAATGTGGGATACCCCAAAATCCCTTCCGGAATGTGGAATACCCCAAATCCCACTCAGGATCTGCTTCCCCCTCACTTCATCACCCCCAACCTTCGGCTGTCTCATTCCAGACCCTGTCCCACCCTCCCAATCCACACCTCAACCCATTCCACCCTTCCTGGACACCACGACACTCTTCCCAAGCCCTATTTCCACCCCATTCCAACCTGCCAAACGCCATCCCACTCATCCTGCACCCCCCAATCCCCATCTCACCCCTCCTGATTTGCATCCCACTTCACCCAATCCCCTTCCAACCCCATTCCACCCTGAGGGGCTGTGCAATTGAGTAATTTTGTGCTGCAATTGAGTAGTTTTCAGTGGCATTGAGTGGTTTTGAGGTGACAGATCAATCCCTCTTGTCTTTCGGAGTGCAAAACAATGGAATAAACTACACCCAAGACCCCAAAAATCCTCCCAAGTATCTCCCCGAATCTCAGAATCCCCACAAATGCTAGTAAAAAGTGAGGCTTTAGATGACTTCAATAAATTTATTTATATTTAGCCCATTTTTGTGTGTTTTGAAGGGATGAAGATGAATCAAAAGTAAATCACAGCCACAATAAAAGAGAGCACCATTAAGGTGTCTTCCCAATGTGGATCAAGAGGAATGTGGGTCACCTGGGCTCTTCCCAAAAATGGGTCCTATGATAGGGATGAAGATGGAGAAGCAGACAAAGTTCTTCCCAGAGTTGGGGCTCTCTCATGGCTTCCCTTAGTGGTGCCTCTGTTGGTGTTGGGTCATCTTAGAGCGGTTTGAGAAGCTCTTCCCACACTCAGGACACACATAGGGCTTCTCCCCAGTGTGGATGCGCTGGTGGGTGACAAGGTGGGAGCTGCGCTTGAAGCCCTTCCCACAGTCAGGGCAGAGGAAGGGCCTCTCCTCTGTGTGGATCCGCTGATGCAAGAGGAGATCAGAGCTGCTCTGAAACCTCTTCCCACAGTTGGGGCAGAGGAAGGGCCTCTCGTCTGTGTGGATCCACTGATGCCTGAAGAGATCAGAGCTGGTATGAAACCTCTTCCCACACTTGGGACACTCATAGGGCCTCTCCCCGGTGTGGCTCCGCTGGTGAATGATCAGGGTAGAGCTCTGGCTGAAGCTCTTCCCACATTCCTGACACTTGTAGGGCCGTTCCCTGGTGTGGATCCGCTGATGGACAATCAGGTGAGAGCTGTCTCTGAAGCTCTTCCCACATTCCCCACACTCGTAGGGCCTCTCCCTTGTGTGAATCCTCTGGTGGACAGTTAGGTGGGAGCTCTGGCTGAAGCAACTCCCACATTCCCCACATTCATAGGGTCGTTCCCCTCTGTGGATCATCTGGTGGCGGATCAGGTGGGATCTCCTAATGAAGCTCTTTCCACATTTCCCACACTCATAGGGACGTACCCCGGTGTGGATCATCTGGTGGCGGGTCAGGTCAGAGCTCTGGCTGAAGCAACTCCCACATTCCCCACATTCGTAGGGTCGTTCCCCCCTGTGGATCATCTGGTGGCGGATCAGGTGGGATCTCCTGATGAAGCTCTTTCCACATTTCCCACACTCATAGGGACGTACCCCGGTGTGGATCATCTGGTGGCGGGTCAGGTCAGAGCTTTTCCTGAAGCTCTTCCCACATTCCCCACACTTGTAGGGTTTCTCCCCATCGTGAAGCTGCTCATGGACCACCAGGCCTGAGATCTGGCTGAAGCTCTGGTCACCTTCCCGGCACAGGTTAGGTCTTTCCTCCTTGGACCACCCTGAGCTGGGTTTGGAGCCCCTCCTCATGTGCGATCTCCGCAGGTTTTCCTCCCCATTGGATTCTTGTGCTGTGCAGCTGCTCAAAATGGCCTGTTCCATGAGGTTCTGGTGGGGGGATTTGTCCTCCCTAGTCTCCATTCCCAGATCGTTGCCTGGAGGAGGAAGCATAAGGAGAGGATTTGGGATTTGCCTCCATGCCAGAGGGAAGGGGAAGGAGTTCCCCCCAGATTCATCCCCGGCAGGATGGCATCGGCAGCGGGGCTGTCCTGTGGCCGGGGGCGATGCTGGACTGGGAGATGGAGCAGAAGAGAGGGGGAAAGGGGCAGTGACTTCCTCCTCACCTCCCTGGGTGTCCTGGGGAACAGTTCTCTTCCTCACATCTTCCTTCTCCCTCCAGCCAAGGTTTGGGAATGGGAAATCCTGGTTTGGGGGGAAAACAAGGTGTGAGTGCATTGGGTTGGGGTTCCTCCTGCCCAAGTCCATCTCTAGAAATCACTGGGTGTATCAGTACTGTAAAAACCTCTAAAACACTGTGCTGGTTTAAACTGGTGGGAGAAATGGATCCCACCAAACTGCCCCAAGAAAGATTAAGGTGGAAGTTACAATTCACCTGAGAGATTACAAGAAATAGAATGTTAGAGCTTTAACTCACAAAGGCAGAGTATAACCAGGCACCCTGGGACAAGAACAAGATGGTGTTCCTTAGTTCCTGTGCTGAGTGCCACATGGACCCATTGCATGCAAAGAAAAAGCAAAAGAAAATCAAACCTGTTGGTCGGAGGGCTGGTCACAGTCCTGCCGAAGTGCTGGTTGCAGTCTTGTCAAAAGCAGTGGCCGCAGACCCGTTGGAGTTCTGCTCCTTCTCCAGAGCTGTCCAGAGGTGCCACAATTCCCCATGATCAGTGATTATATATGCTTAGGTTCACGTGGGAATGCTCAGTACCTCCCCCAGGGCAGGGAGTTTCACAATGCAATGATGTCATCCTGTGAGTCATGGGATATTTTGGGAGTCCTTGATGGTCTCAATTGTCTCAGCTGCCCATTGTTCTGGTGCCATTGAATCCAGGATGACCCATTAGCAGAGATAACCCCTCAGGCTGGGTGGGACTGTGCTGCTGCTTCCCCAGAGGGAGTTATCTCAGCTGAGTCGTTGGTGTGAAGAAAAGGGAACAATGCCCTGCCTCATATCCTATGATGACATTTCACTGCCAGCCTGTCCTGGTTACAGGAACAGGGTGCCAGTTTATCACTCCGTGGGTGTGACCAAACTGGGCATTCTGCTCCCCTTAGGTCATTTTTGATGAGCTGTTGATGACGGGTCATCTGCAGGAGCTGCCCAGTGCAGCACCGACCCCTCAGGCTATGAGCTGGGTGATAAATGAGATAAGGAGGGAGAGGCAAACCCTGCAAGGCAGGGGTCTCCCCTCTCCAAGTTCCCATCTTTGGTGTTCTGTGGGGCTTTGCTCTCTGAGGTCCCACTTAGTGAAGCTGGGGCTTTTGGGGGTCCTAGGGATCCCCTCTTCCCTGTGTCTCTCCAGGCAGGTGGGGCTCCAGGGGTTCCCCCCTCTGTGGGTTCCCATTACAGGGTCCCAAGGGTCCTCCCTCCAGGCTGCTGGGGCTCCCCCATCTACCCTGTTGCCCCTCCCCATTCTCCCCTCTGACAGCTCTCCCCAGGGTCCCCAAAACAGGTGTCCCCCTGCCCTGTCCACTCCTGCACAATCCTCACGTGGCCCCGGACAGAGCCCAATCCCCACCACAGGGGGACCTGCATCCCTCCATCCCCTGCCATGGCTCTGCCAGCACCGCCACTGGGACCCCCCAAAAACACCTCCTGGGGATCCCCCCAATGTCTCCCTGAGGATCATTTGCATAACCTGACTGGGGTTACTGGGTCCATGTTGGGAGGAAATTCTGGACACATTGGGAGCAACTGGGATCAACTGGAAGCTACTGGAACCATGCTGAGGGGGACTGAGACCATAACTGGGGCAACTGGGATCATACTGGGAGTAACTGGGACCACACTTGGGGCAACTGACTGAAACTGGAACCATGCTGGAGGCAACTGGGAGTAACTGCGATGATTCTGAGGGAACTAGAACCTTACTGGGGCAACTGGGAGTGCCTGGGAATGACTTTGAGCATGCTGAGGCCAACTGGGATATACTGGCAGTGTCTCCATAACCATACTGGGCTGACTGGAACCACTCTGGGAACAGTTGGGACCACACTGGGGGCACTCTGGGCATGACTGGGACGCTGCTGAGAGGGACTGGGACTATACTAGGGGCCACTGGGGACAATTAGGATCATACTGGTATGAGCTGGGAAGAACTGGAACTATGCTGGTGGCAACTGTGATCATACTGGGATCATACTGGGATCACAGTGGGAGCAGCTGTGTTCATGCTGGGTCAGACGGGGATCACACTGAGGGTGACTGGAATCATACTGGGATTGACTGGCAGTGGCTGTGGCCAACTGGAATCATGATGAAAGCAACTGGGAGGAAGTGGGAATAACTGAGAGGATGCTGGGAGAACTGGGATATACTGGGAGAGACAGGGAGTCACCGGGATCATACTGGTGGCTACTGGGCTCATGCTGGCATTGACAGGGAACAACTGGGATCACTTTGGGGGCCACTGGAATCATACTGGGAGGGACTGGGATCATACTGGGATCATAGTGGGTGTCAATGGACCCTGACTGGGGCTTACTGGGACCTACTAGGCCCATGCTAGGAGCCAGCTGGGGATACACTGGGAGCAACTGGGAGTGACAGGGTGCATGCTGCTGACAACTGGGATCTACTGGCAGTGACTGGGATAATCCTGGGGGCAACTGAACCATGCTGAGGGAACTGGGAGTGCCTGGGGATGACTATGAGAATGTTCAGGGCAACTGGGATATACTGGGAGTGCCTGAGAACATGCCGGCGGTGAATGGGACCATACTGGGAGAGACTGGGAATGTGCTGGAGGGAACTGGGTCCATGCTGGGGGCACTTGGGGGCACGTGGGAGTGACTGGGGCCCTGCTGGGAGAGACTGGCATCATACTGGACTCATCCTGGGATCGTACTGGGAGTGACTGTGACTATGCTAGGGGCAACTGGGAGAACTGGGAACACAGTGGGCAAAAGAGAGAGGAACTGGGAGCAACTGGGACCATGCTGGGGGCAAATTGCATCATAATAGGGAATGACAGGGAGTGACTGGGCTCATACTGGGAGCAACAAAATTCCTCGAGGGAGTGAGGGGAAGTGACCAGGATCATACTGGGAGTGACTGGGCTCATACTGGGAGCAGCCACTTGTGGGACCCAGCAGCCCTGAACCCCTTTCTGGCCATCCCGCCCCTCCAGCCCCCAGACACCCCCGCCGGGGGTCCTGGCAATCCCAGGGATTCCCCCTTGCAGGGTCCCCTCTTCGCAGTTCTGGTGGTCTCCTCTTCCTGGGCTCCCGGGGGTCCCCAAAACCGCTGTCCCCCCCTCCCCCGCTGCTCCGCACGTGGCCCTGGGCAGAGCTTGGAGGGCCCGGCCCGGGCAGAGCCCAACCCCCTCCACGGGGGGACCTGCATCCCCCGCCCCCATCGGGGCTCTGCCAGCACTGCCACTGGGACCCCCCAAAAGCACCTCCTGGGTGTCACCAAAATTGTGGGAAAAACAAAAACTATCCAACAACATTTTTAGAAAGTCAAGGCATTACTTTATTACCTGGCCAGGATCTTGTTCTGGCCAGGGTGTACCACAGAAACCATATGATCCACACATAGCCCGGGTGTGCAGAGAGAATCATTCCATGATGCACCGCTTTTACAGGATTTTCGTTCAAAGTTTATACAGTCAAAACCCATAGAGATGCATGGTTTCAAAGTTCATTGGTCCAGAGATGAGCAACCCTCAGTATTCAATTTTCTATTGGATCCGGATCTCCTCGCCTCCAATGTAAATTAGATCTTAATTTTTCAGTTTTCTTATCAGTCCTTTCTGGGCGAGATGTCTCCAACTCTGTCAGAGGCAGCTCTGGGGTGAATGTTTGTAGATGGCCACCGATGTTCCGTTAGTGTTCCACTGATGGCCTTTATCTTTCTGGGTATCTTTGGGCTGCTCCAGTCTGTCCCTAGGCTAAGCCCATCTCCTTACAGTGATGCCAGATCTCCTAAATCAACTAAAGAAAATTCCCTTCCCCAAAGCAAAGTCAAGTCAAGCCTAACTAGAGAGACAAAAGTAAAAAGTTAAAAGTTATACAAAATTTTTAAACTGCTGTATGTTCCAACAATGGCTCTGTGTGCCAGCAATGGCGCAGCAATGGCGGCGCCGCTCCCTCAGCGCCGCCCCGGCCCCGGCGGGCGGGGAGCCCTCGGCAGCGCCCTTGTGGCAGCAGGGACCGAGCCCCGGCCCCGGGCTCTGTCCCCGTGCCGCCGCAGAGCCCAGGGCACACACGGGCAGGGCACTCGGCGCCATCGCCCCCAGCCCCGCAGGCCTTTGGAACCCGGCCCGGGGCTCGGCCGCGCCTCCTCCCAGGCCCTGCTGGGCTCGAGCTGCTGCTCAGCGCTGCGTGCGGATCTTGTGCTCGCCCCGAGCGGCCTCGGTTTGCAGCCCGGGCTGCTGAGGAGCACTGCTGGAATGGCACTGCAAGGGCAAGTTTTCAAGTGAGCAGCGCGGTGCTTCCTTTGGGCTGTGCCTTATGCCGCTGTTTTATTCTGCTTTTAGAGCCTGCCTGTGAAGAGAAACCCCCCAGGAGAGCAGAGCCTGCTGAAAGATCCAACATCCTTGCCCTAAGCAAGGGATGGAACAGCACACACTGCTGAAAAGATTCCAGCTGTTCTCAGGGCACAACTTTCTCAAGCTGAAACCTTGAAGCACTTTGCTATTTGGTGCTCCATCTCTGTAGAAAAGGATGCCCTGAAATGTCAGCTTTCAGGAAAATGTCTTAGACAGATGTTTCCTGTGCTGGTGAGAGTCTTTGAAACGCAGCCTTTTGCCTGAGCTCTCTGCTGCTGTAGTTCCATGGACAGAGGTTGTTGTCTTTTCCCCCTTGCCATGGGCAGGCGGTGTTCAGCCATCTCTGGGACAGCAGGGCCCCACCGCACATCACTGTGACCTGGGAAGACAAAAGGCATCACTCCAAATGTCCCCCCTTGCTGCTTCTTCCCAGGCATTTGGCCCTGGCAGGGGGGTTTGCTGCTGCTTGCCACAGGAAAAAGGAGAGCACTGAGACACTTTGGGGCACATGGATCCAAGGGAACCCCTGAGACACTGAGGGGCCGAAAGAAACCAAGGGACCTTTGTGACACTGGGGCCCCATGGAACCAAGGGGCCAATGTGACACTCTGGGGCTCCATATATGGAACCAAATATCCATTGTGACACTATGAAACCTCATGGAACCAAGGGGCCATTGTGACACAGCAGGGCCTGGTGGAACCAAGGAGTCCAAAGGTCTAAACCATTCCTTGCAGGGCTCTGCCTTGGGGAAGGGGAACCTCCTTGGTGACAGCTTGGGATCGGATCACACTTGAGGAGGGTGTCTGTTTTCAGTGGGGAAACTTAGGAGTTTTAGATTGCTAAAAATAGAAGAAAAGCCCTCTTTGGCTGAGTGCAGCCAGCATGGTCCCAGCAAAGCAAAGCAGGTCCCACGTGAGTGAGGAGAGACAGGATAGGGTTGGGAATGTGCAGCAAGGTTGTCCACACTAGGTCAGGCCTGAAGCACAGCTTCTCTGACCAGGCCAGACCTCCTTAGGAGACAGCCTGGATCAATATTGATCACAGAATGCTGCCATCACCACTTCTCTAAAGAGAAAAATACACCTTTTCAAAAAGGAAAGTGGATTTCTTAGAAGCTCTTTGGAATATTTCTCCCTAATTATAGAAAAAAACTTCTTAATGAACTATACTAGACCAGAGGGAAATCAAGGCAGAGCCATGGTTTGTCAGGACTTGCTTGATCCTCATGAGCCCTGAGGTGCATTTGGTGCTGAGCCCTTGAACCACAGGGCCTGAGAGGAGATGGCACAAACCTTTCCAGGAGTCCAAGGCAGGAAAAAAACCCAAAGTGTCTCAAAGCTTTAATGGTTCCACTGAGGTCCATCCCCAACACAGGCTCCTCATGGACTCCTTGGAGGAGAATTGGAGGCCATGTTTGCACAAACCTTCCAGAGACTCCAAATAAAAAAAAAACGTACTTTAATAAACTTAGAGCACCTTGAAGCATCAATGAGCCCAACTGAGCATTGTTACTGACAAAGAATCTCAAGGGACTCGTTAGAGCAGATAATTGGAGGCCAGAATGGCACAAAGCTCTCAGAGAGTCCAAGGGAAAGCAAAAGCCAAAGGCCTTTGAAAAACCTGCAGTCCCTGGGAGCATGAAGGAGCCCCCCAGGGCCATTGCTGCCAAAGGCTCCCCAGGGACTCCTTCCAGCAGATCCTTGAGGCCAGCAGTGCAGGGAGGCAAAGGCTCTGTGCAGGCAGCTCAGGTGCTGAGCAGAGCCTGGGCTTTGATCCACCCAGGTTGGAGCTAAACAAAGGGCGCTGGCTCGGGGTCATCTCCTGGCGGCGGCTGCGCACCCCCTCTGCCCCCTCCCCAAATTCCCTCCTGGGGGGAGCAGAAGCTGCGTCAGGAGCCCTGTGGGGAGGGAAAAGGGGGTGACACTGGGATGGGGGGTCACACACACTCTGGGGGGGGACACACACAACCCCTGGGACCCCCCCTCACCTTCTCCTGCAGCGCCAGGAGGACAAACCACAACACGGAGCCCCCAAAGCCCGGCAGCATCTTGCGGGGCAGGGTCTGGTGGCAGCTTTGGGGCTCTGGAGGGAAAAGGACCACTCTAAAATGTCCTGCCAGCCCCACAGTCACTCCCAGACCCCTCAAGACACCCCGCAGCTCCACCCAGGACACCCCCAACCACTTTGTGTGATACAAATGGGCCCAAGAGCCGCCAAATCCCCTTCACATCTCCCCCTACACCCACCTAAGTTCTTTCCAAGCCACACAGCCCTTCCAGGCCCCCAAAGCTCCCTCACAGAGCCCCCAGAAGCCCCCAAATCCCCTCCTAGCAACAAAAATGCCCCAAAGAACCACAAAAGCCCCTCCCAACCCCCCATGGCACTGACCAGGAGAGGTTGGTGGACAGGAACATCCACAGCCGGGAGCAGCTCGGGCACTTCAGCAGTGATTTCGGTACTTTGGGGGGCACACCCCAAATGGGGAGACCCAGGCCAGGAACTGCGACAGACAACTGGAATTCCTGGAGAACAGATAGGCTCATCTGAACCCTGTTCTGCAGGCACAGCTGTCAGATCGTGGTCCTTCTGCCCAGGTCAGCGGCCCCACAACACCCAAACCTTCCCAAATTATCCTGTGAACCAACAAAAAATTCACTCTCAAATCTGACTAAAATGGTGTGGCTTTAGAACCCTTTGTTTAATTTCTTTATTTGAACCTCAATTTCAGTTGTTTTGACAGAATGAAGAAGGAAATTATTTAGGCTAGAAAAGACCTCCAAGATCATCCAGCGCTGTTGGTGCCACCAGAAGAAAGAATTGGACAGAGCAGGTGAGATTTTTGTGGGTGTAAAGTCCACAAATCCACTCTTCCCAATGAATTTCCAATTTCAATCACTGTCCCCATGGATGTTCCTGCCCCTGTGTTCACCCAGGTGCCTACGCAGATCCAGAAGGACATGGAGACCACCTGCCAGGTGTCTTCCCAATGTGGGTCACAGGGAATGTGGGTCACCAGGGCTCTTCCCAACGTGGCTCCTCTGATGGGGAATGAAGTTGGAGCAGCGCACAAAGCTCTTCCTGCACTCAGGGCACTCACAGGGCTTCCCTTATCGGTGGCTCCATTGGTGTTGGGTCAAGTTTGAGCTCCTGGAGAAGCTCTTCCCACACTCAGGGCACTCAAAGGGCCTCTCCTCAGTGTGGCTACGCTGGTGGCGGATCAGGTGGGAGCTCGTGCTGAAGCTCTTCCCACATTCCACACACTCACAGGGCCTCTCCCCAGTGTGGATCACCTGGTGGTGGATCAGGTTGGAGCTCCGGCTGAAGCTCTTCCCACATTCCCCACACCTGAAGGGCTTCTTCCCATCATGAAGCTGCTCTTGGACCACCTGGCCTGAGCTCTGGCTGAAGCTCTGGTCACCTTCTCGGCAGACGGTGGGTCTTTCCTCCTTGGAGTTCCCTTGGATGGGTTTGAAGCTTCTCCTCATGCGGGATCCCCAGGGCTTTTCCTCCCCATTGGATTCCTGCACCGTGGAGCTGCTCAAAATGGCCTCTTCCATGAGGTTCTGATGTGTGGATTTGTCCTTCCTGACATCCATCCTGAACTCGATGCCTGGAAGAGGAAGGAGAGGATTTGGGATTTGCCTCTGTGCCAGAGTGAAAGGGAAGGACATTCTCCCAAAGCCTCTGTGCCAGAGGGAAAGGGAAGGACATTTCCCCAATCCATCCCCAGCAGGACAGCATCGGCAGCGGGGTTGTCCTGCAGCCAGGGGTGATGCTCGGCTGGGAGATGGAGCAGAAGAGAGAGGGAAAGGGGCAGTGACTTCCTCCTCACCTGCCTGTGGGTCCTGGGGCATCTTCCTCTTCGTCGCAGCCTCCTCCTCCATCCAGCCAAGGTTTGGAATCTGGAAATCCTGGTTTGGGAGCAAACGAGGGGTGACTACCTTCGGTTTGAAAGTCGCCCTGTCCAATTCCATCTTTAGGAGTCACTGGGCATGTGGGGTCCATAAAAACCTCCAGACCACCAAGATTCAGCTCCGATATAACTCTCCCATGAGTTCCCCCTCTCTGGTCTCTCTTCTTTGGGGTTCTCGGATTCTCCCCTGTTTGGGTTGTTGCGGGTCCTGTGTGTACTGCACGTCCCCCCTCTCCAGTGTCACTGCCCTCCCCAGACTGCAGAGGGTCCCGGGAATCCCAGGGCTCCTGCTCTCCAAGTTCCCCACTTCGGGGTTCTGGGGGTCTTCTCTATCTTGGGTCCTGCGTAGGGCAGCCAGGGGTTTTGGGGGTCCCAGGGATCCCCTCTCCCCTGTCTCTCTCCAGGCAGCCGTGGCTCCTGAGGGGCCCCCCTCTGTGGGTCTCCATTTCAGGGTCCCAGGGGTATCCCCTCCAGCCTGCCGGGGGTTCTCCAGGCCCGCTATCGCCCCTCTCCATTCTCCCCTCCCACGGCTCTCCCAGGTGTCCCCAAAACTGATGTCCCCACCAGTCCTGCGTGCTCCCAACGTGACCCATTGGAGTGATGGATGTGGTCTTGTTGAAGTGGTGATCTTGTGGAAAGGTCTCGTTGGTCTCTGGAGGTCCAGTGGTGGATCTTGAGCTCTTCTGCTCTGGGGATCCAGTGGAAAAGGTAGTCCAGTGTTCCAGAGTCTCTCTCTTATATGCAGGGAGGAATGTTCAGTTCCTCCCCTCTGGGCGGGGCATCTCACAATGTGCTGATGTAATCTTATGAGTCACTCCCGGAGACCTTGATGGCTCATTAGCAGAGACGGCCCCCCGATTGTGTTATCAGGGCTGGGTCGTGCTGAACACAAAGAACACTGCCCCACCTCTTTTTAACAGCTTATGGTGATGGTAATTGAATATATATTTTTGGTTATACCTTCCATGTAACCTAAGACACTGCTTTGAATTTTGCAAGCAGCTTTCAAGGAAAGTGTTGCTCCCCCATGCTTTGGGGAACATGACGGCCTGTTGTTTATTTCTCTAAGTTGCTAGATCCAGTGGCCAGAGGCTCCTCATTGTCTCAGAATGTCTCAGAACATAGCCAGAGGCTGGCAGCATTGTCTGCAAAGTTCTGCAGCCACGGCCTTGACAGTAACTGGGGCCCGAGGGCTGACAGTAGGAAAATATCTAATTGTTAAAGTTTCACACCAAGTGGAAACTTTGTTAACTGAAAGAGCCTCTAAGTGGATGACCAGCACTCAGTTATTACAGTGTGAATTTTGTTTGGTAGAATGGGAGAATTTGGAATTGAGAAACAAGGAAGATTTGACCCAGCCTCCTGTTTGGATGGCCCTGGAGAGTGGGGCTGGGGAGAAACCCCTGGCTGCCTTCAGGTGATAGATCTCCAGAGCTGGGCTAGGGAAGATTTGTGGGACACTCCCTGGCCTGGGGGAGAGAATGTGTTGGTTGGTGGGTCTTCAAAGGTAGTAGAAGAGAAACAATTTGCAAGATATGCTATCATTAATAGAAGAGAATTAAAAGAAAGGGGAGATTGCTGCCCATGTGATCAGCTCAAACAGCAGAGCTGTATGTGCTTGTGAGAGCCTGCGAAGTATATCAGGGCAGGATAGAGAATATATTTACTGATTCTAAATATGCATATGCAGTGATACATGCATTCGGGAAATCAGGTTTACTAACCTGCAGGGGGAAAATGTTAAGCTCATGAGAGCTTAATTTCTTGCTTATTGGAGGCAATGAATTTGCCAAAAGGTGTGGCAATAATACACGTTAGGGGACACCAGGCAGGGTGCACAGAAGAAGCAATAGGTACTCAACTGGCTGAAGAGACTTGGAAAGCTGCACTGCTGCCAGAAACATCTAAGATCCTCTCTTTGCTCCCAGTAGCCCCACCACTGCCAGAGAAACTGTCTTTTCCACCAGAAGAGCTGGAGATAATTAAAAAGAGCGGGGCAGAGGAAAGAGGGAATAATTGATTTACAAGGAATGGTAAACAATGGATACAAAATGTTCTGGCCTTACAAATATTAAAACAACTCCATGAAGGGAGTCATTGGGGTTCTCGAGGATTGGCAGAAGCCTTCCTCAAAATGTGTGCTGCTGTGGGTCTTCTTGATCTGGCAAAACGAGCTGTTGAGGGTTGTTTGATTTGTGCTAAAACTAATAACAAGGTTACAAAGGAAACTGCCAGGGGAGGGAGGCCTTGGTCTGTGCATCCCTTCCAAAGATGCCTGATAGATTTTACTAAAATGCCCTGAGTGGCAAGGTTTAAATATCTTCTGGTGATAGTATGTCAGCTAACAGACTGGCCAGAAGCATTCCCAACTGTTTCAGCAACTACAGGATCAGTTATTAAGGTATTTTTGGAACAAGTAATTCCAAGATAAGGGATTGTGGAAGCAATAGACTCAGATAGGGGTACTCATTTCACAGGAAACATCCTTCAAGGAGTTATGGCTGCTTTAGGAATACAATGGAACCTCCATAGCCCCTGGAACCCCCAGAGTTCAGGTCGAGTAGAAAGAATGAATGGAGAAATAAACACCTTTGGAAGCTGGTGATGGAAACTAAGATGCCATGGGTACAGCTTTTACCACTGGCTTTGGCTAGAATAAGGGCCAGACCCAGAGGAGATATTCAATTATCTCCCTTTGAATTGATGTTTGGAATTCCTTACCCGTGTGATTTTCAGCCTAGTGCAGGGGTGGAAATAATTGATGTGTATTTAAAAAAATATGTGGCCTGGATACTGTCTCTTGTGAAATCTCTTTGACAGGAAGCTGGGCTGGCACAGACCCTGCCTTTGGACTTTGCTGTTCACAACATTCAGCCAGGAGATTGGGTCCTGTTTAAGGTGTGGAAAGAAGCACCACTGGTGGCAAAGTGGCATGGAGCTTTCCAGGTGTTGCTGACCACAGAAACAGCCGTCAGGACAGCTGACCACAGGTGGACCCATCACACTCGGGTCAAGGCCTCTAAAACCCCAGAGATTTGGACAGCTCAGCTGGAGGAGAAGGATGGGAAGCCACGACTGACACTCCGCTGGAGCAGACCGGAGCAGCAGCCGTGCGTCGGCATCGGGGGAAGCCTCGTGTGCCTCCCCACAGACTGTCTGCTGGAATACTCTGTGTGGGCATCCCTCCTCTCACATCTCCAGTCACTGGGAGGCTCATCCTTGCTGTCTTTGTTTTCTTTATGTTAAGTCATTTCTGTGCCTTCACTCGCCACAGGTGATGTGGAAGACAACGTGAGAATTAGATTAGGTAGTTAGATTGGAATGCTTTTCTTAATAATCTTACTTTCATATTGTCAGTTAAGTTTAGGCCAGAGGGGGGACTAGTTTTTGGTTTTAGTTTGGTTTTTAAATTTTTTTAGTCCTAGGCAAAAATAATAACCAACCAGACTGCTCTTTTTCCTCTTATGTGCCACAGCAATTCTCATCTGTTCACCATGCATGATCCCTTGCCTAGCGCAGCTCATTCAGCATGTGATCAAGGGATGCAGGCAGCAGCCATGCCTACGGATCCAGAAATGGCTACAAAAGGAGAGAAAATCATGTCACTGCAAATAATTGTAGAAAAAGAAAGAAAAAGAAAAAGACCCAGGAAAAGAAAATTAAGTCAATGATAACTAAGGTTTGTAAAGACAATTACTGATAAGAAAAGAAGAGGAGGGATTGTAAGGAATGAGAGGGAGATGTCTTTACAAACAAACTGTGAGGCCTGCTGGTAGATAAGGCATGATACTGATAGGTGAAAGAAGCAATGGGAGGAAGCATAAAAGCCATAGGAATTCCATTAATTGACACAGACTGTTACTCAGCCAAGGCCATGCTAAATCCCTGGACTTAGAGAAAAAGAACAGAGACACAATGAAAAAACAAGTGGGGGGATGTACATTAGAAGGGGGTCTGTATTAGGCGATTCGGAAAGTCTGTACCTCTCGAGTACCTCAGCCAATGGGGAAAGAAAAAAGGAATCTGTGGCCGGGAAATTAGGATAAAAAGAGGCTGCATCCTCTAGCAATTTGAGAGACCCCATGGGACATGCCCATGACCTCTCCCTTTATTCAAATAAAGCTACAGGACTCCTCTGTCTCCTTTTTGGACATAAACCTCTGGTGTTTGTGGATTAATTTTCCTGACACGTCCATTTAAGGGTACTAGAACACCCTCCATCCCCATTCCTGAGTACTGTGACCCCCCTGCATCCTCTTCCCCAGCACCAGAACCCCATGTTCCCCCTCCTCTGGTCCCGGGACCTCCCTCAATACCCCAGAACTACCATTCCTGTGTACTGTGACCTGCTGCATCCCCCTACCCAGCAGAGGGACACGCTGTTCCCTCTTCTCTGGCACCAGGACCTCCCTGAACCCCCATTCCAGGGTTAGGGGACATCCCTGAACCCCCATTCCCTGGAAGGGGACTTCTCTGAACCCACATTCCCTGTCTAAGGAAACCCCTGATCCACCATTTCTGGGCCCCGGGACCCCCCTGAAACTCTATTTCCGGGTCGGGGACCCCCCTGTGCCCCCCGGCAACGGGACCATTTGACCCCCCATTCCCAGCACTGAGACCTCCTTGCACCCCCATATCCAGGTCTGAACCCCCCACTCCGTGCACGGGGACCCCCTGCACCTCCATCCCCGGCGCTGAGACCCCCCCAAGCCCCCTTATCCTGCACCAATAATCCCTTGCACCCCCTCTTCCCCCGCCCCCCGCGCTCCCTCGCTCACTTTCGTGTCTCCCAACCTGCGCCACCGCGATCCACCCAGCGACCGCTGAGTGCCCCCGGCACCGGGACCCCCTCCCGGCCCCGTCTGCTCCCGGGACCTTCTGCAAACAGCAGCGGAAAGAGTTCCAAAATTCATCATTCTTTTGATTCATTTCGTTGGTTTCAGGGGGAGAACCGGTGAGACAGCAACTCACCACAAACCTCCGGGAGGGCAACAAAGGCTATGTGTGGGGGAAGTAGAGCAAAACCACGATTTGTTAGGGGGGGAAAAAAAAAAAAAGAGGGGGGGGAGTAAAATAGAATATACAATAAAATAGCATAGCATTACAATGAAAAAAAGAAAATAACGGCACAGCTTGCTCTGATGGGACTTGGAGTTTGTTGTCCGATCTCCGAGCTGGGTCTGAGCCAGAAACCAGTGGGGTGGGAGAGACGTTGCTGCTGAGGGGCTGAATATTTCGGAAACTAAAGTATCAAGTAACAACAGGATGTTGCAGAGGCGCGTCATAAATGAGTGAATGATAAATGCTGCCTTCCACAGATATGAATTTAACATTTACAAGTGATGTGTACTGTTTTAAAAAATAGTGTTAAGATAAAAATATAATTAAGTAGAAAAAGATTAAGGTAAATTGTAACTTCGAAATAGTTGTCATATGTTAGAAAACGTAGTAATAAATACATGGTTATAAAGATCTTTTAAGTTGATAAACCACAGAGCCGGGGATCAAGACATCTTAAAGAAACAGAGAAGATAACCACAGGCATCCCAGGAAGTCTGTTATCTTGACTCACACCTCCCAAAAGGAACTGTCACCTACAAATTAAGTTGGAACTGAGGAAACATAGACGGGAGGATTTCTGCCTTCAGTTCTGAGGCAATCCAGAGGATCCGAGACTCCAAGACAGGCGCCGCGCTGGCAGAAGGGAGCAAGGATCGGAGGGGGGCAGTGAAGTGTAAATTACCTTCTAGTCTTAATGAATATGTAACAGTTAAAGAAAGTACTTAAGTTCACAGTACAATGAATGGATTGCGCCTCTGGCAAAATTGCTAAGCGTCCAGCGCTGTTTTTGCCTTTACTCTAGTAATAAATGTTCAAAATTATGTAGTAAAAATTTCAGCTTGTGAACTCATTTATATCAGGTCCCAGAGCGCACGTTGGATTCCTTCATTTCATGTTGAAAGTTCAGCTCTACTTTTCACTCTGATTTGTAAGGATGAATGTAAACATTCAACAAAATTCCCATAGAAAGACTCGACGAAGGTTCGTATTGGAAGAGTTCCCTCGGGGCAGCCTCAACTCCTGCCCTGCTTTAGTCCCTCTCAAGCCCCCTGTGGTTTCAGCTGCTTTGCTCCGGCTGCCCCAAATCACAGCTAATCCCACGGAATTGAAACAAATCCGAGTCCTGGTGAGTCAGGATAAGGGCAGGGAGAGGTCACTCAGGGATCGCCATCACGGGCACAACAGCCCCGACGTGGGGAAATTAACTGAATTTGGGACTCAGCAAATCAGAACAGGAGAGTGAGGAATAAAATAAATCGTGGAAAAAAACACCTTCTCCGGATCTCTGTCTTCTTCCCGGACTTCGCTTTATCCCCGGCTCCCTCCGTGCTCTGCCCGGCGGTGCAGGGAGAAGGATGGGAGTCACGGTCAGTTCGTGCCTCTGCTTCCCCTCAGGGGCAGGAATCCTTCCCCTGCTCTGGCGGGGGGTCCCTCCCATGGGCTCAGTCCCTGCCCTGTCCAGCGGGGGTCCCTCCCCACCCGTGCGGTCACTCCTCGGCCCGGTCCCGAGGCGCGGGGCACTCGTGTCGCAGCCGCGCTCCGGCCCCGTCAGCGGCAGCGCCGCTCCGTGCCGGGCAGGGCCGGCAGAAGGAGCCGGGCGGCGGCGGGGGCTGAATCCCGGCAGCAGCAAGAAGAACAAGAAGAACAAGAAGGGGCCGGGGCCGCCGGCGGTGTCCGATCGCCGCGAGCAGCGGGGAGGCCTCGGGGAGCGGCCGCGGGCGGGGCCCTTTGGAGCCGCCCCGAGGCCTTTGTGCCGCCCCGGGGCCCTGAAGGAGTCGCTCCGCGGGACGGGCGAGGTGCGAACGACAGAAAAGAGTGAGAAAAGAAGAAAATACAGTCACAGAGCCGCAGCGAGGGGCGTCTCGGCCGGGCCGTGTCACTGAAGAGCTGCACCGAGAGAGCGGCGACGAGCGGCGGCGGTGAAAGAGCCGCAGCGGAGGGGCGTGGGATGGGAGGTGTGAATAGAATAAAATATAGAGATTAAAATTAAAAATTATAAAAGAATAGCACCGGGAGTGGCCGCTGCCTGTGACTAAACAAGCTGCACCGAGGGACCGTCGGGGAGGCACCGGGGGCTTTCGGCCTCTCCGTGTCACCGAAAGAGCCGCAGCGAGGGACGGGCGGGGCGCGGCTCGGATCGACCCCTCCAGTGTCGCGACGAGCGGCGACCCCGCGAGGCCCAGCCGGGGCCGAGGGGCGGCGGCAGCCGGAGCCGGGGAAGCGGCTTGGAGCGGCGGAGACGAGCGGGGTGTTCCCACCCAGCTCCGCTCAGCCCTCACGCACCGCGCTGGGGCCGCCGCGCACTTTGCGGCCCCGGCCGCCCCCACGGGCCGAGCCCCGCCGGTCCCGCTGCCGCCGCCGCTGCTCCACAGAGCCCAGAAACCCCAGGAAATCGCTCCCATGCACTAAAAAAACTTTCCAGCACAGCGAGGGCTGCAGGGGGTTCCTTATGAACTCCCCTGCCCTCAGTCCCTCCTGGGCACGGCCGGGCATTAGCTCGGCTCCCGGGGCTGTGGCCCGGCACCGGCTGCTGCCACAGGGCACGGGGTGCCGCACTTGGGCATTCAACCCAACAGCTTCGGGGAGGAGGGACAGCCCCAGAAAGCCTCGGGGAGCCCTCGAGAGCTTGGAGCTGCACGAGGCCCAGAAAGGATGCCCTGGACACAGCCATGGCCCCAGCAGCGGCTCTGCCCCCCATCATGGGGCTGTGTCCCAGACCCCACGGTCCAGCCCGAGGTTTGAGGGGCGGGAGCAGAGTTGCTGGACGGAGCTTCCAGCCCCGCCAGCCGGAGCTCTGATCCCTTGGGACCTGACGGCGGGGACGGGTGTCCACCGGCGCTCGGGGTCTGTCAGCTTTTGGAATCCAGAAGGAGAAACTGAGTCCAAAGTGGTGTCCATTTCCATCTCTTGCCATTTCTCCTTTCTTTTCCTTGACGGATTTCAGCCGGCTTTCTTTCACCCCAGAGATTTGGAAAACAAAATTCCCGGCTGCCACCGCAGCCCTGCAGCTTTCCACAGCACGGGATGGCTCCAGGCGTGATGTCAGACACAGCCGGGATGGGAATGCCAGAGAACAGGAGCAGGAGGAGCAGGAGAGGAAGAGGAGAGTCACGAAGGAGGAAGGGCGGGGGGGGAGGAGAGATGGAGGAGGGGAAGCGGGAGGAAGAGGAGGGATAAACGGGGAGAAGAGGGAGGAAGAGGAGGCATCAAGGGGGTGGAGCAGCAAGAGAAGCAGGAAAAGGAGCTGCCACGTGCGTCCATCGCTCTCTTTGTCCGCAACCCTCGGCCCCGGGAGCCTCGCCCCCCCGGGGCATCCCGCAGGTGACCGGCCAGGGGGAGCTCGCCCCAAAGATCTTGTGCGGTGCGTGGGGTTCTTTTTTTTTGGGGGGGGGGGGATTGTTGGACCTTGTCGTACTCCAGAACCGAGCCCCAAATGTCTTTGGTTGATCCTGGGAAACTTTGTTTGGTTTTTTTGCGGGGGGGAGGGGGCGTATGTTTGGATCTTGTAGGACTCCAAATGTGACTTGCAAATGGCCCTGGGCGGATATTGGGGAGTCCCCGGCACGCGGGTTTTTGGGGGGTCCCAGTGGCGGCTGGCGGGAGAAGTGGGATGGGGTGGGATGGGGCCCGGGCAGGGTGGGATGTGGCCCGGGATGAGGCAGCCGAAGGTTGGGGGTGATGAAGCCAGGAGGACCCCACTCCTTAGGGGCTTGCGGGGTATCCGCCACCTCTGAGGGAGTTTTGGGGTACCCCTAATCCTTCAGGGGGTGGCACTGGCAGCGGGGCACACGTGGCTCCGGCACCTTGGGCCCCACCTGCGCTCCCCTCGCCCCCAGCGCCCCCGGGAGCGGAATTTGGGGAGGGGGAGGTGTGGGGCGGGCAGGCCGGGCCCCCCCGCTGGGCGCTGTCCCGGTGGGGCCGAGTGCGGGGGGAGCCCCGCGGGGCCCGGCCCTGCCCGGGCACGGCTGATGCCGCCCGCCCGCGCTCTGCACTGCTCCGGCCTGGTGCTCGCAGTGCCGCGCGGGGCGGGGCCGCTTTGGGGACCCCCCAGGGCAGAGCGTGGCTGCTTTGGGGCTGTGGGCACCTGCCCGGCGCTGGGCATGGGCCGTGTGGGGGCAGCTGGGGCCGTGCTGGTGGCACTGGTGGTGCTGGGAGTGCCCCCGTCCCTCCGCGGGGTGAGTGGGGGGCGCGGTGAGAAGGGGGGCGGGGGCTGGGAGCCCAAAGCGAGCGAAATGGGGAATGGGACCCCCAAAGTGGTCAGGAGGGGCCTGGAAGCCCCAAAACCAATCACGGGACAGGGGGGATGGGGATTGAGGGGACGGTGGTGAAAGGGACAGAAGAGCAGGGGAATGAATAGAGGGGTCTGGGACCCCCGGACAGAGCGGGAGGGGGATGGGACACGGAAATTGAGTTGGGAGGGGTCTGTGGACTGGGAGAAGGATGGGAAAGGGGAGGGAGAGGTGGGCTTGGGAGGGAAGAAGGGCGGTTCCGTGGGGGTCCAACCCTGTCCCCCAGCCCTCGATCCCCGGAGCAATTGCCTGGGGCTCTGGGGGAGGTGGATCCACACTGGGAGGGTCCTCAAGCCCCCTGTCCATCCCTGAGGCTGATCGGGGCTTCCCCCATCCAATCAGCCTGTGCTGTGGCAGCTGTGCGGCAGAGGAAGGTGGGGAAAGGGGTGTCTGAGGGAAGAGCGGAGGTGGAGCGGGAGGAAGAGGGGGGGGAGAGGAGGAGGAGGAGGAAAAGGAGGAGCAGGAGAACCATGAGGTTTCACCACCCACTGTGTCCACAGCATACCTGGCTCCAGGATCATTGCCCCCCCACCCCCACGTTCCACAGGTGACCGCAGAGGTGGAGCTTGACCCAAATCTATCAGGGGCGTCTCCAGGAGGGGTTTCTGTCTGGAAGAGTGTTTGGAACTCACGGATTCTGGAATTGAGCCCCAGATATCTTTGCAAGTCCCTGGTGGGGATTTTTTTGTGCCCGAGGGGATGTTTGGATCTTACAGGACTCCAAAGCTGTGCCATACATACACCTTGGTGGAATACGCAAGGGGATCCATGTGGGAATTGTCCGGTATTGGCGGAAAAGGACATTGGTTTTGGGGATGCCCAGGAGAGCCGGGGGGTGGAACACAGGACTCCCTGAGTGCTGAGAGCAGAGAGGGGCGATAGCAGAGCTGGGGGACCCCCGGCAGCCTGGAGGGGTGGGGGAGCCTGGAGATAAGGCAGGGCCAGGACACTGTGACACTGAAAGGGACAGTGGAGAGAGGGGGAAGCCCCGAGTGCCTGGAGTGGGGGGAGCGTGAAGAGGGGGACGCTGGGAGCCCTGGGAGCCAAAGCAGCATCAGGGAAGAAGGGACCCCTGGGACCAGCGAAACCCACGGCATCCCTAAGCAGGAGCCCGGAGCAGGGGGATCCCCAGGACCCATGGGAGTCCCAACAGCTTTGAGAAGGGGGAACCCCAACACCCCAAAGACAGGAGACTGGAGGGGGAGGAACTCCTGGAAGATTTTTCTGGAGTCACTCTTGATTTTTGGAGGATTTTATAGACACAAAAGACTTGGAGACTTCTAGAGATAGAGTTGGGCAGGAGGAACCCCCAACCCAAGGCACTCACACCTTTTTTTTAACCAGACTAGGATTTCCATTTCCCAAACCTTGGCCAGATGGAGAAGGAGGCTGTGAGGAAGAGGAAGATGCCCCAGGACCCGCAGGCAGGTGAGGAGGAAGTCACTGCCCCTTTCCCCCTCTCTTCTGCTCCATCTCCCAGCCCAGCTTCGCCCCCGGCTGCAGGACAACCCCGCTGCCAATGCTGTCCTGCAGGGGCAGATTGGGGAATGTCCTTCCCCTTCCCTGTGGCACAGAGGCAAATCCCAAATCCTCTCCTTTTCCTTCCTCCCCAGGCAATGAGCTGCAGACGGAGACCAGGGAGAGCAAAGCCTTGGGGCAGAACCTCATGGAAGAGGCCGTTTTCAGCGGCTCCATGGCACAGGAGTTGAAGAGGGAGGAAAAGCCCCAGAGATGGTGTACAAGGAGGGGCTGCAAACCCAGCCCAGGGTGCTCTGAGGAGGAGAGACCCACTGTGTGCCGGGAAGGCATCCAGAGCTTCAGCCAGAGTGTGGCCCTGGAGGTTCCTGAGCAGCTCCATGATGGGGAGAAGCCCTACAAGTGTGGGGAATGTGGAAAGGGCTTCAGCAAGAGCTGTGACCTGATGGTCCATCGCAGGATCCACACAGGGGAGAGGCCCTATGAGTGTGGGGAATGTGGGAAGAGGTTTCAGACCAGCTCCCATCGCCTCAGGCATCAGCGGATTCACACAGAGGAGAGGCCCTTCCGCTGCCCTGAGTGCAGGAAGGGCTTCAAGCAAAACTCCCACCTCATCACCCACCAGCGCATCCACACTGGGGAGAGGCCCTATGAGTGCGGGCAATGTGGGGTGAGCTTCAGCCAGAGCTCCAGCCTGGTCTGCCACCAGAGGATCCACACAGGGGAGAGGCCCTATGCGTGTGGGGAATGTGGGAAAAGCTTCAGCTGCAGCTCCAGCCTGATCTGCCACCGGAGGATCCACGCTGGAGAACAGCCCTATGAGTGTGGGGAATGTGGGAAGAGGTTCAGCCACAGCTCACACCTGATCTACCACCAGAGGATCCACACTGGGGAGAGGCCCTATGCGTGTCTCAAATGTGGGAAGAGTTTCTGACCAGCTCAGATCTCCTCGTGCATCAGCGGATTCACACAGAGGAGAGGCTCTTCCACTGCCCTGACTGCAGGAAGGGCTTCAAACGCAACTCTCACCTCATCAGGCACCAGCGCATACACAGTGGGGAGAGGCCCTATGAGTGTCCCGAGTGTGGGAAGAGCTTCTCCAGGAGCTCTCACTTGTCCCAACACCAGCGGAGGCACCGGTAAGGGAAGCCCTGCGAGTGCTCCGACTGTGGGAAGAGCTTTGTGTGCTGCTTCAACTTCATCACCCATTGGAAGACCCACATTGGTCAGAGCCCTGGTGACCCACACTCCTGGTGACCAGCACTGGGAGGACACCTGGCTGGTGGCTTCCACCTCCTCAAATTCCTTGTAGCCACCTGGGCAAACGCGGGGGCAGGAATATCCATTGGGACTCAGATTGACATTGGAAATTCATTGGGAAGAGCTGACTTATTAACGTTACACCCAAAAAAATCTGACCCACTCTTTCCAATTGTTTCTTCTGGTGGCATCAAGCAACGCTGGAGGATATTGGAGGTCTTTTCCAACCTAAATAATTCCCTTCTTCATCCTGTCAAAACTACCAAAATTGGGGTAAAAATAAAGAAATGAAACAAAGAGATTGAAATCTGCACCATTTTCCTGGGATTTGAGGGTGAATTTTGAGTTCATGGAGGATTTGGATGTTCTGGGGCTGCCCAGGCCAAGGGACAGTGCCATGATCTCATGGTTGTGGCAGCAGAACGTGTCCACCTGAGCCCATCTGTTCTCCAGGAATTCCGGTTGTCTGTCCCAGTCCCTGGCCTGGGTCTCCCCATTTGGGGTGTGCCCCTCCAACTGCCCCAATCACTACTGAAGTGCCCAAGCTGTTCCCGGCTGTGGATGTTCCTGTCCACCAACCTCTCCTGCTCAGTGCCATGGGGGGCTGGGAGGGGCATTTGGGGCTCCTGTGGGGATTGGGAGGGCCTTTTGTGGTTCTTGGGGACATCTGTGGTGCTGCGAGGGGTCTTGGTGCGGTCTGTGAGGGAGTTTTGGGGTCCAGGCTGGGGTGTGTGGCTTGAAGAGTTATTCTGTGGGTCTTGGGGGAGATGGGAAAGGGCTTTTGGTGTCTCTTGGGGCCATTTATGTGTCACAGACTGGATTGGGGGATCCTATGGGAAGCTGTGAGGTGGTTTGAGATGTCCAGGATTGGCTGTGGGGCTGGGAGGGGTTTCAGGGCAGTAGTGACCCCCCAGACTCCCAAAGCTGCCACCAGACCCTGCCCCCCAAGATGCTGCCAGGGGTTTGGGGGCTCCATGTTGGGGTTCCTCTTCCTGGTGCTGTGGGAGAAGGTGAGGGGGGGTCCCCAGGGCTTGTGTGTGTCCCCAGTCCGTGTGTGTCCCCAGTCCATGTGTGACCCCCCATCCCAGTGTAACCCCCTTTTCCCTCCCCACAGGGCTCCTGACCCAGCTCCTGCTGCCCCCGGGAGGGAATTTGGGGAGGGGGCAGAGGGGGTGTGCAGCCCCCGCCGGGGGATGACCCCGAGCCAGCGACCTTTGTTTAACTCCAAGCTGGGCTTGGGGCCGCAGCAGGAAGAGGCCGATGGGAAGCAGCTCCTGCAGGTGGGACAGTGCTTGGGCTCAGGGCAAGGTCCTGCCCTGCACACCTGGCTCAGGTGTGACACTGCCCCGCCAAGGGAGCGGGACATTGCATCCCCACGGCTCAGGGCTGGGAGCAGCACTTGGAGCACGGACATGGAAACACTGGGAGCAACTGGGAGCACCCTGAGGCCGTGAATTCTCCCCCAGCACTGCCTTTCCAGGCCAGCCCTCCATGGGAGAAATGCTCCTTAGGCCTGGGCCTTGAGCAGCAGCCCCTGGGCTCAGCTCCTGTGCAGCTGGTCACAAACACTGTCTGCTGCCAGGCACTGCTGCTGTCCAACGAGCTCCTGCTTGCTTTAGGAGCAGCCTTGGCAACTGTTTTTCTTCCCTCAATGGCACATCCCTGTTCTCACACTGTCAAAGCAAGCTGTTGATGCCAAGTGCGGCCAGGATGAGCCATGGCTGTGCCTAAAGCCCATCTCTTGGGGCCCTATCACCAGCGGTGCCAAATGAGCCCTTGGAGCTGTCCTGGAGCAGCTCCTCCCTCTGAGTGGGGCCTCTCGGAGCCGGGAACTCTCCCGTTTGCTGCACTCGGGGCATCCCCGAACAACGAGGGAGCCTGGGCCGATCCCCCACTCCTCGAGGCTCAACCCTTCGCCCGCTGGGGAGATGCAAAAGCATCGGGAGTGAGCATTTCCCTGCCCTCAAGGGCAATTTCTGACAGGTCCCTGGCACTGACTCTGTGTGTCTGTGTGCACACACGTGTGCCTGTGCTCTGGCAAATGGGGGAGAAATGCTGCTCTCGGAGGGGTTGCAGTCCCTTGGATATTGAGGAAGTTAGGCCTGTATGTAAGGTTCAGTCCTGAGGTATAAGCTAAGTTAAATGCTGCTAAGGGCTGTTCTTTTGCGCTGTTAAATTTAATACAACTTATAAGGTAAGTTAAAGACTGGTAAGTGTTATTCCTCTGTTAAATTGTTAAGTCATCGGTTATAAGTTAGGTTAAATACCGTTAAGCACTGTAATTTTCCTAAATTATGAAGGTTAAGGTAAAAGTTCTGTTATGTTTGAGTGCTGTTAAGCTGTTAGGATGTTTTCTTTTTATCCTTGCCCTCACTGTCATTTTGTCACATACACCTAAACACACACACATGCAGAGTTCATTTCCTTGATTAACTGGATTTGTTTGATTTGGTTGTTTCTTTTCTCCTTGGTGTCCCCGAACTGTCCAGTCAGGAGTAGAGTGACTCTTGGCAAGGAACTTTGTTGTGCTGTCTCTTAATATTAAATCAGGTTTTTGCTGATCCCTTGCTGGGGATTTTTTAAGCGCTCTCAAGCCCTCGTTCGTAAGAGGGTGAAGGAGTCCTGGGCCAGGCTCTTACCCTGGGGGACACAGGGACACTGCCATGGTGGCCCTGTCCCCCGTCCCACCCTCCCCACAGCCCCATCCCCCCTGTCCCCGTGTCAGGCTCTGGAGTCAATCTCGTGGAACATCCTCTGGGGGAGGCTGCGGCGCCGGGGGGCAGGGGGGGACCTGGGGGGACAGGGGACCCTGCTGTGCACGAGCAGCGTTGGACTTCTCTGGGGGGACTGTGAGGGGGGGCCAGGGCAGAGTGACCTCCCCAGTGACCTCACACAGCCCCTGTGACCTCACACTGCCATGTGATGTCATAGCCTGCTCTGTGCTGTGACACAGCCACCCAGTGACCTCACACAGCCCCACTCTGGGATGTCACAAGCCATTCCATGATGCCACACAGCCACCCTGTGATGTCATAACCCTGTCTGTGATGTCAAAGCCTTCTCTGTGGCATCACATGTCCTGCTCTGTGATGTCACAGGCAACTCTGTTATGTCACACAGCTGTGTTGTGATGCCACATCCCATTCTGTGATGTCATACATCCACCCTCTGATATCATAGTCTGCTCTGTGATGTCACAGACAGGTCTGTGATGTCACACAGTTCCCTCTGTGATGCTGTAGCTGCTTGATGACCTCACACAACCCACTCTGTGATGTCACAGCCCAATTTATGACCCCACACAATCCACTCTGTGATGTCACACAGCCACTTTCTGACATCACAGCTGCTCTGGGGCTCTGTGACACAGCCCCAGAGGTGCCTATGGCTATGACACAGCCCCTCTGGGCCATGGAACAGCCCCTGCCACTGCTGAGCACCTGTGAGCTCTGGGTGTGCCCTGCTGGTGTCCCTGAGCTGCCCTGGCAGTGCCCCAGCCCTGCTGGGCTGTGCACAGGAGCTGCTCCTGGGCAGAGCTGTCTCTCTGCAGCGCTGCCGCTTGCCAGGAGCTGCCTCTGTGCCAGGAGCCCGGCCCAGCTCAGCAGCACAGCCACAGCACAGGGACTCTAATGACCCTTGTGGGGCTTTGGTGCTGTTCACGTCAGACTCAGTCCCTCCGAGTGTGTTCAAAAAACTTCTCAACAATTCCAAAAGAGATTGGAACTGAAATTTATTGTAGTGTTAATGGCTTCCACAGAGAGACACAACTGAGGGGACCCTGCTGTGCACGAGCAGCATTGGACTTCTCTGGGGGGACTGTGAGGAGGGGCCAGGGCAGAGTGACCTCACACAGCTCCTGTGACCTCACAACACCATGTGATGTCATAGCCTGCTCTGTGATGTGACACAGCCGCACAGTGACCTCACACAGGTCCCCAGGTTCCAGTTAGAGCAGAACGCTGCAGGCAGTGATGGCAGCTGGGGACAAGGGAAAGGTGTCTCTGATGCTGAGCCAACCTGGATGTGTTTCATGAATCCAAAGGGCCAAGCCCTGAGCCCCAGCCCCGGGGAAGGCAGATCCTGTCCCTCCCTCATTGCTCAGGGCCCTTCCCGGGGCACTGCCATGTGGGGATGTGCAATGCCAAGGGCAGCACCATGGGGCGGCCCCTGCCAGGCTGCTGGGCAGGGACAAGGAGGCCATGAGGCCCCAGGGCTGCAAGGGTCACTTGCGTCCTCCTCATGGCCTCAGGGCCAGGGCCAGCAGCCATGGCCAAAGTGCTGCACAAGTTGGCTCTGGCAGGGCCTTGCAGCTTCTGCAGCTCCCTGTGCCCTCTCCAGCCCAGGCTGTCCTACGCTGTCCATGCCCTGTGCCTCTGTCCCTGCAGGCTGTGCTCATCCCCCGGCTGCCCCACCTCGCTGGCCCTTCCTTCCCTGACAGCTCTGCATCCTGCCTGGCTCTGCCTGGGCACACAGAGCCTTGGGCTGACCCAGACTCCTTCTGGGGGACGTGTTGCACCCCAGCACTGCCCTGGCAGAGAAATTCCTTTCTCTTGTGTCCAGTCTGGACCTCCCCAGCTGTCCTTGGTGCCATTATTTCATTCTCAAGCTGTTTTTTATAATGAAGAAAAGCTCCACCATCTCTAAATTCGCCCTTCAAGCCTCCCCAGGCTCCTCCTGTTTTGTCCTCAGGCTCCACACAACTGAGCCCAGAGTCCTCAGCCTCTACCTGCTGGTCATGTGATGAGGCCTCCAAACCCAGGCCTGGGAGATTTTAGGGTCCTCTCCAATGACTTTGAAAAAGGAAAAAAAGTGGTCAAAAGTGCAAGAAAAATGGACTGTTATTTTTCTCCAAATCTTGCAGTGACAGAACAAGGGTCAATATGCTTAAACTGAACAAGGGTGGATTTACATTTGTTAGAAGGAGGAAATATTTTACAATGACAGTGGCACCAAACTGCAACTGTTTTTCCAGAGAAGTGAATGCCCCACCCCAGGAATTGTCCAAGGTCAGGAGCTCTGTGCAGCCTGACATAGTGAAAGCCCCTCCCGTCCCCAAGGATGGAATTCCTGTTGTGTGCCTTCTCTGATGTGCTGGGTGACCTCACAAGGCTTCTGGCCACAGTGTCTGCTGAGGGCCAACCAGGCTGCTGCAGTGGCATTGACCTCACAGCCATCACTGCCATTGCAGCCATGTCCCCTGGGCCTGGCTCTCCCCTTTCCTCTGTCCCTCTCGTGTCTCTGCTGCAATGAGCACTTTTGTCATTAATCTCTTGTCCCCAACTTCCTGGCGCCAATTGCTTCCCAGTCAGGCTCCTGTAGCCAAAGTGGCTTTTGCAGGTCAAGAAATCAGCCCCTGAAGCAGCAGCTCTGCAGTGGTGGCCACCAGGCCAGGTAGGCAAGGGAGGCTTCTGGCCATGGCCTGCGAGGAGCTGCTGCTGCCAAGGTGCCTTTGGTGTCTCAGGCTCTCCTGGCACAGGTCCCACCACGTCCCTCTGCACTTGTGCCCGAGGCCTTCACTGGGTTGATGCTGGCCTGGGGCTTTTCTTCCAGTGGGATCTGCCCTGGTCCTGGCACAGGAAAGGAAGTTCCTGCTGGGGAAGGAAGCTCTGCCTGGAATGGGCTCAGACAACTCACACAATGCCTGGTTTGCTTCAAAATACCTTCCTAGAACACTATGGTCTACTGGATGTTATAGCTCCTTTACTGTGGAGTAAATAACTCTGGTTAAGATCTTTTTGTCAGATGATCAGAATCAATCCTAGCTATATTTATATAAATGTATCTGGTTTTCAATCATTAATCCTGTGGGACAAATTACATTAAGGTTCAATTCCACCTTTCTAATCCTTTACACATAAACCCTTACAAAAGGCTGGGGCTACGATAGGATCCAGCTGCTCCCAGGCTCCCCTTGTAGAAGGAGTTTTAAAAGTGTAGGGGTCCTGGAGGGGTTTTGGGATCCATGGCTGTGGAGTGTCATTTCTCCACCTCATGACCCAATTGAAGCTTCTCTAATAAACTTTGCCTGAAGCTCCCGCTCTGCCCGTGACAGAAAGTTTGCGAGTGCCTGTGACATCGTGGCTCTTTGGCAGCCTGGGGACTCCTGGGATGTCACCGTGGAGCTTCCGTGGGTGCCTGTGACAGATCGGTGCCTGAGCAGCCTGAAGTCCCCTGGAATGTCACTATGGAATGGCTGTGACTGCCTCTGACCGCATGGCTCTTTGTCATCCCCAAAAAGCCCTGGGAGGTCTCCATGGAACTCCTGTCTCTGCCTGTCACATTCTGGCAATTGGACAGCCTGGAGACTCTTGGAATGTCCCCAAGGAACCCCTGTGAGTGCCCGTGACAAATCAGCCCCTAAGGAGGCAACCATCACCAGGACATGTTGCTATGGGCTGTTTCCATGGAAACCATCACCAGGACATGTTGCTGTGGTCAATTTCCATGGCAACCATCACCAGGACCCATTGCTAGGGTCAGGCCATTGGCAGCTCCATGGGGACCTGATGCCAGGGGTGGTTGCCACGGACACAGACTGAGGCCTGGAGCCAGAGTCCATTGCCATGGCAACCATTTGTGGTCCCATTCCAAGGGGATGGATGATCGTGGAATCACAGAACCACAGAATTGGCTGAGGTGGGAGGGACCTGTCAGGATCATTGAGTCCAACCCCTGGCCCTGCACAGGACAGCCCAACAATCCCAGCCTGGGCCTAGGAGTGGTGTCCAATGCTCCTGGAGCTCCAACAGCCTGGGAGCTGTGAGCCCTTCCCTGGGGAGCCTGTCCAGAGCCTGAGCACCCTCTGGGGAAAAACCTTTTCCTGAGATCCAACCTCAACCTGCCCCGACTCAGCTGCAGCCGTTCCCTCCAGTCCTGTCCCTGGGCACAAGAGGGAAGCCACAGCACCCAGCCATGGAATGCTCCCAATGCTATTGCCATGGCAACCAGGGCTGGGACCAGCTGTGATGCTCAGTTTCCATGGGACAGGGTTTAGGAAATGCATTCCCCAATTTTGTGCTCCCACTAAAACTGTGCCGCCACTCACTCCCCTCCCGCCTCCGATAGAGAGCACAAAAGGCAAAGACCCTGGGCTGGGATAAGAACAATTTACTGGGAACAGCAATGAGATAAAGAATGAACAGAAACAGCAACAATATTAACAACAGAAGGGATAAGACAAAAACCATTTACAGGGAAAACTGGGACTGCCCCAACCGGCTCTTCCCAACCACGTATTTTCTCCCACCTGGAAATGACACAGTTCTGCTTGGGAGCGAGTCTCTTTCCCTCTCCCTGGAAATGACTTGAGGTGGGATCAAATATAACAATGGGGGCATGGCCAGACCCTCCTGTTCTTCGATCCCACCTGACATCATTGCCAGGGGAAGGGAAAGGGACAGGTGTCTGCCCAACGTGAATCACGGAGAATGTGTGTCACCAGAGCTCTGCCCAGTTTGGGTCCTGCAATGGGGCATGAAGTTGGAGCAGCGCATGAAGCTCATGCCATAGCAGGGAACCTCACAGGGCTTCCTTTACTAGTGCCTCTGTTGGTGCCTGGTCAAGTGAGAACTCCTGGAGAAGCTCTTCCCACACATGAAACACTCATAGGGCCTCTCCCCGGTGTGGATCCTCCGGTGGACAATCAGGCAGGAGCTCTGGCTGAAGCTCTTCCCACACTCAGGACACTCGAAGGGCCTCTCCCCAGTGTGGCTCCTCTTGTGGACTATCAGGCCAGTGCTGTCTCTGTGAAACATAGGGTTTTCTTTTAGACACTTAAATGTAGAGATTTTAGATAAAAGTTAGTTTTGTTAAAATCAACTAGAATAATAAAAGATGCAGAACTTAGTTAGAACGAAATTAATGATTAAATGCAGAGTAGCCTTTTGATTATTTGATATTTACTCAGCTGTGCTTAGAATAGACAATTAATAATCTTAAGAAAAGAGGTTCAAAGGAGAGCCTGGACAGTTACAAATTTTGCCCAGATGCAACCTACTTAGAAGCAAGAGAAAAGAGCATAGGGAGTTTTCCAGGGTCAAATGTATTGTCAAAACCCAATGAAGTAAGAAGGTCACAGCGAGGAAGACCCATATTCCTTCATCCAAAGCAGCCCTCAGACTCAAATTAACGACCACCGACTCAATTCCATTGCAGGAACTGCGCATGCTTCATGACTTTTTGGTAATTTCCATACGAAGCGGGGAATGGGAGGCGCTTATGCTAAATATGTGTTTTTTGATAGATAAGTAAGTTCTGTGTTGCATTGTTACTTTGGAGCTGTACCTTTGGGAGCTATCCCTGCAGCTCTCCGGCGCTGAAATAAATATACACTTTCTAACCTTAACGAGTTAGAGAGTCTTTGTCCGTCTCAGGTGGATATCGATATTAGATCTATATCAGCATTTTAATAATTCATCTGAAGCTCTTCCCACACTCCCCACACTCAAAGGGCCTCTCCCCTGTGTGGCTCCTCTGGTGGCAAATCAGGTTGCTCCTCCACCTGAAGCTCTTCCCACATTCCCCACACCTGTAGGGCTTCTCCCTATTGTGAAGCTGCTCATGGACCACCTGCTCTGAGCTCTGGCTGAAGCTCTTGTCACCTTCCCAGCACAGGGTTGGTCTTTCCTCCTCGGAGCACCCTGAGCTGGGTCTGGAGCCCCTCCTCATGTGGGATCTCCGGGGCTTTTCCTCCCCATTGGATTCCTGCACCATGGAGTTTCTCAAAATGGCCTCTTCCACGAGGTTCTGCCCCAAGGATTTCTTCTCCCCAGTCCTCAGCTCATGTTCTGGGGGAAAAAGGACAAGGCAAAAATTTGGGATTTACCTCTGTGCCAGAGGGAAGGGGAAGGACATCCCCCAATCCATCCCTGGCATGACAGTGTTGACAGCAGGGTTGTCCTGCAGCTGGGGGCGATGCTGGGCTGGGAGATGGAGGAGAAGAGAGGGGGAAAGGGGCAGTGACTTCCTCCTCACCTGCCTGGGGGTCCTGGGACATCTTCCTCTTCCTCACAGCCTCTGCCTCCATCCAGTCAAGGTTTCGGAATCAGAAATCCTGTTTTGGGGAAAACAAGGGGTGACTACACTGCGTTTGAAGGTCACCCTGTCCAACTCCATCTTTAGAAGTCACCGGGCATCTGCAGTGCCTAAAAACCTCCAGACCACTAAGATTTAGCCCCAATACAAGTCTCCCAAGAGTTCCCCCTCTCTGGTCTCTCCACTTTGGGGTTGTGGGGTTGCCCCTTGTCTGGGTTATTGCGGGTCCCGTGTGTACTGGACGTCCCCCCTCTCCAGTGTCTCTGCCCTCCCCAGACTGCAGGGCATCCTGGGAATCCCAGGGCTCCTGCTCTCCAAGTTCCCCACTTCGGAGTTCTGGGGGTCTTCTCTATCTCAGGTCTCGCTTAGGGCAGCCAGGGGTTTTGGGGGTCCCAGGGACCCCCTCTCCCCTGTCTCTCTCTCCAGGCATCTGAGGCTCCTGATGGGCCCCCCTCTGTGGGTCCCCATTTCAGGGTCTCAGGGGTCCCCCCTCTAGCTTGCCGGGGTTCCCCAGCCCCGCTATCGCCCCTCTCCATTCTCCCCTCCCACAGCTCTCCCAGGTGTCCCCAAAACCGATGTCCCCCATTCCCCACCAGTCCTGCATGCTCCCAACGTGGCCCGTTGGAGTGATGGATGTGGTCTTGTTGAAGTGGTGATCTTGTGGAAAGGTCTCGTTGGTCTCTGGAGGTCCAGTGGTGGCTCTTCAGCTCTTCTCCTCTGGGAATCCAGTGGAAAAGGTAGTCCAGTGTTCCCGAGTCTCTCTCTTATATGCAGGGAGGAATGTTCAGTTCCTCCCCTCTGGGCGGGGCATCTCACAATGTGCTGATGTAATCTTATGAGTCACTCCTGGAGCCCTTGATGGCTCATTAGCAGAGATAGCCCCCCGATTGTGTTATCAGGGCTGGGTCACTTCCACAGACCTTGATGGCTCATTAGCAGAGATAGCCCCCCGATTGTGTTATCAGGCCTGGGTCATGCTGACTCAAAGAACACTGCCCCACCTCTTTTTAACAGCTTATGGAGATGGTAATTGAATATATATTTTTGGTTATACCTTCCATGTAACCTAAGACACTGCTTTGAATTTTGCAAGCAGCTTTCAAGGAAAGTGTTGCTCCCCCATGCTTTGGGGAACATGACGGCCTGTTGCTTATTTTTCTAAGCTGCTAGATCCAGTGGCCGGAGGCTACTCATTGTCTCAGAATGTCTCAGAACATAGCCAGAGGCTGGCTGCATTGTCTGCAAAGTTGTGCAGCCACGGCCTTGAGAGTAGCTGGGGCCCGAGGGCTGACAGTAGGAAAATATCTAATTGTTAAAGTTTCACACCAAGTGGAAACTTTGTTAACTGAAAGAGCCTCTAAGTGGATGACCAGCACTCGGTTATTACAGTGCGAATTTTGTTTGGTGGAACGGGAGAATTTGGAATTGAGAAACGAGGAAGATTTGACCCAGCCTCCTGTTTGGGCAGCCCTGGAGAGTGGGGCTGGGGAGAAACCCCTGACTGCCTTCAGGTGATAGATCTCCAGAGCTGGGCTAGGGAAGATTTGTGGGACACTCCCTGGCCTAGAGGAGAGAATGTGTTGGTTGGTGGGTCTTCAAAGGTAGTAGAAGAGAAACAATTTGCAAAATATGCTATCATTGATAGAAGAGAATTAAAAGAAAGGGGAGATTGCTGCCCATGTGATCAGCTCAAACAGCAGAGCTGTATGTGCTTGTAAGAGCCTGCGAAGTATATCACGGCAGGATAGAGAATATATTTACTGATTCTAAATATGCATATGGGGTGATACATGTGTTATAAGTAGCTTTGAGTTTGTTAATCAAATCTTGTTAGAAATTGTAATCAATAGTTTTGTGTTTGTTAATCGAACTTTGCTTAAGAAAGCTTATGACTCTTGCATAATAAAAGCCAAGAAAGGAAACAAATATTGGCTAAGCAAGATCAAGAGGAGCAGATAATTAAGTAATGTCAGGACCGCCTATCCAGTGATGTAATGCCCCCTCCCCATTGTGTAAGATTACTAAAAAAACATCAGAGGAAGACTATAGCCTTCAGCCTCACGACCACCAAGAGGCAGAAAGAAGACCCCCTAGCAACAAGCCGCGCAGACGCAGAGTACTACAGGAAGATCTACGTATAGCAGGAAGAAGAAGGAAATAAAACCAGAGACTACAGGAGGGGAAAATGCTTGCCGTGGTGGAGCGGAGACTCCCCGGCAGCCCAGCACTGTTTTGTTTGCTGCTGCTTGCTCAATAAACCAAATTATTTTAATTGGCCTGACTTTTGTCAATCTATTTTAACATTAACTTATAACACATGCATTTGGGAAATTGTGGGAAGAAAGAGGTTTACTAACCTGCAGGGCAAAAATGTTAGCTCATGAGCGCTTAATTTCTCGCTTATTGGAGACAATGAATTTGCCAAAAGGTGTGGCAATAATACATGTTCGGGGACACCAGACAGGGTGCTCAGAAGAAGCAATAGGTAATCAACTGGCTGAAGAGACTCGGAAAGCTGCACTGCTGCCAGAAACATCCAAGATCCTCTCTTTGCTCCCAGTAGCCCCACCACTGCCAGAGAAACTGTCTCTTCCACCAGAGGAGCTGGAGATAATTAAAAAGAGTGGGGCAGAGGAAAGAGAGGTTAATTGGTTTACAAGGAATGGTAAACAATGGATACCAAAGGCTCTGGCCTTACAATATTGAAACAACTCCATGAAGGGAGTAATTGTGGTTCTTGAGGATTGGCAGAAGCCTTCCTCAAAATGTGTGCTACTGTGGGTCTTCTTGATCTGGCAAAACAAGCTATTGAGGGTTGTTCGATTTGTGCTAAAACTAATAACAAGGTTACAAATAAAACTGCCAGGGGAGGGAGGCCTTGGTCTGTGCATCCCTTCCAAAGATGTCTGGTAGATTTTACTAAAATGCCCCGAGCGGCAAGGTTTAAATATCTTCTGGTGATAGTATGTCAGCTAACAGGGTGGCCAGAAGCATTCCCAACTGTTTCAGCAACTACAGGATCAGTTATTGAGGTATTTTTGGAACAAATAATTCCAAGATAAGGGATTGTGGAAGCAATAGACTCAGATAGGGGTACTCATTTCACAGGCAACATCCTTCAAGGAGTTATGGCTGCTTTAGGAATACAATGGAACCTCCATACCCCCTGGAACCCCCAGAGTTCAGGTCGGGTAGAAAGAATGAATGGAGAAATAAACACCTTTGGAAGCTGGAGATGGAAACTAAGATGCCATGGGTACAGCTTTTACCACTGGCTTTGGCTAGAATAAGGGCCAGACCCAGAGGAGATATTCAATTATCTCCCTTTGAAATGTTTGAAATTCCTTACCCATGTAAGTCTCAGCCTAGTGTGGGGGTGGAAATAAGTGATGTATATTTAAAACAATATGTGGCCTGGATACTGTCTCTTGTGAAATCTCTTTGACAGGAAGCTCGGCTGGCACAGACCCTGCCTTTGGACTTTGCTGTTCACAACATCCAACCAGGAGATTGGGTCCTATTTAAGGTGTGGAAAGAAGCACCACTGGTGGTGAAGTGGCATGGACCTTTCCAGGTGTTGCTGACCACAGAAACAGCCGTCAGGACAGCTGACCACAGGTGGACCCATCACACTCGGGTCAAGGCCTCTAAAACCCCAGAGATTTGGACATCTCAGCTGGAGGAGAAGGATGGGGAGCCACGACTGACACTCCGCAGGAGCAGACCGGAGCAGCAGCCGTGTGTCGACATCGGGGGAAGCCTCGTGTGCCTCCCCACAGACTGTCTGCTGGAATACTCTGTGTGGGCATCCCTCCTCTCACATCTCCAGTCACTGGGAGGCTCATCCTTGCTGTCTTTGTTTTCTTTATGTTAAGTCATTTCTGTGCCTTCACTCGCCACAGGTGGTGCGGAAGACAACGTGAGAATTAGATTAGGTAGTTAGATTGGAATGCTTTTCTTAATAATATTACTTTTATACTGTCCGATAACTTTAGGCCGGAGGGGGGAGTCGTTTTTGGTTTTAGTTTGGTGCTTTAATTTTTTTTTAGTCCTAGGAAAAAATAATAACCAACCAGACAGCTACAGCTCTTTTTCCTCTTACGTGCTACAGCAATTCTCATCTGTTTACCATGCATGATCCCTTGCTTAGCGCAGCTCATTCAGCATGTGATCAAGGGATGCAGGCAGTAGCCATGCCTACGGATCCAGAAATGGCTACAAAAGGAGAAAAAATCATGTCACTGCAAATAATTGCAGAAAAAGAAAGAAAAAGACCAAGGAAAAGAAAATTAAGTCAATGATAACTAAGGTTTGTAAAGACAATTACTGATAAGAAGAGGAGGGATTGTAAGGAACAAGGGGGAGATGTCTTTACAAACAAACTGTGAGGCCTGCTGGTAGATAAGGCCAGATACTGATAGGTGACAGAAGCAATGGGAGGAACCATAAATTCCATAGGAATTCCATTAATTGACACAGACTGTTACTCACCCAAGGCCATGCTAAATCCCTGGACTTAGAGCAAAAGAACAGAGACAGAAAGAAAACAAGGGGGGGGATGTACATTAGAAGGGGGTCTGTATTAGGCGATTCGGAAAGTCTGTACCTCCCGAGTAACTCAGCCAATGGGGAAAGAAAAAAGGAATCTGTGGTCAGGAAAGTAGGATAAAAAGAGGCTGCATCCTCTAGCAATTTGAGAGACCCCATGGGAAATGCCCATGACCTCTCCCTTTATTTGAATAAAGCTACAGGACTCTTCTGTCTCCTTTTTGGACATAAACCTCTGGTGTTTGTGGATTGATTTTCCTGACAATTCCATTTCCGGGTACTAGAACACCCTCCACCCCCATTCCTAGGTACTGTGACCTCCCTGCATCCTCTTCCCCAGCACCAGAACCCCCATGTTCCCCCTTATCTGGTCCCGGGACCTCCCCGAATACCCCAGAATTACCATTCCTGGGTATTGTGACCCCCTGCATCCCCCTACCCTCACCGGGACACGCTGCTCCCTCTTATCTGGCACGAGGACGTCCCTGAACCCCCATTCCTGGGCACCGGGACCTCTCTGAACCTCCATTTTCAGGCACTGGGACCTCCCTGAACCCCCATTCCCTGGAAGGGGACTTCTCTGAACCCACATTCCCCCTCCCAAGAAACTCCCTGATCCACCATGTCTGAGCCCCCGGAGCCCCCTGAAACTCTATTTCCGGGTCGGGGACCCCCCCGTGCCCCCCGGCAACGGGACCACTTGACCCCCCATTCCCGGCACTGGGACCTCCTTGCACCCCCATATGATGCAGGGAAGTTAGAAGTTACAGGGTAACTTGTTAGAAACTGCTTGCTAGACAGTGTATATTGCTTACTTAACATTGATTGTGTTTGTCAAAGCAGAATGAGAAGTAAAAGATTATTGACAAAAGCAGGGACTGTGACCCAGCTTGTATCCGTGGAACCCCTACGCTGGCTGAAACCAGAGCTGTTGTTTGGACTTGGGCCAGGGACCCAGAGAGCATGTGCAAGAGAGAAGGGTGAAAAGTTCAAGACAAGAGGATGAGCATTTTACTTCCTCCCGAGACCCCCGGAGCCCACTACCAAATGACACTGCGCAGGCGTGACCACATGGAAATGACTTTTAAACTCATTATAATACGAAGCGGGGATAGGTCATGCACATGTATAGGCGAATTGCGAAACTCGGTGAATGTGTAACATGTAACCTGATATATACCAAGCGGTACCCGTGCTGAAGTGTGCGCGGCTGAGGAGTACCTCTCGCTCACGCAGCGCTGCAATAAACATACCTACTTCACAAATTAAAATTATATAAGTTGCGGAGTCTTGCTCAGATCATTTTTGGATCACTCAGAGGTGGCGGATACGCCGCCAGCCGCTAAGGAGTGGGGTCCCCACCCGGTTTCATCACCCCGAACCTTCAGCTGCCTCATCCCAGGCCCCATCACACCCATCCTCCTTCCCCAGACTTCATCCCACACACCAATCCATATCCCATCCCATCCCATGCCATCCCATCCCATTTTTCCCGGCAGCCACCATCGCGGCCCCCCATAAAACTCGCGTCTAGGGGACACCCCAATATCTCCCCAAGGGGCGTTTGCGACTCTTCCTTGGAGTCCTGCAAGATCCAAACATCCGCGCCCTCCCCCCCCGCCAAAAAACCCCTCCCGGCAAGCAACAAAGACACGTGGGACTCGGTGCTGGAGTCCTACAGCATCCAAAAATTCCCCCCGCCCAAAAAGAACCCCACGCACCGCACAAGATATTTTGGGGGAGCTCCCCCTGCCCGGTCACCTGCGGGATGCCCCGGGGGGGGCGATGCTCTCGGGGCCGAGGGTTGCAGGCACAGAGAGCGATGGACGCACGTGGCAACTCCTTTTGCTGCTTCTCTTTGTGCTCCTCTATCCCTCCTCTTCCTCCCACTCCTCCTCCCCCCGCCCCCCGCACTTCCTCTTCCTCCTGTGTCCCTCCTCTCCTGCCCGCTCCGCCTCCTTCTCCTCCTCCTCCTGTTCTTTGGCACTCCCATCCCAGCTTTGTCTGACATCACCCCCAGGGCCATTCCGTGCTCAGCAGAGCATCCTGTGCTCTGTCAGCCCTCGCTGCTCCTTAGGGAAGGATTTGGGATTTATCCCGGGCACACACACTGAACCTCACCCCAAACTGCCCCGCTCCCATTGCTGTCCCCTCGGCGCTGGGCAGGTGCTGTGCCAGGGGAAGCAGGGACACAAAGGAAGCCAAGTGCAGCCCAGCTGCCCAGGCTGATGCAGACGAGCCCCAGGGACAAGGTCGTGCAGAGCCCCACGGAGCCCTCGGCTCCTCCCTGGGAACGGGCTGTGCTGTGGCTGCCCCAGCGGCCACAGCGAGTCCTGGAGCTCCCCCAGCGCTGCTGCAGCAGGACCCAGGTTCCACCTTCTGTGCCAGGCCCTGCCCAGGGGCCATCAGATCCATTGGCTCCGTGCAAAGGGGCAAGACAAGAAGAACAGATTGGAGGCAGCCCCCAAGGACCTCGAGCAAATTGTTCAGGAACATGCAGACCTTGAGCTGCCGTTTGCAAAGCTGCAGCTGGCAGAGTTCTGTGGTGCAGGAGATCCAGCACGGGAAGAGGAGACCTACAAGGAGCTGCAGGGGAAACACCCTGAAGCTCAAAGGCCATGGTGCCCTGAATCTCTGGCAGAAAAAGTTCTTCCTTTATGGGAAGAGATCCCAGGATGAGGTAAAAGCAAAGTTCATGGCTGCTGACAAGATTCCCATGCAGAGAGAGCAGAGGAGGGACTGCAGGCAGGCAGAGAATGGGAGCCCTAGAGGAGAGAGGGGCGGGGAGGGTGTTTTTAGGGTTTGTTTTAGTTCTTCTTCTCCTACTGGGATTTGTTTAGAAATAAATTCCATTAATTTCCCCAGCTTGAGTTTCTTGTGCCCCGATGGTGTGCAGTGAGTGACATCTCTCTGCCCTTAGCCCAGCCCAGAGCCTTTCGTGCTGTATTCTGTGTGCTGCACCTGTGAGGAGAGTGCCAGAGCGGCTCTGGTGGCACCGGGCACCCGGCCAGGGCCAGCCCAGCCCAATAATCCCTGCCATTCATTCCCTGCACTCCATGGCTAAGCGGCCGCAGGGCGGGTCCGGCTGCGTGGGCAGGTGGCTCCAGAAGCACCAAGTGCGGCAAACGGGACAGAAGGAGGAGGCAGGGGGTGCCGGGGGTGAATCTCCTTCCTCCGAGCCGGCAGGGACAGGGGGGACAGACTGGAGAAAAGGAAACGGGAGAGGAGGGACGAGGCTGGAGCTGTGGAAGCTGCAGGGATGCAGGGGCAGCTGGGAATTTAATTTTCCAAATCTCTGTGGTGAAAGGAAGTGCTGTGAAATCCGTCACAAGGAAAAGAAAGGAGAAATAGCGATTTATGGAAATGGACTCGGTTTATCCCTCTGCATTGCAAAAGCTGACAGGCCCCCGGTGCTGGCCGACACCTGTCACCGACGTCACGTCCCAAGGAATCAGAGGTGCGGCTGGCGGGGCTGGAAGCTCCGTCCAGCAGCTCCGCTCCCGCCCCCCAACTCCCGGGCTGGGGGGGCAGAGCCGCTGCTGGGGCCATGGCTGTGTCCAGGGCATCCTTTATGGCCCTCGTGCAGCTCCAAGCTCCCGAGGGCTCGCCGAGGCTTTCTGGGGCTGTCCCTCCTCCCCAAACCTGTTGGGTTTAATGCCCGAGTGCGGCAGCTCGTGTCCTGTGGCAGCAGCCGGTGCCGGGCCCCAGCCCCGGGAGCCGAGCTAATGCCCGGCCGTGCCCGGGAGGGACTGAGGGGAGGGGACTTCGTAAGGCCCGAGCGCGGTGCGTGAGGGCTGAGCGGAGCTGGGTGGGAACACCCCGCTCGTCTCCGCCGCTCCAAGCCGCTTCCCCGGCTCCGGCTGCCGCCGCCGCTCGGCCCCGGCGCGGTCTTGCGGGGTCGCCGCTCGTCGCGACACTGGAGGAATCGATCCGAGCCGCGCCCCGCCCGTCCCTCGCTGCGGCTCTTTCGGTGACACGGAGAGGCCGAAACCCCCCGGTGCCGCCACGACGGTCCCTCGGTGCAGCTTTTTAGTCGCAGGCAGCGGCCTCTCCCGGTGCTGTTCTTTCATCATTTTTTATTTGAATCTCTATATTTTATTCTATTCGCACCTCCCATCCCACGCCCCGCCGCTGAGGCTCTTTCACCGCCGCCGCTCGTCGCCGCTCTCTCGGTGCAGCTCTTCAGTGACACGGCCCGGCCGAGACGCCCCTCGCTGCGGCTCTGTGATTGGATTTCCTTCTTTTCTCTGTCTTTTCTGTCGTTCGCACCTCGCCCGTGCCGCGGAGCGACTCCTTCAGGGCCCCGGGGCGGCACAAAGGCCTCGGGGCGGCTCCAAAGGGCCCCGCACGCGGCCGCTCCCCGAGGCCTCCCCGCTGCTCGCGGCGATCGGACACCGCCGGCGGCCCCGGCCCCTTCTTGTTCTTCTTGTTCTTCTTGCTGCTGCCGGGATTCAGCCCCCGCCGCCGCCCGGCTCCTTCTGCCGGCCCTGCCCGGCACGGAGCGGCGCTGCCGCTGACGGGGCCGGAGCGCGGCTGCGACACGAGTGCCCCGCGCCTCGGGACCGGGCCGGGGAGTGACCGCACGGGTGGGGAGGGACCCCCGCTGGACAGGGCAGGGACTGAGCCCATGGGAGGGATCCCACGCCGGAGCAGGGGAAAGATTCCTGCCCCTGAGGGGAAGCAGCGGCAGGAGCTGTGCTAAATGAGTGAATGATAAATGCTGCCTTTCGCAGATATGAATTTAACATTTACAAGTGATAATGTACTGTGTAAAAAAAAAAAATAGTCTTAATATAAAATACAATTAAGTAGAAAAAAACGTTAGGGT
The DNA here is from genome assembly GCA_036630365.1 of Acanthiza pusilla. Classification (NCBI taxonomy): domain Eukaryota; kingdom Metazoa; phylum Chordata; class Aves; order Passeriformes; family Acanthizidae; genus Acanthiza; species Acanthiza pusilla. Next base: position 237,676 of record JAXCHO010000155.1, on the reverse strand, counting down.
AAAGTGTAACTTCGAAATAGTGGTTATATGTTAGAAAACATTGTAATAAATACATGGTAATAAATGTCTTTTAAGTTGATAAAACACAGAGCCAGGGATCAAGACATCCTAAAGAAACAAAGAAGATAACCATAGGCATCTCAGGAAGTCTGTTGTCTCGACTCACACCTCGCACAAGGAGCTGTCACCTACAAATTAAGTTGGAACTGAGGAAACATAGACGGGAGGATTTCAGCCTTCAGTTCTGAGGCAATCCAGAGGATCCGAGACTCCAAGACAGGCGCCTTGCTGGCAGGAGGGGGTAGGGATCGGAGTGGGGGAGTTGAGTGAAGTGTAAATTGTCTTCTAGGCTTAATGAATATGTAACACTTACAGAAAGTACTTAAGTTCACTGCAAAAAGATTGGATTGCGCCTCTGGCAAAATTGCTAAGCTCCTAGCACTGTTTTTGCCTTTGCTCTATTAATAAATGTTCGAAATTATGTTGCTAAAATTTCAGCTTGCAAACTCATTTATATCAATCATAACAAAAAACTGTATGAAGAAACTACAACCAAAGAAGCCTCTCTTGAAGATACCTGACTGGGACTTTGCACTGAAAGTCAAACTGCTGAGATTAGATAAAGGGAAACCTATTGTTCAGTCATCTCAGGCTGGAGGAAAGGAATGCATCCACAAAGGCCAAAGCCACCAGCTGTGCTGAGAATCATCCCCGGCTGAGTTTGGGGTGGGGGAGAGCACAGCTCACAAAGCCAGGTTTGCACAGACTTCCCCCACAGCCGAGGGGGGAGGAGGAGGTTTTGGGTGCAGTGGCATAACCTCTGGTGAGAGACAATAAACACTCATCCTCCGTTATAGAAAATGGCCTAGGTGTGGAACCCCCAAGCCCACAGGACACATCCATGGGACTTTCACATGAGAGGCAGCTGAGGGGATGTCATAATCCATCACAGACCCCAAAGTGCTCAGCCTTGCACCACAGGACTGCATGTGATGCCAGCAGAGTCTGCTGCAAGAGACTGTCCCTTCCCCCGGGGGACATGCCTGGACATTGCCACCTGGCCTGACTGTGTATTAACCCATGGGATTCTGTGCTTTTGGGGGAACCATCACCACCAGGAAGACCAAGCTGGAGAGGATCAACACAACATCATTGGGACACACAGATGGTGATATTCTTTTATTCTGTCTCTGTCACTCTCTTTCTGTCCCCCCCCCCCACCTCTTTTCCTAGTTCTCACTTTCTCTCTTTTCTTCTCGCTCTCTCATGTTTACTATCAAATAAAACCCATACTATTGACTGGCATATGGTATCGTTTGCACCTTAATTCGAGCAGAGGTATTTCTAAGAACCTTAATAATTGGATCATAACACCCCAGATTGGTCCTAATTGCTCCCAGCTACTCCCAGTCTAATCCCAGTTGCTCTCAGTTGGCCCTAGCGTAATCATTCCATGTACGACCCCAGTCTCCCCCAGCATAGTCCCAGTCCATCCCAGTTGCCCCCAGTGTAGACCCAGTCACTCCCAGTCACTCTCAGTGTGTTTCCAGTCACCCCCAGTATGGTTACAGACACTCCCAGTATATCCCAGTTGCCCTCAGCATGCTCGCAGTCATTCCCAGCCACACCCAGTTGCCCCAGTAAGGTTCCAGTTTTCACCATAATGATCCCAGTCACTCTCAGTCACTCCCAGTATATCCCAGTTGCTCCCACTATGATTCCTATTGCCCCAATTCTGGTCCTGCTGGGTCCCAGTCCTGGTCCCGGTGTATCCTGGTGTCCCAGTCCATCCCAGTCTGTCTGAGCCTGTCCCAGTCTGTCCCGGTGCCTTGCCAGCAGCTGCCGCCATTTCCCGGATCCTGCCCCACTCCCCCACCCCCGGAGCTGCCACCGGACGCCCCCCAAGATGCTGACAGGGGTCGGGGCCTTCGTGTTGGGCTTTGCCTGGGCTGGGGCTCAGCCTCCACCTGCGGGAGGAAGTGAGGGGGGGTCCCCGGGGGTCGTGTCCCCCCTGGAGTGTGTGACCCCCCCGGATCCCCCCATTTCCTCTCCCACTGAGCTTCTGACCCAGCTCCCGGTACTCCCCGGGAGGGGGCTTTGGGGAGCCCCTCTTTTCCTTGACCCTGGACCCCTCTGAATGCCTATTCCTGGGCACTTGGACCCCCCTGGACCCCCTTATCCTACACCAATACCCCCCCACACGGCCTTTCCCGGGTATCCGCCTCTCCCGGTCCCTGGATCCCCTGTTTCCTTGACCCCGGCGACCCCCGGACCCCCATTCCCTGCCATCCCAGCTCACCTCACCCCCAGGCCTCCCTTTCCTGGGAAACCCGAACTGGGCACAGTGCTCTCCAGCCGCTCTGGGATTTCTGATCACCCAAAGGACAGGGAGTGAAGAAGAGGGAGAGAGAAGTAGATTGGGAATCAGGGATCGGGGTCACAGCGCCCAGTCCTGCTCCGTCGCGGGTGGGGACCCGCAGGCGCAGGAAAAACTGGATCCGAATGCTTCCCCCGCTTTGGGCTGAACGCAGCGGGTTCCGGGCAGAGTTTGAGCGCAGGGCCCCGGGAGTTCAGCACAGCCCGGCCCGGGGGTCCCGCAGTGCGTGGCCGTGGAGGGTCCCAGAGGGGTCCCAGGAGGGGATCCAGGTGAATTCCCCGGAATTCCTCTCTCCCCTCCTCGGTCACTTTCGCTTTCGCCTCTGCCAACCTTCGGCGCCGGGATCCGCCCGGCGACCGATGACGTCATGCAGAGCTCTAGCAACCATTGGCGGGAGGGAAAGTGCGCCGCCAATGGCGGGGTCGGAGGCGGCTCTGGGGGCGGGGCCGCAACGGAGCAGCGCGATGGCTCCAGCGCTGGGGCTGGGGGCATTCCTGGGGATCCTGTGGGACACGGGTGTGATAAATGAGTGAATGATAAATGCTGCCTTTCGCAGATGTGAATTTAACGTTTACAAGTGATAATATACTGTGCAAAAAAATAGTGTTAAGATAAAATATAATTAAGTAGAAAAAGGTTAGGGTGAATTGTAACATCGAAGTAGTCGTAATATGTTAGAAAACGTAGTAATAAATACATGGTAATAAATGTCTTTTAAGTTGATAAACCACAGAGTCGGGGTCCAAGACATCCTAAAGAAACAAAGAAGATAACCACAGGCATCCCAGGAAGTCTGTTATCTTGACTCACACCTCCCAAAAGGAACTGTCACCTACAAATTAGGTTGGAACTGAGGAAACATAGACGAGAGGATTTCTGCCTTCAGTTCTGAGGCAATCCAGAGGATCCGAGACTCCAAGACAGGCGCTGCGCTGGCAGAAGGGGGCAGCGATAGGAGGAGGGGAGTTGAGTGAAGTGTCAATTACCCTCTAGGCTTAATGAATATGTAACAGTTACAGAAAGTACTTAAGTTCACAGTACAATGGATGGGTGCGCCTCTGGCAAAACTGCTAAGCGCCTAGCGCTGCTTCTGCCTTTGCTCTATTAATAAATGTTCAGAATTATGCAGTAAAAATTTCAGCTTGTGAACTCATTTATATCAGGTCCCAGAGTGCACGTTGGATTCCTTCATTTCCAGTTGAAAGTTCAACTCCGCTTTTCACTTTGATTTGTAAGGATGAATGTAAACATTCAACAAAATTCCCATAGAAAGACCCCACGAAGGTTCGTGTTGGAAGAGTTCCCTCGGGGCAGCCTCAACTCCTGCCCTGCTTTAGTCCCTCTCAAGCCCCCTGTGGTTTCAGCTGCTTTGCTGCGGCTGCCCCAAATCACCGTTAATTCCGCGGAATTGAAACTAATCCGAGTCCTCGTGAGTCGGGATAAGGGCAGGGAGAGGTCACTCAGGGATCGCCATCACGGGCACAGCAGCCCCGATGTGGGGAAATGAATGGGAGTTGGGACTAAACAAATCAGAACAGGAGAGAGAGGAGTAAAATAAATCCTGGAAAAAAACACCTTCTCCCGATCTCTTTCTCCTTCCCGGACTTTACTTTATCCCCGCCTACCTCCGTGTTCCGCCCGGCGGTGCAGGGAGAAGGGATGGGGGAGTCACGGTCAGTTCGTGCCGCTGCTTCCTCTCAGGGGCAGGAATCCTTCCCCTGCTCCGGCGTGGGATCCCTCCCATGGGCTCAGTCCCTGCCCTGTCCAGCGGGGGTCCCTCCCATGGGCTCAGTCCCTGCCCTGTCCAGCGGGGGTCCCTCCCATGGGCTCAGTCCCTGCCCTGTCCAGCGGGGGGTCCCTCCCATGGGCTCAGTCCCTGCCCTGTCCAGCGGGGGTCCCTCCCATGGGCTCAGTCCCTGCCCTGTCCAGCGGGGGTCCCTCCCCACCCGTGCGGTCACTCCTCGGCCCGGTCCCGAGGCGCGGGGCACTCGTGTCGCAGCCGCGCTCCGGCCCCGTCAGCGGCAGCGCCGCTCCGTGCCGGGCAGGGCCGGCAGAAGGAGCCGGGCGGCGGCGGGGGCTGAATCCCGGCAGCAGCAAGAAGAACAAGAAGAACAAGAAGAACAAGAAGAACAAGAAGGGGCCGGGGCCGCCGGCGGTGTCCGATCGCCGCGAGCAGCGGGGAGGCCTCGGGGAGCGGCCGCGGGCGGGGCCCTTTGGAGCCGCCCCGAGGCCTTTGTGCCGCCCCGGGGCCCTGAAGGAGTCGCTCGGCGGGACGGGCGAGGTGCGAACGACAGAAAAGACAGAGAAAAGAAGAAAATACAGTCACAGAGCCGCAGCGAGGGGCGTCTCGGCCGGGCCATGTCACTGAAGAGCTGCACCGAGAGAGCGGCGACGAGCGGCGGCGGTGAAAGAGCCGCAGCGGAGGGGCGTGGGATGGGAGGTGCGAATAGAATAAAATACAGAGATTCAAATAAAAAATTATAAAAGAAGAGCACCGGGAGTGGCCTCTACCTGAGACTAAAAAAGCTGCACCGAGGGACCGTCGGGGCCGCACCGGGGGCTTTCGGCCGCTCCGTGTCATCGAAAGAGCCGCAGCGAGGGACGGGCGGGGCGCGGCTCGGATCGACCCCTCCAGTGTCGCGACGAGCGGCGACCCCGCAAGACCGCGCCGGGGCCGAGCGGCGGCGGCAGCCGGAGCCGGGGAAGCGGCTTGGAGCGGCGGAGACGAGCGGGGTGTTCCCAGCCAGCTCCGCTCAGCCCTCACACACCGCGCTGGGGCCGCCGCGCACTTTACAACCCCGGCCGCCCCCACGGGCCGGGCCCCGCCGGTCGCGCTGCCGCCGCCGCGGCCCCACGGAGCCTAGAAACCCCAGGAAATCGCTCCCATGAACTAAAAAACGTTTTCAGCACTGCGAGGGGTGCGAGGGGGTGCCTTATGAGCTCTCCTCCCCTCAGTCCCTCCCGGGCACGGCCGGGCATTAGCTCGGCTCCCGGGGCTGTGGCCCGGCACCGGCTGCTGCCACAGGGCGCGGGGTGCCTCACTCGGGCATGAAACCCAACAGATTTGGGGAGGAGGGACAGCCCCAGAAAGCCTCGGGGAGCCCTCGGGAGCTTGGAGCTGCACGAGAGCCATAAAGGATGCCCTGGACACACCTATGGCCTCAGCAGCGGCTCTGCCCCCAGCACGGGGTTGTGTCCCAGACCCCACGCTCCAGCCCAAGGTTTGGGGGACGGGAGCGGAGCTGCTGGACGGAGCTTCCAGCCCCGCCAGCCGCACCTCTGATCCCTTGGGTCGTGACGTCGGTGAAAAGTGTCCGCCGGCTCTCGGGGTCTGTCAGCTTTTGCAATGGAGAGGGATAAACTGAGGCGATTTCCATAAATCGCTATTTCTCCTTTCTTTTCCATGACAGATTTCACAGCACTTCCTTTCACCCCAGAGATTTAGAAAACTAAATTTCCCAGCTGCCCCTGCATCTCTGCAGCTTCCAAAGCTCCAGCCTCGTCCCTCCTCTCCCATTGCCTTTTCTCCAGTCTCACCCTCCTGTCCCTGCCGGCTCGGAGGAAGGAGATTCACCCCCGGCACCCCCTGCCTCCTCCTTCTGTCCCGTTTGCCGCACTTGGTGCTTCTGGAGCCGCCTGCCCGCGCAGCCGGACCCACCCTGCGGCCGCTTAGCCATGGAGTGCAGGGAATGAATGGCAGGGATTATTGGGCTGGGCTGGCCCTGGCCGGGTGCCCGGTGCCACCAGAGCCACTCTGGCACTCTCCCCACAGGTGCAGGACACAGAACACAGCACGAAAGGCTCGTGGGCTGGAATAAGGGCAGGGAGAGGTCACTCACTGCTCACCATCAGCGGCACAAGAAACTCATGCTGGGGAAATTTATGGAATTTATTTCTAAACTAACCCCAGTAGGAGACGGAATGCTAAAACAAGCCTTAAAAACACCTTCCCCACCCCTCCCTCCTCCTGGGCTCCTAGTCTCTGCCCGCCTGCAGTCCCTCCTCTGCTCTCTCCACACGGGAGTCTTCAAACCAGCCATGAACTTTGCTTTTGCCTCATCCTGGGATCTCTTCCCTTAAAGAAAGGACTTTCTCCATCACAGATTCAGGGCACGATGGCCTTTGAGCTTCAGGGTGTTTCTCCTGCAGCTCCTTGTAGGTCTCCTCTTCCCGTGCTGGGTCTCCTGCACCACAGAACTCTGCCAGCTGCAGCTTTGCAAAGGTCAGCTCAAGGTCTGCATGTTCCTGAACAATTTGCTCGAGGTCCTTGGGGGCTGCCTCCAATGCGTTCTTCTTGTCTTCCCCCTTTGCACGGAGCCAGTGGATCTGATGGCCCCTGGGCAGGGCCTGGCCCAGAAGGTGGAACCTGGGTCCTGCTGCAGCAGCACTGGGGGAGCTCCAGGACTCGCTCTGGCCGCTGGGGCAGCCACAGCACAGCCCGTTCCCAGGGAGGAGCCGAGGGCTCCGTGGGGCTCTGCACGACCTTGTCCCTGGGGCTCGTCTGCATCAGCCCGGGCAGCTGGGCTGCACTTGGCTTCCTTTGTGTCCCTGCTTCCCCTGGCACAGCACCTGCCCAGCGCCCAGGGGACAGCAACGGGAGCGGGGCAGTTTGGGGTGAGGTTCAGTGTGTGTGCCCGGGATAAATCCCAAATCCTTCCCAAAGGAGCAGCGAGGGCTGACAGAGCACAGGATGCTCTGCTGAGCACGGGATGGCCCCGGGGGTGATGTCAGACAAAGCTGGGATGGGAGTGCCAAAGAACAGGAGGAGGAGCGGGCAGGAGAGGACGAGGGGAAGAAAGGGAGGAGCAGGAGCAGGGGGAGGAGAGATAAAGGAGGAGGAGGGAAAGAGGACCAGAAAGAGAAGCAGGGAAAGGAGCTGCCACATGCATCGATCGCTCTCTGTGTCCGCAACCCTCGGCCCCGGAAGCATCGCCCTCCGGGGCATCCCGCAGGTGACCGGGCAGGGGAGCTCGCCCCAAATATCATGGGCAGTCCCTGGGGTTCTTTCTAGGAGGGAGGAATTTTTGGACCTTGGGGCACTCCAGCACCGAGCCCCAAATGTCTTCGTTGGTTGCCGGAAGTGGGGTTTTTTTTGGGGGGGTGGGTGGGGAGGGGGCGGATGTTTGGACCTTGCAGGACTCCAAATGCGAGTCGACAGTGCCCCGTGGAAGGATACTGGGGAGGCACGTGGGTTTTTGGGGGATGCCGGTGGCGGCTACCCGGAAAAATGGCATGGCACGGCACGGCACGGGGCCAGGGAAGGGTGGGATGTGGATTGGTGTGTGGGATGAAGTCTGGGGGAGGGGGATGGGTGGGATGGGGCCTGGGATGAGGCAGCTGAAGGGTCGGGATGATGAAACCGGGGGGAGGTCCCACTCCTTGGGAGCTTGCGAGGTATTTGTCACCTCTGAGGGAGTTTTGGGGTACCCCTGATCCTGCCGGGGTGGCACTGGAAGCAGGGGACACGTGGCTCCGGCACCTCTGGTCCACACTTGTGCTCCCCTCGGCCCCAGCGGCGGCGGGAGCGGAATTTGGGGAGGGGGAGGTGTGGGGCAGGCAGGCCGGGCCCCCCCGCTGGGCGCTGTCCCGGTGGGGCCGAGTGCGGGGGGAGCCCCGCGGGGCCCGGCCCTGCCCGGGCACGGCTGATGCCGCCCGCCCGCGCTCCGCACTGCTCCGGCCTGGTGCTCGCAGTGCCGCGCGGGGCGGGGCCGCTTTGGGGACCCGGCCAGGGCAGAGCGCGGCTGCTTTGGGGCTGTGGGCACCTGCCCGGCGCTGGGCATGGGCCGTGTGGGGGCAACTGGGGCCGTACTGGTGGCACTGGTGGTGCTGGGGTCCTCCCGACCGCGGGGTGTGCGGGGGGCGCGGTGAGAAGGGGGACGGGGGCTGGGAGCCCAAAGTGAGCGAAATGGGAATTGTGACCCCCAAAGTGGTCAGGAGGGGCCTGGAAGCCCCAAACCAATCATGGGGTGGCGGGGTGGTGGTGACTGAGGGGCCGATGGTGAAAGGGTTAGAAGAGCTGGGGAAAAGAGGGGTCTGGGACCCCCGGACAGAGCGGGAGGGGGATGGGACACCGAGATTGAGTTGGGAGGGGTCTGTTCATTGGGATAAGGATGGGCAAGGGGAGGAGAGGGGAGGGAAAGGTGGGGTTGGGACAGAAGTGGAGCGGTTCTGTGGGGTTCCAGCCCTGTCCCCTGATTCGCCCCAAGCAGGCCCAGAGACACTTCAGAGACAAAGTCAGAGCAGTGGGGATTTGCTTTATTCGGTGCGCCGGGTGTGGGTGGTCACTCCTCCAAAACACACACCCCGGCACTTCCAACACCCCATATTATGGGTAACATTCATGAATATTCATCACATTCCCTGGGATAGGAGTGGTTATACAAATCATTTCTCGGAAATCATTAATATCAGTATCATTTGTGCCACGCATGTGCTGTGTGTCCTGGTGGTCTTTGGAGGTCTTTCTGTGATGAAGATCTGGTAGTCTTCATCACAGTGCACTTTTCATGTTTCTCTCTGGAGCATGTGCTGCCCTTGGTGGGATGATTCAGAGGTTTCTGTGCTGGCCTCAAACAGATTCTTGTCCCTCTTATCTTGACATGATTAAGGGAATTCCATTTTCCCAGGTATTCTATTTCTTAGGTATTTCCTACATATTCTGTCTCTCAGTAGTTAACTTGAGTTACCTATTGACTACCCATTTCTCACCCCCAGCACTCAATCCCTGGAGCAATTCCCTGGGGCTCTGGGGGAGGTGGATCTGCATTGGGGGGTCCCAAAGCCCCCTGTCCATCCCTGGGGCTGATCGGGAGGTTCCCCAATCCCAGCAGCCTGTGCTGCAGCAGCCGTGGGGCAGAGGAGGGTGGGGAAGGGGGTCTGGGGGGAGAGCGGAGGAAGAGTGAGAGGAGAGAGAGGGGAGAAGGAGCAGGAAAAGGAGCAGAAGGGAAAGGAGGAGCAGGAGAGCCATGAGGTTTCACCACCCACTGTGTCTGCAGCACCCCTGGCTCTGGGATCATTGCCCCCCCGCATTCCACATGTGACCAGGGAGGGGGAGGTTGACCCAAATCTCTCAGGGGGTCTTCAGGAGTGTTTTTTTGTGGAGGAGGGTTTGGAACTCACAGATCCTGGAGTTGAGCCCCAGATATCTTTGCATGTGAGGATTTTCTGGGCCAGAGGGGATGTTTGGATCTTGCACAACTCCAAAGGTGAGCCATAAATGAACTTTGGGGGAATATGAGAGGGGATCCATGTGGGAATTGCCCGGTATTGGCAGGACAGGACATTGGTTTTGGGGGTCCCTGGGAGAGTCATGGGGAGTGGAACGCAGGACTCCCGGAGTGGAGAGAGCAGAGAGGGGCAATAGCAGAGCTGGGGGACCCCCGGCAGCCTGGAGGGGTGGGGGAGCCTGGAGATGAGGCAGGGCTGGGACACTGTGACACTGAAAGGGGCAGTGGAGAGAGGGGGAAGCCCCGAGTGCCTGGAGTGGGGGGAGCCTGAAGAGGGGGACCCTGGGAGCCCTGGGAGCCAAAGCAGCATCAGGGAAGAAGGGACCCCTGGGACCAGCGAAAGCCCACGGCATCCCTAAGCAGGAGCCCGGAGAAGGGAGATCCCCAGGACCCACGGGAGCCCCAGCAGCTTTGAGAAGGGGGAACCCCAGCCCCCCCAAAGACAGGAGACTGGAAAGGGGGAACTGCTGGGAGGCTTTCTTTGGGGTCACTCTTGATTTTTGGAGGATTTTATAGGCACAAAACACCTGGTGACTTCTAGAGCTTGACTTGGGCATGAGGAACCACAAACCCAAGGCACTCACACCCTTTTTTTACCCAAACCAGGATTTCCCATTCCCAAACCTTGGCTGGATGGAGGAGCAGGCTGCGAGGAAGAGGAAGATGGCCTGGGAACCTGAGGCAGGTGAGGAGGAAATCAGTGCCCCTTTCCCCCTCTCTTCTCCTCCACCTCCCAGCCCAGCTTTGCCCCTGGCTAGAGGACAACCCCGCTGCTGATGCCGTCCTGCCGGGGACGGACTGGGGGGATGTTCTTCCCCTTCCCTCTGGCACAGAGGCAAATCCCAAATCTTCTCCTTGTCTTTCCTCCCCCAGCGAATGAGCCGAGGACCAGGGAGGAGAAATCCTTGGGGCAGAACCTCGTGGAAGAGGCCATTTTGAGTGGCTCCATAGTGCAGGAATCTAATGGGGAGGAAAACCTGCGGAGATCCCACACGACGAGGGGGTCCAAACCCAGCCCAGGGCGCCCTGAGGAGGAAAGACCCACCCTGTGCTGGAAAGGTGACCAGAGCTTCAGGCAGAGCTCAGACCTGCTGATCCATGAGCAGCTTCATGATGGGGAGAAGTCCTTCAGGTGTGGGGAATGTGGGAAGAGCTTCAGGTGGAGGAACAACCTGATTTGCCACCAGAATATCCGCACAGGAGAGAGGCCCTACGAATGTCCAGAGTGTGGGAAGAGCTTCAGCCAGAGCTCAACCCTGATTGTCCACCAGCAGTGCCACACTGGGAAGAGGCCCTTCGAGTGTCCCGAGTGTGAGAAAAGCTTCAGAGACAGCCATGACCTGACCATCCACCAGAGGACCCACACCGGAGAGAGGCCCTATGAGTGTGGGGAGTGTCGGAAGAGCTACACCATGAGCTCCAGCCTGGTTGTCCACCAGCGGATCCACACTGGGGAACGTCCCTACGAGTGTGGGGAGTGTGGGAAGAGCTTCAGCAAGAGCTCCAGCCTGACTGTCCACCAGAGGATCCACACAGGGGAGAGGCCCTATGAGTGTCCTGAGTGTGGGAAGAGGTTTCAGACCACTTCCCATCTCCTCCTACATGAGCGGATTCACACAGAGGAGAAGCCCTTCCGCTGCCCTGACTGCAGGAAGGGCTTCAAGCGAAACTCCCACCTCATCACCCACTGGCGCATCCACACCGGGGAGAGGCCCTATGAGTGTCCTGAGTGTGGGAAGAGCTTCTCCACGAGCTCAAACTTGATCCAACACCAGCGGAGGCACCAATAAGGGAAGCCCTGTGAGTGCCCTGAGTGCAGGAAGAGCTTTGTGCACTGCTCCAGCATCATCCCCCATCAGAGGAGTCACGTTGGGAAGAGCCCTGGTGACCCACATTCCCTGTGACCCACATTGGGAAGACACCTGGCAGGTGGTCTCCATGTCCTTCTGGATCTGCGTAGGCACCTGGATGAACACAGGGGCAGGAACATCCATGGGGACCGTGATTGAAATCGGAAATTTGTTGGAAAGAGAGGACTTGTGGACTTTACACTCAGAAAAATGTTACCTGCTCTGTCCAATTGTTTCTTCTGGTGGCATCAAGCAGTGCTGGAGGATCTTGGTTCGTCTAACCTAAATAATTTCCTTCTTCAATCTGTCAAAACAACCAAAATGGAGATTAAAATAAAGAAAGTAAACAAAGAGATCTAAAGCCACACCATTTTACTGGGATTTGAGGGTGAATTTGTTGTTGGTTCGTGGGATTATTTGGGAAGGTTTAGGTGTTGTGGGGCCAATGACCCAGGCAGATAGGGCCACGATCTGATAGCTGTGCTGGCAGAACAGGGGGTTCAGATGAGCCTGTCTGTTCTCCAGGAATTCCAGTTGTCTGTCCCAGTCCCGGGGCTGGATCTCCCCATTTGGGGTGTGCCCCCAAAGTTCCCAAATTGCTGCTGAAGTGCCTGAGCTGCTCCCGACTGTGGATGTTCCTGTCCACCAACCTCTCCTGGTCAGTGCCTTGGGGTGCTGGGAGGGGCTTTTGTGTCCCTTGGGGGCATTTGTGGTGGTGGGAGGGGGTTTGGTGGGGTCTGTGATGTAGTTTTGGGGTCTTGGCTAGACTGCAGGACTTGGAGAATATTTGGGTGGATCTTGGAGGAGATGGGAAGGGTTTTTGTTGGCTCTTGGAGCCATTTATATTGCAAGGAGTTGTTGGGGGGGTCCTGGCCCGGATCTGTGTGGTGGTTTGCAGGCTGCAGGATTGGCTGTGGGGCTGGGAGGGGGTTTCATGGGGGTTGTGACCCCCTTGAAACCCAAAGCTGACACCAGAGACCCCCCCCCCCAAGATGCTGCTGACAGTCGAGAGCTCCATGTTGGGGTTCCTTCACCTGGCACTGCAGGAGAAGGTGGGGGGATCCTCCCATCCTGGTGTCACCCTCTTTTCCCTCCCCACAGGGCTCCTGACCCAGCTCCTGCTGTCCCCAGGAGGGAATTTGGGGAGGGGGCAGAGGGGGTGTGTAGTCCCCACCGGGGGATGACCCCGAGCCAGTGCCCTCCGTTTAGCTCCAGCCTGGGCTTGGGGCTGCAGGAGGAAGAGCTGATCTGTCTGCTCTGTCCACTGGGGCCACCTGAGCCTGTGGAGAACTCTTCTATTCTTTAAGCATTATCTTCTCTTTTTAGTATGTAAATATAGACTCTGTTCTAACAGACAGACTCCCAGGATCATTCTTTCCATGCCCAGTGTCTGCAGGGTATAGAGGAAGAGGGGGAAAAAGGGTGCTGTGCTCAGCAGGTTGCCCGGGCATGCAGTGTGGAAGAGAAAGTGGCCAGAAGCACCTTGGCCTTTGGTGGTTCTGCTGCAGCCTTAACGCTTCCGCCAGAGCGAGTGGGCAGAGGCTGGAGCTGTGGGGATCCCTGCGAGACTGGTGCCTGGAGATGGCCACAAGGCCTCTGCCAGCAGGGAAGCGCCATCTGTGTCCTGCCCGCGTGCTGCCGGCTGGATTGCCGAGGGCTCCGCGGTGCCTCTTGGTGCGGCTCCTCTGGAGCTCCAGCGGGGCTGTGCCACTGCTGGGCAGGTTGGCTGGGCTGGGGGAGACCCTGAGGGGACGGGAGGTGGGAGGCTGTGAAGGGATGGGATGGAGAATGAGATGGAGATCCCAGGACTTAGAGCTGCCCTTGGCCATGGAATGAGGAGAAGACCCTGCCCTGCCCTGTGCCATTGGCTGGGATGGGAAAGGGCATGGAGCAAAGCTGGACACTGCTGAGGAAGGAGCTTGTGGCCTAAAACATGCTGGGACAATTCCATCTCCCAAAAATCCCAACTTCCAGGGCCGCCCAATTTTCCCACTTGATTGTTCCAGCCCAGCTGCTGAAATTCCTGGAGAAGAGGAGCAGGAAAAGCATCCCTGGAATGTCCATCCCAGCCAGGAAGTGGGCCCTCCTCCCCACACCCTTCCAAGCTGAGGGTAGTCAGAGCCACTGGTCAGAGCCACTCCCGGGTTTTTTGGGAATATCAGAGGGAGACAGCAGCACTCAATTCCCATTGGCCAGGGAATTCCAGCCATGAAATTTCAGGAATGCCCCAAACTGGAGTCTTTTGGAGAAGGCAAAAGCAAAGGCTCCAACCTCCAAGCCAAGCTTGGTCCTTTTCATTCCTTATCCCAGGCCAGGAGCCTTTTCCTGGGCTCAGAAAAGGCCCCGGGAAGCACCAGATGCATGAATCCTCCTGGGATATGGAAACAGTCCCTTGCAGCTCAGGGACAGAGGGGAGTCAGCCCTGGAATGGGATCCTGTGGCTTGGGATCATCCCTGGAAGGCTCCCATCCTATTGCTGGGGTCATCCCGGAGCTCCCACATTCCATAGAAACAATGGAATTCATTCCCACTCAGCCCCTGCCACACAGAAGCACCTCCAGGCCTTTCCCATCTCCAACACCAAGGTTGTTCCCAGTTTCTCCCTGCAGAGAAGCCAAACTCAGCCCTAAACCCAACAAAAATTCCACAATTCCAGCAGCCCTCGTGTCCTCTGAGGGGTGGTGGAGCCTCATTCCTACGTCCCGGTAGACAAGGAAGGGAAACTGGGAATTCTGCAATCAGGAAACCATTTAGAACCCCAAAACACCCACAATTCCCTAAAACTGGAGCCACCCCTTGTTTAGGATCCCTTCCCAAGGATGACACCTTTGGAGAATCCACCTGTGCCTCCCAAATTCAAGAGGTGGGAGGGTTTGGGAATTGCTTCCAGGCAGCCACAGCTCCACATCCCCGATCCCACCCCTGTCCCAGAGGATGGATTCCCATCCCAAGGCTGCCTGTGTCCCCTCCCCATCCCACAGAGGACCCTGGGAGATGACAGAAATGCTGCTCTTTATTGGGATCGGGAACACGGGGACATTCCTGGAGGGCAGAGCCTTTCCCGGCACATTCCCAGGAGCATTCCCAGCGCTGTCAGGCTCAGCAGAGTGGCTGTCACCAGCAGGAGTCCCTGGATCCCTGCGGGAATTTTTCCAGCAGCACCTGGAAGGGACAAAACCTGCTCAGCACTCCTTGGTTGGCTCCCCACCTTCCATCCAATCCTTGGGAATCTTTGGGAAGGAGCCCCCAGAGTGGCTCTGGGGGTTGTTCCGAAAAGTCCCATGGGGAAATCAGAGGGAATTCATGGTGGGATTGATGCTGGTGATTTTTTATATATTTTTATACCCTTTCCTTTCCCTGTTACCCTCTATACACATTCCTTGTACCCTGCACAAACACTCCTTGTACTTTAGCCCCACATGTTTACAACCCTTGTTTACAACCCTTGTAGCTTAGTTTGGGGTCCTGCACAGCGAGGAAGACCAAACATTCATGTTATCGCAGAACTAGAGGCTCCAACCTGTTCTCTCTTGGAATGTGTTTTTGTAAACTAGGCTGTAGTCTCATTTGGGGGGGGGGGGTTCATTAGAATAGGGGGCAATTACTTCATTTATTAAGTTTCTTATTGGGGGATTTAGAGTAGATATGCTAATTTTGTGAAATCCATAAAAATCCAGTACGCGTTGTACGGGGGGTCCCGACTCGTCGTTCGCTCCATGGCGTGTTTTCCACCTTTGATGGGTCTGGGCACCTAGGATCCTATTAAACCGAGGTAAATTCCCTTTTCCCTGTACTACTGTGTCTGCTTCATATTTTTACCAGCGTGTTTAAGGCATCAGGATCAACACCCAGGTGAAGCCTGGGGATGCAACCCCACAAATAAAACCCCCAAAAAACCCCACAAAGAAACAAAAACCCCACCCTCCCAAAAAAAAAAATAAAACCCCCAACACCACAAAAAAACCCCAAAAAAACTAAAAAACCACCAAAAAAAGCAAACTAAAAAAACACCACCACAAAAAAAAAACCCCACTCCTTGGAAAAAACCACACAAAAAAAGAAAAAAAAAAGCGCCCACCAAAAGAACCCAACCAAAGAAAACCCCACAAAAAATCCCACAAAACCAAAACCCACCAAAAAAGCAAAACCAAAGGAAAAAAACCACACAAGCCCCTACCCTGAGGGGTGTTCCCAGCTGATCCCAGACTTCCAGAGAGGTTCTGTAATCCCTGAGCTGGCTCCAGGATGAGCAGGGGTCCCACAGAGACGTCAGCCTCGGTCGGTCCTGAGCGCCCATGTGGAAAAAGATGGGAGTGAGTTCCCACGGGAGGGAATTCCCACTCGGGCCGGATTTGGGGAATTACAGACAGATGGGCACCAGAAGAGCAGAATTCCAGGGGTTTTAAATGCAAGGCCACAGGCACTTGGAACAGGATCACAGAATGGTCTGGGATGGAAGGGCCCTCAAAGCCCATCCCGTGCCACAGGCAGGGACACCTCCCACTATCCCAGGTGGCTCCAGCCCAGCCCGGGACATTCCCGGGGAGGGACCGCGGTGCCAGGACCTCCCCACCCACATGGAATTTTTTCCACGCTGTCCCACCAAAATCCCCCTCTTTCCTTTCCAAAACCCTTCCCTCCGGACATCACGGAGCAGCCGGGATCGTCCTTCCCCCAAAGCCGTCCCCACCCCTCGGCCCCCCAGCCCGAGGTTGCCACCCCTGGGGACACCTCGGGGACACACCTGGCTCGGCGGGGCCGTCCCTCCTGACGCGCCTGCCCGGCCCTGCGGCCGGAGCGCGGCTTCCCCGGGAATCTCCTCCGGGAGAGGGACAGCTGCCGCTGTCACAGCAGCTGCAGATGTCCCCGGTGCCCTCCAGAGGGGCCCACCTGCAACAGAGTCACCTGTGACCGCCGTGCCGCGGGCGGGGCCCCTCCCCGGCACAGGGACACTCACAGGCTGCTGGCGCTGCCGAAGGAACAGGCTTTATTCCCGGGATTCGGGGCTGCAGCCGCCGGGGACACCCGCAGGTGGCAGCTGATGTAGAGCTGCCGGGGTAATTCCAGGACAAGTCACTCATCTTGGACACTTTGGGAGGCTTTTTTCCCGCGGAGAAACTGGGAGAGGAGGAGGAGGAGGGGTGGGAACAAGAGCTCACCACATTCCCGGCGTGTCCCGCAAATTTGAAGGCGCCCACCCAGAACCGCAGCGACTCCGGCCGGGGCCGCGGGGCCACGAAGGCTGAGCCGCTGTCCTCTGCCCTGCTGTCCACCAGGCACCTGGAGAAGGGCCGGGAAGGTGGGATTTGCCATGGGAATTAATCCTTCGGGATTGCAGGAACCCTTCGGGATTTGCCACGGGAATGAGTCCTTTGGGATTGGCCACAGGAACCCTTTGGGACTGTCCCGCCAGCCCCGGGCCCAGCCTTACCCGCCCAGGTCGATGAAGGCATAGCGCGGGGATGAGTTCCTGTCACGGCTCGGAGTGGCCACGCACCAATCCACGAAGAGCCGCAGGGGCACGTGGCCCTCCGAGGTGACATCAGCCTGGAAGCAGAGGCTGTCCCCGAGCTGGAAGGCGTTGGAGAGCCTCTCCCTGCTCCAGGTGTCTGCAATGCGGATCCCAGGGGATGGGGTCACTCTGGGCTCTTCCCGAGAACGGGGCACCTCTTAAATGTGCGGCAATCCCCGTGGGGTGGATTTGGGCTCTGTTTGGGCTCCCAGGATGTCATGGGAGCCACCAGGAGCGGGGACCCGAGGGACACGAGGCCCCCAGGGCCGCACCCACTGTCCATGAGGCACAGGGAGAACCGGAGCTGCTCCTGTGCCGCCAGCGTGGAGCGGAACGGGGCCCATGTAGGGCGCACGGCGCCACTGCTCACGTTGCTCCTCCTAAAGGGAAGCGATGGGAATTGCCAGGGATGGCACTGTCCTCTCGGCACCGGGGCAGCACGGGGACAGCGCCAGCCGCTCACCTGGGGTAGTGACACTCGATGGGAACCTCGGCCGGGGTGCTCCTCACGATCAGGGGGTTGCGGGAAGGGGTGGGTTTGTAGGACAGGGTGGTTCTGTAGATCAGCGAGTCTGGGGTCACCTGCAGGAAGGATTTGAGAGAGGGCAAAAATCAGGAAAATGTACTCAGCAGCAGCAGAGACCGTGCCAGGACACAGAGGCCACCAAGGCCACCTTCCCAATCCTGTAGGACACCACAGGGCTTTTAGTGGCATCCCAACGAGGTGCTAGCTTGAGGGGGTCCGGGAGCCTCCAGGACTTGGGCACAGCACCCCAGGACCTGTTCTCCCATCAATTCCTGCATCCAATCCCAAAAACGACTGCTGAGTCTGCCCCTCATCCCAGGCTGCACAGGGGTACCCATATCCTAAAATCCAACCCTGGACCCACCACTCTTCACCCTATACCTGCCAGGACCTTCACCAGGTCAACATTTGGGGACAAACCCTTGCCTACTCCCTCCACCAGGAGGACCCAAACCTGCACCCCGAGGGCCACCAAGCCCTGGGCACGGCTGCCCAGGTGCCGCTCACCTGCAGGGTGCTGCCACACTCGTGCAGCATGGCCACGAAGGTGACAAAGGCCTGGGCGGGGTTCGGGGCCAGGGGTGGGCACGAGGCTGTGCCCAGGCTCAGCTCCGCTGCCCGCACCGGGCGCCCAGTGCCAAAGAGGTCCCTGCGCACGGTGACCGCCAGCTGCCCCTCCTGGCACCGCACGGCCACCGCGGGGCGCGGGGACAGCGCCCGCAGCTGCGACAGATCCACCCGCGCCCAGGGCTGTGCTGCGGCAGGGACATGGCTCCGGGAGGAGTCTCCCCGCACCCGCCACATCCCAGGATTCTGCGGGGGAAAACCCCAGGGATAGGAGGATGCGGCCATGGCCAGCACCCAGCAGAGCAGCATGACCCCAAAACAGCTCCCAGACCCCATCCCAGCTCCAGGAAAAGCAATGCATGGAAAAAGGGAGGCTCGGGAGCCATTTATGGGAGTGTTCCTGGGGAATCCTGGCTGGGATAACAGGATCCAGCTGGGGAATCCCACTCAGGGTAATGGGATCCAGCTGGGGGATACCACCCACAGAATCACTGAATCACAGAATGAACTAGGTTGGAAAAGACCCTTGAGACCATCATGTCCAACCCATGCCCTGCCACCTCCTCATCAACTAAACCATGGCACAACCAATGTTTTTTAAACACCTCCAGGGTTGGTGTCTCCACCACCTCCCTGAGCAGGCAATTCCAGTGCCCAATCACTCTTTCTGTGAAGAATTCTTTCCTGATATCTAACCTAAACTTCCCCTGGCATAGCTTAACACTGTGTCCTCTGGTTCTGTCAGTGGTGGCCTGGGAGAAGAGAGCGACTCCCAAGTGTCTACAAGCTCCTTTCAGGTGGTCCGAGAGAGTGATAAAGTCTCCCCTGAGCCTCCTTTTCTCCAGGCTAAACAACCCCAGCTCCCTCAGCTGCTTTTCATAGGAATTGTGTTCCAGGCCCTTCACCAGCCTTGTTGCACTCCTCTGGACACGCCCCAGCATCTCAACGTCCTTCCTAAATTGGGGGCCCAGAACTGGACACAGCACTCGAGGTGCAGCCTCACCAGTGCCGAGTACAGGGGAAGAATCACTGCCCTGCTCCTGCTGGCCACACCATTCCTGATCCAGGCCAGGTGCCATTGGCCTTCTTGGCCATGAGTCACAGTGCTGGCTCATGCTCAGCCTGCCATCCATCAGTCCCCCAGGTCCCTTTCTGCCTGGCTGCTGTCCAGCCACTCTGTCCCCAGCCTGCAGCGCTGCAGGGCTTGTTGTGGCCAAAGTGCAGGACCCAGCACTTGGTCTTGTTCAACCTCACATTGTTGCATTGGGCCCTGGATCCATCCAGCCTGTCCAGGTCCCTCTGCAGAGCCCTCCTAGCCTCCAGCAGATCCACACTCGCACCCAGCTTGGTGTCATTTGCAATTTTGTTAATGGAAGACTCAATCTCCTCTCCCAGATCATCAAAAATGAAATTAAACAGGACTGGGCTCAACACTGATCCCTGGGAGACACCACCAGAGACTGGACACATCCTGGATGCAGCACCATCCCCACCACTCTCTGGGCCCAGCCTCCAGCCACTTCTTAACCCAGAGAAGAGGGAAGCTGTCCAAG
Source organism: Acanthiza pusilla (assembly GCA_036630365.1). Taxonomy (NCBI): domain Eukaryota; kingdom Metazoa; phylum Chordata; class Aves; order Passeriformes; family Acanthizidae; genus Acanthiza; species Acanthiza pusilla. Next base: position 218,065 of record JAXCHO010000155.1, on the reverse strand, counting down.
CCATGGGCTGCCAGCTTTTCCAGGAGGATGCTGTGGGAGATGGTGTCAAAGGCCTTATTGCAGTCCAGGCAGACACATGAACAGCCTTCCCCGCACCCACAGGCAGCTCACCTGGTCACAGAAGGACATCAGGGTGGTCAGGCAGGACCTGCCCCTCCTAAATCCACACTGGCTGGGCCTGATCCCTCAGCCACCCTGGAGGTGCCGTGTGATGGCACTCAGGGTGATCTGTTCCATAGCCTTGCCGGGCACTGAGGTCAGGCTGACAGGCCTGGAGTTCCCCAGATCCTCCTTCCAGCCCTTCTTGTGGATGGGCTCACATTGGCACCTCCAGTCCTCTGGGACCTCCGTGGTGAGCCAGGACTGATGATCAGTGATGGAGAGTGGCTGGATGAGCTCTTCTACCATCACCCTCATCCCCCTAGGATGGATCCCCTCTGGTCCCACAGACCTGTGAGCATCTCAGTGGCTCAGCAGGTCACCAACTGCTTCCTCCTGGATTACAGGGGGCCCATTCTGCTCCCTGTCCCCATCCCCCAGCTCAGGAGGACACTTGCCCTGAGGATGACCTGCTTTAATGTTGAAAACCGAGGCAAAGAAGGTGCTGAGTACCTCAGCCTTTTCCTCATCTTTAGTTACTATATTCTCCCCTGCATCCAATAAAGAATGGAGGTTGTCCTTGCCCTTCCTTTGGCCATTAAAGTCTTTATAAAAAAATCTTTTATTATCCTTCACATGATGCACCCTCTTTTTTTCCATGAGTTCCTGCAAAAGCTCCCTGCCCATCCAGGCCAGTCGTTTTCCTCACCAGCTGATCTTTTGGCATTCAGGGATAGCCTGCTCCTGTGCCATCAAGATTTCTTTCTGGAAGTATGTCCATAATGCTGGACCCCTTTGTTTTTAAAGACTGTTTCCCTTAGAAAAGTCAGTACCTGATGCGGTACTCTCCAAATCAGCATCCTGAACGAGCCAAAGTCTGCCCTCTGGAAGTCCAGTGGAGAAGTTTTGTTGATGCCCCTCCTTATTTCACTGAATATTGAAAACTCGATTATTTCATGGTCGCTGTGCCCCCGATGGCCTCTGAGCACCACATCTCCCACCAGCCCTTCTCTGTTTGTAAAGAGCAAGAGACAGAGCTGCTCTCTGCAGTGGAAAGACAAGGAAACCTCCCCAAAGTGCAGCTCCAAAGGGTCAGAGTGGAGGTGAGGACAAAGAAAAGTCCCTCCAAGGGTAGAATTTTGGTGCACGAGGTCTCCCAGCATGAGACTGGATCATGCCATGGCTCTGTGTGACAGGGACCGGCAGCGCTGGGTGCAGGGACACCAGGGAGGGCACAGCAATGCTGGAGAAATGCTGTGGCACAGCGAGATGGGCGTGTGCAGCCGGCCAGGGCACAGGAGCAGCACGGACAGGGTGGCACAGGCTGCAGGGGACATGGCCAAGGGCTGGGCAGGGCTGGCAGGGCCAGGGGCACCCAGGGCTTTGTCCCCTGGGCTCTGGCACTGCCTCTGGAGGCCTCACTGAAGGAACTTCCCTCTGAGGGTCTGCACTTTGGTTCTCCCTCGCCCCTCCCTGAGCAGGCTGGCAGGGGTTGCAGTGTTAGGACTTTGTCCTTCCCCCCCTCACATCCACTGCCCCACAAACAGCCCCGAGCCACCCGTGAGGGACAGGCCCTGCTGTCCCAGGCTGGGCTCAGGCCTTGGCCTTTCTGCTTCCTCCAACCACCCCAGGGTTTCCTCAGCATTCCAGTTCCCTGCTCAGAGCCTTTGTCTCCCTGCAATCCTGGCAGGTCCCAAGGATGTGCTCTCACCAGTCCTTGGGGAGGCTTTGGCAGTCCCTGCCCTCAGTGAGGCCCAGTGATGCTCCAAGGGACTTGGAGTTTTGCTTCTGACTCGTTGAGCAGCTTCTTCAACCTTCTCTCAGTCCCTGGGGGTCATGGATTCAGCCCCAAATTCACTGTGGGATTCATTAAAATACAGAAAGCCCTCAGGAGCTCTTTGTCTTCCATCAATTTTCTTCAAGTGCTCAGGGCTTGTGCAGCTCATTGGAGTCAGTTTGGAGTTCTGTTAAGGAGGAAGATTGAAAACTGCACCTCATTACTTTTTTCTTTAATCAATGGAATACTTCATTATTTTTCAGTTCAGAGAAGAGGTGATAGAAACATTGTCCAAGTGATCTTGATGCTGAATGTCTCCTTAGGAGGTGTGGGCATGCAGAAGAAGGAGCCCCTTGTGGGCTGACCCTGTTGGGACAACCTGCTCCTCAGCCCAACCTCACCATGGCTGACATGGCCCAGCTGGCACTGCCATCCCTGTTCCCTGCATCACAAACTTGTCCCCTGAGCTCTGCAGCTGCGTGTCCCAGCCCAGTGCTCCATGTCCCCCCTGCTCTCCTCAGAGCTCTGCCTGCACACAGGCCCAGCAGAAGTTTTTCTGTTTGTAAGGAAAGAATGGAAAAGCGTGAGCAGGTTTCCTAAACAACAAACCCCACTCAGGAGCCACATGCTCGGTACAGGCTGCCTGTGATGATGTCACCTTTCTGCAAGGGACAGTGTGAGCAGAAATGAGCTCTGTAAGCAGAATTGTCTGAGTCTTGAAGGAGAATTCTCTGTTCCTGTTCTTCCCCTTGATCTCTGTTGCAGATGGAAGCTGCTGGTGCCATTCTCACCTTTAACCTCTCTTTTGACTGCAAACAGATGTGCCCAGGTGTGTTAGGCAGGTGTTGCTCAATGTTAATGCAAAGCTTTTGTGTTCCCAATGGAATTCTAGAGATCATTGTGACACAGTGGGGCCTCATGGAACCCAGGAGTCCATTGTGACACTGCGGAACCTCACGGAATGAGGGAGGCACTGTGACACAGCAGGGCCTTGTTGGAACTCAGGAGACCATTGCTGACAGTACAGGAGCTCATGGAACCGATGGGGCCTCAGGGAAGCAAGGAGACCATGGTGACACCGAAGAACTTCAGAGAACCAAATATCCATTGGGACACAGCAGGGCATGATTGGAACCAAGGAACCATTGTTGAACATACAGAAGCTCATGGAATCAAGGGGACATGGTGATAAAATGGTTTGTCACAGAACCAATTGTCCCTTGTGACCCTGAGGATCCAAGGAGACCATGGTGACACAACGGAACCTCATGGAACCATTGTTCCATCGTGACACAGCAGGGCCTCATGGACCCAAGTGGCCATTGTGACACAGGGGAACCAAGGAACCATTGTTGACAGTATGGAAACTCATGGAACCAAGGGACCGTTGTGACACTGCAGAACCAACACAGCTGCTGGACCTTGTCACCTGGCCCTGCACAGCTCCCTTGGGAGGCACGGCAGAAGCAGCACCCTGGGAGCCTCGGGAATTCTCCTCTGGGATCCATGGCACACACTGCAATGGGCTGGAATTGCAGTTTCCAGTGAGGAAAAGATGTTCCTGCCCTTGAACAAAGCTCTTAAGGAGGAGCCAAAAGCCAAGTGGAGCAAGATCTTATAATGACACTTCACTGCCAGCCTTCATTACTTCATCCATGGTTGTTTTAGCTTGTGGATTGCGAAAAAAAATCCGAGGAGGGCCTTTGGCTGGGAGCTGCCCTGGCTCCAGCCCAGAGCTGAGGCTTTGGGAACATCAGGTGAGGTCCCACCTGCAGGTTGGGCTCTCTCCTGGGTCAGGCAGGGGCTGCTGCCGCAGGGCTGCAAAGCAAAGAGAAACCGTTCCACCAGTGGTGAATTTTGGCAACAACTGTGAAACAGAGACCAGAGGCAGCACTTGTGACAGATTAAATGTGTGTTAGAAACAGGGGTATTTCTCCTCAAAATTCAGTGATTTAATCTGTGGCATTGCTAGAAATGTGTGACCTACACTGTTTCCCTCAATCAACACACCTTTGCTATTGATGGATGCCTTTTTCTTTGAATGGACAACACACCTTCATGTGTGCAAGACACAAAAGCAGATCAGAGGAAACAAATTTAAAATTTAAAAAACGAAGGACAACCAATGACAAAACTGCAGAAGACTTTTTAATACAATAGTTCTTCTTTTATGAAATCTTTTGTGAGTATGTATGTTGCTTCTAAGTGTTTCTTTATGCCTTTTGAACCGCAGGTATTTATCATCAATTCGTTTTAGCATTTATTGTGTCCTTTGAACCCCACATACACCAGCCTAATGGAACTGAAGTAGTTTTCTATTCCAAATAGACTGGAAAACTTGTTTCTTCATTCCCAAGAGACTAAACCCCATGCGTTTGGCATCACACCCCGCATAACTGGTCCCAGTATCTTCACAGGGGATTTTGGCCCTGGGACAGCTGAGATTGACACCCCCGAGCACGGCCATTTGGGCCGGTGTCCGAAGGCATTTGGAACCCCATGGACATTCTTTAGCAGTAATGTCTGTCTTTTTTCCCTCTGTCTTTATTCTGAAAGGGGGCTCTGTCCTCTAGCAACTTGAGAGACCCCATGGGAAATTGCCCCATGGCCTCTCCCTTTATTCAAATAAAGTTATAGGACTCCTCTGTCTCCTTTTTGCACATAAAACTCTGGTGTTTGTGGATTAATTTTCCTGACAGTGAGGTTACGGAACTTGATGGAACCAAGGCTCCAGTGTGACACAGCGTTTCCTCATGGACCAGAGGAGATCATTGTGAAGCTATGGAATCTTATGGAACCAAGGCTCTACTGTGACAAAGCAGGGCCTCATGGAACACGGGAGACCATAGTTGGGTCATGATAACTCAGGGAGGCAAGGCTCCAACGTGTCACAGCAGGGCCTCATGGAACCCAGGAGAGCATTGGGAGGCTATGGAACAATGTGGCACCAGGGTTCCACTGTGACCTGACGGAACCTCATGGAAGCAAGGGACCATTGTGACCCTACAGAATCACCGTGGGCTGCAGGTGGATTTTGTGCTCTGTCCTGGGATGCAGGTGAACAGTAAGGCCTGAGGCAGCCTCTCAAGTGTCCGGCTGTGTCACGGCTGTGGGGGAAATTTGGGGGGACCCCCGCTCCCCTGGCACCTCTACTCCTCCCAGCTGGTCATGGAGCTGCTGGGACATGGGGAGGGGTCCTGCTGCTTACCCCCTTCCCCCCACAGCCGTACACAAGTTTTGGGGCACTTGGAAGCCATGCTGGGGGTGAAGTTGGGCCAGCTTGGGGAGGGGGCTGGGACAATTTGGGCAGCTTTTTGGGGTGTCCTCTTGTGAATCCCCACCCGAAATCTGGGCCCTCCTCTGGCGCCCTCTCCCCTGCCCTCGCCAGTCCCTCCCCAAAGCCCCCAAAGCCCCAAGGGACCCTCCCGATTGTCACCATCCCGGGTCCCCCTCAGCGCTGCGGCGGCTGCCAAAGGGGGTGGGGCCAGCGGGCCATTGACCAATCCGGAGGTGGCGGGGAGGGGCGGGGTGGGAAGGGGCAGGGCAATGTGAGCGGCCCGAGAGCGGGGCGGGCTCGGTGTGGGGCCCGAGCGGGGTCGGGGGGCAAAGGGCGAGGCGGCCGAGCTGGAGTGCCAATGGCACTGCACACCTGAGGAGTCGTGACAACATGGGCTGTGACATCAGAGGGTGGCCATGTGACATCATAGAATGGTTTGTGACATCCCCAAGTGGAGCTGTGTGAGGTCACTGGGTGGCTGTGTCACATCACAGCGCAGGCTATGACATCACATGGTGGTGTGAGGTCACAGGGGCTGTATGAGGTCACTGGGGAGGTCCCTCCAACCCGCCCCATCCTCACAGTCCCCCCAGAGAAGTCCAACACTGCTCGTGCACAGCAGGGTCTCCTCTCCCCCTGGGTCCCCCCTGCCCCGGTGCCGCAGCCTCCCCCAGAGGATGTTCCACGAGATCGACCCCCAGAGCCTGACACAGGGACAAGGGGAACAGGGCCATGGGGGTGGGATAGCGGGACAGGGACCCCCTGCAGCGTCCCCATTTTCCCCAGGGCAAGAGCCTGGCCCAGGGCTCCTTCACCCTCTTATGAACGAGGGCTTGAGAGCGCTTAAAAAATCCCCAGCAAGGGAGCAGCAAAAACCTGATTTAATATTCAGCGACAGCACAACAGAGTTCATTGGCAAGAGTCACTCTGCTCCTGACTGGACAGTTCAGGCACACCAAGGCAACAAAGCAACAACAAAATCAAACAAAATCCAGCCAATCAAACCGGAAATGAACTGAGCAAACCATCTGTGTGTGTGTGTGCGTGTGTGTGTGCGTGTGTGTGTGCGTGTGCGTGCGTATGTGTGTGTGTGTGTGTGTGTGTGACAAAAGGACAGTCAGGGCAAGGATAAAAGGAATACAGCCTGAAAGCTTAACAGCCCTCAAACTTAACAGGACTTAACTTCTAACTTAACCTTAACCTGAACCTATGACTTAACAATTTTGCAGAAGAACAGCACTTAACAGTATTTAATCTCACTTATAACGTATGACTTAACAATTTAACAGAGGAATAGTATTTAACTTAGCTTCAAACTTACATTAAACCTGCAGTTATGGTAAGGCATTTCACAAAGGGCTGACTCAGAAAACTCTAAACTGTTCAACTGCAAGTTATCCAGATTTTGACAAGGGGAAGTCAGGAAAAAAAACACAGAGAGAGATAGCCACAGTCACGGCCTCGGATCCAGTGCCATCTCAGCTGCTGTAAGCTCCAGGGCTGCGGGACGTGTCAGTGTCACAGCTGTGTCACAGCCTTTACCTGCTCTGCTCCCTCTCACAGGTGGGGTTTTTGGGGTGCCAGGGGCTTGGCAGCCACTTTGGGGCTGGGCCAGAGGCTGCAGTGGCTGGGGGTGGGGCAGTGACCGCCCCACCTACGCAGAACTTGCCCTGCCCCCCAAACACACACTGCAGATGTTTGGGGCCATCCATCATTTCTCTGCTCTCCAGCACTGAGGCAATGGACTCTGCCTACAGCTCTGAGCTCGTGCCCAGGGCAACCACCCCTGGCAATGGGGCTCCATGGAGCTGCTCTCAGGAAGCCCCCAAGAACTGGGGAGTACCCCAAAACTGCCTCCAAAATGTGGGGTGCCCCGAAATCCCTTCAGGAATGTGGAATACCTGAAATCCCACTCCGCAACTGGTTCCCCCTCCCTTCATTAGCCCCAACCTTTGGCTATCTCATTCTAGACCACGCCCCACCCTCCCAATCCACACCCCAACCCATCCCACCCCTCCTGGACACCACAACCCCCTTCCCAAGCTCCATTTCCACCCAATTCCACCCCTCTCAAACCCCATCCCACCTATCCTCCTCCACCCAATCTCCATCCTCCCCCTCCTGATTTGTATCCCCCTTCACCCAATACCCTTCAAACCCCATTCCACCCTGAGGGGCAGTGGAATTGAGGATTTTGGGCAAGGATTGAGCCATTTTGGGGTAAGATTGAGTACTTTTCAGTGGAATTGTGTGGTTTTGAGATAATGGATCTGTCCCTCTTGGCTTTATGAACATAAACTGATGGAGGGAACTGTACCAAATACCCCAGCACAACCAAATCCTCTAGAATATCTCCCGAACAACAAATACCCCTCCCAAATAACAGAAAAAACATGCAGCTGTAGATGATAAATTTGGAGCAGCAGACAAACTACATCCTGCATTCAGGGCCTTTGCAGGGCTTCCCTTACTGGTGGCGCCGTTGGTGTTGGGTCAAGTTAGAGCTCTGGGTGAAGCTCTTCCCACACTCAGGACACTCATAGGGCCTCTCCCCAGTGTTGATTACATGTTAATTGCTGTGAAGGTGTCAATATCAGTCTAAACAAACTTTTACAATCTGAAGGCAACAGAATCTGAGTGTTAAACATGTACTCTAGCATTTGTTTTGCTGGCTCACTGTGTAATCCTCTTTCTGAGCTTCAGGCAGAGCTCAGAGCAAGTGGTCTGAAACCTCTTCCCACACTCAGGACATTCATAGGGCCTCTCCCCTGTGTGGCTCCTCTGGTGGACAATCAGGTGGGACCTATGGCTGAAGCTCTTCCCACACTCCCCACACTCATAGGGCCTCTCCCCAATGTGGACCCTCTGGTGGACGATCAGGTGGGACCTATGGCTGAAGCTCTTCCCACATTCCCCACACCTGAAGGGCTTCTCCCCATCGTGAAGCTGCTCACAGACCACTTGCTCTGAGCTCTGCCTGAAGCTCTGGTCACCTTCCCTGCTCAGGGTGGGTCTTTCCTCCTCCATGCACCCTGGGCTGGGTTTGGAGCCACTCCTCGTGTGAGACCTCCAGGGCTTTTCCTCCACATTGGATTCTTGCACAGTGGAGCTGCTCAAAACGGCCTCTTCCACAAGGTTGTGCCCCAATGATTTCTTCTCCCTGGTCCTCAGCTCATTCGCTGGGGGAGGAAGGACAAGGAGAAGATTTGGGATTTGCCTCCATGCCAGAGGGAAGGGGAGGGACATCCCCCCAGGCAGAACAGCGTCGGCAGCAGGGTTGTCCTGCAGCCAGGGGCGATGCTGGGCCGGGAGATGGAGGAGAAGAGAGGGGGAAAGGGGCAGTGACTTCCTCCTCACCTGCCTGGGTGTCCTGGGGCATCTTCTTCTTCCTCACAGCCTCCTCCTCCATCCAGCCAAGGTTTGGGAATGGGAAATCCTGGTTTGGGGGAAAACAAGGGGGGACTACATTGGGTTTGAAGGTCACCCTGTCCAATTCCATCTTTAGGAGTCACTGGGCATCTGGGGCACATAAAAACCTGCAGAACACCAGGATTCAACCCCAAAAAAGACTTTCCCCGGAGTTCCCCCACTCTGGTCTCTCCTCTTTGGGCTTCTGGGGGTCTCCTCTCTCTAGGTCCTGCTTGGGATGTGTGGGGTTTGTGGAGGGGGACTGAGACCACAACTGGGATCATACTGGGACAAACTGGGACCACACTTTGGGCAACTTACTGAAACTGGAACAACGCTGGGGGAGACTGGGAGTAACTGGGAAAGACTGGGATCACCCTGAGGGAACTAGAACCTTACTAGAGCAACCGGGAGTGCCTGGGAATGACTATGAGCATGCTGAGGGCAACTGGGATAGACTGGGAGTGTCTGTAACTATACTGGGCTGACTGGAACCACTCCGGGAACAGCTGGGACCACTCTGGGGGAAACTGGGAGCAAGTGAGAGTGACTGGGACCACACTTTGGGACACTGGGCATGACTCGGACACTGCTGAGAAGGACTCGGACTATACTACTGGCCACTGAGGGCAGTTGGGAACAAACTGGGAGGAACAGAAAACAACTGGAACTATGCTGGGGGCAACTGGGATCATACTGGGATCACAGCTGGAGCAGCTGGGCCCATGCTGAGGGAGACTGGGATCACACTGAGGGTGACTGGAATCATACTGGGATTGACTGGCAGTGGCTGTGGGCTATTAAATCACACTAAAAGCAACTGGGAGGAAGTCGGAATGAGTGGGGACATGCTGGGGGCAACTGGGATATACTGGGAGAGACAGGGAGTCACAGGGATCATACTGGAGGCTACTGGGTTCATGCTGGCATTGACAGGGAACAACTGGGATCACACTGGGGGCCACTGGCATCATACTGGGAGGGACTGGGATCATACTGGGATAATAGTGGGTGTCCATGGACCCTGACTGGGGCTTACTGGGAGGTACTAGGCACATGCTGGGAGCCACATGGGGATACACTGGGAGCAACTGGGAATGACAGGGTGCATGCTGCTGACAACTGGGATCTACTGGCAGTGACTGGGATAATCCTGGGGGCAACTGAACCATGCTGAGGGAACTGGGAGTGCCTGGGAATGACTATGAGAATGTTCAGGGCAACTGGGATATACTGGGAGTGTCTGAGACCATGCAGGTGGTGACTGGGACCATACTAGGAGAGACTGGGAATGTGCTGGTGGGAACTGGGACCATGCTGGGGGCAACTGGGGGCAAGTGGGAGTGACTGGGGCCCTGCTGGGAGAGACTGACATCATACTGGACTCATCCTGGGATCGTACTGGGAGTGACTGTGACTATGCTAGGGGCAACTGGGAGAAGTGGGAACACACTGGGCGAAAGAGGGAGGAACTGGGAGCAACTGGGACCGTGCTGGGGCCAAATTGCATCATAATAGGGAATGACTGGGAGTGACTGTGTTCATACTGGGAGTAACAGGGATCCTACAGGGAGTGCGGGGAAGTGACCAGGGTCATACTGGGGTTCTCTCGTCTCTGGGGTCCCGCTTAGGGAAGCCAGGGCTCCCGGGGGTCCCAAAACCAGTGTCCCCCTATCCCCCCACCGGTATGCACTTGGCCCTGGGCAGAGCTTGGAGGGCCCGGCCCGGGCCGAGTCCAACCCCCACCGCAGGGGAACCCGCATCCCCCCGCCCCCATCGGGGCTCTGCCGGAACCGCCACCGGGACCCCTAAAAACTCCTCCCTGGGACCCCCCCTCCCCATGTCCCCCCGAGGGCCATTACCGGCACGGATTTGAAGACCCGCAAACTACAAACATCCTCCACGAAAAAAACCCAAACCCAGGAACCCTCCCGGATATTTGGGGCGAGCTCCCCCTCCCCACTCAGCTGCGGGATAGGGCGGCGAGGCTCCGCGGGGGGCTGCGAATTCAGAGAGAGCCAGACCGCGTGACTCCGGCCTGCTTCTCCCTTGTCCCTCCTGTTCCTCCCGCTCCTCCCCCTCTGGCTCTCCTCCTCATGCTCCTCCTCTTCCATCCTTTCTCCTCCTCCTCCTTCTCCGCCCTAATCCCACCTCCTTCTCCTCCTTCCCCCAATCCCTTCTCCCGCTCCTCCTCCTTCCATTGCTTCCTGCGCTCCTCTTTCCTCCCTCCTTCTGTTCCATTCCTCCTCCGCCATTCCCCATAGCCCTCTCAGGCCACGGGAGGAGCGGGGATGGAGCTGGGACAGGTCGGGATGGGCAGTGTGGGGCTCTCGGCTGCTCCCAGCCCAGCGCTGGGGGCAGGGGGGAAGCCGGCCCCGGAAAAAGGAGGGGGAAACAGGGAAAATTGGGGGCTGCAGAGCATTTGGAGGCCATGAAATCTCTTGGCCCCAAGGCTCTCATGTGACACAGTGGGGCCTCCCTGGGCCCAGGGGACCACGAGGAGGTTACGGAACCTCATGGAAGCGAGGCTGAAATGGGAAACAGCAGCTGCTCCTGGAGTGCAGGAGACTGCTGTGAGGTTCTGGAACCCAGTGGACCTCTGGTTCTAATGTGGCACAGAGGAGGCTTACGGAAGCAAGAGACCATAGTGAGGTTTTGGAATGTCACAGAACCAAGGATCCATTTTTTACAGCAGGGCCTCATGGAAGCCAGGAGCTGCTGTGAGGTGATGGAAACTCATGTAACCGAGGCTGCAGTGTGCCGCAGTGGGGCCTCATGGAACACAGGAGACCACATTGAAGCTATGGAATCCCATTAACGCAAAAATGCTGAAGTGACACATCAGGGGCTTATGGAAGCCAAAAGCATAGGGAGGTTATGGAACTTGATGGAACCAAGACTCCAGTGTGACACAGTGTGTCCTCATGGAACAGAGGAGACCATTGTGAAGCTATGGAATCTTATGGAACCAAGGCTCTACTGTGACAGAGCAGTCATGGAACTGCTCATGGAACACGGGAGACCATAGTTGGGTCATGGTAACTCAGGGAAGCAAGGCTCCAGTGTGTCACAGCAGGGCCTCACAGAACCCAGGAGAGCATTGGGAGGCTATGGAACACTATGGCACCAGGGTTCCACTGTGACCTGACGGAACCTCATGGAAGCAAGGGACCATTGTGACCCTACGGAATCACCGTGGGCTGCAGGTGGATTCTGTGCTCCGTCCTGGGATGCAGGTGAACAGTAAGGCCTGAGGCAGCCTCTCAAGTGTCCGGCTGTGCCATGGGTGTGGGGGAAATTTGGCGGAACCCCCTACACTCCTGACCCTGCTCCTCTTGCCAACTGGGCACAGAGCTGCTGGGACATGGGGAGGGGTCTTGCTGCTTACCCCCTGCCCCCCAGAGCCATGCACAAGTTTTGGGGCACTTGGATGCCATGCTGCGGGTGAAGTTGGGCCGGCTTGGGGAGGGCCTGGGACAATTTGGGCGGCTTTTTGGGGTGTCCCTGTGTCTACTCCCGCCCCAAATCTCGCCCGTCCTCTGGCACCCTAAATCTCGCCCACACTCGCCAGTCCCTCCCATGCCCCCCAAAGCCCCGAGGGACCCTCCTGATTGTCACCATCCCGGGTCCCCCTCAGCACTGTGGAGCGGCGGCTGCCAAAGGGGGTGGGGCCAGCGGGCCATTGGCCAATCCGGAGGTTGCGGGGAGGGGTGGGGCAGGAGGGGGCGGTGCCGCGCGAGCACCTGAGAGTGGGGCGGGCTCGGTGTGGGGCCCGAGCGGGGTCGGGGGGCGAAGGGCGGGGCGGCTGAGCCGGAGCACCGATGGCACTGAACACCTGAGGAGTCACTGGGCAGTTCCACAACGAGAGCGTGGCAGGGACAGGCACAGGCGTGGGGGCTGAGCGGGGCGTGGGGACAGAAGGCCTGATGGCACTGTATGCACTGTGTCCCTGCGGCCTCTCCTCCAGACGCTGAGGGGGCAGGAGCTCCCACCCCTCACTGTCACCTTTCCCTGTCCTTGAGGAAACAGGGCTCAGGCTGGTGAACGGCAGCACCGTGTGTGAGGGGACAGTGCAGTTCCAGGTGCTGGGGACATGGGGAACCCTCTGTGTCTCCCAATGGGGCCTCTCAGACGCCCATGTTCTCTGTGGCCACCTCAAGTGTTGGTTTGGCAGGTCCATTCCCGAATTTTGGGAGGGAAACCAGACCTGTCTGGAGGGACTCGTTCCACTGCGATGGGACTGAAGCCCACCCGGAGCAGTGCCCGGTGACTACCCTGGGGGCATCACCCTGCTCCCACGGGAACGCTGCTGCTGTCCTTTGCTCAGGTGAGTGTTGGGAAAATTCCACCCCACCCGCAGGGGCTGCCCAAGAGCCCCCAGCAGCAGCAGCAGCAGCCGGGGGCTTCCCAGGGCAGTGACATCTCTGCTGTCCCCAGGCCCCACTGTCTCCATGTCCCAGCCTGGACAGAGCCTGTGTGTGTGTGCCCGTGGGTCTGTGCTGCAGGAGACACCTGCAGCACTTGTGACCTGCACAGCAGAGCAGCCGCAGAGGGAACAGGATGGGGCCACTTGTGTTGTCCCTGGGGCTGGGGGGGGATCTGCAGGTGTGTGGTGGCTGCCAAGGTCCCTTTCCCTGTTGGAGCTGCTCTGGCTATGCTCAGCTCTGTCCAGCTGGGTTTCCTTGCAGCTGCTGGCATTTAGCACTTTCCCTCTGGGGTTCTCCACCTTGGCTGATCTGTGCCTTGCTGGGGCTCCAGTCACTGCCCAGCCCAGGCACACATAGGCCTGCAGATACTCTGCCTTGTCCAGGCAGCTCCAGATTCTTCTCCTGGAGTAAATTCTGTGCCCTGTGCCATATGGGACAGTCCTGGCTATGGAACTCAGTCCCCTGTCACCATCTCCACCGTCACCACACAACAGTGGCTTTGTCCAAATCAAACTCTTGGCCTTTAGCAGCTGCTGATGTGAACACTTTCCCTCTGCACAATCCATGGAGATACAGAGCCTTTTAAGGGGAAATTCTCTTGGCTAAAACTCACATGAGCTTCGAAAACGAGTCAAACCTTCAGTCAGTGCCTTGGGGAGATCCCACTTTATTGCCAAGATGCTCTGAGAGCAGCAGCTCTGGGCCCTGTCAGACACAATCTGAAGGCTCCAGGTGGGACAGAGCTGCTTCATCCTTGGTAGTCATAGGAATCTAAATATTCATCTAGGGAAATAATAAACACAAATAACAATACAGCTAAGGATACTGAAATCAGTTTTCTAATGGCCTCCTCGAGCTCACGGTTCCTCAGGCTGTAGGGGAGGAGCTTCAGTGCTGGAGGCACCACTGAGTGCACAAGTGCCACCAGCAGATGCAGGGATGGGGAGGAGATGCACGAGGGCTTCAGATGGGCAAACACAGCAGTGCTGACAAACAGGGACACCACGGCCATGGGAAGGAGGCACGTGCTGGGCAGGCACAAATGGGCTCCCCACAGCCACTGCAGAGCCCTGGTGGGACACCTCGGGTGCTGCAAGGGCAGCCAGGGGTGGCAGCGACTCCTCAGGAAGGCAGGGAGGAGGGTGAGGAGCTGGACAGGAGCTCTGAGCAAAGGCAAGGCTGGTGTGCACAGAGCCTTTCCTTGGAGGAAGCCTCATGCTCACAGGTCCTCCAGAACACAGGGATTGCCACCCCACAGTGTGCTGGGAGGGCAGCAGGGCTGGGCACAAAGCAACCCAGGAGAGCCCAGGGGGGTGATGGGGACAACATTTGGACAGGGATGGTGGAGGGGCTGACAAGGACTCCTTTCCTACAGACAAGGTGCATGCAAAACAGCCACTGGATGTGGGCAAATGAATTAATTGGATTAATTTGGTCTCATGAGGGAAGCAGACATTGGTGGCTGCCTTGGGCACAGCGACCATGGAGCAGCTGAGTTGAAAGTCTCTGTTGACAGGAGGGAAAGAGCCACCAAACCTTCAACCCTGGGCATGAGGAGAGCAGATGCAGCAGCTCAGGGAACTACCAGTGGGTAATGTCCCCTGAGAAAACACTTTGGAAGGTGCTGAGGTCACTCTTGAAGCACCACTCCCTAAAGGCACAGGAACAGGCAATTGCTGAAGGTCAGAAGTGAAGCAGGTGAGGGTGGGCAGAGGTCAGGGCAGGGCTGGCAATGGCAGGGCAGAGCCAGGGGGGCAGCGAGATGGGAGTGTGCAGCCTGCAGGGACACAGCAGCAGCTGTGGGACAGCGCAGGACAAGCTGTGCTGGACATGGCCAAGAGCCCTGGCCAGGCTGGCAGTGCCCAGGAGAAGCCAAGTCTTGGTACCTGGGGCCACAGCAGCATCTGTGCCACCAAGGGCTGTGAGGAGACACCTTGTCCTGAGGCCCTGGGGCCTCCTGGCACAGCCCCAGCAAGGCTGGGCACTCTCACCCCCTTGTCCTGCCCTCAGCATCCTCCCCACATCCCAGTGGCCCAGCAGAGCCCTGAGCAAGGCAGGAGGGACAGGATGTGCCTTCCTCGGGGCTGGGGATCAGGCCTTGGCCTTTCTGCTGCCTCCAATGAGCCCAGGCTTGCTTGCTTATCTCCCTCATTCTACATTTGCAAGATGATTGCCCTCGATTTTTTTTCCCAGTTGAAAAATGCCCTTTGGAATGAACAGTTCCAGGTGGCTGTGTTGGGGTTGACCCTCTTGCCCTCCATTGGGTGGGTCCCAGCCCCCTACCGCTCCCTCTGGGGGTCCCAGTGTCTGCTTTTCCTGCTCTCTCCTACTCTCCCATCGTCCCCCCAAATCCCAGCCCCACCTCTCTTGCTTTGGGGTGGTTGGGGGGGGTTCCACCCTAATTCCCCCCCTCTTCTCCTTTTTCCTACCACCCCTCTCCCTCCTTTCCCGCTCACCCCAGAGCTCCTTGCCCGCGGCCGGGGGCACTCCCAGCACCACCAGTGCCACCAGCATGGCCCCAGCTGCCCCCACACGGCCCATGCCCAGCGCCGGGCAGGTGCCCACAGCCCCAAAGCAGCCGCGCTCTGCCCTGGCCGGGTCCCCAAAGCGGCCCCGCCCCGCGCGGCACTGCGAGCACCAGGCCGGAGCAGTGCAGAGCGCGGGCGGGCGGCATCAGCCGTGCCCGGGCAGGGCCGGGCCCCGCGGGGCTCCCCCCGCACTCGGCCCCACCGGGACAGCGCCCAGCGGGGGGCCCGGCCTGCCCGCCCCACACCTCCCCCTCCCCAAATTCTGCTCCCGGGGGCGCTGGGGGCGAGGGGGGCGCAGGTGGGGCCCAGAGGTGCCGCAGCCACGCGTTCCCCGCTGCCAGTGCCACCCCCGGAAGGATTAGGGCTACCCCAAAACTCCCTCAGAGGTGGCGGACACCCCGGAAGCGCCTAAGGAGTGCTGTTCCGCCAGGCCTCATCACCCCGAACCTTCAGCTGCCTCATCCCAGGCCCCATCCCACCCATCCCCCTCCCCCACACTTCATCCCAAACACCAATCCACATCCCATCCCATCCCATCCCATTCCATATTTCCCGGCAGCCACCATCGGAAGCCCCCAAAAAAGTCGCGTCTAGGGGACACCCCAATATCCCCCCAGGAGCATTTGCCACTGTCCCTTGGAGTCCTGCAAGATCCAAACATCCGCGCCCTCCCCCCGCAAAAGAAAAACGCCTCCCGACAACCAGCAAAGACATTTGGGACTCGGTGCTGGAGCCCTACAGGGTCCAAAAATTCCCCCCTCCCAAAAAGAACCCCACGCACCGCCCAAGATCTTTGGGGCGAGCTCCCCCTGCCCGATCACCTGCGGGATGCCCCGAGGGGCGATGCTCTCGGGGCCGAGGGTTGCGGACACAGAGAGCGATGGACGCACGTGGCAGCTCCTTTTCCTGCTTCCCTTTGTGCTCCTCTATCCTTCCTCTTCCTGCCACTCCTCCTCCCGCCGCCCCCCGCACTTCCTCTTCCTCCTGTGTCCCTCCTACCCTGCCCGCTCCGCCTCCTTCTCCTCCTCCTCCTGTTCTCTGGGACTGCCAGCCCAGCTTTGTCTGACATCACCCCCGGGGCCATCCCGTGCCCAGCACAGCATCCTGTGCTCTGTCAGCCCTCGCTGCTCCTTAGGGAAGGATTTGGGATTTATCCCGGGCACACACACTGAACCTCACCCCAAACTGCCCCACTCCCATTGCTGTCCCCTCGGCGCTGGGCAGGTGCTGTGCCAGGGGAAGCAGGGACACAAAGGAAGCCAAGTGCAGCCCAGCTGCCCGGGCTGAGCCAGACGAGCCCCAGGGACAAGGTCGTGCAGAGCCCCACGGAGCCCTCGGCTCCTCCCTGGGAACGGGCTGTGCTGTGGCTGCCCCAGCGGCCACAGCGAGTCCTGGAGCTCCCCCAGCGCTGCTGCAGCAGGACCCAGGTTCCACCTTCTGTGCCAGGCCCTGCCCAGGGGCCATCACACCCACTGGCTCCGTGCAAAGGGAGAAGACAAGAAGAACGGATTGGAGGCAGCCCCCAAGGACCTCGAGCAAATTGTTCAGGAACATGCAGACCTCGAGCTGACGTTTGCAAAGCTGCAGCTGGCAGAGTTCTGTGCTGCAGGAGACCCAGCACGGGAAGAGGAGACCTACAAGGAGCTGTAGGAGAAAGACCCTGAAGCTCAAAGGCCATTGTGCCGTGAATCTGTGCTGGAGAAAGTTCTTCCTTTACGGGAAGAGATCCAGGGATGAGGCAAAAGCAAAGTTCATGGCTGATGACAAGATTCCCATGCAGAGAGAGCAAAGGAGGGACTGTGCGCGGAGAATGGGAGCTCGGCAGGAGGGAGGGGTGGGGAGGGTGTTTTTAGGGTTTGTTTTAGCTCTCCTTCTCCTACTGGGATATATTTAGAAATAAATTCCATTAATTTCCCCAGCTTGGGTTTCTTGTGCCCCTGATGGTGAGCAGTGAGTGACCTCTCCCTGCCCTTAGCCCAGCCCACGAGCCTTTCCTTCTGTGTTCTGTGTCCTGCACCTGTGAGGAGAGTGCCAGAGCGGCTCTGGTGGCACCGGGCACCCGGCCAGGGCCAGCCCAGCCCAATAATCCCTGCCATTCATTCTCTGCACTCCATGGCTAAGCGGCCGCAGGGCGGGTCCGGCTGCGCGGGCAGGCGGCTCCAGAAGCACCAAGTGCGCCAAACGGGACAGAAGGAGGAGGCAGGGGGTGCCGGGGGTGAATCTCCTTCCTCCGAGCCGGCAGGGACAGGAGGGAGAGACCGGAGAAAAGGAAACGGGAGAGGAGGGACGAGGCTGGAGCTGTGGAAGCTGCAGGGATGCAGGGGCAGCCGGGAATTTAGTTTTCCAAATCTCTGGGGTGAAAGGAAGCGCTGTGAAATCCTTCATGGAAGAGAAAGGAGAAATAGCGATTGATGGAAATCGACTGAGTTTATCCCTCTGGATTGCAAAAGCTGACAGACCCCGAGCGCCGACGGACACCTGTCACCGACGTCATGTCCCAAGGGATCAGAGAGCTCCGGCTGGCGGGGCTGGAAGCTCCGTCCAGCAGCTCTACTCCCACAGCCCAAAGCTCGGGCTGGACCGTGGGGTCTGGGACACAGCCTCGTGCTGGGGGGCAGAGCCGCTGCTGGGGCCATCGGTGTGTCCAGGGCATCCTTTCTGGGCCTCGTGCAGCTCCAAGCTCCCGAGGGCTCCCCGAGGCTTTCTGGGGCTGTCCCTCCTCCCCAAAGCTGTTGGGTTTAATGCCCAAGTGCGGCACCCCGTGCCCTGTGGCAGCAGCCGGTGCCGGGCCACAGCCCCGGGAGCCGAGCTAATGCCCGGCCGTGCCCGGGAGGGACTGAGGGGAGGGGAGTTCAGAAGGCACCCCCTCAGCTCTCGCTGTGCTGAAAAGCTGTTTTAGTTCATGGGAGCGATTTCGTGGGGTTTCTGGGCTCCGTGGGGCCGCGGTGGCGGCAGCGGGACCGGCGGGGCCCGGCCCGTGGGTGCGGCTGAGGTTGAAAAGTGCTTGGCGGCCCCAGCGCGGTGCGTGAGGGCTGAGCGGGGCTGGCTGGGAACACCCCGCTCGTCTCCGCCGCTCCAAGCCGCTTCCCCGGCTCCGGCTGCCGCCGCTGCTCGGCCCCGGCGCGGTCCCGCGGGGTCGCCACTCGTCGCGACACTGGAGGGGTCGATTCGAGCCGCGCCCCGCCCGTCCCTCGCTGCGGCTCTTGCGGTGACACGGAGCGGCCGAAACCCCCCGGTGCCGCCCCGACGGTCCCTCGGTGCAGCTTTTTTAGTCACAGGCAGCGGCCACTCCCGGTGCTGTTCTTTTATGATTTTTTTATTCGAATCTCTATATTTTATTCTATTCTCACCCCCCATCCCACGCCCCTCCGCTGCGGCTCTTTCACCGCCGCCGCTCGTCGCCGCTCTCTCGGTGCAGCTCTTCAGTGACACGGCCCGGCCGAGACGCCCCTACGTGAGGCTCAGTGATTGTATTTTCTCCGTTTCTCTGTCTTTTCTGTCGTTCGCACCTCGCCCGTGCCGCGGAGCGACTCCTTCAGGGCCCCGGGGCGGCACAAAGGCCTCGGGGCGGCTCCAAAGGGCCCCGCCCGCGGCCGCTCCCCGAGGCCTCCCCGCTGCTCGCGGCGATCGGACACCGCCGGCGGCCCCGGCCCCTTCTTGTTCTTCTTGTTCTTCTTGTTCTTCTTGCTGCTGCCGGGATTCAGCCCCCGCCGCCGCCCGGCTCTTTCTGCCGGCCCTGCCCGGCACGGAGCGGCGCTGCCGCTGACGGGGCCGGAGCGCGGCTGCGACACGAGTGCCCCGCGCCTCGGGACCGGGCCGAGGAGTGACCGCACGGGTGGGGAGGGACCCCCACTGGACAGGGCAGGGACTGAGCCCATGGGAGGGACCCCCGCTGGACAGGGCAGGGACTGAGCCCATGGGAGGGACCCCCCGCTGGACAGGGCAGGGACTGAGCCCGTGGGAGGGACCCCACGCCGGAGCAGGGGAAGGATTCCTGCCCCTCATGGGAATCAGCGGCACGAACTGACCGTGACTCCTCCATCCCTTCTCCCTGCACCGCCGGGCAGAGCACATAGGGAGTCGGGGATGAAGTGAAGTCCGGGAAGGAGGTCCGGAGAAGGTTTTTTCCCATGATTTATTTTGCTGGAGTTGAGGCTGCCCCGAGGGAACTCGTCCAATACGAACCTTCGTGGGGTCTTTCTATGGCAATTTTGTTGAATGCTTACATTCATCCATACAAATCAGAGTGAAAAGTGGAGCTGAGCTTTCAGCTCGAAATGAAGGAATACAACGTGCACTCTGGGACCTGATATAAATGAGTTCACAAGCTGAAATTATTACTACATAATTTTGAACATTTATTAATAGAGCAAAGGCGAAAACAGCGCTGGGTGCTTAGCAATTTTGCCAGAGGCGCACCCATCCATTGTGCTGTGAACTTCAGTACTGTCTTTAACTGTTACATATTCATTAAGCCTAGAAGGAAATTTACACTTCACTCAACTCCCCCCCTCCAATCCTTGCCCCCTTCTGTCGGCGCGGCGCCTGTCTTGAAGTCTCGGATCCTCTGGATTGCCTCAGAACTGAAGGCAGAAATCCTCCCGTCTATGTTTCCTCAGTTCCAACTTAATTTGTAGTTGACAGCTCATTTTGGGAGGTGTGAGTCAAGATAACAGACTTCCTGAGATGCCTATGGTTATCTTCTTTGTTTCTTTAAGATGTCTTGATCCCCGGCTCTGTGGTTTATCAACTTAAAAGACATTTATTACCATGTATTTATTATTACCTTTTCTAGCATATTACAACTATCTCGAAGTTACAATTTACCCTAACATTTTTCTACTTAATTATATTTTATCTTAACATTATTTTTTTATACAGTACACATCACTTGTAAATGTTAAATTCATATATGGGAAAGCCAGCATTTATCATTCACTCATTTATCAGATTATGATGAGCAGCTCTCATATCAATGTTTGAGGCATGAGCTATTTCAGTCTCTGACAGCTCCTCAGCAGCCCGGGCTGCAAACCAAGGCCGCTCGGGGCGAGCACAAGATCCGCACGCAGCGCTGAGCAGCAGCTCGAGCCCAGCAGGGCCTGGGAGGAGGCGCGGCCGAGCCCCGGGCCGGGTTCCAAAGGGCCTGCGGGGCTGGGGGCGATGGCGCCGAGTGCCCTGCCCGTGTGTGCCCTGGGCTCTGCGGCGCCACGGGGACAGAGCCCGGGGCCGGGGCTCGGTCCCTGCTGCCACAAGGGCGCTGCCGAGGGCTCCCCGCCCGCCGGGGCCGGGGCGGCGCTGAGGGAGCGGCGCCGCCATTGCTGCGCCATTGCTGGCACACAGAGCCATTGTTGGAACATACAGCAGTTTAAAAGTTTTGTATAACTTTTAACTTTTTACTTTTCTCTCTCTAGTTTGGCTTGACTTTGCTTTGCTTTGGGGAAGGGAATTTTCTTTAGTTTATTTAGGAGATAAAGCATCACTGTAAGGAGATGGGCTTAGCATAGGGACAGACTGGAGCAGCCCAAAGATACCCAGAAAGATAAAGGCCATCAGCGGAACACTAACGGAACATCGGTGGCCATCTACAAACATCCACCCCAGAGCTGCCTCTGACAGAGGTGGAGACATCTCGCCCAGAAAGGACTGATAAGAAAACTGAAAAATTAAGATCTAATTTACATTGGAGGCGAGGAGATCCGGATCCGATAGAAAACTGAATACTGAGGGTTGCTCATCTCTGGACCAATGAACTTTGAAACCATGCATCTCTATGGGTTCTGATTGTATAAACGTTGAACGACAATCCTGTAAAAAGCGGTGCATCATGGAATGATTCTCTCTGCACACCCGGGCTATGTGTGTATCATATGGTTTCTGTGGTACACCCTGGCCAGAACAACATCCTGGCCAGGTAATAAAGTAATGCCTTGACTCTCTAACATTAAAAATGTTGTTGGATAGTTTTTGTTTTTCCCACAGTTTTGGTGACAGCCGGGAGGTGCTTTTGGGGGGTTCCAGTGGCGGTGCAGGCAGAGCCCCGATGGGGGCGGGGGGATGCAGGTCCCCCCGCGGTGGGGGTTGGGCTCTGCCCGGGCCGGGCCCTCCAAGCTCTGCCCAGGGCCACGTGCGGACCGGCGGGGGAGGGGGGGACAGCAGTTTTGGGGACCCCCGGGAGCCCCGGGAGAGGAGACCACCAGAACTGCGAAGAGGGGACCCCACGAGGGGGAATCCCTGGGATTGCTGGGACCCCCGGCGGGGGTGGTCTGGGGGCTGGAGGGGCGGGATGGCCGGAAAGGGGTTCAGGGCTGCCGGGTCCCAGAAGTGGCTGCTCCCAGTATGAGCCCAGTCACTCCCAGTATGATCCTGGTCACATTCCCTCACTCCCTCGAGGAATTTTGTTGCTCCCAGATGAGCCCAGTCACTCCCAGTCATTCCCTATTATGATGCAATTTGCCCCCAGCACTATCCCAGTTGCTCCCAGTTCCTCCCTCTTTTGCCCACTGTGTTCCCAGTTCTCCCAGTTGCCCCTAGTATAGTCACAGTCACTCCCAGTATGATCCCAGGATGAATCCAGCATGATGCCAGTCTCTCCCAGCAGGGCCCCAGTCACTCCCACGTGCCCCCAAGTGCCCCCAGCATGGACCCAGTTCCCTCCAGCACATTCCCAGTCTCTCCTAGTATGGTCCCAGTCACCACCTGTATGGTCTCAGACACTCCCAGTATATCCCAGTTGCCCTGAACATTCTCATAGTCATTCCCAGGCACTCCCAATTCCCTCAGCATGGTTCAGTTGCCCCCAGGATTATCCCAGTCACTGCCAGTAGATCCCAGTTGTCAGCAGCATGCACCCTGTCATTCCAGTTGGCTCCCAGTGTATCCCCAGCTGGCTCCTAGCATGGGGCTAGTAGGTCCCAGTAAGCCCCAGTCAGGGTCCATGGACACCCACTATAATCCCAGTATGATCCCAGTCCCTCCCAGTATGATGCCAGTGGCCCCCAAAGTGATCCCAGTTGCTCCCTGTCAATGCCAGCATGAGCCCAGTAGCCTCCAGTATGATCCCAGTGACTCCCTGTCTCTCCCAGTATATCCCAGTTGCCCCCAGCATGTTCCCAGTCATTCCCACTTCCTCCCAGTTGCTTTCACCATGATTCCAGTTGGCCACAGCCACTGCCAGTCGATCCCAGTATGATTCCAGTCCCCCTCAGTGTGATCCCAGTCTGACCCAGCATGAACACAGCTGCTCCCACTGTGCTCCCAGTATGATCACAGTGTGATCCCAGTATGATCACAGTATGATCCCAGTTGCCACCAGCATAGTTCCAGTTGTTCCCAGCTCATACCAGTGTGATCCTAATTGTCCCCAGTGGCCCCTAGTATAGTCCCAGTCCCTCTCAGCAGGGTCCCAGTCATGCCCAGAGTGCCCCCAGTGTGGTCCCAACTGTTCCCAGAGTGGTTCCAGTCAGCCCAGTATGGTTATGGAGACACTCCCAGTATATCCCAGTTGGCCTCAGCATGCTCGTAGTCATTCCCAGGCACTCCCAGTTGCCCCAGTAAGGTTCTAGTTCTCTCAGAATCATCGCAGTTACTCCCAGTTGCCTCCAGCATGGTTCCAGTTTCAGTCAGTTAGCCCAAGTGTGGTCCCAGTTACTCCCAGTATGATCCCAGTTGCCCCAGTTATGGTCTCAGTCGCCCTCAGCATGGTTCCAGTAGCTTCCAGTTGATCCCAGTTGCTCCCAATGTGTCCAGAATTTCCTCCCAACATGGACCCAGTAACCCCAGTCAGGTTATGCAAATGATCCTCAGGGAGACATTGGGGGGATCTGCAGGAGATGTTTCTGGGGGGTCCCAGTGGCGGTTCCAGCAGAGCCCTGGCAGAGGATGGAGGGATGCAGGTCCCCCTCTGGTGGGGATTGGGGTCTGTCCGGGGCCCCATGAGGATTGCGCAGGAGTGGACAGGGCAGGGGGACACCTGTTTTGGGGAGCCTGGGGAGAGCTGTCAGAGGGGAGAATGGGGAGGGGCAACAGGGTAGATGGGGGAGCCCCAGCAGCCTGGAGGGAGGACCCTTGGGACCCTGAAATGGGAACCCACAGAGGGGGGAACCCCTGGAGCCCCACCTGCCTGGAGGGGGACACAGGGAAGAGGAGATCCCTGGGACCCTGAAAAGCCCCAGCTTCACTAATTGGGACCTCAGAGAGCAAAGCCCCACAGAACACCAAAGATGGGAACTTGGAGAGGGGAGACCCCTGCCTTGCAGGGTTTGCCTCTCCCTCCTTATCTCATTTAACACCCAGCTCATAGCCTGAGGGGTCGGGGCTGCACTGGGCAGCTCCTGCAGATGACCCGTCATCAACAGCTCATCAGAAATGACCTAGGGGTGTAGAAAGCCCAGTTTGGTCACACCCACAGAGTGATAAACTGGCGCCCTGTTCCTGTAACCAGGACAGGCTGGCAGTGAAATGTCATCGTAGGATGTGAGGCAGGGCATTGTTTCCTTTTCTTCACACCAATGACTCAGCTGAGATAACTCCCTCTGGGGAAGCACCAGCACAGTCCCACCCAGCCTGAGGGGTCATCTCTGCTAATGGGCCATCGTGGACTCAATGGCACCAGCACAATGGGCAGCTGAAACAACTGAGACCATCAAGGACTCCCAAAATATCCCATGACTCACAGGATGACATCATTGCATTGTGAAACTCCCTGCCCTGGGGGAGGTACTGAGCATTCCCACGTGAACCTGAGCATATATAATCACTGATCCTGGGGAATTCTGGCACCTCTGGACAGTTCTGGAGAAGGAGCAGAACTCCAACGGGTCTGCGGCCACTGCTTTTGACAAGACTGCAACCATCACTGCGGCAGGACTGTGACCACCCCTCCGACCAACAGGTTTGATTTTCTTTTGCTTTTTCTTTGCATGCAATGGGTCCATGTGGCGCTCAGCACAGGAACTAAGGAACACCATCTTGTTCTTGTCCCAGGGTGCCTGGTTATACTCTGCCTTTGTGAGTTAAAGCTCTATCATTCTATTTCTTGTAATCTCTTAGGTGAATTGTAACTTCCACCTTAATCTTTCTTGGGGCAGTATGGTGGGATCGATTTCTCCCACCAGTTTAAACCAGCACAGTGTTTTAGAGGTTTTTACAGTACTGATACACCCAGTGATTTCTAGAGATGGACTTGGGCAGGAGGAACCCCAACCCAATGCACTCACACCTTGTTTTCTCCCCAAACCAGGATTTCCCATTCCCAAACCTTGGCTGGAGGGAGAAGGAAGATGTGAGGACAAGAACTATGCCCCAGGACACCTAGGCAGGTGAGGGGGAAGTCACTGCCCCTTTTCCCCTCTCTTCTCCTCCATCTCCCAGCCCTGCATTGCCCCTGGCTGCAAGACAGCCCTGCTGCCGATGCCATCCTGCCGGGGATGAATCTGGGGGGAACTCCTTCCCCTTCCCTCTGGCATGGAGGCAAATCCCAAATCCTCTCCTTATGCTTCCTCCTCCAGGCAACGATCTGGGAATGGAGACTAGGGAGGACAAATCCCCCCACCAGAACCTCATGGAAGAGGCCATTTTGAGCAGCTGCACAGCACAGGAATCCAACGGGGAGGAAAAGCCCTGGAGATCGCACATGAGGAGGGGCTCCAAACCCAGCTCAGGGTGCTCCAAGGAGGAAAGACCTAACCTGTGCCGGGAAGGTGACCAGAGCTTCAGCCAGAGCTCGGGCCTGGTGGTCCATGAGCAGCTTCACAATGGGGAGAAGGCCTACGAGTGCTTACAATGTGGGAAGAGCTTCAGGAAAAGCTCTGACCTGATCCGCCACCAGATGATCCACACCGGGGTACGTCCCTATGAGTGTGGGGAATGTGGGAAGAGCTTCATCAGGAGATCCCACCTGATCCACCACCAGATGATCCACAGCGGGGAACGACCCTACGAATGTGGGGAATGTGGGAAGAGCTTCAGCACGAGCTCCACACTGATCATTCACCAGCGGAGCCACACCGGGGAGAGGCCCTATGAGTGTCCCGAGTGTGGGAAGAGGTTTCAGAGCAGTGCCAATCTCTGCAGGCATCAGTGGATCCACACTGAGGAGAGGCCCTTCCGCTGCCCCGACTGTGGGAAGGGCTTCAAGTGCAGCTCCCACCTTGTCACCCACCAGCGCATCCACACCAGGGAGAGGCCCTTCCTCTGCCCCGACTGTGGGAAGAGGTTTCAGACCTGCTCCAATCTCCTCGTACATCAGCGGATCCACACAGAGGAGAGGCCCTTCCTCTGTCCTGACTGTGGGAAGGGCTTCAAGCGCCGCGACCACCTTGTCACCCACCAGCGCATCCACACCGGGGAGAAGCCCTATGTGTGTCCTGAGTGTGGGAAGAGCTTCTCAAACCGCTCTAATATGATCCAACACCAACAGAGGCACCACTAAGGGAAGCCGTGCGAGAGCCCCGACTCTGGGAAGAACTTCGTCTGCTTCTCCATCTTCATCCCTATCACAGGACCCACTTTTGGGAAGAGCCCGGGTGACCCACATTCCTCTTGATCCATATTGGGAAGACACCTCAATGGTGCCCCCTTTTATTGTGGCTGTGATTTACTTTTGATTCATCTTCATCCCTTCAAAACACACAAAAACAGGCTAAATATCAATAAATTTATTGAAGTCATCTAAAGCCTCACTTTTTATGAGCATTTGTGGGGATTCTGAGATTCGGGGAGATACTTGGGAGGATTTTTGGGGTCTTGGGTGTAGTTTATTCCATTGTTTTGCACTCCGAAAGACAAGAGGGATTGATCTGTCACCTCAAAACCACTCAATGCCACTGAAAATTAATAAATTCCAGCACAAAATTACTCAATTGCACAGCCCCTCAGGGTGGAATGGGGTTGGAAGGGGATTGGGTGAAGTGGGGTGCAAATTGGTGCGGTGAGATGGGGATTGGCGGGTGCAGGATGAGTGGGATGGGGTTTGGCAGGTTGGAATGGGGTGGAAATAGGGCTTGGGAAGGGGGTCGTGGTGTCCAGGAGGGGTGGGATGGGTTGGGGTGTGGATTGCGAGGGTGGGACAGGGTCTGGAATGAGACAGCCGAAGGCTGGGGGTGATGAAGGGAGGGGCAACCTGTTCCTGAGTGGGATTTGGGGTGTTCCACATTCCTGAAAGATTCTGGGACATCCCACATTTTGGAGGCAGTTTTGGGGTACTCCTCAGTTCTTGGGTTCCTGAGAGCAGCTCCATGGAGCCCCATTGCCACGGATGGTTGCCATGGGCACGAGCTCAGAGCTGTAGGCAGAGCCCATTGCCTCGGTGCTGGAGAGCAGAGAAATGATGGATGGCCCCAAACATCTGGAGTGTGTGTTTGGGGGTGCAGGGCAAGTTCTGTGTAGGTGGGGCACTCACTGCCCCACCCCCAGCCACTGCAGCCTCTGGGCCAGCCCCAAAGTGGCTGCCAAGTCCCTGGCACCCCAAAAACCCCACCTGTGAGAGTGACCAGAGCAGGTAAAGGCTGTGACACAGCTGTGACACTGACACATCCCACGACCCCGGAACTCCCAGCAGCTGAGATGGCACTGGATCCAAGGCTGTCACCGTGGATATCTCTCCCTCTCTCTCTCTCTGTCTCTCTTTTCCTGACTGCCTCTTCTCCAAATCTGGTTAACTCTTAGTTGGATGCGTTAGAGTTTTCTGAGTCGGTGCTTTGCGAAGTGCCTTACCATAATTGCAGGTTTAATATAAGTTAGAAGCAGACTTAAATATTATCCCTCTGTTAAATTGTTAAGTCATAGGTTATAAGTGAGGTTAAATACTATTAAGTGCTGTTCTTTTGCCAAATTATTAAGTCATAGGTACATGTTAGGGTTAAGATTGAGGTTAAGTACTGTTAAGGTTGAGGGCTGTTAAGCTTTCAGGCCATATTCCTTTTATCCTTGCCCTCACTGTCCTTTTGTCACACGCACACACATCCACCCACACACCCACACCCACACCCACACACACACACACACACAGGGACAGTTCTCAGTTAATTTCTGGTTTGATTGATTGGATTTTGTTTGGTTGTTGTTGCTTTGTTACCTTGGTCTTACCTTACCTCTGTCCAGAGCAGAGTGACTTTTGCCAATGAACTTTGTTGTACTGTCGATGAATATTGAATCAGGTTTTTGCTGCTCACTTGTTGGGGATTTTTTAAGCGCTCTCAAGCCCTCGTTCGTAAGAGGGTGAAGGAGCCCTGGGCCAGGCTCTCACCCTGGGGGACACGGGGATGCTGCCAGGGGGTCCCTGTAACGCTGTCCCACCCACCACAGCCCCATCCCCAGTCCCCATGGGTTCGATCTCGTGGAACATCCTCTGGGGGAGGCTGCAGCACCGGGGCAGGGGGGACCCGGGGGGACAGGGGACCCTGCTGTGCACGAGCAGCGTTGGACTTCTCTGGGGGGACTGTGAGGGGGGGCCAGGCTGGAGTGACCTCCCCAGTGACCTCACACAGCCCCTGTGACCTCACACCGCCATGTGATGTCGTAGCCTGCGCTGTGATGTGACACAGCCACCCAGTGACCTCACACAACCCCACTCTGGGATGTCACACAATGTGCCCTGGGATGTCACAAACCATTCTGTGATGTCACACGGCCACCCTGTGATGTCACAACCCTGTCTGTGATGTCAAAGCCTTCCCTGTGGCATCACATGTCCTGCTCTGTGATGTCACAGGCAACTCTGTTATGTCACACAGCCGCGTTTGATTCGCCCCAAGCAGGCCCAGAGACACTTCAGAGACAAAGTCAGAGCAGTGGGGATTTGCTTTATTCGGCGCGCCGGGTGTGGGGGATCGCTCCTCCAAAACACACACGTCCTTGCACTTCCAACACACAATATTACAGGTAACATTCATGAATATTCATCACATTCCCTGGGATAGGAGTGGTTATACAAATCATTTCTCAGAAATCACTAATATCATTAGCATGTGTGCCATGCATGCACTGTGTGTCCTGGTGGTCTTTGGGGGTCTTCTCATGATGAAGATCTGGTAGTCTTCATCACAGTGCATTTTTCATCTTTCTCTTTGGAGCATCTGCAGTCCTTGGTGGGATGATTCAGGGTTTCTGTGCTGGCCTCAAACAGATTCTTGTCCCTCTTATCTTGACAAGATTAAGGGAAACCTGTTTTTCTAGGTTTCAGAATTCACATATTCTGCCTCTCAATAGTTAACTTCAGTTACCTATTGACTACCCATTTCTCACTGAGCCCTTGAACCTCAGGGCCTGAGAGGAGATGGCACAAACCTTTCCAGGAGTCCAAGGCAGAAGAAAAACCCAAAGTGTCTCGAGGCTTTAATGGGGTCCACTGAGGTCCATCCCCAACACAGGCTCCTCATGGACTCCTTGGAGGAGAATTGGAGGCCATGGTTGCACAAACCTCCCAGAGACTCCAAACCAAAAAAAGTACTTTAATAAACCCAGAGCACCTTCAAGTGTTAATGAGCCCCACTGAGCATTGTTACTGACAAAGAATCTCAAGGGACTTGTTAGAGCAGATAGTTGGAGGCCAGGATTGCACAAAGCTCTCAAGAGACTCCAAGGGAAAGCAAAAGCCAAAGGCCTTTGAAAAACCTGCAGTCCCTGGGAGCATGAAGGAGCCCTCCAGGGCCATTCCTGCCAAAGGCTCCCCAGGGACTCGTTCCAGCAGATCCTTGAGGCCAGGAGTGCAGGGAGGCAAAGGCTCTGTGCAGGCAGCTCAGGTGCTGAGCAGAGCCTGGGCTTTGATCCACCCAGGCTGGAGCCAAACAAAGGGCGCTGGCTCAGGGTCATCCCCTGGCGGGGGCTGTGCACCCCCTCTGCCCCCTCCCCAAATTCCCTCCTGGGGGGAGCAGGAGCTGGGTCAGGAGCCCTGTGGGGAGGGAAAAGGGGGTGACACCGGGATGGGGGGTCACACACGCTCTGGGGGGACACGCACAACCCCTGGGACCTCCCCTAACCTTCTCCTGCTGTGCCAGGAGGACAAACCACAACACAGAGCCCCCAAACCCCAGCAGCATCTTGGGCGATGGGGTCTGGTGGTAGCTTTGGGGGGCAGGGGGATCACGACCACTCCAAAATGCCCTCCCAGCCCCACAGTTATTCTCAGGCCCCTAAAACCACCCTACAGCTCCCCCCAGGATGCCCCCAACCACTCCCTGCAATACAAATGGGCCCAAGAGCCACCGAATCACCTTCTCATCTCCCCCTACACACACCCAAGTTCTCTCCAAGCCACACAGCTGTGGCCCGGCACCGGCTGCTGCCGCAGGGCACGGGGTGCCGCACTCGGGCATTCAACCCAACAGATTTGGGGAGGAGGGACAGCCCCAGAAAGCCTCGGGGAGCCCTCAGTGCCTTGGAGCTGCACAAGGCCCATAAAAGATGCCCTGGACACACCGATGGCCCCAGCAGCGGCTCTGCCCCCAGCACGGGGCTGTGTCCCACACTCCATGCTCCAGCCCGAGGTTTGGGGGGCGGGAGCGGAGCTGCTGGACGGAGCTTCCAGCCGCGCCAGCCGGAGCTCTGATCCCTTGGGATGTGACGTCGATGACAGGTGTCGGCCGGCACTCGGGGTCTGTCAGCTTTTGCAATGCAGAGGGATACACGAAGTCCAAAGTGGTGTTCATTTCCATCACTTGCCATTTCTCCTTTCTTTTCCATGACGGATTTCACAGCGCTTCCTTTCAACCCAGAGAGTAAGAAAACAAAATTCCCGCCTGCCGCTGCACCTTTCCCCAGGACTGGCTCACCCCAGGATCGATGTCAGACACAGCCGGGATGGGGGAATGCCAAAGAACAGGAGGAGGAGGAGCAGAAGACGAGGAGAAGGGACAGAAGACGAAGGATCCCTAGTGGGGAGGAGAGATGGAGGAGGGGAAGCGGAAGGAAGAGGAGGGATCAAGGGGGCGGAGCAGCAAGAGAAGCAGGAAAAGGAGCTGCCACGTGTGTCCATCACTCTCTGTGTCCGCAACCCTCGCCCCGGGAGCCTCGCCCCCCCGGGGCATCCCGCAGGTGAGCGGGCAGGGGGAGCTCGCCCCAGAGATCTTGTGCGGTGTGTGGAGTTCTTTTTGGGAGGGGGGGATTTTTGGAGCTTGTAGGACTGCAGAACCGAGCCCCAAATATCTTTGGTTGATCCTGGGGGAGTGTGTTCAGTTTTTTTTTTTGCGGGGGGGAGGTGGGAAGATGTTTGGATCTTTCAGGACTCCAAATGTGAGTCGCAAATGGCCCTGGGGGGATATTGGGGATTCCCCGGCACGTGGGTTTTTGGGGGTCCCAGTGGCGGCTGGCGGGAGAAGTGGGATGGGGTGGGCTGGGGCCCGGGCAGGGTGGGATGTGGATTGGGGTGTGGGATGAAGTCTGGGGGAGGGGGATGGGTGGGCTGGGGCGTGGGATGAGGCAGCCGAAGGTTGGGGGTGATGAAGGCGGGGGGACCCCAGTCCTTTGGGGCTTGCGGGGTATCGGCCACGTGTGAGGGAGTTTTGGGGTAGCCCTAATCCTTCGGGGGTGGCACTGGCAGCGGGGGACACGTGTCTCCGGCAGCTGTGGAGCCCAGCTGCGCCCCCCTCGCCCCCAGCGCCCCCGGGAGCGGAATTTGGGGAGGGGGAGGTGTGGTTCGCCCAGGCCGGGCCCCCGCTGGGCGCTGTCCTGGTGGGGCCGAGTGCCGGGGGAGCCCCGCGGGGCCTGGCCCTGCCCGGGCACGGCTGATGCCGCCCGCCCGCGCTCCGCACTGCTCCGGCCTGGTGCTCGCAGTGCCGCGCGGGGCGGGGCCGCTTTGGGGACCCGGCCAGGGCAGAGCACGGCTGCTTTGGGGCTGTGGGCACCTGCCCGGCGCTGGGCATGGGCCGTGTGGGGGCAGCTGGGGCCGTGCTGGTGGCACTGGTGGTGCTGGCAGTGCCCCCGGCCTTCCGAGGGGTGAGCGGGGGGCGCGGTGAGAAGGGGGGCGGGGGCTGGGAGCCCAAAGTGAGTGAAATGGGGATTGGGACCCCCAAAGTGGTCAGGAGGGGCCTGGAAGCCCCAAAACGAATCATGGGAGAGGCAGGTTAGAGATTGAGGGGAGGATGGTGAAAGGGAGAGAAGAGCAGGAGAAAAGAGGGGTCTGGGACCCCCAAAGAGAGTGGGAGGGGGATGGGAGACCGAAATTGAGTTGGGAGGGGTTTGTGGATTGGGAGAAGGATGGGAAAGGGGAGGAGAGGGGAGGGAAAGGTGGGGCTGGGATGGCAGAAGGGCGGTTCCATGTGGGGTCCAGCCCTGTCCCCCAGCACTTGATCCCCAGAGCAATTCCCTGGGGCTCTGGCGGAGGTGGATCTGCACTGGAGGGGTCCCCAAGCCCCCTGTCCATCCCTGGGGCTGATCAGGGGGTTCCCCCCACCCAGCAGCCTGTGCTGCAGCAGCTGTGGGGCAGAGGAGGGTGGGGAAGGGGGTCTGGGGTGAGAGCAGAGGAGGAGCAGGAGGAAGAGGAGACAGAGAAGAGGAGGAGGAGGAGCAGGAAAAGGAGGAGCCAGAGAACCATGAGGTTTCACCACCCACTGTGTCCACAGCACCCCCGGCTCTGGGATCATTGCCTCCCCTCATTCCACAGGTGACCAGAGAGGGGGAACTTACCCCAAATGTATCTTGCGGTTTTCAGGAGGGTTGTTTTTTTCTGGAGGCGTGTTTGGAACTCACAGATTCTGGAATTGAGCCCCAGATATCATTGCATGTCCCTGGTGAGGATTTTCTTTGTAGTCCTGTGAGATCCAAACCCGAGGGAAAGTTTGGATCTCGCAGGACTCCAAAGTTGAGCTATGAATTCATTTTTGGGGAATATTGGGGGAGGTCCATGTGGGAATTACCCGGTATTGGTGGGACAGGACATTGGTGTTGGGGATCCCCAGGAGAGCCGGGGGGTGGAACGCAGGACTCCCTGAGTGGAGAGAGCAGAGAGGGGCGATAGCGGAGCTGGGGGCCCCCCGGCAGCCTGGAGGGGTGGGGGAGCCTGGAGATGAGGCAGGGCTGGGACACTGTGACACTGAAAGGGGCAGCGGAGAGAGGGGGAAGCCGCGAGTGCCTGGAGTGGGGGGAGCCTGAAGAGGGGGACCCTGGGAGCCCTGGGAGCCAAAGCAGCATCAGGGAAGAAGGGACCCCTGGGACCAGCGAAAGCCCACGGCATCCCTAAGCAGGAGCCCGGAGAAGGGGGATCCCCAGGACCCACGGGAGCCCCAGCAGCTTGGAGAAGGGGAATCCCAGCCCCCCAAAGAGAGGAGACTGGAAAGGGGGAACTGCTGGGAGGTTTTTTTTGGAGTCACTCTTGATTTTTGGAGGATTTTATAGACACAAAACACCCGGTGACTTTTAGAGATAGACTTGGGCAGGAGGAACCCCCAGCCCAAGGCACTTGCACCTTTTTTTTCGGCCCCTAACCAGGATTTCCCATTCCCAAAACTTGGCCAGATGGAGCAGGAGGCTGTGAGGAATAGGAAGATGCTCCAGGACCTGCAGGCAGGTGAGGAGGAAGTCAGTGCCCCTTTCCCCCTCTCTTCTGCTCCATCTCCCATCCCAGCATTGCCCCCGGCTGCAGGACAACCCCGCTGCCGACGCTGTCCTGCAGGGACAGACTGGGGGATGTCCTTCCCCTTCCCTGTGGCACGGAGGCAAATCCCAAATCCTCTCCTTGTCCTTCCTCCCCAGGCAATGAGCTGCAGACGGAGACCAGGGAGGGCAAAGCCTTGGGGCAGAACCTGGTGGAAGAGGCTGTTTTGAGCGGCTCCATGGCACAGGAGTTGAAGAGGGAGGAAAAGCCCCAGAGATGCCGCACAAGGAGGGGCTGCAAACCCAGCCCAGGGCGCTCTGAGGAGGAAAGACCCACCCTGTGCCAGGAAGGCAACCGGAGCTTCAGCCAGAGCTCGGCCCTGGTGGTCCTTGAGCAGCTCCACGATGGGGAGAAGCCCTACAAGTGTGGGGAATGTGGGAAGGGCTTCAGCAAGAGCTCCCACCTGATCCGCCACCAGATGATCCACACAGGGGAGAGGCCCTACGAGTGTTCCGAGTGTGGGAAGAGGTTTCCAACCCGCTCAGATCTCCTCAAGCATCAGCAGATTCACACAGAGGAGAGGCCCTTCCGCTGCCCTGACTGCAGGAAGGGCTTCAAACGCAACTCCACCCTCATCAGGCACCGGCGCATCCACACAGGGGAGAGGCCCTATGAGTGCGGGCAATGTGGGATGAGCTTCAGCCAGAGTTCCCACCTGATCCGCCACCAGGGGATCCACACTGGGGAGAGGGCCTATGAGTGTCCCGAATGTGGGAAGATGTTTCAGAGCAGCTCCAACCTCCTCATGCATGAGCGGATTCACACAGAGGAGAGGCCCTTCCGCTGCCCTGAGTGCAGGAAGGGCTTCAAGCGCAACTCCCACCTCATCAGGCACCGGCGCATCCACACAGGGGAGAGGCCCTATGAGTGTCCCGAGTGTGGGAAGAGCTTCTCCAGGAGCTCTAACTTGACCCAACACCAGCAGAGGCACCAGTAAGGGAAGCCCTGTGAGTGTCCTGAGTGTGGGAAGAGCTTTGTGCGCTGCTCCAACTTCACCCCTCAGATGACCCACATTGGTCAGAGCCCTGGTGACCCACACTCCTGTGACCTGCACTGGGAGGACACCTGGCTGTTGGCTTCCACGTCCTCAGATTCCCTGTAGCCACCTGGACAAAGTCAGGGGCAGGAACATCCATTGGGACTCAGATCGACATTGGAAATTCATTGGGAAGGGCTGATTTATTGAAGTTACACCAAAAAAAAATCTCACCCACTCTTTCCAATTGTTTCTTCTGGTGGCATCAAGAAAGGATGGATGATCTTGGAGGTCTTTTCCAACCTAAATAATTTCCTTCTTCATCCTGTCGGAACTACCAAAATTGGGGTAAAAATAAAGAAATGAAACAAAGAGATCTAAAGCTGCATGATTTTACAGCAATTTATGGGTGAATTTGGGGTTCAGGGGAATATTGAGGAGGATTTGGGTGTTCTGGGGGAGCCCAGGCCAGGTGGATTGGGCCACGATCTCATAGTTGCGGCAGCAGAACGTGTCCACCTGAGCCCATCTGTTCTCCAGGAATTCCGGTTGTCTGTTCCATTAGTCCCTGGCCTGGGTCTCCCCATTTGTAGTGTGCCCCTCAAAGTGCCCCAATCTCTGCTGAAATGCCCAGGCTGCTCCCGGCTGTGGACATTCCTGTCCACAAACCTCTCCTGGTCCATGCCATGGGGGTCTGAGAGGGTATTTGGGGGATCCTGGGGGGACTGGGAGGGGATTTTGTAATTCTTGGGGGTTTTTGAGGTGCTTAGAGGGGTCTTGTTGGGGACTCTGAGAGAGTTTGTGGGGCCTGGCTGGGCTGTGTGGCCTGTAGAGGACTTGGGTGGGTCTTGGGGGAGATGGGAAAAGGGTTTTGGTGTCTCTTCGGGCCATTTATGTGTCACAGACTGAATTTGAGGGATCCTGCGGGAAGCTGGCAGGCGTTTCAGGGCCGTTGTGACCCCTCCAGACCCCCAAAGCTGCCACCAGATTCTGTCCCCAAGATGCTGTCAGGAGTTTGGGGGCTCCATGTTGGGGTTCATCCTCCTGGTGATGGAGGAGAAGGTGAGGGGGGGTCCCCAGGGGTCGTGTGTGTCCCCAGAGCGTGTGTGTCCCCCATCCTGGTGTCACCCTCTTTTCCCTCCCCACAGGGTTCCTGACCCAGCTCCTGCTGCCCCTAGGAGGGAATTTGGGGAGGGGGCAGAGGGGCTGCGCAGCCCCCGCCGGGGGATGACCCCGAGCCAGCGCCCTTTGTTTAGCTCCAAGCTGGGCTTGGGGCCGCGGGAGGAAGAGGCCGATGGGAAGCAGCTCCTGCAGGTGGGACAGTGCTTGGGCTCAGGGCAAGGTCCTGCCCTGCACACCTGGCTCAGGTGTGACACTGCCCCGCCAAGGAAGCGCGACATTGCCATCCCCATGGCTCAGGGCTGGCAGCAGCACTTGGAGCACGGACATGGAAATGCTGGGAGCAACTGGGAGCAGCCTGAGGCCGTGAATTCTCCCCCAGCACCGCCTTTCCAGGCCAGCCCTCCATGGGAGAAATGCTCCTTAGGCCTGGGCCTTGAGCAGCAGCCCCTGGGCTCAGCTCCTGTGCAGCTGATCACAAACACTGTCTGCTCCCAGGCACTGCTGCTGTCCAAAGAGCTCCTGCTTGCTTTAGGAGCAGCCTTGGCAACTGTTTTTCTTCCCTCAGTGGCACAGCATGGCTGTTGTCACAGTGTCAAAGCAAGCTGTTGATACCAAGTGTGGCCAGGATGAGCCATGGCTGTGCCTAAAGCCCATCTCTTGGGGCCCTATCACCAGCGGTGCCAAATGAGCCCTTGGAGCTGTCCTGGGGCAGCTCCTCCCTCTGAGTGGGGCCTCTCGGAGCCGGGAACTCTCCCGTTTGCTGCACTCGGGGCATCCCCGAACAACGAGGGAGCCTGGGCTGATCCCCCACTCCTCGAGGCTCAACCCTTCGCCCGCTGGGGAGATGCAAAAGCATCGGGAGTGAGCATTTCCCTGCCCTCGAGGGGAATTTCTGACAGGTCCCTGGCACTGACTCTTTGTGTCTGTGTGCACACACGTGTGCCTGTGCTCTGGCAAATGGGGGAGAAATGCTGCTCTCGGAGGCGTTGCAGTCCCTTGGATATCTGAGTAGGTTAGAGCTGTAAGTAAGGTTCAGTCCTGGGGTATAAGCTAAGTTAAATGCAGCTAAGGGCTGTTCTTGTGTTAAGATGTAAAGTTTAACCTTATTTACAAGGTATGTTAAACACTGTAAAGTGTTATTTGTCTCTTATATTGTAAAGTCATAGCTTATAAATTAGGTTAAGTACTCTTAAGTGCTGTTGTTTTGGTAAATTGTTAAGTTTAAGGTTTAAGTTAAGGTTAAGGTATAAGTTAAGTGCTGTTAAGTTTGAGGGCTGTTAAGCTTTTAAGCCATATTCCTTTTATCCTTGCCCTCAATGTCCTTTTCTCACACACACACACACACACACACACACACACACACACACTTAATTTCTGATTTGATTGACTGGATTAGGTTGGTTTTGTTGTTGCTTAGTTTCTTTGCTGTGCCTGAACTGTCCAGACAGGAGCAGAGTGACTCTTGCCAATGAACTTTTTTGTGCTGTCTCTTAATATGAAATCTGGTTTTTGCTGATTCCTTGCTAGGGATTTTTTAAGCACTCTCAACCCCTCGTTCGTGAGAGGGTGAAGGAGAGCCCAGGCTGTCACCCTGGGGGACACAGAGACACTGCTGGGGGGTCCCTGTCCCCCTGTCCCACCCCCCATGGCCCCATCCCCCCTGTCCCCGTGTCAGGCTCTGGGGTTGATCTCATGGAACATCCTCTGGGGGAGGCTGCGGCACTGGGGCAGGGGGGGACCCGGGGGGACAGGGGACCCTGCTGTGCACAAGCAGCGTTGGACTTCTGTGGGGGGAGCTGTGAGGGGGGGCTGGGGCAGAGTGACCTCCCCAGTGACCTCACAGAGGTATCCTGTGATGACACACAGCCTGCTCTCGGATTTCACAGCCAACTCTGTGATGTCACACTAATATCCAGTGACCTCACACATCCTCCAGTGATGTCACAGTCAACTCTATGATGTCACACAGCCGACCTGATGTTATACAGCTGACCTGTGATGTCACAACAACCTCTGTGATGTCATACAACCACCCTGTGATGTCACAGCCTGCTCTGTGATGTCACACAGTCCCCTCTATGATGCTGTAGCTGCTCCATGGCCTCACACAACCAACTCAGAGATGTCATAGCACAATCTGTGACCTCACACAGCCCACTCTGGGATATCACACTGCCTCTTTCTGACATCACAGCTGCTCTGGGGCTCTGTGACACAGCCCCAGAGGTGCCTATGGCTATGACACAGCCCCTCTGGGCCATGGCACAGCCCCTGCCAATGCTGAGCACCTGTGAGCTCTGGGTGTGCCCTGCTGGTGTCCCTGAGCTGCCCTGGCAGTGCCCCAGCCCTGCTGGGCTGTGCACAGGAGCTGCTCCTGGGCAGAGCTGTCTCTCTGCAGCGCTGCCGCTTGCCAGGAGCTGCCTCTGTGCCAGGAACCCGGCCCAGCTCAGCAGCACAGCCACAGCACAGGCACTTGAATGAGCCTCGCGGGGCTTTGCTGCTCTTTACATCAGACTCAGTCCCTCCCAGTGTGTTCAAATAACTTCTCAAGAAGTCAAACTGAAACACTGAAGTCTCTTGTAGTTTAAATAGGTTCCAGTGAGTGACACAACTGAGAAAGTGTCCCCAGGTTCCAGTTAGAGCAGAAAACATCCTGCAGAAGTTGACTCTGTCAGGTCCTCAAGGAAAAACAATCCCAGGGATGGGTTTGCCTTTGCTTGAGGCAGGACTGATCCAAACTGTCTTCCCTAACACATTTCTCACAGGCACCACGGGGACTTTATCCCCCTTCTATGGCCCATGGACAATTTGATTGGGCAGGGCCAGCTCGACTGGTGGAGCCTCAGGTCTTCACTGACCAGTGGCCTTGGCTAACTGCAGCTCCCAGTGTTTGAAGGTCCCACCAGGCACTGCTTTCAAGGTGGTTTTCAGCAGTCCCTTGCACTGCTCAGCTTTCCCAGGGCTGGTGCCTGACAGGGAATATGAAACACCCACTCACTGCTGTGCTCTCTGGCCCAGGTGTCCATGAGGCTGTTCTGGGAATGAGTCCCATTGTCCAACTCACTTCTTCCTGGGGGCCCTGTCCCCCCAGGACTTGCTTTCCCAGGCCCAGGGTGGTGTTCTGGGCAGTGCCGTGAGGCACAGGGTGCGTCTCCATCCCTGCAGGGGCTGTTGGCACCACTGTCAGCAGCAGCGCTTGCCCTGGTGGCTCTGTGGCACTGTGATGTCATCGATCTGCCAGGCCCCCCCAGATTGGTATTTCCACCATCGTCCCCCACACCACAGGGGCTTTGCCCGCTTGGCCCTGCTTGAGCACAGCACATGTTCCACAGTCATGGCTAACCTGGAGATGCTGTCCATGGCTAAATCCACCTCTGGGTCACCAGCCCATCTGGAGGTTGCAGCTCTTCCCTGATGACCTGAGGCAACAAAGGATCCTGATTCCTCTCCCTGCTCTGGAAAAGATCCCTGAGAGGAGCACAGATGGGAATATGCACAGGGTGAGCTCCCACACCCCATGAGCAGCCCAAGCCACATTGTGCCCAGGGGCTCTGCACCTATTCCAGCAAATGCTCAGATCAAATTTGTTTCCAGCCTGCTCTGGGCAGGTCTGTTGTTATCTAACCCATTGTGCCCCACACTGGCCCCAGAAAAGTGCTGCCCCACATCCACACAGGCCTTTCCAACCACAGCCTCCTCTAACTTCCCATTTGCTGTTGTCTCTCAGTGTTCACATGTTGATTGTGAAGCCACTCCTGCTCCAGGAGCCTGATTGGAAAGCAATTGGCCCCAGCAGCTTGGGGACAAGATATTAATCACAGAAATGCTGCTGCCAGCAGAGACAAGACAGGGACAGAGGAAAGGGGAGAGCCAGGCCCAGGGGACATGGCTGCAGTGGTGATGGCTGTGAGGTCACTGCCACTGCAGCAGCCTGGCTGGCCCTCAGCTGACATTCTGGCCAGGAGTGTTGTGAGCTCACCCAGCACATCAGAGACCCCACACAACAGGAATTCCATCCTTGGGGAGGTGAAGGGTTGAGGCAGGTGACAGAGGCCCCACCTGGGCTCTGATTCTGGGCCATCTCTGCTCCACAACCCACCCAGCCCTGGCACACAGGGAGGCCAGCTGGGCTCATGGCCACCCTGCTCTGCACCAGCTCTGCAACCAGGGAAAAATCTTTCCTTATCTCCAGGTTGAACATCCTCTATTTCACCCAACAGCCTTGTCTTTCATCCTCTTGACATGCTCCAGCCAAGCTTTTCCTTCCTAAAATCAACAAAGTCACCACATCTCCATTTCCCCTGTGCAAACTGTCCTTGCTGACACCTCCTGGCTGTGGCTTCACGAGCCCTGTCAGAGCCAGCCCTGTCCCTGCACTGCCCCAGCTCTGCTGCCCCACAGCTGCTGGATCAGGAAGGGCAGAGCCATGGGGGAGGGAAATGCATGGGGATTCCTCCTGGGAGGGACCTCAGGATGTTTCCAGGCCAAACCAAAGCACAGTCAGCGGAGAGAGGGACACAAGGATGGGCTGTTTGTGTACTCTGCCACAGCAGGATTGGAGGCAGAGCTGCAGAGATACCCAGCTGTCAGGAAAAATTAATCCACAAACACCAGAGGTTTATGTCCAAAAAGGAGACAGAGGAGTCCTGGAACTCTATTCATGAATAAAGGGAGAGGTCATGGGCATTTCCCATGGGGTCTCTCACATTGCTAGAGGACGCAGCCTTTTTTTATCCTAATTTCCCTGCCGCAGGTTCCCTCTCCCTTTCCCCATAGGCTGAGGTACGCAAGAGGTAAAGGCTTCCCAAAATGCCTAATGCAGACACATTTCTCCTAACTGTAGATACTCTCAATACAAACATCCCTTTTCTTCTTTTTCTTATATCTCTGTTCCTGTAGTTTATTAACACAGTCTTGCCCAAGTCAGTCACTGGAATTCCTATGGAAATCCTTCCCATTGTTTCTTCTATCTCTCAGTATAGGCCTTATCTTACCAGCAGTTTCTTTGTAAAGTCACTCCCTTATTCCTTTCAATCCCTCCTCTTTTTATTTCTCAATAATTGTCTTTACAAACTTCAGTTATCATTGACTTGATTTTCTTTTCCAGGGTCTTTCTTTTGGTTTTGTCATTATTTGCAGTGACATGATTTTCTGTCCTTTTGTAGCCATTTCTGGATCAGGAGGCATGGCTACTACCTGCATCCCTTTAATAAAGCATTCGTTTAACCCATAGTTCACCAGGTAACCATGAAAACATGTCCCATATCATCATTTCCACCTTTGGACTGGTGCATGAGCTAACTTTCTTATTCCCTTTGTTTTTTGTTTCACCACTTTTCTATTGTCATTATTTGCAAACAGCAGTTTGAGTCATTTAGTTTTCCACACACTCCCCCTTCTTCTGCTAATAGCTGATCTAGTCATCTACTTTGATTCCTAACTGATTTCCCTGAACTCGTGGTAACTAAAAGAACAACAGTTTAATATACCTTACATAACATATTCCTGACCAGTTTGGAGGTAACCTGCGATAAGCACATTGGCCACAAATCCAGTAATGCCCTTTCAAGGCCCAGGATCTGTTAGCAAAGGGGCCTTTCCA
This sequence comes from Acanthiza pusilla, assembly GCA_036630365.1. Taxonomy (NCBI): domain Eukaryota; kingdom Metazoa; phylum Chordata; class Aves; order Passeriformes; family Acanthizidae; genus Acanthiza; species Acanthiza pusilla. The sequence goes on along the minus strand of JAXCHO010000155.1, from coordinate 177,259 downwards.
ATTTTCATTATCAATTGGTGGGTCAAAACACAGCTTCTCTCCTCACCCTAACAGTTCTCCAGCAATAGTTGCCTTACCGTAAGAGTCACAATATTTGCATCTCCAAGCTCCCACATGAGGTTTCCACCTACAGTTACATCCCAGACCTGTTTTGTTAGATCTGTACCAGAACCTACTCAAAAAGGTTCTGATCCCATTCCGGTTTTGCCATTTCCAGTCACAGACAACATGTGTTTTACTTGTGGAATTATCTCGGTGGCAGGTTAAAAAAGCATGGTCAAAAAACCTGTCCCTTCCCACTGCTCCACAGCCTTCAAAATCCCTTTGGTAATTATGGTAGGAACACCCCACCCAGCCACCATAAATGAGCTCAACATGTGCTTGATTCCGTCGGCCCTGATACCTGGAGCAATCATAGGAGGGCAGTTGGGGGCCCAACAATCTAAACCCAAAGATAAAGTCCAGTCACCAACACTTTTTCCCATGTATACACCCCTGTTTCATTTAGACAATAAATTCCTCTTTCAGAAGAATGAAGTCTCCATGGACTTCCTTCCTCATCCCAAAATCCCGCTCTGTTATGTACCTCACTCAGGGTGATGACCCACCACTTAGGTTGGACTGGGCTGGCCACCCACGGCCAATTTTCAGATCCACCTGGCCCTCTGCAGACCCAGCAGTTACTGAGGTTAAAAGTCTTTGCTACTTCTTCTCCTAGGATTAAAAAAAAATTACTATCCCACTTCTGGCCCAAACCTAACTGACAATATAAAGGTAAGATCACTAAGAAAAACATTCTAATAGTGTAATCTATTCACCTAATCTAATTTTCACATTATCTTCCACACCACTTGTGGCGAGTGAAGGCACTGAAACCACTTAACATAAAACCAGGACAGCAAGGATTAGCCCCCGCAGTGACTGCAGATCCGGCAGGAGGGATGCCCACACAGAGTATTCCAGCAGACAGTCTGTGGGGAGGCACACGAGGCTTCCCCCAATGTCGACGCACGGCTGCTGCTCCGGTCTGCTCCTGCGGAGTGTCAGTCGTGGCTTCCCATCCTTCTCCTCCAGCTGAGATGTCCAAATCTCCAGGGCTTTAGAGGCCTTGACCCGAGTGTGATGGGTCCACCTGTGGTCAGCTGTCCTGACGGCTGTTTCTGTGGTCAGCAGCACCTGGAGAGGTCCATGCCACTTCGCCACCAGTGGTGCTTCTTTCCACACCTTAAACAGGACCCAATCTCCTGGCTGAATGTTGTGAACAGCAAAGTCCAAAGGCAGGGTCTGTGCCAGCCCAGCTTCCTGTCAAAGAGATTTCACAAGAGACAGTGTCTGGGCCACATATTGTTTTAAATATACATCACTTATTTCCACCCCCCCACTAGGTTGAGAATGACAAGGGTAAGGAATTCCAAGCATCAATTCAGAGGGAGATAACTGAATATCTCCCCTGGGCCTGGCCCTTATTCTTGCTAAAGCCAGTGGCAAAAGCTCTGCCCATGGCATCTTAGTTTCTATCACCAGCTTCAAAAGGCACTTCCCCATTTCCCTCATTCATTCCCCCTAGCCGAACTCTGGGGGTATCAGGGGGCAGGGAGGTTCCACTGTCCTCCCAGAGCAGCCAGAACTCCCCCAAGGCCTCTGGCTACCTTGTCAGCTGAGACAGCACCACCAGGAGATATCCAAGCCTTGCCACTCAGGGCATTACAGCAACATCCACCAACATCTTTGGAAGGGACACACAGCCCAAGGCCTCCCTCCCCCGGCAATTTTCTTTGTAACCTTGTTATTGCTTTTAGCACTAACCAAACAAACCTCAATAGCTCCTTTTGCCAGATTAAAAAGACCCCCAGCAGCATACACCCCAAGGAACGCCTCTGCCAATTTTAACAGGAGGCTGGGACAAAGCCCCCCTTCATTTCTCAATTCCAAATTCTCTCGTTCCACCAAACAAAATTCACTCTGTAATAACCAAGCGCTGATCATCCACTGAAGAGGTTCTTTCAGTTGACAAAGCTTCCCCCTGGTGTGAAACATTAACAATCAGATATTTTCTATTGTCAACCCTTGGGCCCCAGTTCCCATCAAGGCTGTGGCTGCACAGCTCTGCAGACAATGCAGCCTCTGGCTCCATTCTGAGACATCCTGAGACAATGAGTAGCCTCTGGCCACTGCATCTAGCAGCTTAGAAAAATAAGAACAAACCATGCAAAAAGGCAAATCACCTCCTCAATTACAAAATTTGGTATATCCTTTCTACCAAATCAAGTTTCTGAGGGTTCTTACAGATGGAACTTTAGTTTTTACTGTAAACACATTGTTTTAGTTTTGCACCAAAAAAGCCAAACTCCAAATTCTTGTGTACACCAAAGACTTTTGAATTCACTACGCACTTGTATTTTCACCAGTCACTGATTCCCAAAATCACTGTTATAAGCACAGTAACACTCAACATTCTTCACAATACTAATGTGCATTCCCACTTAACCCATCAAATCTCTTCCCAGTAAATCATAATCACAATTAGGAACAAACAGAAATTCATGCATTTCAAACCTATCCCCCACATCTACCAATAGTGGTTGAATGAGGCACACGCTCATCTTTTCCACTCACCCCTTGAGTAAAGATCTAGTTGACAACTCCCCCCACTTAGGGATAAAATTTAAAGTTGATCAAGAACTCCCTGTGTCTACTAAGAAACACTTCTCGTCTCGATCCAGGCCCACCTAAAAAGTTATCAGGGGTTCCTGTGTGGGGGGCCCTGGCATAACATGAACCTCTGACATCCCAAACAATTAATTTCTGTTAATGGCTGGACTTCCTCCCCCTGAGGATCCAGCCGTTTCTGCGGACATTCCCGCTGCCAGTGTCCCTCTGCCCTGCAGACAGCACACCGATCCCTCCCCAAACGCTGCTTCGGTCAGCTCTCCCCTGCCAAGGAGGGAATGCCTTTGCCACGTCCTGGTGGCCAGCCCTGTCCCCTTTGTCCTGGGGCTCCCCTTGGGCCCTGCAGTTTATTCCTCCAGGGCTGAAACAATTTTGGCATCACTTTTGCCTTTGCCTTTTTCCTCCTCCCATCTCACAAACACTTTCTGTGTCTTTCTAACCAGTTCATCCAGGGGCTTATGCTGCCCTTCCTCTAGCCCCACCCCCACTACTGCCTGTGGGTGCTCATCCTCACACATTTCCAAATCATCCCAGTGACCCAAAATCCTTAACAGACAATCCTAATCCTTCCACGTACAATCTGCATTTTCCAGATATTCTTTCCGCAGTGTCCAAACGCATTCTGCCCTCCAGCACTCCCGGCAGGCACAGCCAGCAGCACCGAAGGTGACCAGGGCGCCCTGCAGCCTCATGGAGACTGGGGGACCACTGCTGCCCCTGCCCCGGGGGGTGGCAGGGTCAGGGACCGCCTGGTGCTGAGCCCACAGCTGTCCCACGGCCCTGCCTCGGCCCCACACCTCCCCACAGGCTCCCAGCCCGCGCTCCCGGCTGGGCACCTCTGCGCCCGCTCCTGCCGCTCCTTGCCTTAACCATATTTCTCTGCACTCCCCTGTTGCCAAGATCACTTCTCGACTCCCCTTCTTGCCTCGCTGGGCACGGATTGTCGAGACCCCTTCTTGACTTTCCCTTACTGCCCCCCTTGGTGTCCATGTCCTTGTATTTTGGGATCATCATTCCAAAATAACACTCCATTTTTCTTGCACTTTGACCACTACCTTTCCTTTTTCAAAAACCTTGGAGAGGACCCAAAAATCTCCCAAGATGGGGTTTGGAGGACTCATCACATAAGCAGCAGGGAGAGGCTGGGGGCCCTGGGCTCAGTTGAGTGGAGACTGAGGACAGAACAGGAGTAGCCTGAGAGGGCTTGAAGGATTCCACAGACGGTGGAGCTTTTCTTCATAGTGGAAATGAGCATGAGGAAAAAATAATGGCCCCAAGGGCAGGTGGGGAGGTCCAGACTGGACATGAGGAGAAAGGAATTTCTCTGCCCGGGAAGTGCTGGGGTGCAACACATCCCCAGAAGGAGTCTGGGTCAGCCCAAGGCTCTGTGTGCCCAGGCAGAGGCAGGCAGGACACAGAGGTGTCAGGGAAGGAAGGGCCAGCGAGGTGGGGCAGCCGGGGGATGAGCACAGCCTGCAGGGACAGAGGCGCAGGGCATGGACAGCGTAGGACAGCCTGGGCTGGAGAGGGCACAGGGAGCTGCAGAAGCTGCAAGGCCCTGCCAGAGCCAACCTGTGCAGCACTTTGGCCATGGCTGCTGGCCCTGGCCCTGAGGCCATGAGGAGGACACAAGTGACCCTTGCAGCCCTGGGGCCTCATGGCCTCCTTGTCCCTGCCCAGCAGCCTGGCAGGGGCCGCCCCATGGTGCTGCCCTTGGCATTGCACATCCCCACATGGCAGTGCCCCGGGAAGAGCCCTGAGCAATGAGGGAGGGACAGGATCTGCCTTCCCCGGGGCTGGGGCTCAGGCCTTGGCCCTTTGGATTCATGGAACACATCCAGGTTGGCTCAGCATCAGAGACACCTTTCCCTTGCTTGTCCCCACCTGCCACCACTACCTGCAGCATTCTGCTCTAACGGCAACCTGGGGATACTTTGTCAGTCGTGTCCCTCAGCAAAACTCATTCAAATTACAAGAAACTTCAGTATTGCAATTTAACTTTGACTTCTTGAGAACCTTTTGGAACACACTCGGAGGGACTGAGTCTGATGTGAACAGCACCAAAGCCCCACAAGGGTCACTAGAGTCCCTGTGCTGTGGCTGTGCTGCTGAGCTGGGCCGGGCTCCTGGCACAGAGGCAGCTCCTGGCAAGCGGCAGCGCTGCAGAGAGACAGCTCTGCCCAGGAGCAGCTCCTGTGCACAGCCCAGCAGGGCTGGGGCACTGCCAGGGCAGCTCAGGGACACCAGCAGGGCACACCCAGAGCTCACAGGTGCTCAGCATTGGCAGGGGCTGTGCCATGGCCCAGAGGGGCTGTGTCATAGCCATAGGCACCTCTGGGGCTGTGTCACAGAGCCCCAGAGCAGCTGTGATGTCAGAAAGGGGCAGTGTGACATCCCAGAGTGGGCTGTGTGAGGTCACAGATTGGGCTATGACATCACAGAGTGGGTACTAGCAGGTTGTTGAGAAGTGTGAATCATAGAGGGGACTGTGTGACAGCACAGAGGAGGCTGTGACATTACAGGGTGGCTGTATGATGTCACAGACTGGTCTGTGTGACATCATACAGTTGTCTCTGACACCCCAGAGTTGGCTGTGACATCAGAGAGCAGGCTGTGTGATGTCACAGGAGGCCTGTGTGATGCCACAGGGGCTGTGTGAGGTCACTGGGGAGGTCACTCTGCCCTGGCCCCCCCCTCACAGCTCCCCCCAGAGAAGTCCAACGCTGCTCGTGCTCAGCAGGGTCCCCTGTCCCCCCAGGTCCCCCCTGCCCCCCGGCGTGGCAGCCTCCCCCAGAGGATGTTCCACGAGATCGACCCCCAGAGCCTGACACGGGGACAGGGGGGGATGGGGCTGTGGGGGTGGGACAGGGGGACAGGGACCCCCCAGCAGTGTCCCTGTGTTCCCCAGGGTGAGAGCCTGGGCCAGGGCTCCTTCAGCCTCTTACGAATGAGGGGTTGAGAGCGCTTAAAAAATCCCCAGCAAAGACTCAGCAAAACCAGATTTAATATTAAGCGACAGCACAACAAAGTTCCTTGGCAGGAGTCACTCTACTCCTGACTGGACAGTTCAGGCACACCAAGGGAAAAAAGCAATAACAAAATCAAGGAAATGCAGACAATCGAACGAGAAAAAAACTGAGACCTGGAGCTCTTTTTGTTTGTATGTGTGTGTGTGTGTGTGTGTTTAGGTGTGTGAGACAAAAGCACAGTGAGGGCAAGGATAAAAGGAATACAGCCTAAAGGTGTCACAACCCTGAAACTTAACAGCACGTAACTTATACTTTAAACATAACATACCTTAAACTTTAGAATTTAGCAAAATAACAGAACTTAACAATATTTAACTTATTATATACATATATATAAAAGAATATATTTATATCAATATCAATATCTATCTATATGTATATGTACATATAATCTGTCCCTAAGGAGCAGCGAGTGCTGACAGAGCACAGGATGCTCTGCTGAGCACGGGATGGCCCCGGGGTGATGTCAGACACAGCCGAGATGGGAGTGCCAAAGGACAGGAGGAGGAGGAGCAGGAGCGGAAGATGAGAACGACGGACAGAGGAGGAGGGAAGGCGGGGCGGAGGGACAATGGGGGAGGAGCGGAGCGGGAGGAAGAGGAGGGATCAAGGGGGTGGAGCAGCAAGAGAAGCAGCAAAAGGAGCTGCCACGTGCGTCCATCGCTCTCTGTGTCCGCAACCCTCGGCCCCGAGAGCGTCGCCCCCCGGGGGCATCCCGCAGGTGAGCGGGCAGGGGGAGCTCGCCCCAGAGATCTTGTGCGGTGCGTGGGGTTCTTTTTGGGAGGGAGGGATTTTTGGAGCTTGTAGGGCTCCCAGAACCGAGCCCCAAATGTCTTTGGCTGATGCCAGGAGAGTTTGTTTGTGGGGATTTTTGGGGGGGGAGGGGGCGGGGGCGGATGTTTGGATGTTGCAGGACTCCAGCTGTGAGTCGCAAATGGCCCTGGGGGGATATTGGGGAGTCCCCGGCACGCGGGTTTTTGGGGGTCCCAGTGGCGTCTGGCGGGAGAAGTGGGATGGGGTGGGCTGGGGCCCGGGCAGGGTGGGATGTGGATTGGGGTGTGGGATGAAGTGTGGGGGAGGGGGATGGGTGGGCTGGGGCCTGGGATGAGGCAGCCGAAGGTTGGGGGTGATGAAGGCGGGGGGACCCCAATCCTTTGGGGCTTGCGGGGTATCAGCCACCTCTGAGGGAATTTCGGGGTACCCCTAACCTTCCGGGGGTGGCACTGGCAGCGGGGGACACGTGGCTCCGGCACCTCGGGCCCCACCTGCGCCCCCCTGGGCCCCAGCGGCGGCGGGAGCGGAATTTGGGGAGGGGGAGGTGTGGGGCGGGCAGGCCAGACCCCCCGCTGGGCGCTGTCCCGGTGGGGCCGAGTGCGGGGGGAGCCCCGCGGGGCCCGGCCCTGCCCGGGCACGGCTGATGCCGCCCGCCCGCGCTCCGCACTGCTCCGGCCTGGTGCTCGCAGTGCCGCGCGGGGCGGGGCCGCTTTGGGGACCCGGCCAGGGCAGAGCGCGGCTGCTTTGGGGCTGTGGGCACCTGCCCGGCGCTGGGCATGGGCCGTGTGGGGGCAGCTGGGGCCGTGCTGGTGGCACTGGTGGTGCTGGGAGTGCCCCCGGCCTTCCGTGGGGTGAGCGGGGGGCGCGGTGAGAAGGGGGGCGGGGGCTGGGAGCCCAAAGTGAGCGAAATGGGGATTGGGACCCCCAAAGTGGGCAGGAGGGGCCTGGAAGCCCCAAAACCATTCACAGGGGAGGAGGATGGGGGATTGAAGGGGCCATGGTGAAAGGGAGAGAAGAGCAGTGGAAAAGAGGGGGCTGGGACCCCCAAAGAGAGCGGGAGGGGAATGGGACACGGAAATTGAGTTGGGAGGGGTGTGTGGATTGGGAGAAGGATGGGAAAGGGGAGGAAAGCGGAGGGAAAGGTGGGGTTGGGAGGGAAGAAGGGCAGTTCCATGGGGGTCCAGCCCTGTCCCCCAGCACTCGATCCCCAGAGCAATTCCCTGGGGCTCTGGGGGAGGTGGATCCACACTGGGGGGGTCCCCAAGCCCCCTGTCCATCCCTGGGGCTGATCGGGGAGTTCGCCCCACCCAGCAGCCTGTGCTGCAGCAGCTGTGGGGCAGAGGAGGGTGGGGAGGGGGGGGTCTGGGGTGAGAGCGGAGGATTTGTGGGAGGAGGAGGAAAAGGAGGAGTAGAAGAACCATGAGGTTTCACCACCCACTGTGTCTGCAGCACCCCCAGCTCTTGGATCACTGCCCACCCTACATTCCACAGGTGACCAGGGAGGGAGAGCTTGCCCCAAATCTATCAGGGGATCTCCAAGAAGGTTATTTTTTTTTCGAGGGTTGCTTGGAACTCACAGGTTCTGGAATTGAGCCCCAGATACCTTTGCATGTCCCTGGTGGGGTTTTTTTGGGCCGTAGGGGATGTTTGGATCTTGCAGGACTCCAAAGCTGAACCATAAATAAACTTTGGGGGAATACTGGGGTGGGTGCATGTCAGAATTGCCCAATATTGGTGGGACAGGACATTGGTTTTGGGGATCCCCGGGAGAGCTGTGGGGGTGGAACGCAGGACTCCCTGAGTGGAGAGAGCAGAGAGGGGCGATAGCGGAGCTGGGGGACCCCCGGCAGCCTGGAGGGGTGGGGGAGCCTGGAGATGAGGCAGGGCCAGGACACTGTGACGCTGAAAGGGGCGGCGGAGAGAGGGGGAAGCCCCGAGTGCCTGAGTGGGGGGAGCCTGAAGAGGGGGACCCTGGGAGCCCTGGGAGCCAAAGCGGCATCAGGGAAGAAGGGACCCCTGGGACCAGCGAAAGCCCACGGCATCCCTAAGCAGGAGCCTGGAGCAGGGGGATCCCCAGGACCCACGGGAGCCCCAGCAGCTTTGAGAAGGGGGAACCCCAGCAGCCCAAAGACAGGAGACTGGAAAGGGGGAACTGCTGGGAGGCTTTTTTTGGGGTCACTCTTGATTTTTGGAGGATTTTATAGAAACAAAACACTCGGAGACTTCTAGAGATAGAGTTGAACAGGAGGAACCCCCAGCCCAAGGCACTCACACCTTTTTTTACCCAGACCAGGATTTCCATTTCCCAAACAGGGCCAGATGGAGAAGGAGGCTGTGAGGAAGAGGAAGATTCCTGAGGACCCGCAGGCAGGTGAGGAGGGAGTCAGTGCCCCTTTCCCCCTCTCTTCTGCTCCATTTCCCAGCCCAGCATCGCCCCCAGCTGCAGGACAACCCCGCTGCCGACGCTGTCCTGCAGGGACAGATTGGGAGGATGTCCTTCCCCTTCCCTGTGGCATGGAGGCAAATCCCATCCTCTCCTTGTCCTTCCTCCCCAGGCAATGAGCTGCAGACGGAGACCAGGGAGGGCAAAGCCTTGGGGCAGAACCTGGTGGAAGAGGCTGTTTTGAGCGGCTCCATGGCACAGGAGTTCAAGAGAGAGGAAAAGCCCCAGAGATGCCGCACAAGGAGGGGCTGCAAACCCAGCCCAGAGTGCTCTGAGGAGGAAAGACCCACCCTGTGCCAGGAAGGCGTCCGGAGCTTTAGCCAGAGCTCAACCCTGGTGGTCCATGAGCAGCTTCATGATGGGGAGAAGCCCTACAAGTGTGGGGAATGTGGGAAGAGCTTCAGCAAGAGATCCCACCTGATCTGCCACCAGAGGATCCACACAGGGGAGAGGCCCTACAAGTGTTCTGTGTGTGGGAAGAGGTTTCAGAGCAGCTCCAACCTCCTCATGCATCAGCGGATTCACACAGAGGAGAGGCCCTTCCGCTGCCCTGAGTGCAGGAAGGGCTTCAAGCAGAACTCTGCCCTTCTCATCCATCAACGCATCCACACCGGGGAGAGGCCCTACGAGTGTGGGGAATGTGGGATGAGCTTCAGCCAGAGCACCCACCTGACCTGCCACCAGATGATCCACACAGGGGAGAGGCCCTATGAGTGTTCCGAGTGTAGGAAGAGGTTTCCAACCAGCTCAGATCTTCTCAAGCATCAGCGGATTCACACAGAGGAGAGGCCCTTCCACTGCCCCGACTGCAGGAAGGGCTTCAAGCAGAACTCCCACCTCATTGTCCACCAGCGTATCCATACCAGGGAGAGGCCCTATGAGTGTCCTGAGTGTGGGAAGAGCTTCAGACAGAGCTCTCACCTGACCCGACACCAGCGGAGCCACTGGTAAGGGAAGCCCTGTGAGTGCTCTGAGTGTGGGAAGAGCTTTGTGTGCTGCTCCAACTTCATCACCCCTCAGAGGACCCACATTGACCTACGGTGACCCACACTCCTGGTGACCAACACTGGGAGGACACCTGGCTGGTGGTTTCCACGTCCTCAGATGCCCTGTAGCCACCTGGACAAACGCAGCGGCAGGAACATCCATTGGGACTCAGATTGATATTGGATATTCATTGGGGAGAGCTGATTTATTAACATTACACCCTAAAAAATCTCACCAGCTGTGTCCAGTTGTTTCTTCTGGTGGCATCAAGCAATGCTGGAGGATCTTGAGTTCTTTTCCAACCTAAATAATTACCTTCTTCATCTTGTCAAAACTACTGAAATTGGGGTGGAAATAAAGAAATGAAACAAAGAGATTGAAATCTGCACCATTTTTGTGGGATTTGAGGGTGAATTTGGGGTTCATGGAGGATTTGGGTTTTCTGGGGCTGCCCAGGCCAAGGGACAGGGCCATGATGTCATAGTTGTGACAGCAGAACGTGTCCACCTGAGCCCATCTGTTCTCCAGGAATTCCGGTTGTCTGTCCCAGTCCCTGGCCTGGGTCTCCCCATGTGGGGTTTGTCCCTCAAAGTGCCCAAATTGCTGCCACCACACCCCGTCCCTCAAGATGCTGCCAGGGGTTTGGGGTCTCCATATTGGGGTCCATCCTCCTGGTGCTGCAGGGGAAGCTGAAGGGGGGTCCCCAGGGATCATGTGTGTCCCCCCAGAGCGTGTGTGCCCCCCCATGCCAGTGTCACCCCTTTTCCCTCCCCACAGGGCTCCTGACCCAGCTCCTGCTGCCCCCGGGAGGGAATTTGGGGAGGGGGCAGAGGGGGTGCGCAGCCCCCGCCGGGGGATGACCCCGAGCCAGCGCCCTTTGTTTAGCTCCAAGCTGGGCTTGGGGCCGCGGCAGGAAGAGGCCGATGGGAAGCAGCTCCTGCAGGTGGGACAGTGCTTGGGCTCAGGGCAAGGTCCTGCCCTGCACACCTGGCTCAGGTGTGACACTGCCCCGGGGAGGGAGCGCGACATTGCCGTCCCCACGGATCAGGGCTGGCAGCAGCACTTGGAGCACGGACATGGAAACACTGAGAGCAACTGGGAGCACCCTGAGGCCGTGAATTCTCCCCCAGCACCGCCTTTCCAGGCCAGCCCTCCATGTGAGAAATGCTCCTTAGGCCTGGGCCTTGAGCAGCAGCCCCTGGGCTCAGCTCCTGTGCAGCTGATCACAAACACTGTCTGCTGCCAGGCACTGCTGCTGTCCAACGAGCTCCTGCTTGCTTTAGGAATGGCCTTGGGAACTGTTTTTCTTCCCTCCATGGCACAGCATGGCTGTTGTCACAGTGTCAAAGCAAGCTGTTGATGCCAAGTGCGGCCAGGATGAGCCATGGCTGTGCCTAAAGCCCATCTCTTGGGGCCCTATCACCAGCGGTGCCAAATGAGCCCTTGGAGCTGTCCTGGGGCAGCTCCTCCCTCTGAGTGGGGCCTCTCGGAGCCGGGAACTCTCCCGTTTGCTGCACTCGGGGCATCCCCGAACAATGAGGGAGCCTGGGCCGATCCCCCACTCCTCGAGGCTCAACCCTTCGCCCGCTGGGGAGATGCAAAAGCATCCGGAGTGAGCATTTCCCTGCCCTCAAGGGCAATTTCTGACAGGTCCCTGGCACTGACTCTGTGTGTCTGTGTGCACACACGTGTGCCTGTGCTCTGGCAAATGGGGGAGAAATGCTGCTCTTGGAGGGGTTGCAGTCCCTTGGATATTGAGGAAGTTAGGCCTGTATGTAAGGTTCAGTCCTGAGGTATAAGCTAAGTTAAATGCTGCTAAGGGCTGTTCTTTTGCGCTGTTAAATTTAATACAACTTATAAGGTAAGTTAAAGACTGGTAAGTGTTATTCCTCTGTTAAATTGTTAAGTCATCGGTTATAAGTTAGGTTAAATACCGTTAAGCACTGTAATTTTCCTAAATTATGAAGGTTAAGGTAAAAGTTCTGTTATGTTTGAGTGCTGTTAAGCTGTTAGGATGTTTTCTTTTTATCCTTGCCCTCACTGTCATTTTGTCACATACACCTAAACACACACACATGCAGAGTTCATTTCCTTGATTAACTGGATTTGTTTGATTTGGTTGTTTCTTTTCTCCTTGGTGTCCCCGAACTGTCCAGTCAGGAGTAGAGTGACTCTTGGCAAGGAACTTTGTTGTGCTGTCTCTTAATATTAAATCAGGTTTTTGCTGATCCCTTGCTGGGGATTTTTTAAGCGCTCTCAAGCCCTCGTTCGTAAGAGGGTGAAGGAGTCCTGGGCCAGGCTCTTACCCTGGGGGACACAGGGACACTGCCATGGTGGCCCTGTCCCCCGTCCCACCCTCCCCACAGCCCCATCCCCCCTGTCCCCGTGTCAGGCTCTGGAGTCAATCTCGTGGAACATCCTCTGGGGGAGGCTGCGGTGCCGGGGGGCAGGGGGGGACCTGGGGGGACAGGGGACCCTGCTGTGCACGAGCAGCGTTGGACTTCTCTGGGGGGACTGTGAGGGGGGGCCAGGGCAGAGTGACCTCCCCAGTGACCTCACACAGCCCCTGTGACCTCACACTGCCATGTGATGTCATAGCCTGCTCTGTGCTGTGACACAGCCACCCAGTGACCTCACACAGCCCCACTCTGGGATGTCACAAGCCATTCCATGATGCCACACAGCCACCCTGTGATGTCATAACCCTGTCTGTGATGTCAAAGCCTTCTCTGTGGCATCACATGTCCTGCTCTGTGATGTCACAGGCAACTCTGTTATGTCACACAGCTGTGTTGTGATGCCACATCCCATTCTGTGATGTCATACATCCACCCTCTGATATCATAGTCTGCTCTGTGATGTCACAGACAGGTCTGTGATGTCACACAGTTCCCTCTGTGATGCTGTAGCTGCTTGATGACCTCACACAACCCACTCTGTGATGTCACAGCCCAATTTATGACCCCATGCAATCCACTCTGTGATGTCACACTGCCCCTTTCTGACATCACAGCTGCTCTGTGGCTCGGTGGCACAGCCCCAGAGGTGCCTATGGCTATGACACAGCCCCTCTGGGCCATGGCACAGCCCCTGCCAATGCTGAGCACCTGTGAGCTCTGGGTGTGCCCTGCTGGTGTCCCTGAGCTGCCCTGGCAGTGCCCCAGCCCTGCTGGGCTGTGCACAGGAGCTGCTCCTGGGCAGAGCTGTCTCTCTGCAGCGCTGCCGCTTGCCAGGAGCTGCCTCTGTGTCAGGAGCCCGGCCCAGCTCAGCAGCACAGCCACAGCACAGGGACTCTAGTGACCCTTGTGGGGCTTTGCTGCTGTTCACGTCAGACTCAGTCCCTCGGAGTGTGCTCAAAAAGCTTCTCAACAATTCCAAAAGAGATTGGAACTGAAATTTATTGTAGTGTTAATGGGTTCCACTGAGAGACACAACTGAGGGGACCCTGCTGTGCATGAGCAGCATTGGACTTCTCTGGGGGGACTGTGAGGAGGGGCCAGGGCAGAGTGACCTCACACAGCTCCTGTGACCTCACAACACCATGTGATGTCACAGCCTGCTCTGTGATGTGACACAGCCGCGCAGTGACCTGACAGGTTGCCAGGTTCCAGTTAGAGCAGAACGCTGCAGGCAGTGATGGCAGCTGGGGACAAGCAAGGGAAAGGTGTCTCTGATGCTGAGCCAACCTGGATGTGTTCCATGAATCCAAAGGGCCAAGGCCTGAGCCCCAGCCCCGGGCAAGGCAGATCCTGTCCCTCCCTCATTGCTCAGGGCCCTTCCCGGGGCACTGCCATGTGGGGATGTGCAGTGCCAAGGGCAGCACCATGGGGCGGCCCCTGCCAGGCTGCTGGGCAAGGACAAGGAGGCCATGAGGCCCCAGGGCTGCAAGGGTCACTTGTGTCCTCCTCATGGCCTCAGGGCCAGGGCCAGCAGCCATGGCCAAAGTGCTGCACAAGTTGGCTCTGGCAGGGCCTTGCAGCTTCTGCAGCTCCCTGTGCCCTCTCCAGCCCAGGCTGTCCTACGCTGTCCATGCCCTGCGCCTCTGTCCCTGCAGGCTGTGCTCATCCCCGGCTGCCCCACCTCGCTGGCCCTTCCTTCCCTGACAGCTCTGTGTCCTGCCTGCCTCTGCCTTGGCACACAGAGCCTTGGGCGGACCCAGACTCCTTCTGGGGATGTGTTGCACCCCAGCACTGCCCTGGCAGAGAAATTCCTTTCTCCTGTGTCCAGTCTGGACCTCCCCAGCTGCCCTTAGTGCCATTATTTCATTCTCAAGCTGTTTTTTATAATGAAGAAAAGCTCCACCATCTCTAAATTCGCCCTTCAAGCCTCCCCAGGCTCCTCCTGTTTTGTCCTCAGGCTCTACACAACTGAGCCCAGAGTCCTCAGCCTCTACCTGCTGGTTATGTGATGAGGCCTCCAAACCCAGGCCTGGGAGATTTTAGGGTCCTCTCCAATGACTTTGAAAAAGGAAAAAAAGTGGTCAAAAGTGCAAGAAAAATGGACTGTTATTTTTTCCCAAATCTTGCAGTGACAGAACAAGGGTCAATATGCTTAAACTGAACAAGGGTGGATTTACATTTGTTAGAAGGAGGAAATATTTTACAATGACAGTGGCACCAAACTGCAACTGTTTTTCCAGAGAAGTGAATGCCCCACCCCAGGAATTGTCCAAGGTCAGGAGCTCTGTGCAGCCTGACATAGTGAAAGCCCCTCCCGTCCCCAAGGGTGGAATTCCTGTTGTGTGCCTTCTCTGATGTGCTGGGTGACCTCACAAGGCTTCTGGCCACAGTGTTTGCTGAGGGCCAACCAGGCTGCTGCAGTGGCAGTGACCTCACAGCCACCACTGCCATTGCAGCCACGTCCCCTGGGCCTGGCTCTCCCCTTTCCTCTGTCCCTCTCGTGTCTCTGCTGCAATGAGCACTTTTGTCATTAATCTCTTGTCCCCAACTTCCTGGCGTCAATTGCTTCCCAGTCAGGCTCCTGTAGCCAAGGTGGCTTTTGCAGGTCAAGAAATCAGCCCCTGAAGCAGCAGCTCTGCAGTGGTGGCCACTAGGTCGGGTAGGCAAGGGAGGCTTCTGGCCATGGCCTGCGAGGAGCTGCTGCTGCCAAGGTGCCTTTGGTGTCTCAGGCTCTCCTGGCACAGGTCCCACCATGTCCCTCTGCACTTGTGCCCAAGGCCTTCACTGGGTTGATGCTGGCCTGGGGCTTTTCTTCCAGTGGGATCTGCCCTGGTCCTGGCACAGCAAAGGCAGTTCCTGCTGGAGCAGGAAGCTCTGCCTGGAATGGGCTCAAACAACTCACACAATGCCTGGTTTGCTTCAAAATTGCTTCCTAGAACACTATGGTCTACTGGATGTTATAGCTCCTTTACTGTGGAGTAAATAACTCTGGTTAAGATCTTTTTGTCAGATGATCAGAATCAATCCTAGCTATATTTATATAAATGTATCTGGTTTTCCATCATTAATCCTGTGGGACAAATTGCATTAAGGTTCAATTCCACCTTTCTAATCCTTTACACATAAACCCTTAAAAAAGGCTGGGGCTACGATAGGATCCAGCTGCTCCCAGGCTCCCCTTGTAGGAGGAGTTTTAAAAGTGTAGGGGTCCTGGAGGGGTTTTGGGATCCATGGCTGTGGAGTGTCATTTCTCCACCTCATGACCCAACTGAAGCTTCTCTAATAAACTTTGCCTAAAGCTCCCGCTCTGCCCGTGACAGAAACTTTGCGAGTGCCTGTGACATCGCGGCTCTTTGGCAGCCTGGGGACTCCTGGGATGTCACCGTGGAGCTTCCGTGGGTGCCTGTGACAGATCGGTGCCTGAGCAGCCTGAAGTCCCCTGGAATGTCACTATGGAATGGCTGTGACTGCCTCTGACCGCATGGCTCTTTGTCATCCCCAAAAAGCCCTGGGAGGTCTCCATGGAACTCCTGTCTCTGCCTGTGACATTCTGGCAATTGGACAGCCTGGAGACTCTTGGAATGTCCCCATGGAACCCCTGTGAGTGCCCGTGACAAATCGGTCCCTCAGCAGGCAACCATCACCAGGACATGTTGCTGTGGTCAATTTCCATGGCAACCATCACCAGAACATGTTGCTATCGGCTGTTTCCATGGAAACCATCACCAGGACCCATTGCTAGGGTCAGGCCATTGGCAGCTCCATGGGGACCTGATGCCAGGGGTGGTTGCCATGGACACAGACTGAGGCCTGGAGCCAGAGTCCATTGCCATGGCAACCATTTGTGGTCCCATTCCGAGGGGATGGATGATCATGGGATCACAGAACCACAGAATTGGCTGAGGTGGGAGGGACCCATCAAGGTCTTCGAGTCCAACCCCTGGCCCTGCACAGGACACCCCAACAATCCCAGCCAGGGCCTGGGAGTGGTGTCCAATGCTCCTGGAGCTCCGACAGCCTGGGAGCTGTGAGCCCTTCCCTGGGCAGCCTGTCCAGAGCCTGAGCACCCTCTGGGGGAAAAACCTTTTCCTGAGATCCAACCTCAACGTGCCCTGACTCAGCTGCAGCCGTTCCCTCCAGTCCTGTCCCTGGGCACAAGAGGGGAGCCACAGCACACAGCCATGGAATGCTCCCAAGGCTATTGCCATGGCAACCAGGGCTGGGACCAGCCGGGATGCTCAGTTTCCACAGGCCAAGGTTCAGGAAAGGCATTCCCCAATTTTGTGCGCCCACTAAAACTGCGCCGCCACTCACTCCCCTCCCGCCTCCGATAGAAAGCACAAAAGGCAAAGACCCTGGGCTGGGATAAGAACAATTTACTGGGAACAGCAATGAGATAAAGAATGAACAGAAACAGCAACAATATTAACAACAGAAGGGATAAGACAAAAACCATTTACAGGGAAAACTGGGACTGCCCCAACCGGCTCTTCCCAACCACGTATTCTCTCCCACCTGGAAATGACACAGTTCTGCTTGGGAGCGAGTCTCTTTCCCTCTCCCTGGAAATGACCTGAGGTGGGATCAAATATAACAATGGGGGCATGGCCAGACCCTCCTGTTCTTCGATCCCACCTGACATCATTGCCAGGGGAAGGGAAAGGGACAGGTGTCTGCTCAACGTGGATCATGGAGAAAGTGTGTCACCAGAGCTCTTCCAAATTTGGGTCCTGCAATGGGGCATGAAGTTGGAGCAGCGCATGAAGCTCATGTCATAGCAGGGAACCTCACAGGGCTTCCTTTACTAGTGCCTCTGTTGGTGCCTGGTCAAGTGAGAACTCCTGGAGAAGCTCTTCCCACACATGAAACACTCATAGGGCCTCTCCCCGGTGTGGATCCTCCGGTGGACAATCAGGCAGGAGCTCTGGCTGAAGCTCTTCCCACACTCAGGACACTCGAAGGGCCTCTCCCCAGTGTGGCTCCTCTTGTGGACTATCAGGCCAGTGCTGTCTCTGTGAAACATAGGGTTTTCTTTTAGACACTTAAATGTAGAGATTTTAGATAAAAGTTAGTTTTGTTAAAATCAACTAGAATAAAAAAAGATGCAGAACTTAGTTAGAAAGAAATTAATGATTAAATGCAGAGTAGCCTTTTGATTATTTGATATTTACTCAGCTGTGCTTAGAATTAATTAATTAATAATCTTAAGAAAAGAGGTTCAAAGGAGAGCCTGGACAGTTACAAATTTTGCCCAGATGCAACCTACTTAGAAGCAAGAGAAA
Source organism: Acanthiza pusilla (assembly GCA_036630365.1). Classification (NCBI taxonomy): domain Eukaryota; kingdom Metazoa; phylum Chordata; class Aves; order Passeriformes; family Acanthizidae; genus Acanthiza; species Acanthiza pusilla. The sequence goes on along the minus strand of JAXCHO010000155.1, from coordinate 159,675 downwards.
AGAGCATTGGGAGTTTCCCAGGGTCAAATGTATTGTCAAAACCCAATGAAGTAAGAAGGTCACACCGAGGAAGACCCATATTCCTTCATCCAAAGCAGCCCTCAGACTCAAATTAACAACCACTGACTCAATTCCATTGCAGGAACTGCGCATGCTTCATGACTTTTTGGTAATTTCCATACGAAGCAGGGAATGGGAGGCGCTTATGCTGTGATATGTATCTGTATTTTAAAGATGCATTTTTGTGATAGATAAATAAGTTCTGTGTTGCATTGTTACTTTGGAGCTGTACCTTTGGGAGCTATCCCTGCAGCTCTCCGGCGCTGAAATAAATATACACTTTCTAACCTTAACGAGTTAGGGAGTCTTTGTCCGTCTCAGGTGGATATCGATATTAGATCTATATCAGCATTTTAATAATTCATCTGAAGCTCTTCCCACACTCCCCACACTCAAAGGGCCTCTCCCCTGTGTGGCTCCTCTGGTGGCAAATCAGGTTGCTCCTCCACCTGAAGCTCTTCCCACATTCCCCACACCTGTAGGGCTTCTCCCCATTGTGAAGCTGCTCATGGACCACCAGTTCTGAGCTCTGGCTGAAGCTCTGGACACCTTCCCAGCACAGGGTTGGTCTTTCCTCCTCGGAGCACCCTGAGCTGGGTCTGGAGCCCCTCCTCATGTGGGATCTCCGGGGCTTTTCCTCCCCATTGGATTCCTGCACCATGGAGTTTCTCAAAACGGCCTCTTCCACGAGGTTCTGCCCCAAGGATTTCTTCTCCCCGGTCCTCAGCTCATGTTCTGGGGGAAAAAGGACAAGGCGAAGATTTGGGATTCGCCTCTGTGCCAGAGGGAAGGGGAAGGACATCCCCCAATCCATCCCTGGCAGGACGGTGTTGGCAGCAGGGTTGTCCTGCAGCTGGGGACGATGCTGGGCTGGGAGATGGAGGAGAAGAGAGGGGGAAAGGGGCAGTGACTTCCTCCTCACCTGCCTGGGGGTCCTGGGACATCTTCCTCTTCCTCACAGCCTCCTCCTTCATCCAGACAAGGTTTCGGAATCAGAAATCCTGTTTTGGGGGAAAACAAGGGGTGACTACATTGGGTTTGAAGGTCACCCTGTCCAACTCCATCTTTAGAAGTCAGCGGGCATCTGCGGTGCCTAAAAACCTCCCGACCACTAAGATTTAGCCCCAATACAAGTCTCCCAAGAGTTCCCCCTCTCTGGTCTCTCCACTTTGGGGTTGTGGGGTTCCTCCCAGTCTGGGTTGTTGGGGGTCCTGTGTGTACTGCACGTCCCCCCTCTCCACCGTCTCTGCCCTCCCCAGACTGCAGGGCATCCTGGGAATCAAAGGGCTCCTGCTCTCCAAGTTCCCCACTTCGGGATTCTGGGGATCTTCTCTATCTCAGGTCTCGCTTAGGGCAGCCAGGGGTTTTGGGAGTCCCAGGGATCCCCTCTCCCTGTCTCTCTCTCCAGGCAGCCGAGGCTCCTGAGGGGCCCCCCTTGTGGGTCCCCATTTCAGGGTCTCAGGGGTCCCCCTCTAGCTTGCCGGGGTTCCCCAGCCCCGCTATCGCCCCTCTCCATTCTCCCCTCCCACAGCTCTCCCAGGTGTCCCCAAAACCGATGTCCCCCATTCCCCACCAGTCCTGCGTGCTCCCAACGTGGCCCGTTGGAGTGATGGATGTGGTCTTGTTGAAGTGGTGATCTTGTGGAAAGGTCTCGTTGGTCTCTGGAGGTCCAGTGGTGGCTCTTCAGCTCTTCTCCTCTGGGAATCCAGTGGAAAAGGTAGTCCAGAGTCCCAGAGTCTCTCTCTTATATGCAGGGAGGAATGTTCAGTTCCTCCCCTCTGGGCGGGCATCTCACAATGTGCTGATGTAATCTTATGAGTGAGTCACTCCCGGAGACCTTGATGGCTCATTAGCAGAGATAGCCCCGATGGTGTTATCAGGGCTGGGTCACTCCCGGAGACCTTGATGGCTCATTAGCAGAGATAGCCCCAAGGGTGTTATCAGGGCTGGGTCACTTCCACAGACCTTGATGGCTCATTAGCAGAGATTGCCCCCCGATTGTGTTATCAGGGCTGAGTCATGCTGACTCAAAGAACACTGCCCCACCTTTTTTTAACAGCTTATGGAGATGGTAATTGAATATATATTATTCATGGAAGGTTATATCTTCCATGTAACCTAAGACACTGCTTTGAATTTTGCAAGCAGCTTTCAAGGAAAGTGTTGCTCCCCCATGCTTTGGGGAACACGATGGCCTGTTGCTTATTTTTCTAAGCTGCTAGATCTAGTGGCCAGAGGCTACTCCTTGTCTCAGAATGTCTCAGAACATAGCCAGAGGCTGGCTGCATTGTCTGCAAAGTTGTGCAGCCACGGCCTTGATAGTAGCTGGGGCCCGAGGGCTGACAGTAGGGAAATATCTAATTGTTAAAGTTTCACACCAGGTGGAAACTTTGTTAACTGAAAGAGCCTCTAAGTGGATGACCAGCACTCGGTTATTACAGTGTGAATTTTGTTTGGTGGAACGGGAGAATTTGGAATTGAGAAACAAGGAAGATTTGACCCAGCCTCCTGTTTGGGCAGCCCTGGAGAGTGGGGCTGGGGAGAAACCCCTGACTGCCTTCAGGTGATAGATCTCCAGAGCTGGGCTAGGGAAGATTTGTGGGACACTCCCTGGCCTGGGGGAGAGAATGTGTTGGTTGGTGGGTCTTCAAAGGTAGTAGAAGAGAAACAATTTGCAAAATATGCTATCATTGATAGAAGAGAATTAAAAGAAGGGGGAGATTGCCTCCCATATGATCAGCTCAAACAGCAGAGCTGTATGTGCTTGTGAGAGCCTGCGAAGTATATCAGGGCAGGATAGAGAATATATTTACTGATTCTAAATATGCATATGGGGTGATACATGTGTTATAAGTAGCTTTGAGTTTGTTAATCAAATCTTGTTAGAAATTGTAATCAATAGTTTTGTGTTTGTTAATCGAACTTTGCTTAAGAAAGCTTATGACTCTTGCATAATAAAAGCCAAGAAAGGAAACAAATATTGGCTAAGCAAGATCAAGAGGAGCAGATAATTAAGGAATGTCAGGACCGCCTATCCAGTGATGTAACGCCCCCTCCCCATTGTGTAAGTTTACTAAAAAAAACATCAGAGGAAGACTATAGCCTTCAGCCTCACGACCACCAAGAGGCAGAAGAAGAACACCCCCTAGCAACAAGCCGCGCAGACGCAGAGTACTACAGGAAGATCTACGTATAGCAGGAAGAAGAAGGAAATAAAACCAGAGACTACGGGAGGGGAAATTGCTTGCCATGATGGAGCGGAGACTCCCCGGCAGCCCAGCACTGTTTTGTTTGCTGCTGCTTGCTCAATAAACCAAATTATTTTAATTGGCCTGACTTTTGTCAATTTATTTTAACATTAACTTATAACACATGCATTTGGGAAATTGTGGGAAGAAAGAGGTTTACTAACCTGCAGGGCAAAAATGTTAGCTCATGAGCGCTTAATTTCTCGCTTATTGGAGACAATGAATTTGCCAAAAGGTGTGGCAATAATACACGTTAGGGGACACCAGGCAGGGTGCTCAGAAGAAGCAATAGGTAATCAACTGGCTGAAGAGACTCGGAAAGCTGCACTGCTGTCAGAAACATCCAAGATCCTCTCTTTGCTCCCAGTAGCCGCACCACTGCCAGAGAAACTGTCTTTTCCACCAGAGGAGCTGGAGATAATTAAAAAGAGTGGGGCAGGGGAAAGAGAGGATAATTGGTTTACAAGGAATGGTAAACAATGCATGCCAAAGGTTCTGGCCTTACAAATATTGAAACAACTCCATGAAGGGAGTAATTGGGGTTCTTGAGGATTGGCAGAAGCCTTCCTCAAAATGCGTGCTACTGTGGGTCTTTTTAATCTGTCAAAACGAGCTATTGAGGGTTGTTTGATTTGTGCTAAAACTAATAACAAGGTTACAAAGGAAACTGCCAGGGGAGGGAGGCCTTGGTCTGTGCATCCCTTCCAAAGATGTCTGGTAGATTTTACTGAAATGCCCCGAGTGGCAAGGTTTAAATAGCTTCTGGTGATAGTATGTCAGCTAACAGGGTGGCCAGAAGCATTCCCAAATGTTTCAGCAACTACAGGATCAGTTATTAAGGTATTTTTGGAACAAATAATTCCAAGATAAGGGATTGTGGAAGCAATAGACTCAGATAGGGGTACTCATTTCACAGGCAACGTCCTTGAAGGAATTATGGCTGCTTTAGGAATACAACGGAACCTCCATACCCCCTGGAACCCCCAGAGTTCAGGTCGGGTAGAAAGAATGAATGGAGAAATAAACACCTTTGGAAGCTGGTGATGGAAACCACGATGCCATGGGTATGGGGCCAGTCTTTTACCACTGGCTTTGGCTAGAATAAGGGCCAGACCCAGAGGAGATATTCAATTATCTCCCTTTGAAATGTTTGAAATTCCTTACCCATGTAAGTCTCAGCCTAGTGCAGGGGTGGAAATAAGTGATGTGTATTTAAAACAATATGTGGCCTGGACACTGTCTCTTGTGAAATCTCTTTGACAGGAAGCTGGGCTGGCACAGACCCTGCCTTTGGACTTTGCTGTTCACAACATTCAGCCAGGAGACTGGGTCCTGTTTAAGGCATGGAAAGAAGCACCACTGGTGGCAAAGTGGCATGGACCTTTCCAGGTGTTGCTGACCACAGAAACAGCCGTCAGGACAGCTGACCACAGGTGAACCCATCGTGTTTGGGTCAAGGCCTTTAAAGCCCCAGAGATTTGGACATCTCAGCTGGAGGAGAAGGATGGGAAGCCACGACTGACACTCTGCGGGAGCAGACCGGAGCAGCAGCCGTGCATCGACATCGGGGGAAGCCTCGTGTGCCTACCCACAGACTGTCTGCTGGAATACTCTGTGTGGGCATCCCTCCTCTCGCATCTCCAGTCACTGGGAGGCTCATCCTTGCTGTCTTTGTTTTCTTTATGTTAAGTCATTTCTGTGCCTTCACTCGCCACAGGTGGTGCGGAAGAGAACGTGAGAATTAGATTAGGTAGTTAGATTGGAATGCTTTTCTTAATAATCTTACTTTTATACTGTCAGATAACTTTAGGCCAGAGGGGGGAGTCGTTTTTGGTTTTAGTTTGGTGCTTTAATTTTTTTTTAAGTCCTAGGCAAAAATAATAACCAACCAGACAGCTACAGCTCTTGTTCCTCTTATGTGCCACAGCAATTCTCATCTGTTTACCATGCATGATCCCTTGCCTAGCGCAGCTCATTCAGCATGTGATCAAGGGATGCAGGCAGCAGCCATGCCTATGGATCCAGAAATGGCTACAAAAGGACAAAAAATCATGTCACTGCAAATAATTGGAGAAAAAGAAAGAAAAAGACCAAGGAAAAGAAAATTAAGTCAATGATAACTAAGGTTTGTAAAGACAGTTACTGATAAGATAAGAAGAGGAGGGATTGTAAGGAACAAGGGGGAGATGTCTTTACAAACAAACTGTGAGGCCTGCTGGTAGATAAGGCCAGATACTGATAGGTGACAGAAGCAATGGGAGGAACCATAAATTCCATAGGAATTCCATTAATTGACACAGACTGTTACTCAGCCAAGGCCATGCTAAATCCCTGGACTTAGAGCAAAAGAACAGAGACAGAAAGAAAACAAGGAAGGGGGGGATGTACATTAGAAGGGGGTCTGTATTAGGCGATTCGGAAAGTCTGTACCTCTCGAGTAACTCAGCCAATGGGGAAAGAAAAAAGGAATCTGTGGTCAGGAAAGTAGGATAAAAAGAGGCTGCATCCTCTAGCAGTTTAAGAGACCCCATGGGAAATGCCCATGACCTCTCCCTTTATTTGAATAAAGCTACAGGACTCCTCTGTCTCCTTCTTGGACATAAACCTCTGGTGTTTGTGGATTGATTTTCCTGACAATTCCATTTCCGGGTACTAGAACACCCTCCACCCCCATTCCTAGGTACTGTGACCTCCCTGCATCCTCTTCCCCAGCACCAGAACCCCCATGTTCCCCCTTATCTGGTCCCGGGACCTCCCCGAATACCCCAGAATTACCATTCCTGGGTATTGTGACCCCCTGCATCCCCCTACCCAGCACCGGGACACCCTGCTCCCTCTTATCTGGCACGAGGACATCCCTGAACCCCCATTCCTGGGCACCGGGACCTCCCTGAACCTCCATTTACAGGCACCGGGACCTCCCTGAACCCCCATTCCCTGGAAGGGGACTTCTCTGAACCCACATTCCCCCTCCCAAGAAACTCCCTGATCCACCATGTCTGAGCCCCCGGAGCCCCCTGAAACTCTATTTCCGGGTCGGGGACCCCCCCGTGCCCCCCAGCAACGGGACCACTTGACCCCCCATTCCCGGCACTGGGACCTCCTTGCACCCCCATATGATGCCGGGAAGTTAGAAGTTACAGGGTAACTTGTTAGAAACTGCTTGCTAGACAGTGTATATTGCTTACTTAACATTGATTGTGTTTGTCAAAGCAGAATGAGAAGTAAAAGATTATTGACAAAAGCAGGGACTGTGACCAGCTTGTATCCGTGGAACCCCTATGCTGGCTGAAACCAGGGCTGTTGTTTGGACTTGGGCCAGGGACCCAGAGAGCATGCGCAAGACAGAAAGGTGAAAAGTTCAAGACAAGAGGATGAGTATTTTACTTCCTCCCGAGACCCCCGGAGCCCACTACCAAATGACACTGCGCAGGCGTGACCACATGGAAATGACTTTTAAACTCATTATAATACGAAGCGGGGATAGGTCATGCACATGTATAGGCGAATTGCGAAACTCGGTGAATGTGTAACATGTAACCTGATATATACCAAGCGGTACCCGTGCTGAAGTGTGCGCGGCTGAGGAGTACCTCTCGCTCACGCAGCGCTGCAATAAACATACCTACTTCACAACTTAAAATTATATAAGTTGCGGAGTCTTGCTCAGATCATTTTTGGATCACTCAGAGGTGGCGGATACGCCACCAGCCGCTAAGGAGTGGGGTCTCCACCCGGTTTCATCACCCCGACCCTTCAGCTGCCTCATCCCAGGCCCCATCACACCCATCCTCCTTCCCCAGACTTCATCCCACACACCAATCCACATCCCATCCCATCCCATCCCATGCCACCCCATCCCATTTTTCCCGGCAGCCACCATCGAGGCCCCCCATAAAACTCGCGTCTAGGGGACACCCCAATATCTCCCCAAGGGGCGTTTGCGACTCTTCCTTGGAGTCCTGCAAGATCCAAACATTCACGCCCTCCCCCCCCCGCCAAAAAACCCCTCCCGGCAAGCAACAAAGACACGTGGGACTCGGTGCTGGAGTCCTACAGCATCCAAAAATTCCCCCCTCCCAAAAAGAACCCCAGGGACCGCCCAAGATATTTGGGGGAGCTCCCCCTGCCCCGTCACCTGCGGGATGCCCCGGGGGGGCGATGCTCTCAGGGCCGAGGGTTGCGGACACAGAGAGTGATGGACGCACGCGCCAACTCCTTTTGCTGCTTCTCTTTGTGCTCCTCTATCCCTCCTCCTCCTGCCACTCCTCCTCCCTCTGCCCCCCGCACTTCCTCCTGTGTCCCTCCTCTCCTGCCCGCTCCGCCTCCTTCTCCTCCTCCTCCTGTTCTTTGGCACTCCCATCCCAGCTTTGTCTGACATCACCCCCGGGGCCATCCCGTGCCCAGCAGAGCATCCTGTGCTCTGTCAGCCCTCGCTGCTCCTTAGGGAAGGATTTGGGATTTATCCCGGGCACACACACTGAACCTCACCCCAAAGTGCCCCGCTCCCGTTGCTGTCCCCTCGGCGCTGGGCAGGTGCTGTGCCAGGGGAAGCAGGGACACAAAGGAAGCCAAGTGCAGCCCAGCTGCCCGGGCTGATCCAGACGAGCCCCAGGGACAAGGTCGTGCAGAGCCCCACGGAGCCCTCGGCTCCTCCCTGGGAACGGGCTGTGCTGTGGCTGCCCCAGCGGCTACAGCGAGTCCTGGAGCTCCCCCAGCGCTGCTGCAGCAGGACCCAGGTTCCACCTTCTGGGCCAGGCCCTGCCCAGGGGCCATTAGATCCATTGGCTCCGTGCAAAGGGGCAAGGCAAGAAGAACGGATTGGAGGCAGCCCCCAAGGACCTCGAGCAAATTGTTCAGGAACATGCAGACCTTGAGCTGACGTTTGCAAAGCTGCAGCTGGCAGAGTTCTGTGCTGCAGGAGACCCAGCAAGGGAAGAGGAGACCTACAAGGAGCTGCAGGAGAAACACTCTGAAGCTCAAAGGCCATCGTGCCCTGAATCTGTGATGGAGAAAGTCCTTTCTTTACGGGAAGAGATCCCAGGATGAGGCAAAAGCAAAGTTCATGGCTGGTTTGAAGATTCCCGTGTGGAGAGAGCAGAGGAGGGACTGCAGGCGGGCAGAGACTAGGAGCCCAGGAGGAGGGAGGGGTGGGGAAGGTGTTTTTAGGGCTTGTTTTAGCTCTCCTTCTACTGGGGTTAGTTTAGAAATAAATTCCATTGATTTCCCCAGCTTGAGTTTCTTGTGCCCCTGATGGTGAGCAGTGAGTGACATCTCCCTGCCCTTAGCCCAGCCCACGAGACTTTCCTGCTGTGTTCTGTGTCCTGCACCTGTGAGGAGAGTGCCAGAGTGGCTCTGGTGGCACTGGGCACCCGGCCAGGGCCAGCCCAGCCCAAGAATCCCTGCCATTCATTCCCTGCACTCCATGGCTAAGGGGCCTCAGGGCGGGTCCGGCTGCGCGGGCAGGCGGCTCCAGAAGCACCAAGTGCGCCAAACGGGACAGAAGGAGGAGGCAGGGGGTGCCGGGGGTGAATCTCCTTCCTCCGAGCCGGCAGGGACAGGGGGGAGAGACTGGAGAAAAGGAAACGGGAGAGGAGGGACGAGGCTGGAGCTCTGGAAGCTGCAGGGATGCAGGGGCAGCTGGGAATTTAATTTTCCAAATCTCTGTGGTGAAAGGAAGTGCTGTGAAATCCGTCACAAGGAAAAGAAAGGAGAAATAACGATTTATGGAAATGGAATCGGTTTATCCCTGTGCATTGCAAAAGCTGACAGACCCCGGTGCCGGCCGACACCTGTCACCGACGTCACGTCCCAAGGAATCAGAGCTCCGGCTGGCGAGGCTGGAACTCCGTCCAGCAGCTCCGCTCCCGCCCCCCAACTCCCGGGCTGGGGGGCAGAGCCGCTGCTGGGGCCATCGGTGTGTCCAGGGCATCCTTTATGGGCCTCGTGCAGCTCCAAGGTGCCGAGGGCTCCCCGAGGCTTTCTGGGGCTGTCCCTCCTCCCCAAAGCTGTTGGGTTGAATGCCCAAGTGCGGCACCCCGTGCCCTGTGGCAGCAGCCGGTGCCGGGCCACAGCCCCGGGAGCCGAGCTAATGCCCGGCTGTGCCCGGGAGGGACTGAGGGGAGGGGACTTCGTAAGGCCCCAGCGCGGTGTGTGAGGGCTGAGCGGAGCTGGGTGGGAACACCCCTCTCGTTTCCGCCGCTCCAAGCCGCTTCCCCGGCTCCGGCTGCCGCCGCTGCTCGGCCGCGGCGCGGTCCCGCGGGGTCGCCGCTCGTCGCGACACTGGAGGAATCGATCCGAGCCGCGCCCCGCCCGTCGCTCGCTGCGGCTCTTTCGGTGACACGGAGCGGCCGAAACCCCCCGGTGCGGCCCCGACGGTCCCTCGGTGCAGCTTTTTAGTCGCAGGCAGCGGCCACTCCCGGTGCTGTTCTTTCATCATTTTTTATTTGAATCTTTGAATTTTATTCTATTCACACCTCCCATCCCACGCCCCTCCGCTGCGGCTCTTTCACCGCCGCCGCTCGTCGCCGCTCTCTCGGTGCAGCTCTTCAGTGACACGGCCCGGCCGAGACGCCCCTCGGTGAGGCTCTTTGATTGGATTTCCTTCTCTCCTCTGTCTTTTCCGTCGTTCGTCCCTCGCCCGTGCCGCGGAGCGACTCCTTCAGGGCCCCGGGGCGGCACAAAGGCCTCGGGGCGGCTCCAAAGGGCCCCGCCCACGGCCGCTCCCCGAGGCCTCCCCGCTGCTCGCGGCAATCGGACACCGCCGGCGGCCCCGGCCCCTTCTTGTTCTTCTTGTTCTTCTTGTTCTTCTTGTTCTTCTTGTTCTTCTTGTTCTTGTTGCTGCTGCCGGGATTCAGCCCCCCAAAGCCAGGAGACTGGAAAGGGGGAACTGCTGGGAGGCTTTCTTTGGGGTCACTCTTGATTTTTGGAGGATTTTATAGGTACAAAACACCTGGTGACTTCTAGAGCTTGACTTGGGCATGAGAAACCACAAACCCAAGGCACTCACACCCTTTTTTTACTCAAACCAGGATTTGCCATTCCTAAACCTTGGCTGGATGGAGGAGCAGGCTGCGAGGAAGAGGAAGATGGCCTGGGAACCTGAGGCAGGTGAGGAGGAAATCAGTGCCCCTTTCCCCCTCTCTTCTCCTCCACCTCCCAGCCCAGCTTTGCCCCTGGCTAGAGGACAACCCCGCTGCTGATGCCGTCCTGCCGGGGACAGACTGGGGGGATGTTCTTCCCCTTCCCTCTGGCACAGAGGCAAATCCCAAATCTTCTCCTTGTCTTTCCTCCCCCAGCGAATGAGCCGAGGACCAGGGAGGAGAAATCCTTGGGGCAGAACCTCATGGAAGAGGCCATTTTGAGTGGCTCCATAGTGCAGGAATCTAATGGGGAGGAAAACCTGCGGAGATCCCACACGACGAGGGGCTCCAAACCCAGCCCAGGGTGCCCTGAGGAGGAAAGACCCACCCTGTGCTGGAAAGGTGACCAGAGCTTCAGGCAGAGCTCAGACCTGCTGATGCATGAGCAGCTTCATGATGGGGAGAAGTCCTTCCGGTGTGGGGAATGTGGGAAGAGCTTCAGGTGGAGGAACAACCTGATTTGCCACCAGATGATCCACACAGGAGAGAGGCCCTATGAATGTCCAGAGTGTGGGAAGAGCTTCAGCCAGAGCTCAACCCTGATTGTCCACCAGCAGATCCACACTGGGAAGAGGCCCTTCGAGTGTCCCGAGTGTGAGAAAAGCTTCAGAGACAGCCATGACCTGACCATCCACCAGAGGACCCACACCGGAGAGAGGCCCTATGAGTGTGGGGAGCATGGGAAGAGCTACACCATGAGCTCCAGCCTGGTTGTCCACCAGCGGATCCACACCGGGGAACGTCCCTACGAGTGTGGGGAGTGTGGGAAGAGCATCAGCAAGAGCTCCAGCCTGACTGTCCACCAGAGGATCCACACAGGGGAGAGGCCCTATGAGTGTCCTGAGTGTGGGAAGAGGTTTCAGACCACTTCCCATCTCCTCCTACATAAGCGGATTCACACAGAGGAGAAGCCCTTCCGTTGCCCTGAGTGCAGGAAGGGCTTCGAGCACAACTCCCACCTCATCACCCACCGGTGCATCCACACCGGGGAGAGGCCCTATGAGTGTCCTGAGTGTGGGAAGAGCTTCTCCACGAGCTCAAACTTGATCCAACACCAGCGGAGGCACCAATAAGGGAAGCCCTGTGAGTGCCCTGAGTGCAGGAAGAGCTTTGTGCACTGCTCCAGCGTCATCCCCCATCAGAGGAGTCACGTTGGGAAGAGCCCTGGTGACCCACATTCCCTGTGACCCACATTGGGAAGACACCTGGCAGGTGGTCTCCACGTCCTTCTGGATCTCCGTAGGCACCTGGATGAACACAGGGGCAGGAACATCCATGGGGACTGTGATTGAAATTGGAAATTTGTTGGAAAGAGAGGACTTGTGGACTTTACACTCAGAAAAATGTCACCTGCTCTGTTCAATTGTTTCTTCTGGTGGCATCAAGCAGTGCTGGAGGATCTTGGTTTGTCCAACCTAAATAATTTCCTTCTTCATTGTGTCAAAACAACCAAAATTGAGATTAAAATAAAGAAAGTAAACAAAGAGATCTAAAGCCACACCATTTTACTGGGATTTGAGGGTGAATTTGTTTTTGGTTCATGGGATTATTTGGGAAGGTTTGGGTGTTGTGGGGCCAATGACCCGGGCAGATGGGGCCACGATCTGATAGCTGTGCTGGCAGAACAGGGTTCAGATGAGCCTGTCTGTTCTCCAGGAATTCCTGTTGTCTGTCCCAGTCCCTAAGCTGGATCTCCCCATTTGGGGTGTGTCCCCAAAGTTCCCAAATTGCTGCTGAAGTGCCTGAGCTGCTCCCGACTGTGGATGTTCCTGTCCACCAACCTCTCCTGGTCAGTGCCTTGGGGTGCTGGGAGGGGCTTTTGTGTCTCTTGGGGGCATTTGTGGTGGTGGGAGGGGGTTTGGTGGGGTCTGTGATGTAGTTTTGGGGTCTTGGCTAGACTGCAGGACTTGGAGAATATTTGGGTGGATCTTGGAGGAGATGGGAAGGGTTTTTGTTGGCTCTTGGAGCCATTTATATTGCAAGGAGTTGTTGGGGGGGTCCTGGCCCGGATCTGTGTGGTGGTTTGCAGGCTGCAGGATTGGCTGTGGGGCTGGGAGGAGGTTTCATGGGGGTTGTGACCCCCATGAAACCCAAAGCTGCCACCAGAGCCCCCCCACCCCAAGATGCTGCCGACAGTCAAGGGCTCCATGTTGGGGTTCCTTCACCTGGCACTGCAGGAGAAGGTGGGGGGATCCTCCCATCCTGGTGTCACCCTCTCTTCCCTCCCCACAGGGCTCCTGACCCAGCTCCTGCTGTCCCCATGAGGGAATTTGGGGAGGGGGCAGAGGGGGTGTGTAGCCACCACCGGGGGATGACCCCAAGGCAGCGCCCTTTGTTTAGCTCCAACCTGGGCTTGGGGCTGCAGGAGGAAGAGCTGATCTGTCTGCTCTGTCCGCTGGGGCCACCTGAGCCTGTGGAGAACTCTTCTATTCTTTAAGCATTTTCTTTTCTTTTTAGTAGGTAAATATAAACTCTGTTCTAACAGACAGACTGCCAGGATCATTGTTTCCATGCCCAGTGTCTGCAGGGCATAGGGAAAGAGGGGGAAAAGGGTGCTGTGCTCAGCAGGCTGTCGGGGCGTGCAGTGTGGAAGGAAAGTGGCCAGAAGCACCTTGGCCTTTGGTGGTTCTGCTGCAGCCTTAACGCTTCCGCCAGAGCGAGTGGGCAGAGGCTGGAGCTGTGGGGATCCCTGCGAGACTGGTGCCTGGAGATGGCCACAGGGCCTCTGCCAGCAGGGAAGTGCCATCTGTGTCCTGCCCGTGTGCTGCCAGCTGGATTGCCGAGGGCTCCGAGGTGCCTCTTGGTGCGGCTCCTCTGGAGCTCCAGCAGGGCTGTGCTGCTGCCGGGCAGGTTGGCCAGGCTGGGGGAGACCCTGAGGGGAAGGGGCGGTGGGAGGCTGTGAAGGGATGGGATGGAGAATGAGATGGAGATCCCAGGACTTAGAGCTGCCCTTGGCCATGGAATGAGGAGAAGACCCTGCCCTGCCCTGTGCCATTGGCTGGGATGGGACAGGGCATGGAGCAAAGCTGGACACTGCTGAGGAAGGAGCTTGTGGCCTAAAACATGCTGGGACAATTCCATCTCCCAAAAATCCCAACTTCTCGGGCCGCCCAATTTTCCCACTTGATTGTTCCAGCCCAGCTGCTGAAATTCCTGGAGAAGAGGAGCAGGAAAAGCATCCCTGGAATGTCCATCCCAGCCAGGAAGTGGGCCCTCCTCCCCATACCCTTCCAAGCTGAGGGTGGTCAGAGCTACTGGTTAGAGCCACTCCCGGGTTTTTTGGGAATATCAGAGGGAGACAGCAGCACTCAATTCCCATTGGCCAGGGAATTCCAGCCATGAAATTTCAGGAATGCCCTGAACTGCAGCCTCTTGGAGAAGGCAAAAGCAAAGGCTCCAACCTCCAAGCCAAGCTTCATCCTTTTCATTCCTTATCCAGGCCAGGAGCCTTTTCCTGGGCTCAGAAAAGGCCCCGGGAAGCACCAGATCCATGAATCCTCCTGGGATATGGAAACAGTCCCTTGCAGCTCAGGGACAGAGGGGAGTCAGCCCTGGAATGGGATTCTGTGGCTTGGGATCATCCCTGGAAGGCTCCCATCCCATTGCTGGGGTCATCCCGGAGCTCCCACATTCCATAGAAACAATGGAATTCATTCCCACTCAGCCCCTGCCACACAGAAGCACCTCCAGCCCTTCCCCATCTCCAACACCGAGGCTGTTCCCAGTTTCTCCCTGCAGAGAAGCCAAACTCAGCCCTAAACCCAACCAAAATTCCACAATTCCAGCAGCCCTCGTGTCCTCTGAGGGGTGATGGAGCCTCATTCCTACATCCCGCTGGACAAGGAAGGGAAACTGGGAATTCTGCAATCAGGAAACTGTTTAGAACCCCAAAACACCCACAGTTCCCTAAAACTGGAGCCACCCCTTGTTTAGGATCCCTTCCCAAGCATGACACCTTTGGAGAATCCACCTGTGCCTCCCATATTCAAGAGCTGGGAGGGTTTGGGAATCGCTTCCAGGCGCCACAGCTCCACATCCCCGATCCCAGCCCTGTCCCAGAGGATGGATTCCCATCCCAAGGCTGCCTGTGTCCCCTCCCCATCCCACAGAGGACCCTGGGAGATGATAGAAATGCTGCTCTTTATTGGGATCGGGAGCATGGGAACATTCCTGGAGGGCACAGCCTTTCCCGGCACATTCCCAGGAGCATTCCCAGCGCTGTCAGGCTCAGCAGAGCGGCCACCACCAGCAGGAGCCCCTGGATCCCTGCAGGAATTCCTCCAGCAGCACCTGGAAGGGACAAAACCTGCTCAGCACTCCCTCATTGGCTTCCCACCTTCCATCCAATCCTTGGGAATCTTTGGGAAGGAGCCCCCGGAGTGGCTCTGGGGGTTGTTCCAAAAAGTCCCGTGGGGAAATCAGAGGGAATTCATGGAGGGATCAACACCCAGGTGAAGCCTGGGGATGCAACCCCACAAATAAAACCCTCAAAAAACCCCACAAAGAAACAAAAACCCCCACCCTCCCAAAAAAATAAAACCCGCAACACACAAAAAAAAAGATAAACAAACAACAACAAAAAAACCCCACCAAAAAAACCACCAAAAAAAGCAAACTAAAGAAACCACCACCACCAAAAGAAACCCCACCCCCTGAAAAAAAACCCCAAAACAGAAAAAAAAGCACCCACAAAAAAAACGCAACCAAAGGAAACCCCACCAAAAAAACCCCAAAAAACCAAAACCAAACAAAAGAAACCACACAAGCCCCTACCCTGAGGGGTGTTTTCAGCTGATCCCAGACTTCCAGAGAGGTTCTGTAATCCCTGAGCTGGCTCCAGGATGAGCAGGGGTCCCACAGAGACGTCAGCCTCGGTCGGTCCTGAGCGCCCAGGTGGAAAAAGATGGGAGTGAGTACCCAGGGGAGGGAATTCCCACTCGGGCCAGATTTGGGGAATTACAGACAGATGGGCACCGGAAGAGCAGAATTCCAGGGGTTTTAAATGCAAGGCCACAGGCACTTGGAACAGGATACAGGAATGGTCTGGGATGGCAGGGCCCTCAAAGCTCATCCCGTGCCACGGGCAGGGACACCGCCCACTGTCCCAGGTGGCTCCAGCCCGGCCTGGGACACTCCCGGGGAGGGACAGCGGTGCCAGGACTTCCCACCCACATGGAACTTTTTCCGCTATCCCACCAAAATCCCCCCCTTTCCTTTCCAAAGCCCTTCCCACGGCCACCGCGGAGCAGCCGGGATCGTCCTTCCCCCAAAGCCGTCCCCACCCCTCGGCCCCCCAGCCCGAGGTTGCCACCCCTGGGGACACCTCGGGGACACACCTGGCTCGGCGGGGCCGTCCCTCCTGACGCGCCTGCCCGGCCCTGCGGCCGGAGCGCGGCTTCCCCGGGAATCTCCTCCGGGAGAGGGACAGCTGCCGCTGTCACAGCAGCTGCAGATGTCCCCGGTGCCCTCCAGAGGGGCCCACCTGCAACAGAGTCACCTGTGACTGCCGTGCCGCGGGCGGGGCCCCTCCCCGGCACAGGGACACTCACAGGCCGCTGGCGCTGCCGAAGGAACAGGCTTTATTCCCGGGATTCGGGGCTGCGGCCGCCGGGGACACCCGCAGGTGGCAGCTGATGTAGAGCTGCCGGGGTAATTCCAGGACAAGTCATTCATCTTGGACACTTTGGGAGGCTTTTTTCCCGCGGAGAAACCGGGAGAGGAGGAGGAGGAGGGGTGGGAACAAGAGCTCACCACATTCCCGGCGTGTCCCGCGAATTTGAAGGCGCCCACCCGGAACCTCAGCGACTCCGGCCGGGGCCGCGGGGCCACGAAGGCTGAGCCGCTGTCCTCTGCCCTGCCGTCCACCAGGCACCTGGAGAAGGGCCGGGAAGGTGGGATTTGCCATGGGAATTAATCCTTCGGGATTGCAGGAACCCTTCGGGATTTGCCACAGGAATGAGTCCTTTGGGATTGGCGACAGGAACCCTTCGGGACTGTCCCGCCAGCCCCCGGGCCCAGCCTTACCCGCCCAGGTCGATGAAGGCGTAGCGCGGGGACGAGTTCCTGTCACGGCTCGGGGTGGCCACGCACCGATCCACGAAGAGCCGCAGGGGCACGTGGCCCTCCGAGGTGACATCAGCCTGGAAGCGGAGGCTGTCCCCGAGCTGGAAGGCGTTGGAGAGCCTCTCCCTGCTCCAAGCGTCTGGAATGCGGATCCCAGGGGATGGGGTCACTCCGGGCACCTCCCGGGAACGGGGCACCTCTTAAATGTGCGGCAATCCCCGTGGGGTGGATTCGAGCTCCGTTTGGGTTCCCAGGATGCCACCGGGAGCCACCAGGAGCGGGGACCCGAGGGACACGAGACCCCCGGGGCGGCACCCACCATCCATGAGGCGCAGGGAGAACCGGAGCCGCTCCTGTGCCGCCAGCGTGGAGCGGAACGGGGCCCATGTGGGGCGCACGGCGCCGCTGCTCACGTTGCTCCTCCTAAAGGGAAGCAATGGGAATTGCCAGGGATGGCACCGTCCCCTCGGCACCGGGGCAGCACGGGGACAGTGCCAGCTGCTCACCTGGGGTAGTGACATTCGATGGGGACCTCGGCCGGGGTGGCCCTCACGATCAGGGGGTTGCGGGAAGGGGTGGGTTTGTAGGACAGGGTGGTTCGGTAGATCAGCGAGTCTGGGGTCACCTGCAGGAAGGATTTGAGAGAGGGCAAAAATCAGGAAAATGTACTCAGCAGCAGCAGGGACTGTGTCAGGACACAGAGGCCACCAAGGTCACCTTCCCAATCCTGTAGGACACCACAGAGCCTTTAGTGGCATCCCAATGAGGTGCCAGCCTCCAGGACTTGGATACAGCACCCTATCCCATTGATGGGATAACAGCTGTTATCCCATCAATTCCTGCATCCAATCCCAAAAATCATTGCTGGGTCTGCCCCTCATCTCAGACTGCACAGGGATATCCATATCCTAAAATCCAGCCCTGGAGCCACAACTGCTCACCACAAACCTGCCAGGACTTTCACCAAGTCAACCTTTGGGGACAAAGCCTTGCCCACTGCCTTCCCTGAGGGGACCCAAACCTTCACCACAAGGGCCACCAAACCATGGACACAGTGGCCCAGGTGCCCCTCACCTGCAGGGTGCTGCCACACTCGTGCAGCGCGGCCACGAAGGTGACAAAGGCCTGGGCGGGGTTTGGGGCCAGGGGCGGGCACGAGGCCGTGCCCAGGCTCAGCTCCGCTGCCCGCACCGGGCGCCCGGTGCCAAAGAGGTCCCTGCGCACGGTGACCGCCAGCTGCCCCTCCTGGCACCGCACAGCCACCGCGGGGCGCGGGGACAGCGCCCGCAGCTGCGACAGATCCACCCGCGCCCAGGGCTGTGCTGCGGCGGGGACATGGCTCCGGGAGGAGTCTCCCCGCACCCACCACATCCCGGGATTCTGCGGGGGAAAACCCCAGGGATCGGAGCATGCGGCCATGGCCAGCACCCAGCAGAGCAGCATGACCCCAAAGCAGCTCCCAGACCCCATCCCAGCTCCAGGAAAAGCAGTGCAGGGAAAAGGGGAGGCTCAGGAGCTATTTATGGGAGTGTTCCTGGGGAATCCCAGCTGGGATAACAGGATCCGGCTGGGGAATCCCACTCAGGATAATGGGATCTGACTGGGGAATTCCACTCAGGATAATGGGATCCAGCTGGGGAACACCACCCACAGAATCACAGAATCACAGAATCATAGAATGACCTAGGTTGGAAAAGACGTTTGAGATCATCAAGTCCAACCCATGCCCTGCCACCTCCTCATCAACTAAACCATGGCACTGAGTGCCACATTCAGTCTTTTTTAAACACCTCCAGAGATGGTGACTCCACCACCTCCCTGAGCAGGCAATTCCAGTGCCCAATCACTCTTTCAGTGAAGAATTATTTCCTGATGTCTAACCTAAACTTCCCCTGGCTCAGCTTAAGACTGTGTCCTCTCGTTCTGTCAGTGGTGGCCTGGGAGAAGAGAGCGACTCCCAAGTGTCTACAAGCTCCTTTCAGGTGGTCCTAGAGAGGGATAAAGTCTCCCCTGAGCCTCCTTTTCTCCAGGCTAAACAACCCCAGCTCCCTCAGCTGCTTTTCATAGGAATTGTGCTCCAGGCCCTTCCCCAGCCTTGTTGTCCTCCTCTGGACATGCCCCAGCATCTCAACATCCTTCCTGAATTGGGGGGCCCAGAACTGCACACAGCACTCGAGGTGCAGCCTCACCAGTGCTGAATGCAGGGGAAGAATCACTGCCCTGCTCCTGCTGGCCGCACCATTCCTGATCCAGGCCAGGTGCCATTGGCCTTCTTGGCCACGAGTCACAGTGCTGGCTCATGCCCAGCCTGCCATCCATCAGTCCCCCAGGTCCCTTTCTGCCTGGCTGCTGTCCAGCCACTCTGTCCCCAGCCTGCAGTGCTGCAGGGCTTGTTGTGGCCAAAGTGCAGGACCTGGCACTTGGTCTTGTTCAACCTCACATTGTTGCATTGGGCCCTGGATCCATCCAGCCTGTCCAGGTCCCTCTGCAGAGCCCTCCTAGCCTCCAGCAGATCCACACTCCCACCCAGCTTGGTGTCATTTGCAATTTTGTTAATGGAAGACTCAATCTCCTCTCCCAGACCATTAGTAATGAAATTAAACAGGACTGGGCTCAACACTGATCCCTGGCAGACACCACCAGAGACTGGACACACCCTGGATGCAGCACCATCCCCACCACTCTCTGGGCCCAGCCTCCAGCCACCTCTTAACCCAGAGAAGGGGGAACTTGTCCAAGCCATGGGCTGCCAGCTTTTCCAGGAGGATGCTGTGGGAGATGGTGTCAAAGGCCTTATTGCAGTCCAGGCAGACACATGAACAGCCTTCCCCGCACCCACAGGCAGCTCATCTGGTCATAGAAGGACATCAGGGTGGTCAGGCAGGACCTGCCCTTCCTAAATCCATGCTGGCTGGGCCTGATCCCTCGGCCACCCTGGAGGTGCTGTGTGATGGCACTCAAGGTGATCTGTTCCATAGCCTTGCCAGGCACTGAGGTCAGGCTGACAGGCCTGGAGTTGCCCAGATCCTCCTTCCAGCCCATCTTGTGGATGGGCTCACATTGGCACCTCCAGTCCTCTGGGACCTCCCTGGTGAGCCAGGACTGATGATCAGTGATGGAGAGTGGCTGCATGAGCTCTTCCACCATCACCCTCATCCCCCTAGGATGGATCCTCTCTGGTCCCACACACCTGTGAGCATCTCAGTGGCTCAGCAGGTCACCAACTGCTTCCTCCTGGATTACAGGGGCCCATTCTGCTCCCTGCCCCATCCCCCAGCTCAGGGGAACACTTGTCCTGAGGATGACCTGCTTTAATGTTGAAAACTGAGGCAAAGAAGGTGCTGAGTACCTCAGCCTTTTCCTCATCTTTAGTTACTATATTCTCCCCTGCATCCAATAAAGAATGGAGGTTGTCCTTGCCCCTCCTTTGGCCATTAAAGTCTTGATAAAAACATCTTTTATTATCCTTCACAGAAGTGGCCAGATTAAGTTCTAATTGGGTTTAACATATCTCTAATTTTCTTTCTGCATGATCTAACAAAATCCTTAACCATGTCCTGAGCAGCCTGCCCCTCTTTCCAAAGGTGATGCACCCTCTTTTTTTCCATGAATTCCTGCAAAAGCTCCCTGCCCATCCAGGCCAGTCATTTTCCTCACCAGCTGATCTTTTGGCACACAGGGACAGCCTGCTCCTGTGCCTTCAAGATTTCTTTCTGGAAGTATGTCCATCCTTGCTGGACCCCTTTGTTTTTAAAGACTGTTTCCCTTAGAAAAGTCAGTACCTGATGCGGTACTCTCCAAATCAGCATCCTGAATAGGCTGAAGTCTGCCCTCTGGAAGTCCAGTGGAGAAGTTTTGTTGATGCCCCTCCTTGTTTCACTGAATATTGAAAACTCAATTATTTCATGGTCACTGTGTCCCCAACAGCCTCCGAGCACCACATCTCCCACCAGCCCTTCTCTGTTTGCAAAGAGCAAGGGACAGAGCTGCTCTCTGTAGCAGAAAGACAAGGAAACCTCCCCAAAGTGCAGCTCCAAAGGTTCAGACTGGAGGTGAGGAAAAAGAAAAGTCCCTGCAAGGGTAGAATTTTGGTGCATGAGGTCTCCCAGCATGAGACTGGATCATGCCGTGGCTCTGTGTGCCAAGGACCGGCAGCGCTGGGTGCAGGGACACCAGGGAGGGCACAGCAATGCTGGACAGCTGAGAAATGCTGGGGCACAGCGAGATGGGCGTGTGCAGCCGGCCAGGGCACAGGAGCAGCACGGACAGGGTGGCACAGGCTGCAGGGGACATGGCCAAGGGCTGGGCAGGGCTGGCAGGGCCAGGGGCACCCAGGGCTTTGTCCCCTGGGCTCTGGCACTGCCTCTGGAGGCCTCACTGAAGGAACTTCCCTCTGAGGGTCTGCACTTTGGTTCTCCCTCGCCCCTCCCTGAGCAGGCTGGCAGGGGTTGCAGTTTTACGACATTTGTCCTTCCCCCCCTCACATCCACTGCCCCACAAACAGCCCCAAGCCACCCGTGAGGGACAGGCCCTGCTGTCCCAGGCTGGGCTCAGGCCTTGGCCTTTCTGCTTCCTCCAACCAACCCAGGGTTTCCTCAGCATTCCAGTTCCCTGCTCAGAGCCTTTGGCTCCCTGCAATCCTGGCAGATCCCAAGGATGTGCTCTCACGAGTCCCTGGGGAGGTTTTGGCAGTCCCTGCCCTCAGTGGGGCCCAGTGATGCCCCAGGGGACTTGGAGTTTTGCTTCTGACTCCTTGAGCAGCGTCTTCATCCTTCTCTCCATCCCTGGTCCCTGAGGGTCACAGACTCAGCCCCAAATCCACTGTGGGATTCATTAAAATACAGAAAGCCCTCAGGAGCTCTTTGTTTTCCTTCCATTGTCTTCAAGGCTCCAGGGCTTGTACAGCTCATTGGAGTCAGTTTGGTGCTCTTTAAGGAAGAACATTGCAAAGTGCACCTCATTACTTTTTTCTTTAATCAAGGGAATAATTTTCTTTTTTTCAGCTCAGAGAAGAGGTGATAGAAACATTGTCCAAGTGATCTTAATGCTGAATGTCTCCTCAGGAGGTCTGGGCACATAGAAGAATGAGCCCCTTGTGGGCTGACCCTGTTGGGACAACCTGCTCCTCAGCCCAACCTCACCATGGCTGACATGGCCCACCTGGCGCTGCCATCGCTGTTCCCTGCATCACAAACTTGTCCCCTGAGCTCTGCAGCTGCGTGTCCCAGCCCAGTGCTCCATGTCCCCCTGCTCTCCTCAGAGCTCTGCCTGCACACAGGCCCAGCAGAAGCTTTCCTGTTTGTGAGGAAAGAATGGAAAAGCCTGAGCAGGTTTCCTGAACAACAAACCCCACTCAGGAGCCACATGCTCGGTACAGGCTGCCTGTGATGATGTCACCTTTCTCCAAGGGACAGTGTGAGCAGAAATGAGCTCTGTAAGCAGAACTGTCTGAGTCTTGAAGGAGAATTCTCTGTTCCTGTTCTTTCCCTTGATCTCAGTTGCAGATGGAAGCTGCTGGTGCCATTCTCACCTTTAACCTCTCTTTTGAATGCAAACAGATGTTCCCAGGTGTGTTAGGCAGGTGTTGCTCAATGTTAATGCAAAGCTTTTGTATTCCCAATGGAACCCCAGAGATCATTGTGACACTTTGGGGCCTCATGGAACCAAGGTGTCATTGTGACACTGCGGGGCCTTGTTGGAACTCAGGAGAGCATTGCTAGCAGTACAGGAGCTCATGGAACCTATGGAGCCTCGTGGAAGCAAGGAGACCATGGTGACACTGAAGAACTTCACAGAACCTAAAATCCATTGGGACACAGCAGGGCATCATTGGATCCAAGGAACCATTGTTGAATGTACAGAAGCTCATGGAATCAAGGGGACATGGTGATAAAATGGGGTCTCATGGGACCAATTGTCCCTTGTGACCCTGAGGATCCAAGGAGACCATGGTGACACTACGGAACCTCCTGGAACCAAGCAGCCATTGTGACACTGGGGAACCAAGGAACCATCGTTGACAGTATGGAAACTCATGGAACCAAGGGACCGTTGTGACATTGCAGAACCAACACAGCTGCTGGACCTTGTCACCTGGCCCTGCACAGCTCCCTTGGGAAGCACGGCAGAAGCAGCACCCTGGGAGCCTCGGGAATTCTCCTCTGGGATCCATGGCACACACTGCAACGGGCTGGAATTGCAGTTTCCAGCGAGGAAAAGATGTTCCTGCCCTTGAACAAAGCTCTTAAGGAGGAGCCAAAAGCCAAGTGGAGCAAGATCTTACAATGACACTTCACTGCCAGCCTTCATTACTTCATCCATGGTTGTTTTAGCTCATGGATTGGGAAAACATTCAGGGGAGGGTCTTTGACTGAGAACAGCTCTGGGTAAAGAGAGACTGTGAGAGAAACAGAGCAGGCAAAGAAAGGCAGAAGAGAAAGGAGGACACAAAGAGCAATAAGCTGAGAAGGCGGCACTCTGGAAACTGAACTGGAAGTGACTGAAGATGAATGTAAAGGAAATAAAAAGTGCTGGAAGTTTTATTTGCTATCAAAATGGATCTCACCCACCCCAGTCAATCCCAATCCCACCACTCAAAATTTGGATCCTACATCTCCCTATCTCCTTCCAACCCAATCTCACCCTGGAGGCTGTGGAATCAAGTAATTTTGGGTTGGGATTGAGTTTTTTTGAGGTGGGAACAAGCCATTTTGATATGGGATTGAGCCAGTTTGGGGTAGGACTGCATTTATTTCAGTGGGATTGAGTTGTTTTGAGGTGACAGATCAATCCCTCTTAGCTTTTGGAGTCCAAAGAGATGAAGAACACTGCCTGAAATGTCCCAAGAACCCACAAATCTTCCAGCATATGTCCTCAAACATCAAATTCCTCCTCAAATACTATTGAAATGGTAGGATTTCAGACATCTTAGACCAATTTCTTTATTTTTAGCCCTGTCTTGGGTGTTTTTAAGGGACAAAGATGAATCAGAAGAAAATTGGGGCCAAAATAAAAGGACCACCATTCAGGTGTCTTCCCAATGTGGAGAAGAGGGTCAATGTGGGTCACTAGGTGTCATCGCAAAGTGGGTCCTGTGATGGGGGATGATGTTGGAGCACTGTAAGATCTTGTTCCACTTGGCTTTAGGCCAAGACCCATGGGCAGGGTCCCTTCCAGCAGCAATCATTCTGTGATTCTGTCAGGGACTCACTTCCCTTTTGTTCTTCCCTCTTTTCCAAGCTGGGAATGTGCTGGAAAATGTCCAGCAAAGCAACCTGCTCTTGGAAGAGCTCTGGGCACCAAGTCAGCAGTCTGCCCTCGAGGGAACCTGCAGAAGAGAAGCCTCAGGAAGGCCACAGGTCACCAAGTCCCATGGTCTGGCCTTGAGGTCACACACAGGAGCAATGCCTCGGAAAAGCCCCGGGTCATCAAGGAATGAGTGCGCTGTGTGGGGGCTCCTCACGGCACCGCTCTGTCCCAGCCTGTCCTGTCATGTGCTCTGAGCACAGTGGCGTGGCCGTGTCACCCTCAGCACCTATGTCATGATGTGTCACAAAGGGCCCTTGGACACCCTGTCCCATTCCATCCCACGGTGATCGTGCTGCAGCGTGTCACAAAGGGCCCTTGCACACACTGCCACCTGCCCTGGGGCTGCCCCCAGCCCTCCCAAAGTGGCCAGGTTGGAAGGAATCTGTTGCCCCAAGCGACTAAGGCAGCCTGACAGGAACCTTTAGAATGGCTGAGACAAGAAGCAAACGCTCCCCTGCTCTAGGGGCTCAGGGCAGCAGAAGGAGCCCCCATGGCTGCCGACGCAGCCGCAGCAGGAAGGGCACTGGGCCTTCCACAGGAGCTGGCACAGCCTCCTTGGGACAAGTCCCGGCTGCTGGCCATCCTCAACACGGGGCTGTGACACACACAAGGAACGTGTGGGCCAGGGCACCAATGCCGCTCTGACCCCTGGGGCCCGGGGAGCACTGAAATCAGCAGGTGTGGCACAGTCCCTGCCCAAGCAGACCTGTCACCCCCGAGCCCTGGCAGTGCCAGTGCCATCTCCTGGCCCAGAGACCTGTGGCCCCGGGGGTGCTTCTCTGCCACAGGGCAGCCAAAGCCAACATTGGTGCATTGGTGTCTGTGCTCTGGGAGGAGAAGCTGTTGTGTGTCTCTGATGATGGTGCCAGCACCCTGAAGGAGCAGCCCAGGGAAGTGCTGGAAGCAGAAGTGTCCTGCCCTTTTCTGCTGTCACAGGGACATGGGACAGGCTTGTTGCCACAGGTCCACAAGACTTGATGCAGGAAAAATGCAGGGCCATGCACTGCTGCTAAGGAAGGGCCTCCAGCAAGAGCAAAGCAGGATCCTCTAGCAGCAAAGCCTGTGCCTGTGAACCGGCCCATCTCCTCAGCAGAACTCAAAGTGCTTCCCTCCAGCCCTGAACCTGCGCCACAACCGCCTGCTTTTCTTCAGTGCCTGCTGCTTCTTCCTTTGTTTCAAGCAAGTCCAGGATTTTGTTTTGAAGCTCATGCAGGTGTCATCTTTAAGGTGCCTACATGGAGGAGAGGGACAGCAGCTGCAGCCTGGGGCTCGTGTCCCATCAGAGTCTCTCTCTCACGATGGCACCAATGCCACAGCCTTGGGTCACGTGACGGTGGAAGGCAAGTCTGCCCTCAGGCACAGCCGCTGAAGTCAGTCAGGGGCACAGGCTGCAGCAGAAGCTGCCAAACGCTGCTGTGAGGCTGGCAAGTCAAGAGAAAGCCATTGTGGCCAATTCTGCTGAAGCCTTTTGCCAAACTATGTGCCACTGCACCCATGGTATCCCCGTTTGGCATCCCGGCTGGTGTGGGTGCCTTGTTGAGCAGGTCCCGGTGTTCTGGCTCCTGCTGTTCCTGCGCACGCTCTGGTGCTGTTTCTGCGGTGCCTAGAGCTGCTTCGGCAGCAGCGACTCTGCAGGCCTGCTCGAGGGGACAGCGCTGCCCTCCTCATGGTGACAGCGGCTCTGCGGTGCCACAGCTCTGTGTCCCCTCGGCCACAGCACCATGGCCTGGGCAGCCGCGGAGGCCCGGGCTGGCTGCCAGCCCTGCCACTGCCCACTGCCCACTGCCCACTGCCCACTGCCCACTGCCCACTGCCCACTGCCCACTGCCCACTGCCCACTGCCCCTTGTTGGCAGCACCCAGTGGCCGTGCCCCGGCAGGGCCCCCTTGCCCTCCTTGTCCCCAGCCAGCCCAGCCTGGGCACCTCAGCGGTGTCCCCAGCCTCCCTCCCGCTGAGGATCAGCCTCGAGCCCTTCTGCCCCAGGCATGGGAGATGCCTCGGGGAAGCACCAGAGCAGCTGTCAGGAACAAGGCAGCTCCCTGGAGGCAGCTTAGGGCCTCTGACACCCAATTCCTCAGGGCTTCCCAGCACCCAGCCCCGCATGGGCCTCCTGTCCCCTTGCAGCCTCCTGCCACCCACCCCCTCACACATTCCCCCCTTGTGCCTTCCGACTGCCTCGTCCCCATCAGGGCCTGCGCAGCCTCATCCCTTCACAGCCTCCCACCGCCCCTTCCCCTCAGGGTCTCCCCCAGCCTGGCCAACTGCCCGGCAGTGGCACAGCCCCGCTGGAGCTCCAGAGGAGCCGCACCAAGAGGCACCTCGGAGCCCTCGGCAATCCAGCTGGCAGCACACGGGCAGGACACAGATGGCGCTTCCCTGCTGGCAGAGGCCCTGTGGCCATCTCCAGGCACCAGTCTCGCAGGGATCCCCACAGCTCCAGCCTCTGCCCACTCGCTCTGGCGGAAGTGTTAAGGCTGCAGCAGAACCACCAAAGGCCAAGGCTCTTCTGGCCACTTTCCCTTCCACACTGCACTCCTGGGCAACCTGCTGAGCACAGCACCCTTTTTCCCCCTCTTTCCCTATGCCCTGCAGACACTGGGCACTGAAAGAAAGATCCTGGGAGTCTGTGTATTAGAACAGATTTTATAGTTACTTACTAAAAAAAAAAGAAAAGGCTTAAGGAAAAGAGGAGTTCCCTGCAGCCTCAGGTGGCCCCAGCGGATGGAGGAGACAGATCAGCTCTCTGCAGAGCTCCAGCAGCAAAGCCAGCCACGGCCCCACAAACAAAGCCGTGCCTGGCTCACTCTGCGGAGGTGATCTTGCAGCTTCCCGATGCTGGAGGTGCGAGTCCTCACTACCGCCTGGAGGATGTGCCATGTCTGAAGTGCCAGGTTTCTGACAGTGTCGCTGGTGTCATCCTCCATGTCTTCAAGGACTGGCACAGAGAGAAAGAGAGCCACGGTCACATCCCGGACCTGCAGGGACCCGAGGAGACCTCCCCTTGCCAGGACCATCCCAGGCAGCTCTTGCCACGGCCACGAGGGAGCAGGGGCCAAGGGCATCAGCCCGAAGGTGCTGGCCACGAGTCCCCGACGTGGCCCTGAAATCTCTGTGTGCACTGCCCACGCCGCCCCTCGTCCGCACAGGGAGCGGAGCCCTCCACAGCTGGGCAGGGATCGCAGCTGCCCCCGCCAGCCCCCGCTGCCAGCCCGCTGCCCTCACTCACCGTCCAAGATGAGCTGCAATCCCTCCTGCTGCCCCCTCAAGCTCCGTCCGACCATCCCTGGCAACACAGAGCCTGTCACGGCGCACAGCGGCACAGCTCCCCCCCAGCGGCGCTGCCAGCCCTGGGGCCGCACGGCCTCCTGCGCCGGCACGGCTCAGCCTGGGCCCTTGCCGCATCGTGCCGCCCGAGGAAGGGCACGGCTGCGACAGGAGGGCGGCAGCAGCCCCGAGGGCAGGCGTGGCTCCAGAGCCCCGCGCCCGGATGGCGCTGCCGGGGCAGCAGCCGGGGCTGGGCCCGAGCTGCGGCGGCGCGGGGTGGGGAGGGAGCCCGGGCTGGCGGCTCACCCATGAACCTGATGGCCTCCTCTCGCAGGGGCTCCTGTGGGCTGTGCACGTAGGGCAGGGCCTGGCGCAGCTGCTCGGCCGCTCGGCTCCTGTCGTGTGCCAGCTGCAGAGAGAGAGGGCCCGCAGGGAAGGCTTGGCGCGGGCTCAGCCCCTCGGGCGGGCGGGCACTCGCTGCGCCCGGCGCTGGCCTGGGGCCCCTGGCCGCACAGCCCTGAGGCGCGGCCAGCAGCCGCTGGCGCCGGCCTTTGGAGGGGCCAGAGGGCCGGCTGCTGCCCGGGGAGCCGCAGGGCCGCCCCGGCGCATGGCCCAGCTGGGCCCGGGCTCCATCGGCACCCGGCTCGGGGTCACAGGAGCCTGGAGAGGAGCCCGCGTGGCCCCTGGGCACAGCAGCGGGCAGGGCCACAGCTGCCAGCCACACACACTGAGCAGCGGCCACGGGGGCCTTGTCCAGGCTGCGGCTGGGGCTTCCAGGCTGTCCTTACCAGGCACTCGCCCAACTTCCACAGCTGCTTCTTCTTCAGTGCCTGCTCGAGATCCCTCCTCTTCAGGAACTGGGCTGCACAAAGCAGCGCTGCCCGAGAGGCCTGGAGAGCAGCAGAGAGCTGGAGATGGCCCTGCAGCCCAGGGCACAGGAGCCGCGTCCCCGTGCCAAGGCCACGAGGAGGCTGCAGCCCGTGAGGCGCAAGGGCGGGAGGCAGCTGAGCCCCCTCGCAGGGGGACACCAGCAGCCCACGAGTCCTCACCGCTGCCACAGGCCGCTTCTTGTCGTGGCAGTGGAGGAAGAGTGGGAGCAGGCTCAGGCGCACTTGCGCCCTCAGGGCCTTTTTCCCCTTTAGCACTCCAGAAGTCACCAAAGCTCGGAAGAGCACCATGGAGAGCAGCCTCACTGCACTGTTATCCTGTATGAAAAGAAGACAGACCTCAGCACTGGCTGCTCCGAGCTCACCTAGGCACACGCCTGCAAATGCACAGGGCGCAAAGTGTCCGGGCAGCACCCAGTGCCCGTGGCTGGGGGCACAGAGCCTTACGTTGTCAAAGAGCGGCAGGAGCGCCTCAGCCAGCTGCAGGGCAATGGGGTTGGCTATCAGCGTGACTTTGTCCACCACTGTATAGCCAAGTACGATGAGTGTCATCGCAACCATGCGTCCATCTGTGTCCCACAGGAGCTGGACGAGCCTTCCGGTCAGGCTCCACATTCTTTCGGTCTGTGCAGAACACAAGTCTGTGAAATGGCAGCCTGCAGCCGCAGGGCCCAGAGGCCAAAGGCCTGTCCCCAAAGCAGGCGGGCAGCTGAAGCGGGAGGCAGGAGAGCTGGGAGCAGCTGCCTCAGCTCCTGAAGCCCAGCCAAGCCCAAGCGGCTGTGTTGCCCAGCCCCACACTGCCGGCACGGCTTCAGCTGCTGCCCCCTTCTCACCATCAAGGGATCATCAGTGAGATTGAAGAGGGCCCTGAGCGCCAGGCGACGCCTCTGCCTGCACTTGCTCCGCAGGTGCCTTGACAGGATTTTCAGGACTCTGATCCCACATTTTGTCAAGTCCAGGCACTGCAGGGTCTGAAAGGCACAGGGCAGTGAGAGGGGAGCCGGCTGGCAGGAGCCCAGCAGTGCACGGGGCTGGGCCCAGGCAGCAGCACAAGGGCACGGGCACCGTCCCAGGCAGCTGCGGCTGCGAGAGGGCAGAGAGCTGGGAGGCAGCTGAGCGAGGCAGCACTGGCCTTCAGGCTCACCTCCACAAGGAACGCCAGGGCAGGCAGATCCCAGCGTGGATCCCTCTTGCTGAGCAGCCCGAGCAGGTGGTGAGCGATGCGGGAACACAAGGATGGGGAGACACAGGACATCTCCCTGGCAGGAGGAAAAAGGCAGCAAGAGCCTGAGGTGGGGGGGCAAAGCTCTCCCAGGACTGACTCACAGAGGTGTGCTCTTTCCCCAGCATCCCTGCAGGGCACGTGGGCGCTTTGGGAGGCAACTCCTTGTGGGCAGCCTCCTCTCGCAGCCTTTTCCAGGCTGCTCAGCCGTCCCTCGGTGACAAGGCCCTCTGGCCCACGAGCACAGGGACTGTGAGTGGCACCCCGGGCACGGGGCACAAATGCCACGGGCAGCGGGGAGGAGGGGACTCTGACCTGGCCAGCACACGCACAGCATAGTGCTGGGTGTCAGCACAGAGCAGTCTTTGCCAGCCACGCTTGCGTTCCATTGCCGCCACCACATCCTCATAGTGCAGTCGGTGGAGCAGGGCCTTCAGGGTCTGCACTGCAAAGCTGTGTGCAGAGCAAAGCCCAGGTCACGCTGGGAGCACTGGCTCGTGCCCTGGGGACATGGGAGGGACAGGAGAACTGGCATGGAGCACCTGTTGGGGTTGGTGGCAAGGCCGTGTTGCTGCTGGCATCCCTTCCAGAAGGTCTGGACCTCGCCTGGCATATCCAATGTGCTGCAGAACACTTGGTAGAGCAGATGCACAAAGAGGCGAGGGAAATGCAGCATCACTGCATTGGGGCAGATGGGCACCTGGAAGATCTTCCACATCACCAGAGTTGCCTGCAGAAGACAAAGCACCCCAAGACAGCACTCAGTGCCGAGGTGTCCACGTGGCAGGGCCCGAGCGTGGGAGGGAGAGGCAAGGGGAGACGCTGGGGGAGCACCGGGCCTGGTGCCCCTGAGCCTGCCCCTAGCACAGGTTTCTGCCCAGCAGCGGAGGCACAGAGGTGCAGTGGGGGAAGGAGGATGGAGGGCTGCTGGAGAGGTGACCTGGGGGTGAGCAAAGGACAGTTGCAGAAACTCACAGCCAGGGCCAAGACATGCGTGTTGTCCTCGTCGGAGGTGCGCGTGCTGTGCTCTGGCCAGCTCCCCAGCACATCCAGGAGAGTCAGCATGGCCGGCTCGGCAGCCCTGAGCGAGCATATGATGGCCCTCCACATGCTACTAGCAGCTCTGTGGGGTCAGAGCTCTGTCTCAGGGGGGGTCTCGGACACAGCACCATTGCCTGGGCAGCTGTGGGGGCCCGGGCAGCTGTGGGGCCCGGGCTGGCCGCCAGCTCTTCCTCTGCCCACTGCCTCTGGCCGGCAGCAGCCAGGCAGCCCAGCCGTGTGGTGACAGGCCAGGGAGGGGCAGGGAGGGAGCATGGCAGCAGGCTTGGGGGCTGACATGCCAGGGCTGGCAAATGGAGGAGCCAGAGGGCCCTGGAGCTCTCCGTTTGTCAGACACCTGGGACAGGGCTCCACAGGGGGATGGGCTGGGGAGCCCTGAGCCCTCTGGGCAGGTGGCCCCCGGACCTGTCACACGATGGGGCCACGCGCAGGAGAGTTATCACTGCATCCGCGGGGTATTCCTCAGTCAGATCCAGAAGTGGCCTGTACACATTGCGCTCAGGAAACTCATGGGACACGAGCCACTGGTGGATGTACCTCAGCACAGCGGGCACCTGGAGAAGGCACGGGGAGAGCTGGAAAGCTGCCAGAGGGAGTAATGTCCCCAGCTTCCCCAGAGAAGTGCTTCCCTTGCCACCACACTGGGATGGCCTCAAAGGCTTCAAGGGACCAGCGGGCGTGGCTTGGGAGGCCAAGTGATTCCTGGGGGGCTCCAGCCCTGGCCACAGGCTGCTTACTTGCTTTGGACTGGAGACACCCTCCTCCAGAAGCAAATCCAGCAGGGCAGCACCACTCTTGTATTTGAAGATGTCAGAGTGTGCTGTGACCCCAGTGCCCATGACGCTGGACTCCTCCTGCTGAATTCTCTTGATGAATTTGCAAACCATCTGTAGGAGAAGGGCATGAAGAGAGGGATGTTCCATGGAGTTCTCCAAGTGCTGTGCTCGGCTGAGCAGTGGCAGCAGGCCCAGCCCAGGTGGGGATGGCTGCAGGTACCTGCACTGTTTTGCAGACGAAGCCACGGCTGGGTTCCTGCACTTGTGTGCATTGCATGCCTGCATCTGGCAAAGAGCGAGCGCAGCCAGAGCTGAGGGGCTGTGGGAGAGGCCAGAAAACACAGCCCAGCCCTGCACTGCCCAGGCAGGGACAGCCCCGGCATGCCCTGGGGATGGAGCACGGCTGCGGGGGGCGGCAGCCCCAGCTCCTCTTCCATCTTGCCCATGGGCATGTCCCCAGCGGAAGGGATGGGATGGGATGGGATGGGATGGGATGGGATGGGATGGGATGGGATGGGATGGGATGGGATGGGATGGGATGGGATGGGATGGGATGGGATGGGATGGGATGGGATGGGATGGGATGGGATGGGATGGGATGGGATGGGATGGGATAGGATGGGATGGGATGGGGCCAACCTTGCTGCAGCCAACAGCCCTGTGGCCCAGCTTGCCACTCACCCTCCTGCAGCAGCTGGAGCTGCTCCACCTCTCCAGGCTGCTGTGCTGGGGCAGTTCCAGGGCCTTCTTCCTCCTCCTCCTTCCCCCTGGCCTGCTTGGGTGTGCTCAGAGGTCTCTGCTCCATGTCACTGACGGGAATAAAGGCTACTTGCAGGAGAGATGCCTCGGGAAAGCCCTGGCTCACCAAGTCCTGCAGTTATGCCTGGAAGGTACCTAGGAGAGCGAAGCCTTGGGAAGGTTACAGGACACCAAGTCCTGCACTTTGGTCTCGAGGGCTCCTGCCACAAAGGCTGGAGACTCCTCGGCAAGGATTGTGGTCAGCAACTCCCAGGGTCTGGCCTCGAGGGCATCGGCTGCCCGGATGGGAGATGCCTCGGAAGAGATGCGGGCACCAAGTCCCGCAGCCTGCCCTTGAGGGCACCTGCAGAAGAGAAGCCTCAGGAAGGCCACGGGTCACAAGTCCTGTGGTCTGGCCACGAGGTCACCTGCAGGTGAAATGCTTCAGAAAAGCTCCGGGTTAGCAAGGAATGAGTGCGTTGTGCGGGGGCTCCTCACAGCACCGCTCTGTCCCAGCCTGTCCCGTCGCGTGCTCTGAGCACAGTGGTGTGGTTATGTCGCTGCCAGTGCCTATGTCACGACATGTCACAAAGGGCCCTTGGGCACCCTGTTATGGTACCATCCCATGCTGCACCATGTCACAAAGGGCCCTTGCACACACTGCCACCTGCCCTGGGGCTGTCCCCAGCCCTCCCAAAGTGGCCAGGTTGGAAGGAATCTGTTGCCCCAAGCGACTAAGGCAGCCTGACAGGAACCTTTAGAAAGGCTGAGACAAGAAGCAAATGCTCCCCTGCTCTAGGGGCTCAGGGCAGCAGAAGGAGCCCCCACGGCTGCCGACGCAGCCGCAGCGGGAAGGGCACAGGGCTTTCCACAGAAGCTGGCACAGCCTGCCTGGGACAAGTCCCAGCTGCTGGCCATTCTCAACACGGGGCTGTGACACAGACAGGGAACGTGTGGGCCAGGACACCAATGCCACTCTGACCCCTGGGGCCCAGGGAGCACTGAAATCAGCAGGTGTGGCACAGTCCCTGCCCAAGCAGACCTGCCATCCCCCGAGCCCTGGCAGTGCCGGTGCCATCTCCTGTCCCAGAGACCTGTGGCCCCGGGGGTGCTTCTCTGCCAGAGGGCAGCCAAAGCCAACATTGGTGCATTGGTGTCTGTGCTCCTTCCTGCAGGTGGCTGTTGGCAGGAGCACCTGCAGCAAGTGGTGGCAACGCTTGGGATCTGCCAGATGATGTTGCACCTTCCTGGAATGATTCTTTTTCATGGAAGGGATTAGCAGGAGCACAAGAACACCATCAGCTGCTGAGTTTCACAGGACAGAGAGATTCCACAGAGACGCTGTCAAGTTTCCTTGGCCTTTCCTGACTGTCTTTCTTACACTCAGGAATAAAAAGAATCAGCCCAGCCTCTGGTATTCAGTGCTCCAGTTGCTGCGTGTGTGGCTGTGGCAGCTGCTGTCCAAACACAACTGGGTGCCTGCTGAGCACGGCAATGGACGGCCACAAACAGGGAGGTTCCCCAGTGAACTTTGAGGGAATCACCTGGGGAAGTGCAGGGGGGAGGGATAACTCTGGGAGGAGAAGCTGTTGTGTGTCTCTGATGATGGTGCCAGCACCCTGAAGGGGCAGCCCAGAGAAGCACTGGAAGCAGAAGTGTCCTGCCCTTTTCTGCTGTCACATGGACATGGGACAGGCTTGTTGCCACAGGTCCACAAGACTTGATGCAGGAAAAATGCAGGGCCATGCACTGCTGCTAGGGAATGGCCTCCAGCAAGAGCAAAGCAGGATCCTCTAGCAGCAAAGCCTGTGCCTGTGAACCAGGCCATCTCCTCAGCCGACACCACAGTGCTTCCCTCCAGCCCTGAACCTCTGCCACAACTGCCTGCTTTGCTTCAGCACCTGCTGCTTCTTCCTTTGTTCCAAGCAAGTCCAGGATTTAATTTCGAAGCTCATGCACGAGTCGTCTTTAAGGAGCCTGCATGGAGGAGAAGGACGGCAGCTGCAGCCCAGGGCTCATGTCCCATCAGAGTCTCTCTCTCACGATGGCACCAATGCCGCGGCCTCAGGACGCCTGACTCTGTGCCGTGGTTTGACCCTGGCCAAATGCCAGGCACCTATGACATCTGCGCTCTTCGCTCTCTCCTGCCACAGCTGTGCAAAGCAGAGAGAAAAAAAAGTTAACACACACACACAAAGGGCTTATGAGTTGAGATAAGGAACTGGGGGAGGATGTTCTGAGGGAAAAGTACGTTGAAACTTAAAAGTTGCAAAGTGATTTATTGCTAACGTAACAGAGGTGGCAAATGAGAACTAAAACTAACTCCTTAAGACACTGTTTTTCCACTCACTCCCTTCCCTCCTGCCCCCAGGAGCACAGGGGGACAGGGTGTGGGGGTTTGGTCAGTCCATGACAGAGGTTTTCTTTGGCTGCTCAGGGAGAGGAGTTTATGTTGCCATGGGGTCCCTCCACAGGAGACAGTCCTCTGTGAACTTCCTTGGTGTGGGTCCAAATCTCAGGAGCAGCAGCCTGCCCGAATCTGCTGCAACATGAGTCCCTCGTCCACAGGCTGCAGACCTCTGAGGCCAGGCTGTTCCATCCCAGGAGCAAGGCCTTTCTTTCTTCTGGGACTCCCACTGCATCACAGTTTCCTCCAGGCATCCACCTGCTCTGGCGTGGGCAACTCCCCACGGGCTGTGGGTGGATCTCTGCACCCCTCGGGGACTCTATGGGCTGCAGGGGAACAACAACCTGCTTCACCATGGTCTTCACCATGGCTGGCAGAGGGTTTTCAGCTCTGGCGCCTGGAGCACCTCCTCCCCCACCTTCTCCACTGACCTTGGTGTCTCCATGTTGTTTTCTCTCACATATTCTCACCTCCTCCTCCTTCTCTGGCTGAAAAGAAGTGCCTGCTCACATTGTTTTGATTTCTCCCTAAATATGTTGTCACAGAGGTGTAACTAACATCTCTAATTGGCCCAGACTTGGCCAGCAGCATGTCCATCACCTTCAGAGCCATCAGAGATCAGCTAAGCTGGACATGGTAAAAACTTCCAGAATATTAACACAGAACACACAGGAACCATCTTTGTGCCCACCCACGCACCCATTAGTGAAACTGGGCTAAGCAAAACCAACACAGCTGGCCTGTAAAATATCATTCCGATTCACAGAGATCGACTGAACAGTGTGACGCTATTAAGAAAGCATTCCTTTATCCCAGGGTGACCCGCCTTGCACACGACCACCTCGGCAGTTTTCTCACACGTTTCTGGATCCTTTACACTATGAGACTTCCTGAATTCCCCCCAAAGTCCTGCCCACTCTGTACCTCATCCACATGAACTGTCCATTGTCTGGAGCCACAGCTCCTTTTGGGGGTCAGTTCCATGTTGTGGCTCTTGACGCGTGCCCAGGTCACACGTGCTGACTTACGGCTCTCTTATCTTATTGCTGTGAGGCCCTGGCATTCCTCTTTAGTTAGGCACTGTCCTAACTTCCTCTTATTTCCTTCATTTAGTGTTCCAGGGAGTGCAGGTCCTTGTAACTGGACCACGGGTGTGCAGTTTTCGCTGATCTTCCCAGTCCCTGGTTCTCTTTGCCCTCAAGCACTTTCCTGGTGCAGACTAACAGGTAAGCAACTGAGCAAAAAGTTAAACTTATAGCTATGAAGTTACAGAGTTTAAACAGAACTACAAAATTCAGCAAAACACCAAATTCTTTGTATAGCTCCTTCCAAAACTTTAGATTTGAAATTAGAGGATGAGGTACTTGGCAAAATTTAAAGCAACATGGAAGGATCCACAGTCCCAGCCTTGGATCCAGTGCCATCTCAGCTGCTGTGAGCTCCGGGGCCATGGGACGTGTCAGTGTCACACCTGTGTCACAGCCTTTACCTGCTCTGGTCCCTGTCACA
The DNA here is from genome assembly GCA_036630365.1 of Acanthiza pusilla. Taxonomy (NCBI): domain Eukaryota; kingdom Metazoa; phylum Chordata; class Aves; order Passeriformes; family Acanthizidae; genus Acanthiza; species Acanthiza pusilla. Next base: position 123,992 of record JAXCHO010000155.1, on the reverse strand, counting down.
GGTGGGGTTTTTGGGGTGCCAGGGGCTTGGCAGCCACTTTGGGGCTGGACCAGAGGCTGCAGTGGCTGGGGGTGGGGCAGTGACCGCCCCACCTACGCAGAACTTGCCCTGTCCCCCCAAACACACACTGCATATGTTTGGGGCCATCCATCATTTCTCTGCTCTCCAGCACTGAGGCAATGGACTCTGCCTACAGCTCTGAGCTCGTGCCCAGGGCAACCACCCCTGGCAATGGAGCTCCATGGAGCTGCTCTCATGAACCCCCAGGAACTGGGGAGTACCCCAAAACTGCCTCCAAAATGTGGGTTGCCCCAAAACCCCTTCAGGAATGTGGAATACCCAAAAACTCACTCAGGAACAGGTTCCCCCTCCCTCCATCATCACCAGCCTTCGGCTGTCTCATTCCAGACCCTGCCCCACCCTCCCAATCCACACCCCAACCCATCCCACCCCTCTTGGACTTCAAGGACCCCTTCCCAAACCCTATTTCCCCCATTCCACCCCTCCCAAACCCCCTTGTGATAAATGAGTGAATGATAAATGCTGGCTTTCGCATATATGAATTTAACATTTACAAGTGATAATGTACTGTGTAAAAAATAGTGTTAAGATTAAATATAATTAAGTAGAAACAAGGTTGGGGTGAATTGTAACTTCGAAATAGTTGTAATATGTTAGAAAATGTAGTAATAAATACATGGTAATAAATGTCTTTTAAGTTGATGAAACACAGAGCCAGGGATCAACACATCTTAAAGAAACAAAGATAACCACAGGCATCCCAGGAAGTCTGTTCTCTTGACTCACACCTCCCAAAGGAACTGTCACTTACAAATTAAGTTGGAACTGAGGAAACATAGACGGGAGGATTTCTGCCTTCAGCTCTGAGGCAATCCAGAGGGTCCGAGACGCCAAGACAGGCGCCGTGCTAGCAGAAGGGGGCGAGAATCGGAGGGGGGGAGTTGGGTGAAGTGTAAATTTCCTTCTAGGCTTAATGAATATGTAACAGTTAAAGAAAGTACTTAAATTCACAGTAAAATGAATGGATTGCGCCTCTGGCAAAATTGCTAAGTGTCTAGCTGTTTTTGCCTTTGCTCTATAAATAAATGTTCAATATGATGTTGCTAAAATTTCAGCTTCTTAATTCATTCATAGTACCATCCCAACCATCCTGCCCCACCCAGTGCCCATCTCACCCCTCCTGATCTGCACCCCACTTTACCACATCCCCTTCCAACCCCATTCCACCCTCAGGGGCTGTGGAATCCAGTCATTTTGGGCTGGCATTGAGTAGGTTTCAGCGGCACTGAGTGGTTTTGAGGTGACAGATTGATCCCTCTTGTATTTAGGAGTGCAAAGCAATGGAGAAAACTACACCAAATAACCCTAGAGCCCGCCGATATTTCTCCGAATCCCAGATTCCCCCCAAACACTAGTAAAAAGTAAAGGCTTTAGATGTCTTTGATCAATTTGTTATTATTTAGTCCAATTATGAGTGTTTTGAATAAATGAAAAAAAATCAAAAGAAACTTGAGGCAAAAAAAAAAAAAAAAAGATCACCAGCCAGGTGTCTTCCCAATGTGGGTCCTCCCATGGGTAATGAAGCTGGAGCAGAGGATGAAGCTCTACCCACAGTCCGGGCAGTCATAGGGCCTCTCCCCGGTGTGGATCCTCTGGTGGCAGATCAGGCTGGAGCTGTGGCTGAAGCTCATCCCACATTGCCCACACTCGCAGGGCCTCTCCCCGCTCTGAGCCCTCAGGCACCGCGGCGGTTCCGGGGCTTGTTCCCAACAGCTCCGCTCAGCCCTCACGCACCGCGCTGGCGCCGCCGCGCACTTTGCAGCCCCGGCCGCCCCCACGGGCCGGGCCCCGCCGGTCCCGCTGCCGCCGCCGCTGCTCCACGGAGCCCAGAAACCCCAGGAAATCGCTCCCATGCACTAAAATACCTTTCCGTGCGCAGTGAGGGGTGCGGGGGAGCCTTCTGAACTCCCCTCCCCTCAGTCCCTCCCGGGCACGGCCGGGCATTAGCTCGGCTCCCGGGGCTGTGGCCCGGCACCGGCTGCTGCCACAGGGCACGGGGTGCCGCACTCGGGCATTCAACCCAACAGCTTTGGGGAGGAGGGACAGCCCCAGAAAGCCTCGGGGAGCCCTCGGGAGCTTGGAGCTGCACGAGGGCCAGAAAGGATGCCCTGGACACACCGATGGCCCCAGCAGCGGCTCTGCCCCCCAGCACGGGGCTGTGTCCCAGACCCCACGCTCCAGCCCGAGGTTCGGGCTGTGGGAGCGGAGCTGCAGGACGGAGCTTCCAGCTCCGCCAGCAGGAGCTCTGATCCCTTGCGACGTGACGTCGGTGACAGGTGTCTGCCAGCGCTCGGGATCTGTCAGCTTTTGCAATCCAGAGGGAGAAACTGAGTCCAAAGTGGTGTCCATTTCCATCACTTGCCATTTCTTTCTTTTCTATGATGGATTTCACAGAGCTTCCTTTCAGCCCAGAGACTAAGAAAACAAAATTCCCGCCTGCCCCTGCAGCCCTGCAGCTTTCCACAGCACAGGATGGCCCCAAGGGTGATGACAGACACAGCCGGGATGGGAACGCCAAAGAGCAGGACGAGGAGGAGCAGGAGAGGAAGAGGAGAGTCACGGAAGAGGAAGGGCGGGTGGGGAGGAGAGATGGAGTAGGAGGAGCGGGAAGAAGAAGAGGGATAAAGGGGGAGGAGCGGGAGGAAGAGGCGGGAGGGAGGTGGAGCAGCAGCAAGAGAAGCAGCAAAAGGAGCTGCCACGTGCGTGCATCGCTCTCTGTGTCCGCAACCCTCGGCCCCGGGAGCATCGCCCCCCGGGGCATCCCGCAGGTGAGCGGGCAGGGGGAGCTCGGCCCAGAGATCTTGTGCGGTGCGTGGGGTTCTTTTTGGGAGGGAGGGATTTTTGGACCTTGTAGGACTCCAGAACCGAGCCCCAAATATCCTCGGTGGCTCCTGGGAGGTTTTGTTTGGTTTTTTTGCGGGGGGGTCGGATGTTTGGATGTTGCAGGACTCCAGCTGTGAGTCGCAAATGGCCCTGGGGGGATATTGGGGAGTCCCCGGCACGCGGGTTTTTGGGGCTCTCGGTAGTGGCTGCAGGGAGAAGTGGGATGGGGTGGGATGGGGCCCGGGCAGGGTGGGATGTGGATTGGTGTGTGGGATGAAGTGTGGGGGAGGGGGATGGGCGGGATGGGGCCTGGGATGAGGTAGCCGAAGGTTGGGGGTGATGAACCCGGGGGGGGAACCCCACTTCTTCGGGGCTTGTGGGGTATCGGCCGCGTGTGAGGGAGTTTTGGGGTAGCCCCAATCCTTCGGGGGTGGCACTGGCAGCGGGGGACACGTGTGTCCGGCACCTCTGGAGCCCAGCTGCGCCCCCCTGGGCCCCAGCGGCGGCGTGAGCGGAATTTGGGGAGGGGGAGGTGTGTGGCGGGCAGGCCGGGCCCCCCGCTGGGCGCTGTCCCGGTGGGGCCGAGTGCGGGGGGAGCCCTGCGGGGCCCGGCCCTGCCCGGGCACGGCTGATGCCGCCCGCCCGCGCTCCGCACTGCTCCGGCCTGGTGCTCGCAGTGCCGCGCGGGGCGGGGCCGCTTTGGGGACCCCCCAGGGCAGAGCGCGGCTGCTTTGGGGCTGTGGGCACCTGCCCGGCGCTGGGCATGGGCCGTGTGGGGGCAGCTGGGGCCGTGCTGGTGGCACTGGTGGTGCTGGGAGTGCCCCCGTCCCTCCGCGGGGTGAGCGGGGGGCGCGGTGAGAAGGGGGTCGGGGGCTGGGAGCCCAAACTGAGCGAAATGGGGATTGGGACCCCCAAAGTGGTCAGGGGGGGCCTGGAAGCCCCAAAACCAATCATGGGAGAGGAGGGTTGGGGATTGAGGGGACGATGGTGAAAGGGAGAGAAGAGCAGGGGAAAAGAGGGGGCTGGGACCCCCAAAGCAAGCGGGAGGGGGATGGGAGATGGAAATTGAGTTGGGGGGGGTGTGTGGATTGGGAGAAGGATGGGAAAGGGGAGGAGAGGGGATGGAAAGGTGGGGTTGGGATGGCAGAAGGGCGGTTCCATGGGGGTCCGGCCGTGTTCCCCTGCACTCGATCCCCAGGGCAATTCCCTGGGGCTCTGGGGGAGGTGGATCTGCACTGTGGGGGTCCCCAAGCCCCCTGTCCATCCCTGGGGCTGATCGGGGGTTCCCCCCAATCCCAGCAGCCTGTGCTGCGACAGCGACTGGGCAGAGGAGAGTGGGGAAGGGTGGTCTGGGGTGAGAGCAGAGGAGGAGCAGGAGGAAGAGGAGAGAGGGAGTAGGAGGAGGAGGAAAAGGAGGGGCAGGAGAACCATGAGGTTTCACCACCCTCTGTGTCTGCAGCACCCCCGGCTCCGGGATCATTGCCCACCTCACATTCCACAGGTGACCAGGGAGGGGGAGCTCAACCCAAATCTATCTGGATGTCTTCAGGAGGGTTGTTTTTTTCTGGAGGAGTGTTTGGAACTCACAGATTCTGGAACTGAGCCCCAGATATCTTTGCATGTCCCTCATGAGGATTTTCTTTACTGGAGGGAAAGTTTGGATCTTGCAGGACTCCAAAACTGGCCCAAAAATGCATTTTTGGGGAATATTGGGGGTGTCCATGTGGGAATTGCTTGGTATTGGTGGGACAGGACATTGGTTTTGGGGGTCCCTGGGAGAGCCATGGGGAGTGGAACGCAGGACTCCCTGAGTGGAGAGAGCAGAGAGGGGCAATAGCGGAGCTGGGGGACCCCCGGCAGCCTGGAGGGGTGGGGGAGCCTGGAGATGAGGCAGGGCTGGGACACTGTGACACTGAAAGGGGCGGCGGAGAGAGGGGGAAGCCGCGAGTGCCTGGAGTGGGGGGAGCCTGAAGAGGGGGGCCCTGGGAGCCCTGGGAGCCAAAGCAGCATCAGGGAAGAAGGGACCCCTGGGACCAGCGAAAGCCCACGGCATCCCTAAGCAGGAGCCCGGAGAAGGGGGATCCCCAGGACCCACGGGAGCCCCAGCAGCTTTGAGAAGGGGAATGCCAGCCCCCCAAAGCCAGGAGACTGGAAAGGGGGAACTGCTGGGAGGCTTTTTTGGGGTCACTCTTGATTTTTGGAGGATTTTATAGACACAAGAGACTCGGTGACTTCTAAAGCTAGACTTGGGCAGGAGGAACCACCAACCCAAGGTGCTCGCATTTTTTTTTCCCCCAAACCAGGATTTCCCATTCCCAAACCGCAGGCAATGAGCTGCAGATGGAGACCAGGGATGGCAAACCCTTGGGGCAGAACCTCATGGAAGAGGCTGTTTTGAGCGGCTCCATGGCACAGGAGTTGAAGAGGGAGGAAAAGCCCCAGAGATGCTGCACAAGGAGGGGCTGCAAACCCAGCCCAGGGCGCTCTGAGGAGGACAGACCCACCCTGTGCCAGGAAGTCATCCGGAGCTTTAGCCAGAGCTCGGCCCTGGTGGTCCCTGAGCAGCTCCATGATGGGGAGAAGCCCTACAAGTGTGGGGATTGTGGGAAGAGCTTCAGCAAGAGATCCCACCTGATTGTCCATCAGATGATCCACACAGGGGAGAGGCCCTACGAGTGTGGGCAATGTGGGAAGAGGTTTCGGACCAGCTCAGATCTCCTCAGGCATCAGCAGATTCACACAGAGGAGAGGCCCTTCTGCTGCCCTGAGTGCAGGAAGGGCTTCAAGCAGAGCTCCGACATCATCGGGCACCGGCGCATCCACACTGGGGAGAGACCCTATGAGTGTGGGGAATGTGGGAAGAGCTTCAGCAAGAGATCTCACCTGATCCGCCACCAGAGGACCCACACCGGGGAGAGGCCCTATGAGTGTTCCAAGTGTGAGAAGAGATTTCTGACCAGCTCAGAGCTCCTCATGCATCAGCGGATTCACACAGAGGAGAGGCCCTTCTGCTGCCCTGAGTGCAGGAAGGGCTTCAAGCGCAACTCCGACCTCATCACCCACCGGCGCATCCACACTGGGGAGAGACCCTATGAGTGTTCCGAGTGTAGGAAGAGGTTTCCAACCAGCTCACATCTCCTCACGCACCAGCGGATTCACACAGAGGAGAGGCCCTTCCGCTGCCCTGAGTGCAGGAAGGGCTTCAAACGCAACTCCCACCTCATCACCCACCGGCGCATCCATACAGGGGAGAGGCCCTATGAGTGTCCCGAGTGTGGGAAGAGCTTCTCCAGGAGCTCTCACTTGACCCAACACCAGCGGAGGCACCGGTAAGGGAAGCCCTGCACGTTCCCTGAATGTGGGAAGAGCTTTGTGTGCTGCTCCAACTTCATCACCCTTCAGGTGACCCACATTGTGCAGAGCCCTGGTGACCCACACTCCTGTGACCAACACTGGGAGGACACCTGGTTGGAGGCTTCCACATCCTCAGATTCCCTGTAGGCACCTGGACAAACTCAGGGGTAGGAACATCCATTGGGACTCGGATTGACGTTAGAAATTCACTGGAAAGAGCTGATTTATTGACGTTACACCCAAAAATATCTCACCCGCTCTTTCCAATTGGTTCTTCTGGTGGCATCAAGCAACGCTGGAGGATCTTGGAGGTCTTTTCCAACCTAAATAATTAATTTTTTTTGTCCTGTCGAAACTACCAAAGTTGGGGTAAAAATAAATGAAACAAAGAGATTGAAATCTGCACCATTTTCCTGGGATTTGAGGGTGAATTTGTGGGTCATGGAGTGTTTGGGTGTTCCTGGGGCTGCCCAGGCCAAGGGACAGTGCCATGATCTCATAGTTCTGGCAGCAGAACGTGTCCACCTGAGCCCATCTGTTCTCCAGGAATTCCGGTTGTCTGTCCCAGTCCCTGGCCTGGGTCTCCCCATTTGGGGTGTGCCCCTCCAACTGCCCCAATCACTACTGAAGTGCCCGAGCTGCTCCTGGCTGTGGATGTTCCTGTCCACCAACCTCTCCTGGTCAGTGCCATGGGGGGCTGGGAGGGGCATTTGGGGCTCCTGTGGGGATTGGGAGGGACTTTTGTGGTTCTTGGGGACATCTGTGGTGCTGCGAGGGGTCTTGGTGGGGTCTGTGAGGGAGTTTTGGGGTCCAGGCTGGGGTGTGAGGCTTGGAGAGGTATTGGGTGGGTCTTGGGGGAGATGGGAAAGGGCTTTTGGTGTCTGTTGGGGCCATTTATGTGTCACAAACTGGATTGGGGGATCCTATGGGAAGCTATGAGGTGGTTTGAGAGGTCCAGGATTGGCTGTGGGGCTGGGAGGGGTTTCAGGGCTGTAGTGACCCCTCAGAGCCCCAAAGCTGCCACCAGACCCTCCCCCCAAGATGCTACCAGCGGTTTGGGGGCTCCATGTTGGGGTTCCTCCTCCTGGTGCTGTGGGAGAAGGTGAGGGGGGGTCCCCAGGGGTCGTGTGTGTCCCCAGAGCGTGTGTGCCCCCCCATCCCAGTGTCACCCCCTTTTCCCTCCCCACAGGGCTCCTGACCCAGCTCCTGCTGCCCCCAGGAGGGAATTTGGGGAGGGGGCAGAGGGGGTGCGCAGCCCCTGCCAGGGGATGACCCCGAGCCAGCGCCCTTTGTTTAGCTCCAAGCTGGGCTTGGGGCCGCGGGAGGAAGAGGCCGATGGGAAGCAGCTCCTGCAGGTGGGACAGTGCTTGGGCTCAGGGCAAGGTCCTGCCCTGCACACCTGGCTCAGGTGTGACACTGCCCCGCCAAGGGAGCGCGACATTGCCATCCCCACGGCTCAGGGCTGGCAGCAGCACTTGGAGCACGGACATGGAAATGCTGGGAGCAACTGGGAGCACCCTGAGGCCATGAATTCTCCCCCAGCACCGCCTTTCCAGGCCAGCCCTCCATGGGAGAAATGCTCCTTAGGCCTGGGCCTTGAGCAGCAGCCCCTGGGCTCAGCTCCTGTGCAGCTGAGCACAAACACTGTCTGCTCCCAGGCACTGCTGCTGTCCAACGAGCTCCTGCTTGCTTTAGGAATGGCCTTGGGAACTGTTTTTCTTCCCTCAGTGGCACATCCCTGTTCTCACACTGTCAAAGAAAGCTGTTGATCCAAAGTGTGGCCAGGATGAGCCATTGCTGTGCCTAAAGCCCATCTCTTGGGGCCCTATCAACAGCAATCCAAAATGAGCCCTTGGAGCTGTCCTGGAGCAGCTCCTCCCTCTGAGTGGGGCCTCTCGGAGCCGGGAACTCTCCCGTTTGCTGCACTCGGGGCATCCCCGAACAACGAGGGAGCCTGGGCCGATCCCCCACTCCTCGAGGCTCAACCCTTCGCCCGCTGGGGAGATGCAAAAGCATCCGGAGTGAGCATTTCCCTGCCCTCGAGGGCAATTTCTGACAGATCCCTGGCACTGACTCTGTCTGTCTGTGTGCTTTCACATCTGCTTATGGCAAATACAGGAAAAATGCTGCTCTCTTAGGTGTTTAAGTCCTTTCAGTATCTAAGTTAGTTAGGCCCGTTAGTAAGTTTAATTAAAGTTCTGTTAAGTTAAATGCTCTTCAGTGTGGTTCCTTTGCTAAATTGTTAAGTTATCACTTCATTTCAAGTACTGTTAAGCCTTTGGGCCATATTCCATTTTTACCCTTTTCTATCCTTCTGTCACACACACACACAGAGGATAGTTCTTGGTTTATTTCTGTTTGGATTGAAACTGGAGTCTGTTTGTTGCTTTTCTTCCTCAGTGTCCCTTAACCATCTAGGCAGGAGTAGAGTGAACCGTGCCCATGAACTCTGTTGTGCCATCACTTTATATAAAGTCTGGTTTTTACCTACCCCCCTTGCTGGTGATTCTTTCAGTGATCTCAAACAGTCGTTTGGAACTACACCCCCATGTTCTTCTTCCTCCTCAGCCTCTCCCTGCTCGACCTGGGCTCCTTCTGCACCACTATCCCCAAAGCCATGCACAATTCCCTCTGGGACACCAGGGCCATCTCCAGTGCAGAATGTGCTGCTCAGCTGTTTTTCTTTGCTTTGCATCTGCAGTGTTTTCTTGCCACAGTCATGTCCTGTGACCGCTCTGTGTCCATCTGCAAAGCCCTGCACCATGGGACCCTCCTGGGCAGCAGAGCTTGTGCCCACATGGCAGCAGCTGCCTGGGCCAGTGGCTTTCTCACTGCTCTGCTGCACACAGCCAATCCATTTTCCCTGCCCCTGTGCCAGGGCAATGCCTGGCCCAGTTCTTCTGTGAAATCCCCCAGATCCTGAAGCTCTCCTGCCACACTCACATTACCTCTGGGAAGTTTGGCTTATCGTGGTTAGTTCCTGTTTAGGCTCTGAGTGTTTTGTGTTCATTGTTTTCTCCTATGTGCAGATCTTCAGGGCTGTACTGAGTCCCCTCTGAGCAGGGCTGGCACAAAGCCTTTTCCACGTGCCTCCCTCCCGTGGCTGTGGTGTCCCTGTTTGTCAGCTCTGCTGTGTTGCCCATCTGAAGCCCTCCTGCATCTCCTCCCCATCCCTGGATCTGCTGGTGGCACTTCTGCTCTCAGTGGTGCCTCCAGCACTGAACCTGCCCTTTCCCTGGGGCAGGACCACCCACTGTGGCCGTCAGGGCCACCCAGCCTGTCACCTGGGGTGCCCTGCACTGCTGATCACCCCAACATGTGACTCCAACGCCCTCCACGAGCTCTGCAGACAGTGCTGCTCGGGCAGGGAGGTGCTGCAGAGGGCCAGGTGGGTCTCGTGTCCTGCCCAGCAGAGCCCTCACAGCCCATGGGTCCCGACCCCGCTGAGCTTTCGGGGGTGTCAGCCTAATACCCCATCTTGCCACAAAGTCTTTAAAGTCCTTCGACCCGTAGGCCGGTCCATTGTCTGTTTTAATTTCCGCTGGCACCCCCAGGGTGGAGAAGGCTTGTAGCAGGTGTTTCTTAACGTCCTTAGCCCTCTTCCCCGCGTGGGCAGACGCAAACATGGCTCCCGAAAACGTGTCGATGGAAACATGCACGTATTTTTCTCTGCCAAACTTTGGGACATGTGTTACGTCCATCTGCCAAAGCTGACAACTCTGTAGCCCTCAGGGGTTAACCCCTGGGTGAAGAGATGGAACTTGGTAGCTTTGGCAGGATGGACACATTGCCACGATGGCCCTGGCCTGGTTTCGGGTGAGATGGAACATGCGAACCAGGGCTGGAGCATTCTGATGGTGGAAGTCATGGCTCAGCTTGGCTTGGGCATAGATGTCAGGCACTGATGGAGCGGTGACTGGTGCCGCCAGTGTATCTGCCCTCTGGTTGCCCTTGGCAATTGGGCCAGGCAAGTCGGTGTGCGACCTAACGTGCATAATGAAGTACGGTTGCTCTCGGTGGGAAAGGACGCTGACTAGTCGCCAGAGCAATTAAAATAATTTTGGATTGGAGACCTCTCTCAAGACCGAATTTTCTGCCCTGGCCACGACTCCAGCTACATAAGCCGAGTCAGTGATAACATTGAGAGGTTCTGGGAATTTCTCAAAGGTTCTGACAACGGCTGCTAATTCTGCAACCTGAGGCGATCCGTCAACTACCTCGACGTCGGCTTCCCACTGTTGTGTCTGGGGATTTCTCCAAGTCACTACTGACTTATGAGAAGCCCCTGAGCCATCAGTGAACACTGTCAGGGCTCCTTTGAGCCGAGTTCTGCTTTGTTTCTCTTTTGGGATCAAATTAAATGTGGTGTTGAATAATTTGTGTTTGCCATGATTAATTTGAATCCTCCCAGAATACCCCTCCAGGGCATACTGCAGACCTTCGCTAAATTGCAACAAATGTTCAAGGGCCTGATTACTAAAAGGTACCTGTATGCAGTAGAAGTCACATCCGGCCAAGGCACGGAGGCGGCCCCTTGCCTTCATTATTAGCTGAGCCGCAAGCTCCTGTGGCGTGGTGATGCTTTTGGATGTCTTATGGGGCAGAAAGACCCACTCTATAATAAGAAGAGGGTCTCTCCGCTGAGCATCCCATTGATAAATCATCCCGTGCAGGTGTGGCAGCTTTCCCAGGATAATAAATTGAAAAGAAAGCTGGGGATCCACCTGGTGAGCCTGCTGCTGAGAGATTGCCTGTTGTACTTTGGCAATGCACTCCTGGGCCTCCAGAGTCAGGGACCGCAGCGAGTCAAGGTCTTCATTGCTGCACAACAGGTTGAAAAGTGGGGCGAGATCCTCGGACGATATCCCCAGCAAAGGACGGACCCAATTTATGGACCCACACAGCTGGTGTAGTTCGCACAGGGTCCTTGGGTTATCTTTGATGACAAGCTGCTGGGGGACAACGGTCTGCTCCCTAATCCAGAGCCCAAGGTACTTCACAGGACAGGTGTGCTGTACCTTGTCTGGGTGAATCTGGAAACCAGCGTCGGTAATAGCAGTAATCATTAAGTCCAGAGTTTTATTCAAATAAGTGTCTGTTTCTGCGCAAATCAAAATATCGTCCATGTAATGGTCAATCCGGGCCTCGGGGGCCAAGCTCCGGATGGGGGACAAAACCTGTGAGACGTACCACTGGCAGAGCGTAGGGCTGTTCTTCATGCCCATGGGCAACACCAGCCAATGGTATCGTTGCATCGGCTCCTGCCTATTCCTCGATGGCACTGAAAAGGCAAAGCGGGGAGCATCCTCAGGTGCAGGGGAATATGGAAGAAGCAGTCCTTGATGTCGACGACTGCTAACTTCCACCCTCGCGGAAGCATGGTGGCTAGCAGCATCCCTGGTTGCAGGGGCCCCATTTCTTCAATGACTTCACTAATCTTACGGAGGTCCTGGAGCAAGCTCCACCCGCATTTTCCAGGCTTGGGCAGTACAAAAGTAGGAGGGTTCCAAGGGCTATTGGTGGGAGTGATATGGCCCTTGGAGAGCTGTTCCTCAACAAGGGACTCCAGCGCTTCTAATTTTTCCTCCGGAAGCGGCCACTGGTCAACCCACACAGGTGTTTCTGAGAGCCAATTCATACATGGGGTTGAGCGCTCACCAGTGACCGCACTTAAAAATCTGTTCTCGGAGGTGGAATATCGATTTTAGCCCCTCTTTGAGATAGGAGATCTCTGCCCCACAGGGTAAAGCTCGTGTCCACCATGTAGGGTCTGATGGAAGCTATGTTTCCATCGGGGCCCTTGATGAGAATCAGGGACACGCTTTGCTCCGCTCGAGTACACCCTCCAATCCCAGAGATGCTCGCCGCAACCGGCTGTGCCTCCCAGCCCCGGGGCCAAGTGTCCGCAGAAATGATGGTAACATCCGCCCCGGTGTCGATCATTCCTGGGAGGGAAACAGCCGAAGAGCCATTGCACAAAGTGTAAGTTGTGCAAGGTTTGTCCAGTCCCAAATGTTGAGCTCAAAAGGCTCCCGGAAAGTCCAGTCCGGTATTGTCCGGCAAGGGCAGGATGCGGTCGGAGACATTCCTGGCCGCGCAGTCCTCATGAGTGCGGCTGCAATTTCTTTCCTCGCGGCGCCACCCCACGCTCATTTAATAGTTTTTTGGTAAAGCTGCCTGCTGCTGGTGACTATGGCAGCTTGTCGGCTGTTGCGGAGGCTGCGGTTGGTGGTGGCAGCTGCAGTTCATCCCCTGGTCCGGTCCTGCTAAAACACTCACAGGCATCTTGTTATAATTTCTAGGGACACTGCTAACATGGCCGATCTGCCCACAGTTAAAACACTTTATATTTGCCCTGTTAGCTCCAGATGGAGCTTCCTTCCCGCGCATGTCCCCCCACGCTGTAGCAGCCACCCACAGAGCCCCACCTTGTGGAGTCCCAGAGGCAGGCGTGCTGGGTGTTGCCAACCTCATGCATGCCTCTATCATCTGCGAGAAAGTCAGCGGGGGCTCGAGAGGCAAGGCACTGATAACTCGCTTGCAGGCTTCATTGGCATTAAGCCTCGCCACTGTATACAGTGACTCGTGCTGTGCCTCTGCCCCTCGGACCTGCTGGCCGATCACCTCTCTCAGACGATCGGTGAAGGATATAAAGGACTCCTCCAGTCCCTGGAGGACCTGAGTGTAGGGAACAGTGGGGCTGCCCTCGGTGGGAATGAGGAATAGCGCTCGTTTGGCTGCCTGTTTCAAGTCTGTCAGGACTTGGATGGGTAAAACCTCTGCTTGATCTTGGGGTTTCATCCAATTCCCCTCTCCACATAGGTGTTCTAGTGTTAAAGGGGCAAGCCCTGGAGTGCCTTGATATGACGCTATGAGAGTGCCCGCTTACCTTTTCCAAGCCGATTCCCACATGAGATATTCCGATGGTGAGAGCAGACAAGACATAATGGTCTTTAAATCATGCGGGAGATACAAGTCTGCAATCATGGTGGCTTGAAAAAGGGACTTAAAGTATGGGGAGTTACGGCCGAATTCTTTCCCGGCTTTGCACAGTTCCTGTAATTGCCCGAAGGCAAATGGCTCCCATGTCGGCTGACCCGTACGGCTGAACCGCACAGAGGCGGCGGACAACCCCTCCCCCCTGCCTGGGGCCCAGCCCCCCCCAGCCCCGCCCCCGGTCCCAGGAGCGTGGGAACCGGAAGCAGGACCGTGGGAACCAGGAGCCAGGATTGAGTGGGCGGGACCCTCGGTGGTGTAGGGGGAAGGCAGGACGTGAGGGCAGACACGATGCCAGAGGGAGGGCCCGACACAGAAACACCCCACGACGTTTGGGAGGGGCCCAGCGCGGAACCCGGTGATGTCATAGAGGGGGGTCCGAGGGAGGAGTTGCGCAACGCAGGAAAGACTGAGGGACTTTGGGAAGAAGCCCATGTGGCAGGCTGATGGTCGGAGCCGCCATTTTGTGGACCATGTGCAGCAACGCCACGTGGCTGAGGGGACAAGATGGCGGGGCGATCTGCTGCCCCATTGAAGTAAAGGGAAACACAACCGGGAATGAGGGCGAGGAAAAGGGGTTTAGGGAAGGGGTTCGAGCGGGGTCGCAAATCCCACCCAAACAAGGGGAAGAGAGGTTTGAGGGAGCGCCCGGGAGCTGGCAGCAGCCCAGCGTCCTTAGACGGGGTGCGGGTCCCCAATCCCCTCTAAAAGGGTTTGTCGGGGTAGGGACAGGAGGGGACAGGAAAGAACAAACTAGGGAAGAAGCTGGGGCAAAAGGGTTGGTGGGGAGGTTAGTGGGGAGAGATTTCTCCGTAGCCCTTCGGAGGGCTTGATAAATCTGAACTTGCAGGGGGGAAAAGCGTGAGACTTTTTGGTCCCCTGCCTTACTTAAAGATGTTAGCTTTGCCCTTACCTCATCCCAAAACGAAAGCTCCCTCACGAACCCATGATTTAACCGGGTAAAATAAACAAAAATCCATTTAACAAATTTTCTGAGGAGGGTCTTAGAAACCTTGAATTCCCCCTCCCTTAAGATGTCTGAAATGAGGATTACCACCTCCTCCTGGGGGCGAGACTTTACACTTCCCATGTCTTGGTCCCCCAAAGTTCCTAACCGCTTAACCAGAAAAAGGAAAAAAGAAAAAGAAAAAAGCCTCGGGAGGAAAACCGTCATGTGACACACTTACGAAACTCCAGGGGTCGCCTTCTCGACCCCTTCTCCCAATGGCAACTAAGGTCTGGTCAGTGGTGTACCGAGCTCTCGGTCTCCAGGAGCGTGCTGCGCCAAAGCACAGTGTGCTGCGCTAGAGGATGGCAAAACTTCCGAGTCTCTGAATTCCAAGGCACAGGCTCCGAGTCTCTGGGTAGGCACCCCTGTGCCAAAGTCAGACGTTTGTAATCCTTCGCGATTTCGACGTCCAGAATTCAGCGCCGCCTGTGAGTTCGTGCCACACGTTGGGCGCCACTTAACACCGCGGGGGCTTAACTCCGTGCTGGGCTCGCGGTCCTGCGCCGCAGCCGCGCGGCTAGCTCAGGCGTCGCTCAGCGGCGTTAAAGACTGAGAGACGCCGTTGCCCAGGGTCCGCAGGGCAGCACTGCAGAGAGACTTCGAGAGGTAGGACAAGCTGGAAACCGGAACAGTGAAAGAAGAGGCGGGCTTCAAAGCTGAGTCTTCCGAGGAGCTTTATTGGGAAAAACGCAGGTGGGATGGAGGCATGAGGACGGGGATAAGACTGAGGTTGCAAGCCCAGAACAACGGCCGGCAAGGGGTTAAGAGGGAGCAGGGAAGGGGAGTGGCCAGCATTGGGAACCAATCAGGGAGAGGATAAGGGGCGGTACCCTGAGGATGGGCAGGGGGTACAACAAATAGGGATTACAGAGGGAGGAACCAAAACCGGGGACCGATAACATTACGGTAACGGAGAACTTTCCAGAAACTTAACCAAATAAGGAGAAAAGAGGGGGAGAAGAGTGCGGGGCCAGTTGGGAGCTGTGCTGCTGCAACAGGGGATGAAGTTGGAGCAGCACACAAAGCTCTTCCTGCACTCAGGGCACTCACAGGCCTTCCCTTATCGGTGCCTCCGTTGGTGTCGGATCAAGCTAGAGCTGTGGGTGAAGCTCTTCCCACACTCGGGACACTCGTAGGGCCTCTCCCCAGTGTGGATGCGCCGGTGCCCGATGAGGTGGGAGTTTTGCTTGAAGCCCTTCCCACAGTCGGGGCAGCGGAAGGGCCTCTCCTCTGTGTGAATCCTCTCATGAACGAGGCGATCAGAGCCGGTCTGAAATGTCTTCCCACACGTAGGACAGTCGTAGGGCCTCTCCCCAGTGTGGATCCTCTGGTGGTGGATAATCATGTTGGAGCTCTGGCTGAAGCTTTTCCCACATTCCCCACACTTGTAGGGCCTCTCCCTGGTGTGGATCCTCTGGTGGATGATCAGGTGAGAGTTCTTTCTGAAGCTCTTCCCACATTCCCCACATTCGTAGGGCCTCTCCCCAGTGTGGATCCTCTTGTGGACACTCAGGCTGGCGCGCTGGCTGAAACTCTTCCCACATTCCCCACACTCACAGGGCCTCTCCCCAGTGTGGATCCTCTGGTGGACGATAAGAGCAGCGTTGTCTCTGAAGCTCTTCCCACAATCTAGACATTCGTAGGGCCTCTCCTCATTGTGGATCCTGTGGTGGATAATCAGGTGGGACCTCTGGCTGAAGTTCTTCCCACACACAGGACACTCATAGGGCCTCTCCCCAGTGTGGATCCTCTGGTGGCAGATGAGGTTATTCCTCCACCTGAAGTTCTTCCCACATTCCCCACACCTGAAGGACTTTTTATCATGAAGCTGCTCATGGACCACCAGCTCTGAGCTCTGGCTGAAGCTCTGGTCACCTTCTCGGCACAGGGTGGGTCTTTCCTCCTCGGAGCATCCTGGGCTGGGTTTGGAGCCCCTCCTCGTGCGAGACCTCTGCGACTTTTCCTCCACACTGGATTCCTGTACTGTGGAGCTGCTCAAAATGGCCTCTTCCATGAGGTTCTGGTGGGGGGAATTGTCCTCCCTAATCTCCATCCACAGCTCATTGCCTGGGGGAGGAAGGACAAGGAGAAGATTTGGGATTTGCCTCCATGCCAGATGGAAGGACATCCCTCCAGTCTGTCCCCAGCAGGACAGCATTGGCAATGGAGTTGTCCTGCAGCCAGGGGCGATGCTGGGCTGGGAGATGGAGGAGAAGACAGAGGGGAAAGGGGCAGTGACTTCCTCCTCACCTGCCTGGGGGTCCTGGGCCATCTTCCTCTTCCTCACAGCCTCCTTCTCCTCCATCCAGCCAAGGTTTGGGAATCGGAAATCCTGGCCTGGGGGAAAACGAGGGGTGACTACGTTAGCTTTGAAGGTCACCTTGTCCAATTCCATCTTTAGAAGTCACCGGGCTTCTGCGGCTCATAAAAACCTCCAGAACACCATGATTCAGCACCAAAAAACCCTCCCAGCAGTTCCCCCTCTCTGGTCTCTCCACTTTCAGTGTCTGGGGTCCCTCCTGTCTGCATTGTTGAGGGTTCCATGTGTACTGGGGTGCCCCCTCTCCAATTTCCCCACCCTGCCCAGACTGCTGGGGGTCCCAGGAATCGCAGGGGTCTCCCCTCTCCAAGTTCCTCACTTTAGGGTTCTCTTAGGGTTCTCTTTCACTGTGTCCCACTTAGGGAAGCTGGGGGTTTTGAGGGTCACAGGTATCCCCTCTCCCCTGTCTCTCTCTGCAGGCCACCAGGGCTCCTGGGGGTGTCCCCTCTGTGGGTTCCCATTTATGGATCCCAGGGGTCCCCTCTCCAGGCTCACGGGGTCCCCCAGCTCTGCTATTGCCCCTCTCCCTTCTCCCCTCCCACAGTGCTCCCGGGGGTCCCCAAAACCGATGTCCCTGATCCCTCACCTGTCCTGTGCACTCCCCACGTTGCCCTGGACAGAGCCCATGCCCCACCATGAGGGGAAACGAACATCGCCCTGCCCTGCTGCCAAGGCTCTGCCAGCACTGCCACCAGGACCCCCCAAAAACACCTCCCAGGGACCCCCCCATGTCCCCCCCAAGGGGCTTTTGCATAACCTGACTGGGGGTTACTGGGCCCATGTTGGGAGGAAACTGTGGACACATTGGGAGCAACTGAGATAAACTGGAAGCTACTGGAACCATGCTGAGGGGGACTGAGACCATAGCTGGGGCAACTGGGATCATACTGGGACAAACTGGGACCACACTTTGGGCAACTGACTGAAACTGGCATCATACTGGAGGCAACTGGGAGTAACTGAGAAAGACTGGGATCATTCTGAGGGAATTAGAACCTTACTGGGGCATCTCAGAGTCCCTGGGAATGACTAGGAGCATGTTGAGGGCAACTGGGATATACTGGGAGTGTCTGTAACCATAGTGGGCTGACTGGAACCACTCTGGGAACAGTTGGGACCACACTGGGAGCAACTGGGCATGACTGGGAGCCTGCTGAGAGGGACTGGGATTATACTAGGGGACACTGGGAGCAATTTGGATCATACTGAGAGGAACTGGAAACAACTGGAACTATGTTGGGGGCAATTGGGATCATACTGGAATCACAGTGGGAGCAGCTGGGCCCATGCTGGGGGACACTGGGATCACACTGAGGGAGACTGGAATCATACTGGGATTGAGTGGCAGTGGCTGGAGGCAACTGGAATAATGCTGAAAGCAATTGGGAAGAAGTGGGAATGATTGGGAGCATACTGGGGGCAACTGGGATATACTGGGAGAGACAGGGAGCCACTGGCATCATACTGGGAGGGACCTGGATCATACTGGGATTATAGTGGGTGTCTATGGACCCTGACTGGGGCTTACTGGGAGCTACTAGGCCCATGCTGGGAGCCAAATGCAGATATATTGAGAGCAACTGGGAATGACAGGGTGCATGCTGCTGACAACTGGGATCTACTGGCAGTGACTGGGATAATCCTGGGGACAACTGAACCATGCTGAGGGAACTAGGAGTGCTCGGGAATGACTACGAAAGTTCAGGGCAACTGGGATATACTGGGAGTGCCTGAGACCATGCAGGTGGTGACTGGGACCATACCGGGAGACTGGGAATGTGCTGGCAGGAACTGGGACTGTACTGGGGGCAAATTGCATCATCCTAGGGAATGACTGGGAGTGACTGGGCTCGTACTGGGAGTAGCCACTGCAGTGACCCAGCAGCCCTGAACTCCTTTCCGGCCATCACGCCCCTTCAGCCCCCAGACCCCATGCCGAGGGTCCCGGCAATCCCAGGGATTCCCCCTCGCGGGGTCCCTGCTCTGCAGTTCTGGGGATCTCCTCTGTGTGGAGTCCCACTTAGGGATGCCGGGGCTCCCGGGGTTCCCCAAAACCGGTGTCGCCCCTTCTCCATCGGTCCGCCTGTGGCCCCGGCCAGAGCTTGGAGGGCCCAGCCCAGGCAGAGCCCAACCCCCACCACGGGGGGACCGCATACCCCCGCCCCCATCGAGGCTCTGCCGACACTGCCACCGGGACCCCCCAAAAACACCTGCAGGGGAACCTCCGATGTCCTCCCGTGGGGCATTTGTGGCTCGGGTTTGGGGTCCTGCAAGCCCCAAACATCGCCACCAAAAATCCCCCAAACCCAGGAACCCCTGGGATATTTGGGGCGAGCTCCCCTTCCCCCCTCACCTGCGGGATGGGGTGGCAATGGTCCAGGGGGGGGCTGCGAATTCAGGGGGACCCAGACCGCATGGTTACTTTCTGCCTCTCCTTTGTCCCTCGGTTTCCTCCTGTTCCTACCTCTCTGGCAGTCTTCCACTCCTCCACTCTGCCCTAATCCCACCTCCCTCTCCTCCTTCCCCCAATCCCTTCTCCCGCTCCTCCTCCTTCCATCCCTTCCTGCACTGTTCCTTCCTCCCTCCTCCATCTCCTCCTCCTCCTTCTCCTCCTCCTCCTTCTCCTCCTCCTTCTCTGCCCTTCCTGAAGCCCTCGCAGGCCGCGGGAGGAGCAGGGATGGAGCCGGGATAGGTCGGGATGGGCAGCGCAAGGCTCTCGGCTGCTCCCAGCCCAGCGCTGGGGGCAGGGGGGAAGCCGGCCTGGGGAAAAGGAGAGGGAAACAGGGAAAATTTGGGGCTACAGAGCATTTGGAGGCCATGGAATCTCTTGGCTCCAAGACTCTCATGTGACACAGTGGGGCATCCCTGGGCCCAGGTGACCACGAGGAGGTTATGGAACCTCATGAAAGCGAGGCTGAAATGGGAAACAGCGGCTGCTCCTGGCATGCAGGAGACCATTGTGAGGTTCTGGAACCCAATGGACCTCAGGGTCTAATGTGGCACAGAGGAGCCTTAAGGAAACAACAGACCATAGTGAGGTTTTGGAACCTCACAGTACCAAGGATACATTCTGTCACAGCAGGGCCTCATGCAACCCAGGAGTGTCTGTGAGGTGATGGACACTCATGGAACTGAGGCTGCAGTGTGCCACAGTGGGGCCTCATGGAACACAGGAGACCTCATTGATGCTATGGAGTCCCATGGAAGTAAAATGCTAAAGTGACACATCGGGGGCTTATGGAAGCCAAAAGCATAGGGAGGTTATGGAACTTGATGGAAGCAAGGCTCCAGTGTGACACAGTGTGTCCTCATGGACCAGAGGAGACCATTGTGAAGCTGTGGAATCTTATGGAACCAAGGCTCTACTGTGACAAAGCAGGGCCTAATGGAACACAGGAGACCATAGCTGGGTCATGGTAACTCAGGGAAGCAAAGCTCCAATGTGTCACAGCAGGGCCTCACAGGCCAAAGGAGAGCATTGGGAGGCTATGGAACAATATGGCACCAGGGTTCCACTGTGACCTGACGGAGCCTCATGGAAGCAAAGGACCATTGTGACCCTATGGAATCACCGTGGGCTGCAGGTGGATTTTGTGCTCTGTCCTGGCATGCAGGTGGACAATAAGGCCTGAGGCAGCCTCCCAAGTGTCCGGCTGTGTCATGGCTGTGGGGGAAATTTGTGGGGACACCCACATCCCTGGCCCTGCTCATCCTCCCAGCTGGGCACAGAGCTGCTGGGGCATGGGGAGGGGTTCTGCTGTTTTTCCCCTTCCTCCCCACACCCATGCACAAGTTTCGGGGCACTTGGAAGCCATGCTGGGGGTGAAGTTTGGCCAGTGTGGGGAGGAGGCTGGGACAATTTGGGAGGCTTCTTGGAGTGTCCAAGTGTCAATCGCCAACCCAAATCTCGCTCTCCCTTGCCAGTCCCTCCCGTGCCCCCAAAGCCCCAAGGGACCCTCCCAACTGTCACCGTCCCAGGTCCCCCTCAGCGCTGTGGTGGCTGCCAAAGGGAGCGGGGCCAGCAGGCCATTGGCCAATCCGGAGGCGGCAGGGAGGGGCAGGGCAGGAGGGGACGGTGCCATGCGAGCGGCCCGAGAGCGGGGCGGGCTCGGTGTGGGGCCCGAGCGGGGTCGGGGGGCAAAGGGCGGGGCGGCCAAGCCGGAGCACCGATGGCACTGCACACCTGAGGAGTCACTGGGCGGTTCCACAACGAGAGCGTGGCAGGGACAGGCACAGGCATGGGGGCTGAGCGGGGCGTGGGGACATAAGGGCTGATGGCACTGTGTGCACTGTGTCCCTGCGGCCTCTCCTCCAGACACTGAGGGGCCAGGAGCTCCCACCCCTCACTGTCACCTTTCCCTGTCCTTGAGGAAACAGGGCTCAGGCTGGTGAACGGCAGCACTGTGTGTGAGGGGAGAGTGCAGTTCCAGGTGCTGGGGACACAGGGAACCCTCTGTGCCTCCCGATGGGGCCTCTCCGACACCCACATTCTCTGTGGCCACCTCAAGTGCTGGTTTGGCAGGTCCATTCCCGAATTTTGGGAGGGAAACCAGACGTGTCTGGAGGGACTCATTCCACTGCGATGGGACTGAAGCCCACCCGCAGCAGTGCCCGGTGACTGCCCTGGGGGCCTCACCCTGCTCCCACAGGAACGCTGCTGCTGTCCTTTGCTCAGGTGAGTGTTGGGAAAATTCCACCCCACCCGCAGGGGCTGCCCAAGAGCCCCCAGCAGCAGCAGCAGCCGGGGGCTCCCCAGGGCAGTGACATCTCTGCCGTCCCCAGGCCCCAATGTCTCCGTGTCCCGGCCTGGACAGAGCCCGTGTGTGTGTGCGCCCGTGGGTCTGTGCTGCAGGAGACACCCGCAGCACTTGTGACCTGCACAGCAGAGCAGCCGCAGAGGGAACAGGATGGGGCCACTTGTGTTGTCCCTGGGGCTCTGGGGGGATCTGCAGGTGTGTGGTGGCTGCCAAGGTCCCTTTCCCTGGTGGAGCTGCTCTGGCTATGCTCAGCTGTGTCCATCTGGCTTTCCTTGCAGGTGCTGGCATTTAACACTTTCCCTCTGGGGGTCTCCACCTTGGCTGATCTGTGCCTTGCTGGGGCTCCACTCACTGCCCAGCCCAGGCACACACAGGCCTGCAGATACTCTGCCTTGTCCAGGCAGCTCCAGATTCTTCTCCTGGAGCACATTCTGTGCCCTGTGCCACGTGGGACAGTCTTGGCTATGGAACTCAGTCACCTGTCACCATCTCCACTGTTACCACACAACAGTGGCTTTGTCCAAATCAAACTCTTGGCCTTTATCGGCTGCTGATGTCAGCACTTTCCCTCTGCACAATCCATGCAGCTACAGAGCCTTTTGGGGGAAAATTCTCTTGGCTCAAATCGACATGACCTTGGATAAAGAGCCAAAGCTTCAGTCAGTGCCCTGGGGAGATCCCACTTTATTGCCAAGATGCTCTGAGAGCAGCAGCTCTGGGCCCTGTCAGACACACTCTGCAGCCTCCACGTGGGACAGAGCTGCTTCGTCCTTGGTAGTCATAGCAATCTAAATATTCTTCTAGGGAAATAATAAACACAAATAATAGTACAGCTAATGATACTGAAATCAGTTTTCTAATGGCCTCCTTGAGCTCCTGGTTCCCCAGGCTATAGAGGAGGGGCTTCAGTGCTGGAGGCACCACTGAGAGCAGAATTGCCACCAGCAGATCCAGGGATGGGGAGGAGATGCACAAGGGCTTCAGATGGGCAAACACAGCAGTGCTGACAAACAGGGACACCACGGCCATAGGAGGGAGGCACGTGCTGGGCAGGCACAAATGGGCTCCCCCACAGCCACTGCAGAGCCCTGGGGGGACAACTCAGGTGCTGCGAGGGCAGCCAGGGGTGGCAGCGACTCCTCAGGAAGGCAGGGAGGAGGGTGAGGAGCTGGACAGGAGCTCTGAGCAAAGGCAAGGCTGGTGTGCACAGAGCCTTTCCTTGGAGGAAGCCTCATGCTCACAGGTCCTCCAGAACACAGGGATTGCCACCCCACAGTGTGCTGGGAGGGCAGCAGGGCTGGGCACAAAGCAACCCAGGAGAGCCCAGAGAGGCGATGGGGACAACATTGGGACAGGGATGGGGGAGGGGCTGACAAGGACTCCTTTCCTACAGACAAGGTGCATGCAAAACAGCCACTGGATGTGGGCAAATGAATTAATTGGATTAATTTGGTCTCATGAGGGAAGCAGACATTGGTGGCCTCCTTGGGCACAGTGACCATGGAGCAGCTGAGTTGAAAGTCTCTGTTGACAGGAGGGAAAGAGCCACCAAACCTTCAACCCTGGGCATGAGGAGAGCAGATGTAGCAGCTCAGGGAACTACCAGTGGGTAATGTCCCCTGGGAAAACACTTTGGAAGGTGCTGGGGTCACTCTTGAAGCACCACTCCCTAAGGGCACAGGAACAGGCAATTGCTGATGGTCAGAAGTTGAAGCAGGTGAGGGTGGGCAGAGGTGAGGGCAGGGCTGGCAATGGCAGGGCAGAGCCAGGGGGGCAGCGAGATGGGAGTGTGCAGCCTGCAGGGACACAGCAGCAGCTGTGGGACAGCGCAGGACAAGCTGTGCTGGACATGGCCAAGGGCCCTGGCCAGGCTGGCAGTGCCCAGGAGAAGCCAAGTCTTGGTGCCCTGGGCCACAGCAGCATCTGTGCCACCAAGGGCTGTGAGGAGACACCTTGTCCTGAGGCCCTGGGGCCTCCTGGCACAGCCCCAGCAAGGCTGGGCACTGTCACCCCCTTGGCCTGCCCTCAGCATCCTCCCCACATCCCAGTGGCCCAGCAGAGCCCTGAGCAAGGCACAAGGGACAGGATGTGCCTTTCTCGGGGCTGGGGCTCAGGCCTTGGCCTTTCTGCTGCCTCCAATGAGCCCAGGCTTGCTTGCTTATCTCCCTCATTCTACATTTGCAAGATGATTGCCCTCTATTTTTTTTTTCCCCAGTTGAGAAATGTCCTTTAGAATGAACAGTTCCAGGTGGCTGTGTTGGGGTTGACCCTCTTGCCCTCCATCGGGTGGGTCCCAGCCCCCTCCTGCTCCCTTTGGGGGTCCCACTGTCCACTTTTCTTACTCACTCCTACTCTCCTACTTTCCCATCGTCCCCCCATCCCAGCCCCACCTCTCTTGCGTTGGCGTGGTTTGGGGGGTTCTACCCACATTTCCCCCCCCTTCTCCTTTTTCCCACCACCCCTCTCCCTCCCTTCCCGCTCACCACAGAGCTCCTTGCCCGCGGCCGGGGGCACTCCCAGCACCACCAGTGCCACCAGCACGGCCCCAGCTGCCCCCACACGGCCCATGCCCAGCGCCGGGCAGGTGCCCACAGCCCCAAAGCAGCCGCGCTCTGCCCAAAAACTCGCGTCTAGGGGACACCCCAATATCCCCCCAAGGGGTATTTGCGACTCTCCCCTGGACTCCTGCAAGATCCAAACATCCGCGTCCTCTCCCCCCAAAAAAACCCTCCCGGCAACCAAAAAAGATATTTAGGACTCGGTGCTGGAGTCCTACAGGGTCCAAAAATTCCCCCCTCACAAAAAGAACCACAGGCACTGCCCAAGATATTTGGGGCTAGCTCCCCCTGCCCCGTCACCTGCGGGATGCCCCGGGGGGGCGATGCTTCCGGAGCCGAGGATTGCGGACACAGAGAGCGATGGACGCACGTGGCAGCTCCTTTTGCGGCTTCTCTTTCTGGTCCTCCTCAACCCCTCCTCTTCCTCCCACTCCTCCTCCCCCCGCCCCCCGCACTTCCTCTTCCTCCTGTGTCCCTCCTACCCTGCCCGCTCCGCCTCCTTCTCCTCCTCCTCCTGTTCTGTGGCACTCCCATCCCAGCTTTGTCTGACATCACCCCGGGGCCATCCCGTGCTCAGCAGAGCATGCTGTGCTCTGTCAGCCCTCGCTGCTCCTTAGGGAAGGATTTGGGATTTATCCCGGGCACACACACTGAACCTCACCCCAAAGTACCCCGCTCCCATTGCTGTCCCCTGGGCGCTGGGCAGGTGCTGTGCCAGGGGAAGCAGAGACACAAAGGAAGCCAAGTGCAGCCCAGCTGCCCGGGCTGATGCAGACGAGCCCCAGGGACAAGGTCGTGCAGAGCCCCACGGAGCCCTCGGCTCCTCCCTGGGAACGGGCTGTGCTGTGGCTGCCCCAGCGGCCACAGCGAGTCCTGGAGCTCCCCCAGCGCTGCTGCAGCAGGACCCAGGTTCCACCTTCTGTGCCAGGCCCTGCCCAGGGGCCATCAGATCCATTGGCTCCGTGCAAAGGGGGAAGAGAAGAAGAACGGATTGGAGGCAGCCCCCAAGGACCTCGAGCAAATTGTTCAGGAACATGCAGACCTTGAGCTGACGTTTGCAAAGCTGCAGCTGGCAGAGTTCTGTGGTGCAGGAGACCCAGCACGGGAAGAGGAGACCTACAGGGAGCTGCAGGAGAAACACCCTGAGGTTCAAAGGCCACCGTGCCCTCAATCTGTGCTGGAGAAAGTTCTTCCTTTACGGGAAGAGATCCCGGGATGAGGCAAAAGCAAAGTTCATGGCTGGTGACAAGATTCCCGTGTAGAGAGAGCAGAGGAGGGACTGCAGGTGGAGGCTGGGAGCCCGGGAGGAGGGAGGGGTGGGGAGGGTGTTTTTAGTGTTTATTTCAGTGCTCCTTCTCCTACTGGGATTTGTTTAGAAATAAATTCCATTGATTTCCCCAGCTTGGGTTTCTTGTGGCCCTGATGGTGAGCAGTGAGTGACCTCTCCCTGCCCTTAGCCAAGCCCAGAGCCTTTCCTGCTGTGTTCTGTGTCCTGCACCTGTGAGGAGAGTGCCAGAGTGGCTCTGGTGGCACCGGGCACCCGGCCAGGGTCAGCCCAGTCCAATAATCCCTGCCATTCATTCCCTGCACTCCATGGCTAAGCGGCCGCAGGGCGGGTCCGGCTGCGTGGGCAGGCGGCTCCAGAAGCACCAAGTGCGGCAAACGGGACAGAAGGAGGAGGCAGGGGGTGCCGGGGGTGAATCTCCTTCCTCTGAGCCGGCAGGGACAGGAGGGAGAGACTGGAGAAAAGGAAACGGGAGAGGAGGGACGAGGTTGGAGCTGTGGAAGCTGCAGGGATGCAGGGGCAGCCGGGAAATTATTTGTTCAAATCTCTGGGGTGAAAGGAAAAGCTGTGAAATCCGTCACGGAAAAGAAAGGAGAAATAGCGATTGCTGGAAATCGACTGAGTTTATCCCTCTGGATTGCAAAACCTGACAGATCCTGAGCGCTGGCAGACACCTGTCACCGACGTCACGTCCCAAGGGATCAGAGCTCCGGCTGGCGGGGCTGGAAGCTCCGTCCAGCAGCTCCGCTCCCACCCCCCAAACCTCGGGCTGAACCGTGGGGTCTGGGACACAGCCCCGTGCTGGGGGGCAGAGCCGCTGCTGGGGCCATCGGTGTGTCCAGGGCATCCTTTGTGGGCCTCGTGCAGCTCCAAGCTCCCGAGGGCTCCCCGAGGCTTTCTGGGGCTGTCCCTCCTCCCCAAAGCTGTTGGATTTAATGCCCAAGTGCGGCACCCCGTGCCCTGTGGCAGCAGCCGGTGCCGGGCCACAGCCCCGGGAGCCGAGCTAATGCCCGGCCGTGCCCGGGAGGGACTGAGGGCAGGGGAGTTCATATGGCACCCCCCGCACCCGTCGCAGTGCTGAAAACATTTTTTAGTGCATGGGAGCGATTTCCTGTGGTTTCGGTGCTCCGTGGGGCCGAGGCGGCGGCAGCGGGACCGGCGGAGCCCGACCCTTGGGGGCGGCCGGGGCTGAAAAGGGCGCGGCGGCCCCAGCGCGGTGCGTGAGGGCTGAGCGGAGCTCGGTGGGAACACCCCGCTCGTCTCCGCCGCTCCAAGCCGCTTCCCCGGCTCCGGCTGCCGCCGCCGCTCGGCCCCGGCGCGGTCCCGCGGGGTCGCCGCTCGTCGCGACACTGGAGGGGTCGATCCGAGCAGCGCCCCGCCCGTCCCTTGCTGTGGCTCTTTCGGTGACACGGAGCGGCCGAAACCCCCCGGTGCCGCCCCGACGGTCCCTCGGTGCAGCTTTTTTAGTCGCACGCAGCGGCCACTCCCGGTGCTGTTCTTTCATCTTTTTTTATTCGAATCTCTATATTTTATTCTATTCGCACCTCCCATCCCACGCCCCTCCGCTGCGGCTCCTTCACCGCCGCCGCTCGTCGTCGCTCTCTCGGTGCAGCTCTTCAGTGACACGGCCCGGCCGAGACGCCCCTCGCTGCGGCTCTTTGATTGGATTTTCTTCTTTTCTCTGTCTTTTCTGTCGTTCGCACCTCGCCCGTGCCGCGGAGCGACTCCTTCAGGGCCCCGGGGCGGCACAAAGGCCTCGGGGCGGCTCCAAAGGGCCCCGCCCGCGGCCGCTCCCCGAGGCCTCCCCGCTGCTCGCGGCGATCGGACACCGCCGGCGGCCCCGGCCCCTTCTTGTTCTTCTTGTTCTTGTTGCTGCTGCCGGGATTCAGCCCCCGCCGCCGCCCGGCTCCTTCTGCCGGCCCTGCCCGGCACGGAGCGGCGCTGCCGCTGACGGGGCCGGAGCGCGGCTGCGACACGAGTGCCCCGCGCCTCGGGACCGGGCCGAGGAGTGACCGCACGGGTGGGGAGGGACCCCCGCTGGACAGGGCAGGGACTGAGCCCATGGGAGGGACCCCACGCCGGAGCAGGGGAAGGATTCCTGCCCCTGAGGGGAAGCAGCGGAATGAGCTGTGATAAATGAGTGAATGATAAATGCTGCCTTTCGCAGACAAGAATTTAACATTGGGAAGTGATAATGTACTGTGTAAAATAATAGCGTTAAGATAAAATATAATTAAGTAGAAACAAGGTTAGGGTAAAGTGTAACTTCGAAATAGTTGTGATATGTTAGAAAACATTGTAATAAATACGTGGTAATAAATGTCTTAAGTTGATAAACCACAGAGCCGGGGATCAAGACATGTTAAAGAAACAAAGAAGATAACCACAGGCATCCCAGGAAGTCTGTTGTCTTGACTCACACCTCCCAAAAGGGACTGGCAACTACAAATTAAGTTGGAACTGAGGAAACATAGACGGGAGGATTTCTGCCTTCAGTTCTGAGGCAATCCAGAGGATCCGAGACTCCAAGACAGGCGCCGCGCTGGCAGAAGGGGGCAAGGATGGGAGGGGGGGCGTTGAGTGAAGTGTAAATTACCTGCTAAGCTTAATGAATATGTAACAGTTAAAGAAAGTACTTAAGTTCACAGTAAAATGAATGGATTGCGCCTCTGGCAAAATTGCTAAGCGCCCAGCGCTGTTTTTGCCTTTGCTGTATTAATAAATGTTCAAAATTATGAAGTAAAAATTTCAGCTTGCGAACTCATTTATATCAATCATAACAAAAAACTGTATAAAGAAACTACAACCAAAGAAGCCTCTCTTGAAGATACCTGACTGGGACTTTGCACTGAGAGTCAAACTGCTGAGATTAGATAAAGGGAAACCTATTGTTCAGCCATCTCAGGCTGGAGGAAAGGAATGCATCCACAAAGCCAAAGCCACCAGCTGTGCTGAGAATAATCCCCGGCTGAGTTTGGGGTGGGGGGAGAGCACAGCTTACAAAGCCAGGTTTGCACAGACTTCTCCCCAGACCGAGGGGGGAGTAGGAGGTTTTGGGTGCAGTGGCATAACCTCTGGTGAGAGACAATAAACACTCATCCTCCGTTACACAAACTGGCCCAGCTGTGGAACCCCCAAGCCCACAGGCCACATCCACAGGACTTTCACATGAGAGGCAGCTGAGGGGGTGTCTTAATCCATCACAGACCCCTCAAAGTGCTCGGCCTTGCCCCACAGGACTGCATGTGATGTCAGCAGAGTCTGCTGCAAGAGACTGTCCCTTCCCCTGGGGGACATGCCTGGACATTGCCACCTGGCCTGAGTGTGTATTAACCCATGGGATTCTGTGCTTTTGGGGGAACCATCACCACCAGGAAGACCAAGCTGGAGAGGATCAATGCAACTTCGTTGGGACACGCAGATGGTGATATTCTTTTATTCTGTTACTGTCACTCTCTTTCTGTCCCACCCACCTCTTTTCCTACTTCTCCCTTTCTCTCTTTTCCTCTCTCTCTCTCATATTTATTATCGAATAAAACCCATACTATTGACTGGAATATGGTATCGTTTGCACCTTAATTCGAGCAGAGGTATTTCTAAGAACCTTAATAATTGGATCATAACACCCCAGCATGGTCCTAATTGCTCCCAGCTCCTCCCAGCCTAATCCCAGTTGCTCTCAGTTGGCCCTAGCGTAATCATTCCATGTACGACCCCAGTCTCCCCCAGCATAGTCCCAGTCCATCCCAGTTGCCCCCAGTGTAGACCCAGTCACTCCCAGTCACTCTCAGTGTGTTCCCAGTCACCCCCAGTATGGTTACAGACACTCCCTTTATATCCCAGTTGCCCTCAGCGTGCTCACAGTCATTCCCAGTCACACCCAGTTGCCCCAGTAAGGTTCCAGTTTTCACCATAATGATCCCAGTCACTCTCAGTCACTCCCAGTATATCCCAGTTGCTCCCACTATGATCCCCATTGCCCCAATTCTGGTCCTGCTGGGTCCCAGTCCTGGTCCCGGTGTATCCTGGTGTCCCAGTCCATCCCAGTCTGTCCGAGCCTGTCCCAGTCTGTCCCGGTCCCTTGCCAGCAGCTGCCGCCATTTCCCGGATCCTGCCCCACTCCCCCATCCCCCGGAGCTGCCACCGGACGCCCCCCAAGATGCTGACAGGGGTCGGGGCCGTCGTGTTGGGCTTTGCCTGGGCTGGGGCTCGGCCTCCACCTGCGGGAGGAAGTGAGGGGGGGGTCCTCGGGGGTCGTGTACCCCCCCGGAGTGTGTGACCCCCCCGGATCCCCCCATTTCCTCTCCCACTGAGCTCCTGACCCAGCTCCCGGTACTCCCCGGGAGGGGGCTTTGGGGAGCCCCTCTTTTCCTTGACCCTGGACCCCTCTGAATGCCTATTCCTGGGCACTTGGACCCCCCTGGACCCCCTTATCCTACACCAATACCCCCCCCACACGGCCTTTCCCGGGTATCCGCCTCTCCCGGTCCCTGGATCCCCTGTTTCCTTCACCCCGGGGACCCCCTGGACCCCCATTCCCGGCCATCCCAGCTCACCTCACCCCCAGACCTCCCTTTCCTGGGAAACCCGAACTGGGCACGGGGCTCTCCTGCCGCTCTGGGATTTCTGATCACCCAAAGGACAGGGAGAGAAGAAGAGGGAGAGAGAAGGAGATTGGGAATCAGGGATCGGGGTCACAGCGCCCAGTCCTGCTCCGTCGCGGGTGGGGACCCGCAGGCGCAGGAAAAACTGGATCCGAATGCTTCCCCCGCTTTGGGCCGAACGCAGCGGGTTCTGGGCAGAGTTTGAGCGCAGGGCCCCGGGAGTACAGCACGGCCCGGCCCGGGGGTCCCGCAGTGCGTGGCCGTGGAGGGTCCCAGAGGGATCCCAGGAGGGGATCCAGGTGAATTCCCCGGAATTCCCCGGAATTCCTCTCTCCCCTCCTCGATCACTTTCGCTTTCGCCTCTGCCAACCGCCGGGATCCGCCCGGCGACCGATGACGTCATGCCGAGCTCTAGCAACCATTGGCGGGAGGGAAAGTGCGCCGCCAATGGCGGGGTCGGAGGCGGCTCTGGGGGCGGGGCCTCAGCGGAGCAGCGCGATGGCTCCAGCGCTGGGGCTGGGGGCATTCCTGGGAGTCCTGTGGGACACGGGTGTGATAAATGAGTGAATGATAAATGCTGCCTTTCGCAGATGTGAATTTAACGTTTACAAGTGATAATATACTGTGCAAAAAAAATAGTGTTAAGATAAAATATAATTACGTAGAAAAAGGTTAGGGTGAATTGTAACATCGAAGTAGTTGTAATATGTTAGAAAACGTAGTAATACATACATGGTAATAAATGTCTTTTAAGTTGATAAACCACAGAGCCGGGGTCCAAGACATCTTAAAGAAACAAAGAAGATAACCACAGGCATCCCAGGAAGTCTGTTATCTTGACTCACACCTCCCAAAGGAACTGTCACCTACAAATTAAGTTGGAACTCAGGAAACATAGACGAGAGGATTTCTGCCTTCAGTTCTGAGACAATCCAGAGGATCCGAGACTCCAAGACGGGCACCGCGGTGGCAGAAGGGGGCAGGGATAGGAGGAGGGGAGTTGAGTGAAGTGTCAATTACCTTCTAGGCTTAATGAATATGTAACAGTTACAGAAAGTACTTAAGTTCACAGTACAATGGATGGGTGCGCCTCTGGCAAAATTGCTAAGCGCCTAGCGCTGCTTCTGCCTTTGCTCTATTAATGAATGTTCAGAATTATGCAGTAAAAAATTCAGCTTGTGAACTCATTTATATCAGGTCCCAGAGTGCACGTTGGATTCCTTCATTTCCAGTTGAAAGCTCAACTCCGCTTTTCACTTTGATTTATAAGGATGAATGTAAACATTCAACAAAATTCCCATAGAAAGACCCCACGAAGGTTCGTGTTGGAAGAGTTCCCTCGGGGCAGCCTCAACTCCTGCCCTGCTTTAGTCCCTCTCAAGCCCCCTGTGGTTTCAACTGCTTTGCTGCCGCTGCCCCAAATCACCGTTAATTCCGCGGAATTGAAACTAATCCGAGTCCTGGTGAGTCGGGATAAGGGCAGGGAGAGGTCACTCAGGGATCGCCATCACGGGCACAGCAGCCCCGATGTGGGGAAATGAATGGGAGTTGGGACTAAACAAATCAGAACAGGAGAGTGAGGAGTAAAATAAATCCTGGAAAAAAACATCTCCTCCCGATCTCTTTCTCCTTCCCGGACTTTATCCCCGCCTCCCTCCGTGTTCCGCCCGGCGGTGCAGGGAGAAGGGATGGGGGAGTCACGGTCAGTTCGTGCCGCTGCTTCCCCTCAGGGGCAGGAATCCTTCCCCTGCACCGGCGTGGGGTCCCTCCCATGGGCTCAGTCCCTGCCCTGTCCAGCGGGGGTCCCTCCCCACCCGTGCGGTCACTCCTCGGCCCGGTCCCGAGGCGCGGGGCACTCGTGTCGCAGCCGCGCTCCGGCCCCGTCAGCGGCAGCGCCGCTCCGTGCCGGGCAGGGCCGGCAGAAGGAGCCGGGCGGCGGCGGGGGCTGAATCCCGGCAGCAGCAAGAAGAACAAGAAGAACAAGAAGAACAAGAAGGGGCCGGGGCCGCCGGCGGTGTCCGATCGCCGCGAGCAGCGGGGAGGCCTCGGGGAGCGGCCGCGGGCGGGGCCCTTTGGAGCCGCCCCGAGGCCTTTGTGCCGCCCCGGGGCCCTGAAGGAGTCGCTCCGCGGCACGGGCGAGGTGCGAACGACAGAAAAGAGTGAAAAAAGAAGAAAATAGTCACAGAGCCGCAGCGAGGGGCGTCTCGGCCGGGCCGTGTCACTGAAGAGCTGCACCGAGAGAGCGACGACGAGCGGCGGCGGTGAAGGAGCCGCAGCGGAGGGGCGTGGGATGGGAGGTGCGAATAGAATAAAATATAGAGATTCAAATAAAAAATTATAGAAGAATAGCACCGGGAGTGGCCTCTACCTGAGACTAAAAAAGCTGCACCGAGGGACCGTCGGGGCGGCACCGGGGGCTTTCGGCCGCCCCGTGTCATCGAAAGAGCCGCAGCGAGGGACGGGCGGGGCGCGGCTCGGATCGACCCCTCCAGTGTCGCGACGAGCGGCGACCCCGCGGGACCGCGCCGGGGCCGAGGGCGGCGGCAGCCGGAGCCGGGGAAGCGGCTTGGAGCGGCGGAGACGAGCGAGGTGTTCCCACCCAGCTCCGCTCAGCCCTCACGCACCGCGCTGGGGCCGCCGCGCACTTTTCAACCCCGGCCGCCTCCACGGGCCGAGCCCCGCCGGTCGCGCTGCCGCCACCGCGGCCCCACGGAGCCCAGAAACCCCAGGAAATCACTCCCATGAACTAAAAAAAGTTTTCAGCACTGCGAGGGGTGCGAGGGGTGCCTTCTGAACTCCCCTCCCCTCAGTCCCTCCCGGGCACGGCCGGGCATTAGCTCGGCTCCCGGGGCTGTGGCCCGGCACCGGCTGCTGCCACAGGGCACGGGGTGCCGCACTTGGGCATTCAACCCAACAGCTTTGGGGAGGAGGGACAGCCCCAGAAAGCCTCGGGGAGCCCTCGGGAGCTTGGAGCTGCACGAGGCCCACAAAGGATGCCCTGGACACACCGATGGCCCCAGCAGCGGCTCTGCCCCCCAGCACGGGGCTGTGTCCCACACCCCATGCTCCAGCCCAAGGTTTGGGAGGCGGGAGCGGAGCTGCTGGACGGAGCTTCCAGCCCCGCCAGCCGCACCTCTGATCCCTTGGGTCGTGACGTCGGTGAAAAGTGTCCGCCAGCGCTCGGGTTGTGTCAGCTTTTGCAATCCAGAGGGATAAACTGAGGCGATTTCCATAAATCACTATTTCTCCTTTCTTTTCCATGTGAGATTTCACAGCACTTCCTTTCACCCCAGAGATTTAGAAAACTAAATTTCCCGGCTGCCCCTGCATCTCTGCAGCTTCCACAGCTCCAACCTCGTCCCTCCTCTCCCGTTTCCTTTTCTCCAGTCTCTCTCTCCTGTCCCTGCCGGCTCGGAGGAAGGAGATTCACCCCCGGCACCCCCTGCCTCCTCCTTCTGTCCCGTTTGCCGCACTTGGTGCTTCTGGAGCCGCCTGCCCGCGCAGCCGGACCCGCCCTGCGGCCGCTTAGCCATGGAGTGCAGGGAATGAATGGCAGGGATTATTGGGCTGGGCTGGCCCTGGCCGGGTGCCCGGTGCCACCAGAGCCGCTCTGGCACTCTCCTCACAGGTGCAGGACACAGAACACAGCACGAAAGGCTCGTGGGCTGGAATAAGGGCAGGGAGATGTCACTCACTGCTCGCCATCAGGGGCACAAGAAACTCAAGCTGGGGAAATTTATGGAATTTATTTCTAAACTAACCCCAGTAGGAGAAGGAGAGCTAAAACAAGCCCTAAAAACACCTTCCCCACCCCTCCCTCCTCCTGGGCTCCTAGTCTCTGCCCGCCTGCAGTCCCTCCTCTGCTCTCTCCACACGGGAATCTTCAAACCAGCCATGAACTTTGCTTTTGCCTCATCCTGGGATCTCTTCCCGTAAAGAAAGGACTTTCTCCATCACAGATTCAGGGCACGATGGCCTTTGAGCCTCAGGGTGTTTCTCCTGCAGCTCCTTTTAGGTCTCCTCTTCCCGTGCTGGGTCTCCTGCACCACAGAACTCTGCCAGCTGCAGCTTTGCAAACGTCAGCTCAAGGTCTGCATGTTCCTGAACAATTTGCTCGAGGTCCTTGGGGGCTGCCTCCAATCCGTTCTTCTTGTCTTCCCCCTTTGCACGGAGCCAGTGGATCTGATGGCCCCTGGGCAGGGCCTGGCACAGAAGGTGGAACCTGGGTCCTGCTGCAGCAGCGCTGGGGGAGCTCCAGGACTCGCTGTGGCCGCTGGGGCAGCCACAGCACAGCCCGTTCCCAGGGAGGAGCCGAGGGCTCCGTGGGGCTGTGCAGGACCTTGTCCCTGGGGCTCGTCTACATCAGCCCGGGCAGCTGGGCTGCACTTGGCTTCCTTTGTGTCCCTGCTTCCCCTGGCACAGCACCTGCCCAGCGCCCAGGGGACAGCAATGGGAGCGGGGCACTTTGGGGTGAGGTTCAGTGTCTGTGCCCGGGATAAATCCCAAATCCTTCCCTAAGGAGCAGCGAGGGCTGACAGAGCACAGGATGCTCTGCTGAGCACGGGATGGCCCCGGGGGTGATGTCAGACAAAGCTGGGATGGGAGTGCCAAAGAACAGGAGGAGGAGCGGGCAGGAGAGGATGAGGGGAAGAAAGGGAGGAGCAGGAGCAGGGGGAGGAGAGATAAAGGAGGAGGAGGGAAAGAGGACCAGAAAGAGGAGCAGGGAAAGGAGCTGCCACATGCATCGATCGCTCTCTGTGTCCGCAACCCTCGGCCCCGGAAGCATCGCCCTCCGGGGCATCCCGCAGGTGACCGGGCAGGGGGAGCTCGGCCCAGAGATCTTGTGCGGTGCGTGGGGTTCTTTTTAGGAGGGAGGAATTTTTGGACCTTGGGGCACTCCAGCACCGAGCCCCAAATGTCTTCGTTGGTTGCCGGAAGTGAGTTTTTTTTTGGGGGGGTGGGTGGGGAGGGGGCGGATGTTTGGACCTTGCAGGACTCCAAATGCGAGTCGACAGTGCCCCGTGGAAGGATACTGGGGAGGCACGTGGGTTTTTGGGGGATGCCGGTGGCGGCTACCCGGAAAAACGGCATGGCACGGCACGGCACGGGGCCAGGGAAGGGTGGGATGTGGATTGGTGTGTGGGATGAAGTCTGGGGGAGGGGGATGGGTGGGATGGGGCCTGGGATGAGGCAGCTGAAGGGTCGGGATGATGAAACCGGGGGGAGGTCCCACTCCTTAGGAGCTTGCGAGGTATTTGTCACCTCTGAGGGAGTTTAGGGGTACCCCTGATCCTGCCGGGGTGGCACTGGCAGCAGGGGACACGTGGCTCTGGCACCTCTGGTCCACACTTGCGCCCCCCTCGCCCCCAGCGCCCCCGGGACGGGAATTTGGGGAGGGGGAAGTGGAGGCACCCAGGCCGGGCCCCCCGCTGGGCGCTGTCCCGGTGGGGCCGAGTGCGGGGGGAGCCCCGCGGGGCCCGGCCCTGCCCGGGCACGGCTGATGCCGCCCGCCCGCGCTCCGCACTGCTCCGGCCTGGTGCTCGCAGTGCCGCGCGGGGCGGGGCCGCTTTGGGGACCCGGCCAGGGCAGAGCGCGGCTGCTTTGGGGCTGTGGGCACCTGCCCGGCGCTGGGCATGGGCCGTGTGGGGGACCCCCGGACAGAGCGGGAGGGGGATGGGACACCGAGATTGAGTTGGGAGGGGTCTGTTCATTGGGATAAGGATGGGCAAGGGGAGGAGAGGGGAGGGAAAGGTGGGGTTGGGACAGAAGTGGAGCCGTTCTGTGGGGGTCCAGCCCTGTCCCCTGATTTGCCCCAAGCAGGCCCAGAGACACTTCAGAGACAAAGTCAGAGCAGTGGGTATTTGCTTTATTCGGTGTGCCAGGTGTGGGGAATCGCTCCTCCAAAACACACACACCCCGGCACTTCCAACACACAGCATTATGGGTAACAGTCATGAATATTCATCACATTCCCTGGGATAGGAGTGGCTATACAAATCATTTCTCGGAAATCATTAATATCAGTATCATTTGTGCCACGCATGTGCTGTGTGTCCTAGTGGTCTTTGGGGGTCTTCTCATGATGAAGATCTGGTAGTCTTCATCACAGTGCACTTTTCACGTTTCTCTCTGGAGCATGTGCTGTCCTTAATGGGATGATTCAGAGGTTTCTGTGCTGGCCTCAAACAGATTTTTGTCCCTCTTGCCTTGACATGATTAAGGGAATTCCTTTTTCCTAGGTATTCTATTTCTTAGGTATTTCCTACATATTCTGTCTCTCAATAGTTAGCTTGAGTTACCTATTCACTACCCATTTCTCACCCCCAGCACTCAATCCCTGGAGCAATTCCCTGGGGCTCTGGGGGAGGTGGATCTGCATTGGGGGGTCCCAAAGCCCCTTGTCCATCCCTGGGGCTGATTGGGAGGTTCCCCCATCCCAGCAGCCTGTGCTGCAGCAGCCGTGGGGCAGAGGAGGGTGGGGAAGGGGGTCTGGGGGGAGAGCGGAGGAAGAGTGAGAGGAAGAGGAGAGAGAGAGGAGAAGGAGCAGGAAAAGGAGCAGAAGGGAAAGGAGGAGCAGGAGAGCCATGAGGTTTCACCACCCACTGTGTCTGCAGCACCCCTGTCTCTGGGATCATTGCCCCCCACATTCCACAGGTGACCAGGGAGGGGGAGCTCGACCCAAATCTCTCAGGGGGTCTTCAGGAGTGTTTTTTTGTGGAGGAGGGTTTGGAACTCACAGATCCTGGAGTTGAGCCCCAGATATTTTTGCATGTGAGGATTTTCTGGGCCAGAGGGGATGTTTGGATCTTGCACAACTCCAAAGGTGAGCCATAAATGCATTTTTGGGGGAATATGGGAGGGGATCCATGTGGGAATTGCCCGGTATTGGCAGGACAGGACATTGGTTTTGGGGGTCCCTGGGAGAGCCATGGGGAGTGGAACGCAGGACTCCCGGAGTGGAGAGAGCAGAGAGGGGCGATAGCAGAACTGGGGGACCCCCGGCAGCCTGGAGGGGTGGGGGAGCCTGGAGATGAGGCAGGGCTGGGACACTGTGACACTGAAAGGGGCGGCGGAGAGAGGGGGAAGCCGCGAGTGCCTGGAGTGGGGGGAACCTGAAGAGGGGGGCCCTGGGAGCCCTGGGAGCCAAAGCAGCATCAGGGAAGAAAGGCGCCCTGGGACCACCAAAAGCCCACGGCATCCCTAAGCAGGAGCCTGGAGAAGGGAGGTCCCCAGGACCCATGGGAGCCCCAGCAGCTTTGAGAAGGGGAACCCCAGCCCCCCCAAAGACAGGAGACTGGAAAGGGAGAACTCCTGGGAGGCTTTCTTTGGGGTCACTCTTGATTTTTGGAGGATTTTATAGGCACAAAACACCTGGTGACTTCTAGAGCTTGACTTGGGCATAAGGAACCACAAACCCAAGGCACTCACACCCTTTTTTTACCCAAACCAGGATTTCCCATTCCCAAACCTTGGCTGGATGGAGGAGCAGGCTGCGAGGAAGAGGAAGATGGCCTGGGAACCTGAGGCAGGTGAGGAGGAAATCAGTGCCCCTTTCCCCCTCTCTTCTCCTCCATCTCCCAGCCCAGCTTTGCCCCTGGCTAGAGGACAACCCCGCTGCTGATGCCGTCCTGCCGGGGACAGACTGGGGGGATGTTCTTCCCCTTCCCTCTGGCACAGAGGCAAATCCCAAATCTTCTCCTTGTCTTTCCTCCCCCAGCGAATGAGCCGAGGACCAGGGAGGAGAAATCCTTGGGGCAGAACCTTGTGGAAGAGGCCATTTTGAGTGGCTCCATAGTGCAGGAATCTAATGGGGAGGAAAACCTGCGGAGATCCCACACGACGAGGGGCTCCAAACCCAGCCCAGGGCGCCCTGAGGAGGAAAGACGCACCCTGTGCTGGAAAGGTGACCAGAGCTTCAGGCAGAGCTCAGACCTGCTGATCCATGAGCAGCTTCACGAGGGGGAGAAGTCCTTCAGGTGTGGGGAATGTGGGAAGAGCTTCAGGTGGAGGAACAACCTGATTTGCCACCAGAATATCCGCACAGGAGAGAGGCCCTACGAATGTCCAGAGTGTGGGAAGAGCTTCAGCCAGAGCTCAACCCTGATTGTCCACCAGCAGTGCCACACTGGGAAGAGGCCCTTCGAGTGTCCCGAGTGCGAGAAAAGCTTCAGAGACAGCCATGACCTGACCGTCCACCAGAGGACCCACACTGGAGAGAGGCCCTATGAGTGTGGGGAGTGTGGGAAGAGCTACACCATGAGCTCCAGCCTGGTTGTCCACCAGCGGATCCACACTGGGGAACGTCCCTACGAGTGTGGGGAGTGTGGGAAGAGCTTCAGCAAGAGCTCCAGCCTGACTGTCCACCAGAGGATCCACACAG
The DNA here is from genome assembly GCA_036630365.1 of Acanthiza pusilla. Taxonomy (NCBI): domain Eukaryota; kingdom Metazoa; phylum Chordata; class Aves; order Passeriformes; family Acanthizidae; genus Acanthiza; species Acanthiza pusilla. The sequence continues at coordinate 85,825 of JAXCHO010000155.1, read as the reverse complement.
GGGAGAGGCCCTATGAGTGTCCTGAGTGTGGGAAGAGGTTTCAGACCACTTCCCATCTCCTCCTACATGAGCGGATTCACACAGAGGAGAAGCCCTTCCGCTGCCCTGACTGCAGGAAGGGCTTCAAGCGAAACTCCCACCTCATCACCCACCAGCGCATCCACACCGGGGAGAGGCCCTATGAGTGTCCGGAGTGTGGGAAGAGCTTCTCCACGAGCTCAAACTTGATCCAACACCAGCGGAGGCACCAATAAGGGAAGCCCTGTGAGTGCCCTGAGTACAGGAAGAGCTTTGTGCACTGCTCCAGCGTCATCCCCCATCAGAGGAGTCACGTTGGGAAGAGCCCTGGTGACCCACATTCCCTGTGACCCACATTGGGAAGACACCTGGCAGGTGGTCTCCACGTCCTTCTGGATCTGCATAGGCACCTGGATGAACACAGGGGCAGAAACATCCATGGGGACTGTGATTGAAATCGGAAATTTGTTGGAAAGAGAGGACTTGTGGACTTTACACTCAGAAAAATGTCACCTGCTCTGTCCAATTGTTTCTTCTGGTGGCATCAAGCAGTGCTGGAGGATCTTGGTTCGTCTAACCTAAATAATTTCCTTCTTCAATCTGTCAAAACAACCAAAATTGAGATTAAAATAAAGAAAGTAAACAAAGAGATCTAAAGCCACACCATTTTACTGGGATTTGAGGGTGAATTTGTTGTTGGTTCATGGGATTATTTGGGAAGGTTTAGGTGTTGTGGGGCCAATGACCCGGGCAGATGGGGCCACGATCTGATAGCTGTGCTGGCAGAACAGGGGGTTCAGATGAGCCTGTCTGTTCTCCAGGAATTCCGGTTGTCTGTCCCAGTCCCGGGGCTGGATCTCCCCATTTGGGGTGTGCCCCCAAAGTTCCCAAATTGCTGCTGAAGTGCCTGAGCTGCTCCCGACTGTGGATGTTCCTGTCCACCAACCTCTCCTGGTCAGTGCCTTGGGGTGCTGGGAGGGGCTTTTGTGGCCCTTGGGGGCATTTGTGGTGGTGGGAGGGGGTTTGGTGGGGTCTGTGATGTAGTTTTGGGGTCTTGGCTAGACTGCAGGACTTGGAGAATATTTGGGTGGGTCTTGGAGGAGATGGGAAGGGTTGTTGTTGGCTCTTGGAGCCATTTATATTGCAAGGAGTTGTTGGGGGGGTCCTGGCCCGGATCTGTGTGGTGGTTTGCAGGCTGCAGGATTGGCTGTGGGGCTGGGAGGGGGTTTCATGGGGGTTGTGACCCCCTTGAAACCCAAAGCTGACACCAGAGACCCCCCCCCCCAAGATGCTGCTGACAGTCGAGGGCTCCATGTTGGGGTTCCTTCACCTGGCACTGCAGGAGAAGGTGGGGGGATCCTCCCATCCTGGTGTCACCCTCTTTTCCCTCCCCACAGGGCTCCTGACCCAGCTCCTGCTGTCCCCAGGAGGGAATTTGGGGAGGGGGCAGAGGGAGTGTGTAGTCCCCACCGGGGGATGACCCCGAGCCAGTGCCCTCCGTTTAGCTCCAGCCTGGGCTTGGGGCTGCAGGAGGAAGAGCTGATCTGTCTGCTCTGTCCACTGGGGCCACCTGAGCCTGTGGAGAACTCTTCTATTCTTTAAGCATTATCTTTTCTTTTTAGTATGTAAATATAGACTCTGTTCTAACAGACAGACTCCCAGGACCATTCTTTCCATGCCCAGTGTCTGCAGGGCATAGGGAAAGAGGGGGAAAAGGGTGCTGTGCTCAGCAGGCTGTCGGGGCGTGCAGTGTGGAAGGGAAAGAGGCCAGAAGAGCCTTGGCCTTTGGTGGTTCTTCTGCAGCCTTAACGCTTCCGCCAGAGCGAGTGGGCAGAGGCTGGAGCTGTGGGGATCCCTGCGAGACTGGTGCCTGGAGATGGCCACAGGGCCTCTGCCAGCAGGGAAGCGCCATCTGTGTCCTGCCCGTGTGCTGCCGGCTGGATTGCCGAGGGCTCCGAGGTGCCTCTTGGTGTGGCTCCTCTGGAGCTCCAGCAGGGCTGTGCTGCTGCCGGGCAGGTTGGCCAGGCTGGGGGAGACCCTGAGGGGACGGGAGGTGGGAGGCTGTGAAGGGATGGGATGGAGAATGAGATGGAGATCCCAGGACTTAGAGCTGCCCTTGGCCATGGAATGAGGAGAAGACCCTGCCCTGCCCTGTGCCATTGGCTGGGATGGGACAGGGCATGGAGCAAAGCTAGACACTACTGAGGAAGGAGCTCGTGGCCTAAAACATGCTGGGACAATTCCATCTCCCAAAAATCCCAACTTCCAGGGCCGCCCAATTTTCCCACTTGATTGTTCCAGCCCAGCTGCTGAAATTCCTGGAGAAGAGGAGCAGGAAAAGCATCCCTGGAATGTCCATCCCAGCCAGGAAGTGGGCCCTCCTCCCCACACCCTTCCAAGCTGAGGGTGGTCAGAGCCACTGGTCAGAGCCACTCCCGGGTTTTTTGGGAATATCAGAGGGAGACAGCAGCACTCAATTCCCATTGGCCAGGGAATTCCAGCCATGAAATTTCAGGAATGCCCCAAACTGGAGTCTTTTGGAGAAGGCAAAAGCAAAGGCTCCAACCTCCAAGCCAAGCTTGGTCCTTTTCATTCCTTATCCCAGGCCAGGAGCCTTTTCCTGGGCTCAGAAAAGGCCCCGGGAAGCACCAGATGCATGAATCCTCCTGGGATATGGAAACAGTCCCTTGCAGCTCAGGGACAGAGGGGAGTCAGCCCTGGAATGGGATTCTGTGGCTTGGGATCATCCCTGGAAGGCTCCCATCCTATTGCTGGGGTCATCCCAGAGCTCCCACATTCCATAGAAACAATGGAATTCATTCCCACTCAGCCCCTGCCACAGAGAAGCACCTCCAGGCCTTCCCCATCTCCAACACCGAGGCTGTTCCCAGTTTCTCCCTGCAGAGGAGCCAAACTCAGCCCTAAACCCAACCAAAATTCCAGAATTCCAGCAGCCCTCGTGTCCTCTGAGGGGTGGTGGAGCCTCATTCCTACATCCCGCTGGACAAGGAAGGGAAACTGGGAATCCTGCAATCAGGAAACTGTTTAGAACCCCAAAACACCCATAATTCCCTAAAACTGGAGCCACCCCTTGTTTAGGATCCCTTCCCAAGCATGACACCTTTGGAGAACGCACCTGCGCCTCCCAAATTCAAGAGCTGGGAGGGTTTGGGAATCGCTTCCAGGCAGCCACAGCTCCACATCCCCGATCCCAGCCCTGTCCCGGAGGATGGATTCCCATCCCAAGGCTGCCTATGTCCCCTCCCCATCCCACAGAGGACGCTGGGAGATGACAGAAATGCTGCTCTTTATTGGGATCGGGAGCATGGGAACATTCCTGGAGGGCAGAGCCTTTCCCGGCACATTCCCAGGAGCATTCCCAGTGCTGTCAGGCTCAGCAGAGCAGCCAACACCAGCAGGAGCCCCTGGATCCCTGCAGGAATTCCTCCAGCAGCACCTGGAAGGGACAAAACTTGCTCAGCACTCCCTGATTGGCTTCCTACCTTCCATCCAATCCTTGGGAATCTTTGGGAAGGAGCCCCCGGAGTGGCTCTGGGGGTTGTTCCAAAAAGTCCCGTGGGGAAATCAGAGGGAATTCATGGCAGGATCATCACCTGGGTGAAGCCTGGGGATGCAACCCCACAAATAAAACCCCCAAAAAACCGCACAAAGAAACAAAAAACCCCACCCTCCCAAAAAAATAAAACCCCCAACACCACAAGAAATAAAAACCACCAAAAAAACCACCAAAAAAAGCAAACTAAAGAAACCACCATCACCAAAAGAAACCCCACCCCCGGAAAAAAAACCCCAAAACAGAAAAAAAAGCACCCACAAAAAAAACCCAACCAAAGAAAACCCCACAAAAAAACCCCAAAAAACCAAAACCCACCAAAAAACCAAAACCAAACAAAAGAAACCACAAAAGCCCCTACCCTGAGGGGTGTTCCCAGCTGATCCCAAACTTCCAGAGAGGTTCTGTAATCCCTGAGCTGGCTCCAGGATGAGCAGGGGTCCCACAGAGACGTCAGCCTCGGTTGGCCCTGAGAGCCCATGTGGAAAAAGATGGGAGTGAGTTCCCACGGGAGGGAATTCCCACTCGGGCCGGATTTGGGGAATTACAGACAGATGGGCACCGGAAGAGCAGAATTCCAGGGGTTTTAAATGCAAGGCCACAGGCACTTGGAACAGGATACAGGAATGGTCTGGGATGGAAGGGCCCTCAAAGCCCATCCCGTGCCACAGGCAGGGACACCGCCCACTGTCCCAGGTGGCTCCAGCCCAGCCTGGGACACTCCCGGGGAGGGACAGCGGTGCCAGGACCTCCTCACCCACATGGAATTTTTTCCCACTATCCCACCAAAATCCCCCTCTTTCCTTTCCAAAGCCCTTCCCTCCGGACACCGCGGAGCAGCCGGGATCGTCCTTCCCCCAAAGCCGTCCCCACCCCTCAGCCCCCCAGCCCGAGAGTGTCACCCCTGGGGACACCTCGGGGACACACCTGGCTCGGTGGGGCCGTCCCTCCTGACGCGCCTGCCCGGCCCTGCATCTGGAGCGCGGCTTCCCCGGGAATCTCCTCCGGGAGAGGGACAGCTGCCGCTGTCACAGCAGCTGCAGATGTCCCCGGTGCCCTCCAGAGGGGCCCACCTGCAACAGAGTCACCTGTGACCGCCGTGCCGCGGGCGGGGCCCCTCCCCGGCACAGGGACACTCCCAGGCCGCTGGCGCTGCCCAAGGAACAGGCTTTATTCCCGGGATTCGGGGCTGCGGCCAAGCAAGGAGATCATGGTGACACTGAAGAACTTCACAGAACCAAATATCCATTGGGACACAGCAGGGCATGATTGGAACCAAGGAACCATTGTTGAATGTACAGAAGCTCATGGAATCACGGGGACATGGTGATAAAATGGGGTCTCATGGAACCAATTGTTCCTTGTGACCCTGAGGATCCAAGGAGACCATGGTGACACTACAGAACCTCCTAAAACAATTGTCCCATTGTGACACTGCAGGTCCTCATGGACCCAAGCAGCCATTGTGACACTGGGGAACCAAGGAACCATTGTTGACAGCATGGCAACTCATGGAACCAAGGGACCCTTGTGACATTGCAGAACCAACACAGCTGCTGGACCTTGTCACCTGGCCCTGCACAGCTCCCTTGGGAGGCACGGCAGAAGCAGCACCCTGGGAGCCTCGGGAATTCTCCTCTGGGATCCATGGCACACACTGCAATGGGCTGGAATTGCAGTTTCCAGCGAGGAAAAGATGTTCCTGCCCTTGAACAAAGCTCTTAAGGAGGAGCCAAAAGCCAAGTGGAGCAAGATCTTACAATGACACTTCACTTCCAGCCTTCATTACTTCATCCATGGTTGTTTTAGCTCGTGGATTGGGAAAAAAATCTGGGGAGGGTCTTTGGCTGAGAACTGCCCTGGGTAAAGAGAGACTGTGAGAGAAACAGAGCAGGCAAAGAAAGGCAGAAGAGAAAGGAGGACACAGATAAAATCACCTGGGCAGGTGGTACTCTGGAAACTGAACCGGAAGTGACTGAAAATGAATGTAATGGAAATCAAAATTGCTGGAAATTTTATTTGCTATCAAAATGGATCCCATCCACCCCACCCCAGCCAATCCCAATCCCACCACTCAAAATTTCGATCCCACTTCTCCCTATCTCCTTCCAACCTAATCTCACCCTGAAGGCTGTGGAATCAAGTAATTTTGGGATGAGATTGAGTGGTTTTGAGATGGGAGCAAGCCATTTTGATATAGGATTGAGCCATTTGGATGTAGGATTGCATGGTTTTCAGTGGGATTGAGTTGTTTTGAGGTGACAGATCAATCCCTCCTGGTTTTTGGATGAAATAGAGATGAAGAACACTGCCTGAAATGCCCCAAGATCCCAAAAATCTTCCAGAATATGTCCTCAAACCTGAAATTCCACCTCAAATACTATTGAAATGGTAGGATTTCATACATCTTAGATCAATTTCTTTATTATTAACCCTGTTTTGGGTGGTTTGAAGGGATATAAATGAATCAGAAGGAAATTGGGGCCAAAATAAAAGGTCCACCATTCAGGTGTCTTCCCAATGTGGACCAGAGGGTCAATGTGGGTCACTAGGTGTCATCCCAAAGTGGGTCCTGTGATGGGGGATGATGTTGGAGCACTGTAAGATCTTGCTCCACTTGGCTTTAGGCCAAGTAACCCATGGGCAGGGTCCCTTCCAGCAGCAATCATTCTGTGATTCTGTCAGGGACGCGCTTCCCTTTCCTTCTTCTCCCTCTTCCAAGCTGGGAATGTGCTGGAAAATGTCCAGCAAAGCAACCTGCTCTCGGAAGAGCTCCGGGCACCAAGTCCTGCAGTCTGCCCTCAAGGGAACCTGCAGAAGAGAAGCCTCAGGAAGGCCACAGGTCACCAAGTCCCATGGTCTGGCCTCAAGGTCACCCGCGGGAGTAACACCTTGGAAAAGCTCCAGGTCAGCAAGGAACGAGTGCACTGTGCGGGTGCTCCTCATGGCACCGCTCTGTCCCATCCTGTCCTGTCATGTGCTCTGAGCACTGTGGCGTGGCCGCGTCACCGCCAGCACCTATGTCATGATGTGTCACAAAGGGCCCTTGGACACCCTGTCCCATTCCATCCCACGGTGACCATGCTGCAGAGTGTCACAAAGCGCCCTTGCACACACTGCCACCTGCCCTGGGGCTGCCCCCAGCCCTCCCAAAGTGGCCAGGTTGGAAGGAATCTGTTGCCCCAAGCGACTAAGGCAGCCTGACAGGAACCTTTAGAAAGGCTGAGACAAGAAGCAAATGCTCCCCTGCTCTAGGGGCTCAGGGCAGCAGAAGGAGCCCCCACGGCTGCCGACGCAGCCGCAGCGGGAAGGGCACGGGGCCTTCCACAAGAACTGGCACGGCCTGCCTGGGACAAGTCCCGGCTGCTGGCCATCCTCAACACGGGGCTGTGACACACACAAGGAACGTGTGGGCCAGGGCACCGATGCCACTCTGACCCCTGGGGCCCGGGGAGCACTGAAATCAGCAGGTGGGGCACAGTACCTGCCCAAGCAGACCTGCCACCCCCCGAGCCCTGGCAGTGCCGGTGCCATCTCCTGCCCCAGAGACCTGTGCCCCCAGGGGTGCTTCTCTGCCACAGGGCAGCCAAAGCCAACATTGGTGCATTGGTGTCTCTGCTCTGGGAGGAGAAGTTGTTCTGTGTCTCTGATGATGGTGCCAGCACCCTGAAGGAGCAGCGCAGAGAAGCACTGGAAGCAGAAGTGTCCTGCTCTTTTCTGCTGTCACATGGACATGAGACAGACTTGTTGTCACAGGTCCACAAGACTTGATGCAGGAAAAATGCAGGCCCATGCACTGCTGCTAGGGAATGGCCTCCAGCAAGAGCAAAGCAGGATCCTCTAGCAGCAAAGCCTGTGCCTGTGAACCAGGCCATCTTCTCAGCAGACACCAAAGTGCTTCCCTCCAGCCCTGAACCTGCGCCACAACTGCCTGCTTTGCTTCAGCACCTGCTGCTTCTTCCTTTGTTCCAAGCAAGTCCAGGATTTTGTTTTGAAGCTCATGCAGGTGTCATCTTTAAGGTGCCTACATGGAGGAGAGGGACAGCAGCTGCAGCCCAGGGCTCATGTCCCATCAGAGTCTCTCTTTCACGATGGCACCAACACCACAGCCTTGGGTTGCCTGACAGTGGAAGGCGAGTCTGCCCTCGGGCACGGCTGCTGAAGTCAGTCAGGGGCACAGGCTGCAGCAGAAGCTGCCAAACGCTGCTGTGAGGCTGGCAAGTCAAGAGAAAGCCATTGTGGCCAATTCTGCTGAAGCCTTTTGCCAAACCATGTGCCATTGTCCCCACAGTATCCCTATTTGGCATCCCGGCCAGTGCGGGTGCCTTGTTGAGCAGGTCCCGGTGTTGTGGCTCCTGCTGTTCCTGCGCACGCTCTGGTGCTGTTTCTGCAGTGCCCAGAGCCGCTTCCGCAGCAGCGACTCCGCAGGCCTGCTCAAGGAGACGGTACTGCCCTCCTCATGGTGACAGCGGCTCTGTGGTGCCACAGCTCTGTGTCCCCTCGGCCGCAGCACCATGGCCTGGGCAGCCATGGAGTCCCGGGCTGGCTGCCAGCCCTGCCGTTGCCCACTGCCCCTTGTTGGCAGCACGCAGTGGCCGTGCCCCGGCAGGGCCCCCTTGGCCTCCTTGTCCCCAGCCAGCCCAGCCTGGGCACCTCAGCAGTGTCCCCAGCCGACCTCCTGCTGAGGCTCAGCCTCGAGCCCTTCTGCCCCAGGCATGGGAGACGCCTCGGGGAAGCACCAGAGCAGCTGTCAGGAACAAGGCAGCTCCCTGGAGGCAGCTTACGGCCTCTGACACCCAATTCCTCAGGGCTTCCCAGCACCCAGCCCCGCATGGGCCTCCTGTCCCCTTGTAGCCTCCTGTCGCCCACCCCCTCACACATTCCCCCCTTGTGCCTTCCGACTGCCTCGTCCCAATCAGGGATCAGGGCCTGCGCAGCCTCATCCCTTCACAGCCTCCCACCGCCCCTTCCCCGCAGGGTCTCCCCCAGCTTGGCCAACCTGCCCAGCAGCAGCACAGCCCCGCTGGAGCTCCAGAGGAGCCGCACCAAGAGCCCTCGGCAATCCAGCCGGCAGCACACGGGCAGGACACAGATGGCGCTTCCCTGCTGGCAGAGGCCTTGTGGCCATCTCCAGGCACCAGTCTCGCAGGGATCCCCACAGCTCCAGCCTCTGCCCACTCGCTCTGGTGGAAGCGTTAAGGCTGCAGCAGAACCACCAAAGGCCAAGGCGCTTCTGGCCACTTTCCCTTCCACACTGCACGCCCGGGCAACCTGCTGAGCACAGCACCCTTTTTCCCCGTCCTCCCCTATGCCCTGCAGACACTGGGCATGAAAAGAAAGATCCTGAGAGTCTGTGTATTAGAACAGATTCTATATTTACATACTAAAAAAAAAAGCAAATGCTTAAAGAAAAGAGGAGTTCCCTGCAGCCTGAGGTGGCCCCAGCGGACAGAGGAGACAGATCAGCTCTCCGCAGAGCTCCAGCAGCAAAGCCAGCCACGGCCCCCCACACAAAGCCATGCCTGGCTCACCCTGCGGAGGCAATCTTGCAGCTTCCCGATGCTGGAGGTGCGAGTCCTCACTACCGCCTGGAGGATGTGCCATGTTTGAAGTGCCAGGCTTCTGACAGTGTCGCTGGTGTCATCCTCCATGTCTTCAAGGACTGGCACAGAGAGAAAGAGAGCCACGGTCACATGCCGGACCTGCAGGGACCTGAGGAGACCCTCCCTTGCCAGGACCATCCCAGGCAGCTCTTGCCACGGCCACGCAGGAGCAGGGGCCAAGGGCATCAGCCCGAAGGTGCTGGCCACGAGTCCCCGACATGGCCCTGAAATCTCTGTGTGCTCTGCCCACGCCGCCCCTCGTCCGCACAGGGAGCAGAGCCCTCCGCAGCTGGGCAGGGATTGCAGCTGCCCCCGCCAGCCCCCGCTGCCAGCCCGGTGCCCTCACTCACCGCCCAAGATGAGCTGCAATTCCTCCTGCTGCCCCCTCAAGCTCCGCCCGACCATCCCTGGCAACACAGAGCCTGTCACGGCGCACAGCGGCACAGCTCCCCCCCAGCGGCGCTGCCAGCCCTGGGGCCGCACGGCCTCCTGCGCCGGCAGGGCTCAGCCCGGGCCCTTGCCACATCGTGCCGCCCGAGGAAGGGCACGGCTGCGACAGGAGGGCGGCAGCAGCCCCGAGGGCAGGCGCGGCTCCAGAGCCCCGCGCCCGGATGGCGCTGCCGGGGCAGCAGCCGGGGCTGGGCCCGAGCTGCGGCGGCGCGGGGCGGGGAGGGAGCCCGGGCTGGCGGCTCACCCATGAACCTGATGGCCTCCTCTCGCAGGGGCTCCTGTGGGCTGTGCACGTAGGGCAGGGCCTGGCGCAGCTGCTCGGCCGCTCGGCTCCTGTCGTGTGCCAGCTGCAGAGAGAGAGGGCCCGCAGGGAAGGCTTGGCGCGGGCTCAGCCCCTCCTTCGGGCGGGCGCTCGCTGCGCCCAGCGCTGGCCTGGGGCCCCTGGCCGCACAGCCCTGAGGCGCGGCCAGCAGCCGCTGGCGCCGGCCTTTGGAGGGGCCCGAGGGCCGGCTGCTGCCCGGGGAGCTGCGGGGCCGCCCCGGTGCATGGCCCAGCTGGGCCGGGGCTCCATCGGCACCCGGCTCGGGGCCACAGGAGCCTGGAGAAGAGCCCGCGTGGCCCCTGGGCGCAGCGGCGGGCAGGGCCACAGCTGCCAGCCGCACACACTGAGCAGCGGCCACAGGGGCCTTGTCCAGGCTGTGGCTGGGGCTTCCAGGCTGTCCTTACCAGGCACTCGCCCAACTTCCACAGCTGCTGCTTCTTCAGCAGCTGCTCGAGATCCCTCCTCTTCAGGAACTGGGCCGCACAAAGCAGCGCTGCCCGAGAGGCCTGGGGAGCAGCAGAGAGCTGGAGATGGTCCCGCAGCCCAGGGCACAGGAGCCGCGTCCCCGTGCCAAGGCCATGAGGAGGCTGCAGCCCGTGAGGCGCAAGGGCGGGAGGCAGCTGAGCCCCCTTGCATGGGGACACCAGCAGCCCACGCGTCCTCACCGCTGCCACAGGCCGCTTCTCGTCGTGGCAGTGGAGGAAGAGTGGGAGCAGGCTCAGGCGCACTTGCGCCTTCAGGGCCTTTTTCCCCTTTAGCACTCCAGAAGTCAGCAAAGCTCGGAAGAGCACCATGGAGAGCATCCTCACTGCACTGTTATCCTGTATGAAAAGAAGACAGACCTCAGCACTGGCTGCTCCGAGCCCACCTAGGCACACGCCTGCAAATGCACAGGGCGCAAAGTGTCTGGGCAGCACCCAGTGCCCGTGGCTGGGGGCGCAGAGCCTTACGTTGTCAAAGAGCGGCAGGAGCGCCTCAGCCAGCTGCAGGGCAATGGGGCTGGCTATCAGCGTGACTTTGTCCACCACTGTATAGCCAAGTACGATGAGTGTCATTGCAACCATGCGTCCATCTGTGTCCCACAGGAGCTGGACGAGCCTTCCGGTTAGGCTCCACATTCTTTCGGTCTGTGCAGAACACAAGTCTGTGAAATGACAGCCTGCAGCCGCAGGGCCCAGAGGCCAAAGGCCTGTCCCCAAAGCAGGCGGGCAGCTGAAGCGGGAGGCAGGAGAGCTGGGAGCAGCTGCCTCAGCTCCTGAAGCCCAGCCAAGCCCAAGCGGCTGTGTTGCCCAGCCCCACGCTGCCGGCACGGCTTCAGCCGCTGCCCCCTTCTCACCATCAAGGGATCATCCGTGAGATTGAAGAGGGCCCTGAGCGCCAGGCGACGCCTCTGCCTGCACTTGCTCCGCAGGTGCCTTGACAGGATTTTCAGGACTCTGATCCCACATTTTGTCAAGTCCAGGCACTGCAGGGTCTGAAAGGCACAGGGCAGTGAGAGGGGAGCCGGCTGGCAGGAGCCCAGCAGTGCACGGGGCTGGGCCCAGGCAGCAGCACAAGGGCACGGGCACCGTGCAGCCCTCTGCGGCTGCAAGAGGGCAGAGAGCTGGGAGGCAGCTGAGCGAGGCAGCACTGGCCTTCAGGCTCACCTCCACAAGGAACGCCAGGGCAGGCAGATCCCAGCGTGGATCCCTCTTGCTGAGCAGCCCAAGCAGGTGGTGAGCGATGCGGGAACACAAGGATGGGGAGACACAGGACATCTCCCTGGCAGGAGGAAAAAGGCAGCAAGAGCCTGAGGTGGGGGGGCAAAGCTCTCCCAGGACTGACTCACAGAGGTGTGCTCTTTCCCCAGCATCCCTGCAGGGCACGTGGGCGCTTTAGGAGGCAGCTCCTTGTGGGCAGCCTCCTCTCGCAGCCTTTTCCAGGCTGCTCAGCTGTCCCTCGGTGACAAGGCCCTCTGGCCCACGAGCACAGGGACTGTGAGTGGCACCCCGGGCACGGGGCACAAATGCCATGGGCAGCAGGGAGGAGGGGACTCTGACCTGGCCAGCACACGCACAGCATAGTGCTGGGTGTCAGCACAGAGCAGTCTTTGCCAGCCACGCTTGCGTTCCATTGCCGCCACCACATCCTCATAGTGCAGTCGGTGGAGCAGGGCCTTCAGGGTCTGCACTGCAAAGCTGTGTGCAGAGCAAAGCCCAGGTCACGCTGGGAGCAGTGGCTCATGCCCTGGGGACATGGGAGGGACAGGAGAACTGGCATGGAGCACCTGTTGGGGTTGGTGGCAAGGCCGTGTTGCTGCTGGCATCCCTCCCAGAAGGTCTGGACCTCATCTGGCATATCCAATGTGCTGCAGAACACTTGGTAGAGCAGATGCACAAAGAGGCGAGGGAAATGCAGCATCACTGCATTGGGGCAGATGGGCACCTGGAAGATCTTCCACATCACCAGAGTTGCCTGCAGAAGACAAAGCACCCCAAGACAGCACTCAGTGCCGAGGTGTCCACGTGGCAGGGCCCGAGCGTGGGAGGGAGAGGCAAGGGGAGACGCTGGGGGAGCACCGGGCCTGGTGCCCCTGAGCCTGCCCCTAGCACAGGTTTCCGCCCAGCAGCGGAGGCACGGAGGTGCAGTGGGGGAAGGAGGATGGAGGGCTGCTGGAGAGGTGACCTGGGGGTGAGCAAAGGACAGTTGCAGAAACTCACAGCCAGGGCCAAGACATGCGTGTTGTCCTCGTCGGAGGTGCGCGTGCTGTGCTCTGGCCAGCTCCCCAGCACATCCAGGAGAGTCAGCATGGCCGGCTCGGCAGCCCTGAGCGAGCATATGATGGCCCTCCACATGCTACTAGCAGCTCTGTGGGGTCAGAGCTCTGTCTCAGGGGGGTCTCGAACACAGCACTATTGCCTGGGCAGCTGTGGGGGCCCGGGCAGCTGTGGGGGCCCGGGCAGCTGTGGGGCCCGGGCTGGCCACCAGCTCTTCCTCTGCCCACTGCCTCTGGCTGGCAGCAGCCAGGCAGCCCAGCCGTGTGGGGCAGGCCAGGGAGGGGCAGGGAGGGAGCATGGCAGCAGGCCTGGGGGCTGACATGCTAGGGCTGGCAAATGGAGGAGCCAGAGGGCCCTGGAGCTCTCTGTTTGTCAGACACCTGGGACAAGGCTCCACAGGGGGATGGGCTGGGGAGCCCTGAGCCCTCTGGGCAGGTGGGCCCCGGACCTGTCACACGATGGGGCCATGCGCAGGAGAGTTATCACTGCATCCGCGGGGTATTCCTCAGTCAGATCCAGAAGTGGCCTGTACACATTGCGCTCAGGAAACTCATGGGACACGAGCCACTGGTGGATGTACCTCACCACGGCGGGCACCTGGAGAAGGCACGGGGAGAGCTGGAAAGCTGCCAGAGGGAGTAATGTCCCCAGCTTCCCCAGAGAAGTGCTTCCCTTGCCATCACACTGGGATGGCCTCAAAGGCTTCAAGGGACCAGCGGGCATGGCTTGGGAGGCCAAGCGATTCCTGGGGGGCTCCAGCCCCGGCCACAGGCTGCTTACTTGCTTTGGACTGGAGACACCCTCCTCCAGAAGCAAATCCAGCAGGGCAGCACCACTCTTGTATTTGAAGATGTCAGAGTGTGCTGTGACCCCAGTGCCCATGACTCTAGACTCCTCCTGCCGAATTCTCTTGATGAATTTGCAAACCATCTGTAGGAGAAGGGCATGAAGAGAGGGATGTTCCATGGAGTTCTCCAAGTGCTGTGCTCGGATGAGCAGTGACAGCAGGCCCAGCCCAGGTGGGGATGGCTGCAGGTACCTGCACTGTTTTGCAGACGAGGCCACGGCTGGGTTCCTGCACTTGTGTGCATTGCACGCCTGCATCTGGCAAAGAGCGAGCGCAGCCAGAGCTGAGGGGCTGTGGGAGAGGCCAGAGAACACAGCCCAGCCCTGCGCTGCCCAGGCAGGGACAGCCCCGGCATGCCCTGGGGATGGAGCACAGCTGCAGGGGGCGGCAGCCCCAGCTCCTCTTCCGTCTTGCCCATGGGCATGTCCCCAGCGGAAGGGATGGGATGGGATGGGATGGGATGGGATGGGATGGGATGGGATGGGATGGGATGGGATGGGATGGGATGGGATGGGATGGGATGGGATGGGGCCAACCTTGCTGCAGGCAACAGCCCTGTGGCCCAGCTTGCCACTCACCCTCCTGCAGCAGCTGGAGCTGCTCCACCTCTCCAGGCTGCTGTGCTGGGGCAGTTCCAGGGCCTTCTTCCTCCTCCTCCTTCCCCCTGGCCTGCTTGGGTGTGCTCAGAGGTCTCTGCTCCATGTCACTGACTGGAATAAAGGCTACTTGCAGGAGAGATGCCTCAGGAAAGCCCTGGCTCACCAAGTCCTGCAGTTGTGCCTGGAAGGTACCTACGAGAGCGAAGCCTTGGGAAGGTTACAGGACACCAAGTCCTGCACTTTGGTCTCGCGGGCTCCTGCCACAAAGGCTGGAGACCCCTCGGCAAGGATTGTGGTCAGCAACTCCCAGGGTCTGGCCTCGAGGGCACTGGCTGCCGGGATGGGAGATGCCTCGGAAGAGCTGTGGGCACCAAGTCCCGCAGCCTGCCCTTGAGGGCACCTGCAGAAGAGAAGCCTCGGGAAGGCCACGGGTCACCAAGTCCTGTGGTCTGGCCACGAGGTCACCTGCAGGTGAAATGCCTCAGAAAAGCTCCGGGTTAGCAAGGAACGAGTGCGCTGTGCGGGGGCTCCTCACAGCACCGCTCTATCCCGTCCTGTCCCGTCGCGTGCTCCGAGCACAGTGGCATGGTTGTGTTGCCGCCAGTGCCTATGTCACGACATGTCACAAAGGGCCCTTGGGCACCCTGTTATGGTACCATCCCATGCTGCAGCGTGTCACAAAGGGCCCTTGCACACACTGCCACCTGCCCTGGGACTACCCCCAGCCCTCCCAAAGTGGCCAGGTTGGAAGGAATCTGTTGCCCCAAGCGACTAAGGCAGCCTGACAGGAACCTTTAGAACGGCTGAGACAAGAAGCAAATGCTCCCCTGCTCTAGGGGCTCAGGGCAGCAGAAGGAGCCCCCACGGCTGCCGACGCAGCCGCAGCAGGAAGGGCACAGGGCTTTCCACAGAAGCTGGCACGGCCTGCCTGGGACAAGTCCCGGCTGCTGGCCATCCTCAACACGGGGCTGTGACACAGACAGGGAACGTGTGGACCAGGGCACCAATGCCGCTCTGACCCCTGGGGCCTGGGGGCACTGAAATCAGCAGGTGTGGCACAGTCCCTGCCGAAGCAGATCTGCCACCCCCCGAGCCCTGGCAGTGCCAGTGCCATCTCCTGTCCCAGAGACCTGTGCCCCCGGGGGTGCTTCTCTGCCACAGGGCAGCCAAAGCCAACATTGGTGCATTGGGGTCTGTGCTCCTTCCTGCAGGTGGCTGTTGGCAGGAGCACCTGCAGCAACTGGTGGCAACGCTTGGGATCTGCCAGATGATGTTGCACCTTCCTGGAATGATTCTTTTTCATGGAAGGGATTAGCAGGAGCACAAGAACACCATCAGCTGCTGAGTTTCACAGGACAGAGAGATTCCACAGAGACACTGTCAAGTTTCCTTGGCCTTTCCTGACTGTCTTTCTTGCACTCAGGAATAAAAAGAATCAGCCCAGCCTCTGGTATTCAGTGCTCCAGTTGCTGCATGTGTGGCTGTAGCAGCTGCTGTCCAAACACAACTGGGTGCCTGCTGAGCACGGCAATGGACGGCCACAAACAGTGAGGTTCCCCAGTGAACTTTGAGGGAATCACCTGGGGAAGTGCAGGGGGGAGGGATAACTCTGGGAGGAGAAGCTGTTGTGTGTCTCTGATGATGGTGCCAGCACCCTGAAGGAGCAGCGCAGAGAAGTGCTGGAAGCAGAAGTGTCCTGCCCTTTTCTGCTGTCACATGGACATGGGACAGGCTTGTTGCCACAGGTCCACAAGACTTGATGCAGGAAAAATGCAGGGTCATGCACTGCTGCTAGGGAATGGCCTCCAGCAAGAGCAAAGCAGGATCCTCTAGCAGCAAAGCCTGTGCCTGTGAACCAGGCCATCTCCTCAGCCGACACCACAGTGCTTCCCTCCAGCCCTGAACCTGCGCCACAACTGCCTGCTTTGCTTCAGCACCTGCTGCTTCTTCCTTTGTTCCAAGCAAGTCCAGGATTTCATTTCGAAGCTCGTGCACGAGTCGTCTTTAAGGTGCCTACATGGAAGAGAGGGACGGCAGCTGCAGCCCAGGGCTCGTGTCCCATCAGAGTCTCTCTCTCACGATGGCACCAATGCCGTGGCCTCAGGACGCCTGACTCTGTGCCGTGGTTTGACCCTGGCCAAATGCCAGGCACCTATGACATCTGCGCTCTTCGCTCTCTCCTGCCACAGCTGTGCAAAGGAGAGAGAAAAAAAGTTAACACACACACACAAAAGGCTTATGAGTTGAGATAAGGAACTGGGGGAGGATGTTCTGAGGGAAAAGTACGTTGAAACTTAAAAGTTGCAAAGTGATTTATTGCTAACATAACAGAGGTGGCAAATGAGAACTAAAACTAACTCCTTAAGACACTGTTTTTCCACTCACTCGCTTCCCTCCTGCCCCCAGGAGCACAGGGGGACAGGGTGTGGGGGTTTGGTCAGTCCATGACAGAGGTTTTCTTTGGCTGCTCAGGGAGAGGAGTTTATGTTGCCATGGGGTCCCTCCACAGGAGACAGTCCTCTGTGAACTTCCTTGGTGTGGGTCCAAATCTCAGGAGCAGCAGCCTGCCCAAATCTGCTGCAACATGAGTCCCTCGTCCACAGGCTGCAGACCTCTGAGGCCAGGCTGTTCCATCCCAGGAGCAAGGCCTTTCTTTCTTCTGGGACTCCCACTGCATCACAGTTTCCTCCAGGCATCCACCTGCTCTGGCGTGGGCAACTCCCCACGGGCTGTGGGTGGATCTCTGCACCCCTCAGGGACTCTATGGGCTGCAAGGGGACAACAACCTGCTTCACCATGGTCTTCACCATGGCTGGCAGAGGGTTTTCAGCTCTGGCGCCTGGAGCACCTCCTCCCCCACCTTCTCCACTGACCTTGGTGTCTCCATGTTGTTTTCTCTCACATATTCTCACCTCCTCCTCCTTCTCTGGCTGAAAAGAAGTGCCTGCTCACATTGTTTTGATTTCTTCTTAAATATGTTGTCACAGAGGTGTAACTAACATCTCTAATTGGCCCAGACTTGGCCAGCAGCATGTCCATCACCTTCAGAGCCATCAGAGATCAGCTAAGCTGGACATGGTAAAAACTTCCAGAATATTAACACAGAACACACAGGAACCATCTTTGTGCCCACCCACGCACCCATTAGTGAAACTGGGCTAAGCAAAACCAACACAGTTGGTCTGTAAAATATCGTTCTGATTCACAGAGATTGACTGAACAGTGTGACACTATTAAGAAAGCATTCCTTCATCCCAGGATGACCCGCCTTGCACACGACCACCTCGGCAGTTTTCTCACACGTTTCTGGATCCTTTACACTATGAGACTTCCTGAATTCCCCCCAAAGTCCTGCCCACTCTGTACCTCATCCACATGAACTGTCCATTGTCTGGAGCCACAGCTCCTTTTGGGGGTCAGTTCCATGTTGTGGCTCTTGACGCGTGCCCAGGTCACACGTGCTGACTTACGGCTCTCTTATCTTATTGCTGTGAGGCCCTGGCATTCCTCTTTAGTTAGGCACTGTCCTAACTTCCTCTTATTTCCTTCATTTAGTGTTCCAGGGAGTGCAGGTCCTTGTAACTGGACCACGGGTGTGCAGTTTTCGCTGATCTTCCCAGTCCCTGGTTCTCTTTGCCCTCAAGCACTTTCCTGGTGCAGACTAACAGGTAAGCAACTGAGCAAAAAGTTAAACTTATAGCTATGAAGTTACAGAGTTTAAACAGAACTACAAAATTCAGCAAAACACCAAATTCTTTGTATAGCTCCTTCCAAAACTTTAGATTTGAAATTAGAGGATGAGGTACTTGGCAAAATTTAAAGCAACATGGAAGGATCCACAGTCCCAGCCTTGGATCCAGTGCCATCTCAGCTGCTGTGAGCTCCGGGGCCATGGGACGTGTCAGTGTCACACCTGTGTCACAGCCTTTACCTGCTCTGGTCCCTGTCACAGGTGGGGTTTTTGGGGTGCCAGGGGCTTGGCAGCCACTTTGGGGCTGGACCAGAGGCTGCAGTGGCTGGGGGTGGGGCAGTGACCGCCCCACCTACGCAGAACTTGCCCTGTCCCCCCAAACACACACTGCATATGTTTGGGGCCATCCATCATTTCTCTGCTCTCCAGCACTGAGGCAATGGACTCTGCCTACAGCTCTGAGCTCGTGCCCAGGGCAACCACCCCTGGCAATGGAGCTCCATGGAGCTGCTCTCATGAACCCCCAGGAACTGGGGAGTACCCCAAAACTGCCTCCAAAATGTGGGTTGCCCCAAAACCCCTTCAGGAATGTGGAATACCCAAAAACTCACTCAGGAACAGGTTCCCCCTCCCTCCATCATCACCAGCCTTCGGCTGTCTCATTCCAGACCCTGCCCCACCCTCCCAATCCACACCCCAACCCATCCCACCCCTCTTGGACTTCAAGGACCCCTTCCCAAACCCTATTTCCCCCATTCCACCCCTCCCAAACCCCCTTGTGATAAATGAGTGAATGATAAATGCTGGCTTTCGCATATATGAATTTAACATTTACAAGTGATAATGTACTGTGTAAAAAATAGTGTTAAGATTAAATATAATTAAGTAGAAACAAGGTTGGGGTGAATTGTAACTTCGAAATAGTTGTAATATGTTAGAAAATGTAGTAATAAATACATGGTAATAAATGTCTTTTAAGTTGATGAAACACAGAGCCAGGGATCAACACATCTTAAAGAAACAAAGATAACCACAGGCATCCCAGGAAGTCTGTTCTCTTGACTCACACCTCCCAAAGGAACTGTCACTTACAAATTAAGTTGGAACTGAGGAAACATAGACGGGAGGATTTCTGCCTTCAGCTCTGAGGCAATCCAGAGGGTCCGAGACGCCAAGACAGGCGCCGTGCTAGCAGAAGGGGGCGAGAATCGGAGGGGGGGAGTTGGGTGAAGTGTAAATTTCCTTCTAGGCTTAATGAATATGTAACAGTTAAAGAAAGTACTTAAATTCACAGTAAAATGAATGGATTGCGCCTCTGGCAAAATTGCTAAGTGTCTAGCTGTTTTTGCCTTTGCTCTATAAATAAATGTTCAATATGATGTTGCTAAAATTTCAGCTTCTTAATTCATTCATAGTACCATCCCAACCATCCTGCCCCACCCAATGCCCATCTCACCCCTCCTGATCTGCACCCCACTTTACCACATCCCCTTCCAACCCCATTCCACCCTCAGGGGCTGTGGAATCCAGTCATTTTGGGCTGGCATTGAGTAGGTTTCAGCGGCACTGAGTGGTTTCGAGGTGACAGATTGATCCCTCTTGTATTTAGGAGTGCAAAGCAATGGAGAAAACTACACCAAATAACCTTAGAGCCCGCCGATATTTCTCCGAATCCCAGATTCCCCCCAAACACTAGTAAAAAGTAAAGGCTTTAGATGTCTTTGATCAATTTGTTATTATTTAGTCCAATTATGAGTGTTTTGAATAAATGAAAAAAAATCAAAAGAAACTTGAGGCAAAAAAAAAAAAAAAAAGATCACCAGCCAGGTGTCTTCCCAATGTGGGTCCTCCCATGGGTAATGAAGCTGGAGCAGAGGATGAAGCTCTACCCACAGTCCGGGCAGTCATAGGGCCTCTCCCCGGTGTGGATCCTCTGGTGGCAGATCAGGCTGGAGCTGTGGCTGAAGCTCATCCCACATTGCCCACACTCGCAGGGCCTCTCCCCGCTCTGAGCCCTCAGGCACCGCGGCGGTTCCGGGGCTTGTTCCCAACAGCTCCGCTCAGCCCTCACGCACCGCGCTGGGGCCGCCGCGCACTTTGCAGCCCCGGCCGCCCCCACGGGCCGGGCCCCGCCGGTCCCGCTGCCGCCGCCGCTGCTCCACGGAGCCCAGAAACCCCAGGAAATCGCTCCCATGCACTAAAATACCTTTCCGTGCGCAGTGAGGGGTGCGGGGGAGCCTTCTGAACTCCCCTCCCCTCAGTCCCTCCCGGGCACGGCCGGGCATTAGCTCGGCTCCCGGGGCTGTGGCCCGGCACCGGCTGCTGCCACAGGGCACGGGGTGCCGCACTCGGGCATTCAACCCAACAGCTTTGGGGAGGAGGGACAGCCCCAGAAAGCCTCGGGGAGCCCTCGGGAGCTTGGAGCTGCACGAGGGCCAGAAAGGATGCCCTGGACACACCGATGGCCCCAGCAGCGGCTCTGCCCCCCAGCACGGGGCTGTGTCCCAGACCCCACGCTCCAGCCCGAGGTTCGGGCTGTGGGAGCGGAGCTGCAGGACGGAGCTTCCAGCTCCGCCAGCAGGAGCTCTGATCCCTTGCGACGTGACGTCGGTGACAGGTGTCTGCCAGCGCTCGGGATCTGTCAGCTTTTGCAATCCAGAGGGAGAAACTGAGTCCAAAGTGGTGTCCATTTCCATCACTTGCCATTTCTTTCTTTTCTATGATGGATTTCACAGAGCTTCCTTTCAGCCCAGAGACTAAGAAAACAAAATTCCCGCCTGCCCCTGCAGCCCTGCAGCTTTCCACAGCACAGGATGGCCCCAAGGGTGATGACAGACACAGCCGGGATGGGAACGCCAAAGAGCAGGACGAGGAGGAGCAGGAGAGGAAGAGGAGAGTCACGGAAGAGGAAGGGCGGGTGGGGAGGAGAGATGGAGTAGGAGGAGCGGGAAGAAGAAGAGGGATAAAGGGGGAGGAGCGGGAGGAAGAGGCGGGAGGGAGGTGGAGCAGCAGCAAGAGAAGCAGCAAAAGGAGCTGCCACGTGCGTGCATCGCTCTCTGTGTCCGCAACCCTCGGCCCCGGGAGCATCGCCCCCCGGGGCATCCCGCAGGTGAGCGGGCAGGGGGAGCTCGGCCCAGAGATCTTGTGCGGTGCGTGGGGTTCTTTTTGGGAGGGAGGGATTTTTGGACCTTGTAGGACTCCAGAACCGAGCCCCAAATATCCTCGGTGGCTCCTGGGAGGTTTTGTTTGGTTTTTTTGCGGGGGGGTCGGATGTTTGGATGTTGCAGGACTCCAGCTGTGAGTCGCAAATGGCCCTGGGGGGATATTGGGGAGTCCCCGGCACGCGGGTTTTTGGGGCTCTCGGTAGTGGCTGCAGGGAGAAGTGGGATGGGGTGGGATGGGGCCCGGGCAGGGTGGGATGTGGATTGGTGTGTGGGATGAAGTGTGGGGGAGGGGGATGGGCGGGATGGGGCCTGGGATGAGGTAGCCGAAGGTTGGGGGTGATGAACCCGGGGGGGGAACCCCACTTCTTCGGGGCTTGTGGGGTATCGGCCGCGTGTGAGGGAGTTTTGGGGTAGCCCCAATCCTTCGGGGGTGGCACTGGCAGCGGGGGACACGTGTGTCCGGCACCTCTGGAGCCCAGCTGCGCCCCCCTGGGCCCCAGCGGCGGCGTGAGCGGAATTTGGGGAGGGGGAGGTGTGGGGCGGGCAGGCCGGGCCCCCCGCTGGGCGCTGTCCCGGTGGGGCCGAGTGCGGGGGGAGCCCCGCGGGGCCCGGCCCTGCCCGGGCACGGCTGATGCCGCCCGCCCGCGCTCCGCACTGCTCCGGCCTGGTGCTCGCAGTGCCGCGCGGGGCGGGGCCGCTTTGGGGACCCGGCCAGGGCAGAGCGCGGCTGTTTTGGGGATGTGGGCACCTGCCCGGCGCTGGGCATGGGCCGTGTGGGGGCAGTTGGGGCCGTGCTGGTGGCACTGGTGGTGCTGGCAGTGCCCCCGGCCGCGGGGTGAGCGGGGGGCATGGTGAGAAGGGGGGCGGGGGCTGGGAGCCCAAAGTGAGCGAAATGGGGATTGGGACCCCCAAAGTGGTCAGGAGGGGCCTGGAAGCCCCAAAACCAATCATGGGAGAGGAGGGTTGGGGATTGAGGGGACGATGGTGAATGGGAGAGAAGAGCAGGGGAAAAGAGGGGGCTGGGACCCCCAAAGCAAGCGGGAGGGGGATGGGAGACGGAAATTGAGTTGGGAGGGGTGTGTGGATTGGGAGAAGGATGGGAAAGGGGAGGAGAGGGGATGGAAAGGTGGGGTTGGGATGGCAGAAGGGCGGTTCCATGGGGGTCCGGCCGTGTTCCCCTCCACTCGATCCCCAGAGCAATTCCCTGGGGCTCTGGGGGAGGTGGATCTGCACTGTGGGCGTTCCCAAGCCCCCTGTCCACCCCTGGGGCTGATCGGGGGTTCCCCCCAATCCCAGCAGCCTGTGCTGTGACAGCGACTGGGCAGAGGAGAGTGGGGAAGGGTGGTCTGGGGTGAGAGCAGAGGAGGAGCAGGAGGAAGAGGAGAGAGGGAGTAGGAGGAGGAGGAAAAGGAGGGGCAGGAGAACCATGAGGTTTCACCACCCACTGTGTCCGCAGCACCCCCGGCTCCAGGATCATTGCCCGCCTCACATTCCACAGGTGACCAGGGAGGGGGAGCTCAACCCAAATCTATCTGGATGTCTTCAGGAGGGTTGTTTTTTTCTGGAGGAGTGTTTGGAACTCACAGATTCTGGAATTGAGCCCCAGATATTTTTGCATGTCCCTGGTGAGGATTTTCTTTACTGGAGGGAAAGTTTGGATCTTGCAGGACTCCAAAACTGGCCCAAAAATGCATTTTTGGGGAATATTGGGGGTGTCCATGTGGGAATTGCTTGGTATTGGTGGGACAGGACATTGGTTTTGGGGGTCCCTGGGAGAGTCATGGGGAGTGGAACGCAGGACTCCCTGAGTGGAGAGAGCAGAGAGGGGCAATAGCGGAGCTGGGGGACCCCCGGCAGCCTGGAGGGGTGGGGGAGCCTGGAGATGAGGCAGGGCCAGGACACTGTGACACTGAAAGGGGCGGCGGAGAGAGGGGGAAGCCGCGAGTGCCTGGAGTGGGGGGAGCCTGAAGAGGGGGACCCTGGGAGCCCTGAGAGCCAAAGCAGCATCAGGGAAGAAGGGACCCCTGGGACCAGCGAAAGCCCACGGCATCCCTAAGCAGAAGCCCGGAGAAGGGGGATCCCCAGGACCCACGGGAGCCCCAGCAGCTTTGAGAAGGGGAATGCCAGCCCCCCAAAGCCAGGAGACTGGAAAGGGGGAACTGCTGGGAGGCTTTTTTGGGGTCACTCTTGATTTTTGGAGGATTTTATAGACACAAGAGACTCGGTGACTTCTAAAGCTAGACTTGGGCAGGAGGAACCCCCAACCCAAGGTGCTCGCATTTTTTTTCCCCCCAAACCAGGATTTCCCATTCCCAAACCGCAGGCAATGAGCTGCAGACGGAGCCCAGGGAGGGCAAACCCTTGGGGCAGAACCTCATGGAAGAGGCCGTTTTGAGCAGCTCCATGGCACAGGAGTTGAAGAGGGAGGAAAAGCCCCAGAGATGCTGCACAAGGAGGGGCTGCAAACCCAGCCCAGGGCGCTCTGAGGAGGACAGACCCACCCTGTGCCAGGAAGTCATCCGGAGCTTTAGCCAGAGCTCGGCCCTGGTGGTCCCTGAGCAGCTCCATGATGGGGAGAAGCCCTACAAGTGTGGGGATTGTGGGAAGAGCTTCAGCAAGAGATCCCACCTGATTGTCCATCAGATGATCCACACAGGGGAGAGGCCCTACGAGTGTGGGCAATGTGGGAAGAGGTTTCGGACCAGCTCAGATCTCCTCAGGCATCAGCAGATTCACACAGAGGAGAGGCCCTTCCGCTGCCCTGAGTGCAGGAAGGGCTTCAAGCAGAGCTCCGACCTCATCAGGCACCGGCGCATCCACACTGGGGAGAGACCCTATGAGTGTGGGGAATGTGGGAAGAGCTTCAGCAGGAGATCTGACCTGATCCGCCACCAGAGGACCCACACCGGGGAGAGGCCCTATGAGTGTTCCAAGTGTGAGAAGAGATTTCTGACCAGCTCAGAGCTCCTCAGGCACCAGCAGATTCACACAGAGGAGAGGCCCTTCTGCTGCCCTGACTGCAGGAAGGGCTTCAAGCGCAACTCCCACCTCATCAAGCACCGGCGCATCCACACTGGGGAGAGACCCTATGAGTGTTCCGAGTGTAGGAAGAGGTTTCCAGCCAGCTCACATCTCCTCATGCACCAGCGGATTCACAGAGAGGAGAGGCCCTTCCGCTGCCCTGAGTGCAGGAAGGGCTTCAAACGCAACTCCCACCTCATCAGGCACCGGCGCATCCATACAGGGGAGAGGCCCTATGAGTGTCCCGAGTGTGGGAAGAGCTTCTCCAGGAGCTCTCACTTGACCCAACACCAGCGGAGGCACCGGTAAGGGAAGCCCTGCACGTTCCCTGAATGTGAGAAGAGCTTTGTGCGCTGCTCCAACTTCATCACCCTTCAGGTGACCCAAATTGTGCAGAGCCCTGGTGACCCACACTCCTGTGACCAACACTGGGAGGACACCTGGTTGGAGGCTTCCACATCCTCAGATTCCCTGTAGGCACCTGGACAAACTCAGGGGCAGGAACATCCATTGGGACTCGGATTGACGTTGGAAATTCACTGGAAAGAGCTGATTTATTGACGTTACACCCAAAAATATCTCACCCGCTCTTTCCAATTGGTTCTTCTGGTGGCATCAAGCAACGCTGGAGGATCTTGGAGGTCTTTTCCAACCTAAATAATTAATTTTTTTTGTCCTGTCGAAACTACCAAAGTTGGGGTAAAAATAAATGAAACAAAGAGATTGAAATCTGCACCATTTTCCTGGGATTTGAGGGTGAATTTGTGGTTCATGGAGTGTTTGGGTGTTCCTGGGGCTGCCCAGGCCAAGGGACAGTGCCATGATCTCATAGTTCTGGCAGCAGAACGTGTCCACCTGAGCCCATCTGTTCTCCAGGAATTCTGGTTGTCTGTCCCAGTCCCTGGCCTGGGTCTCCCCATTTGGGGTGTGCCCCTCCAACTGCCCCAATCACTACTGAAGTGCCCGAGCTGCTCCTGGCTGTGGATGTTCCTGTCCACCAACCTCTCCTGGTCAGTGCCATTTGGGGCTGGGAGGGGCATTTGGGGATCCTGTGGAGATTGGAAGGGCCTTTTGTGGTTCTTGGGGACATCTGTGGTGCTGCGAGGGGTTTTGGTGGGGTCTGTGAGGGAGTTTTGGGGTCCAGGCTGGGGTGTGAGGCTTGGAGAGGTATTGGGTGGGTCTTGGGGGAGATGGGAAAGGGCTTTTGGTGTCTCTTGGGACCATTTATGTGTCACGGACTGGACTGGGGGATCCTATGGGAAGCTGTGAGGTGGTTTGAGAGGTCTGGCATTGGCTCTGGGGCTGGGAGGAGTTTCAGGACAGTAGTGACCCCCCAGAGCCCCAAAGCTGCCACCAGATTCTGCCCCCAAAATGCTGCCAGGGGTTTGGGGGCTCCATGTTGGGGTTCCTCTTCCTGGTGCTGTGGGAGAAGGTGAGGGGGGGTCCCCAGGGGTCCTGTGTGTCCCCCCCAGAGCCTGTGTGCCCCCCCATGCCAGTGTCACCCCTTTTCCCTCCCCACAGGGCTCCTGACCCAGCTCCTGCTGCCCCTGGGAGGGAATTTGGGGAGGGGGCAGAGGGGGTGCGCAGCCCCCGCCGGGGGATGACCCCGAGCCAGCGCCCTTTGTTTAGCTCCAAGCTGGGCTTGGGGCCGCGGGAGGAAGAGGCCGATGGGAAGCAGCTCCTGCAGGTGGGACAGTGCTTGGGCTCAGGGCAAGGTCCTGCCCTGCACACCTGGCTCAGGTGTGACACTGCCCTGGGAAGGGAGCGCGACATTGCCATCCCCACGGATCAGGGCTGGGAGCAGCACTTGCAGCATGGACATGGAAACACTGGGAGGAACTGGGACCACACTGAGGGCTACTGGGAGCAACTGGGAATGATGGGTGTGTGCTGGAGAGAACTGGGTTATACTGGGAACAAATGAGATCATCTTGGGGCAACTGGAACCATGCTGGGGCAACTGGGGTGACTGGGAATCAGCATGCTGGGGGCAACTGGGATATACTGGGAGTGTCTAATGATATTGGAGGGAACAACACTGGGACCAAGTGGGACCAATCTAAGGCAACTGGAAGCAACTGGGAGTGATTGTGTCTACTCTGGGGGCCACTGAGATCATACTGGCACTGACTGGGACTGTACTGGAGGCAACTGGGATCATACTGGGAGGAACTGGGAGCAACTGGACCCATGCTAGAGGCAACTGGGATGACACTGAGGGGTCTGGGATCCTATTGGGAGTGACTAGGAGCATGATGAAGGCAGTTTGGACCATGCTGGGGTCTCCTGGAATATACTGGGAGCAACTGGATCTGCACTGAGGGGGACTGGGAGTGGCTGTGACCAACTGGAATGATACTGGAAGCAACTGGGAGGAATTGGGAGTGACTGGGAGTGTGCTGGGGGCAACTGGGATATACTGAGAGTGACTGGGAGTCACTGGGATCATACTGGGAGTGGCTGGAACCATGGCAATGGCCTGGGCTGGGTGATGTGGGACATCAGAGTGTCCAGGGAGCACTGTGACACTGCGGGGCCTCATGGAACCAAGGGGACATTGTGGCACTGTGGGCCCCACCCTGCCCGGGGGGTGTTTGAGGAGCCCCCGGGGTGCCCCGTGCAGCAGAGCAGAGCCCCTGGCTCAGGGGCAGCAGCTCCTGGGACACCCTGGGCGGGCGGGCGTCAGGGGATGCCCATGGGGAAGAGGAAGCCCAAGGCCCAGCGCCCCAAGGGGCACCAGCTGAGGGACAGGGCAGGAGGGACAGGCCGGGGGTGGGACGGTGCCAGAGCTCCCCAGCACTGTGCCAAGGCAGCGCCTCCATCCCACACCGCCTCCTCCTCCTCCTCCTCTGCCTGCAGCAGTGGCAGCGGCAGCCTCAGGGCAGCCAGGGCCCATGGGGACAGGGACAGGGACAGGGACAGGCCGTCATGGCCCCGCAGCCCCTGAGCTCCAGCAGCAGCAGCAGCCATTGCAGCCTGGCCCAGGGGGCCCTGGAGGGGACAAGGGCCGCAGTGGGGCAGTGCTGTCCTGGCTGTCCCTTGTGGCCAGGCAGCCTGGCCAGTGCCACAGACCCAGCCAGCCCTGCCGGGCGCTGGGCAGCAAGAGGGGCACTGCCCAGCCCTTGTGCCTGCCCCTCAACAGGAGGCCAAGGCGGCCTCTGTGTCCAGCAGCAGCCCCAGACACAGAGCCTGCAGCCAGAGGCACATTCAGCTGCTCCTCAAGGTGCCCAGCAGGGCACACAGACACAGCCCCGGCACAAGAGGAGGCACATTCAGCTGCTCCTTGTCTGGAAAAATTAATCTACAAACACCAGAGGTTTATGTCCAAAAAGGTAACAGAGGAGTCCTGTAACTTCATTCATGAATAAAGGGAGAGGTCATGGGCATTTCCCATGGGGCCTCTCCAATTGCTAGAGGACACAGCCTCTTCTTTTCCTTCTTTCCTGGCCACAGGTTCCCTCTCTCTTTTCCCCAATGGCTGAGGGACTCAAGAGGTACAGACTTCCCAGAATGCCTAACACAGCCTCCCGTAATATACATCTCCCCTAAGGCAGACACCCTTAATACAAATCCCCTCTTTCCTCTTTTTCTTATGTCTCTGTTCTTGTAGTTTATTACCACAGTCCTGAGGGAGTCAATCAGTGGAATTCCTATGGAAATCCTTCCCATTGTTTCTTCTATCTCTCAGTCTAGGTCTTATCTTACCAGCAGTTTCTTTGTAAAGACACTCCCTTATTCCTTTCAATCCCTCCTCTTTTTATTTTCTCGATTACTGTCTTTACAAACTTTAGTTATCATTTACTTGATTTTCTGTTCCTGGGTCTTATTTTTGTTTGTTTGTTTGTTATTGTTTTTGTTTTGTTTTGTGATTATTTGCAGTGATGTGATTATCTGTCCTTTTGTAGCCATTTATGGATCTGTAGGCGTGGCTACCACCTGCATTCCTTAAAAAAGCATTCATTTAACTCATACTTCACCAGATAACCATGAAAACATGTCCCATTCCCACCGTTTCCATGTCCAGACTGGTACATGAGCTAACTTTTTTATTCCTTTTGTTATTTGTTTCACCACTTTTCTATTGTCATTTATTTGCAAACAGCAGTTTGAGTCATTTAGTTTTCCACACACTCCCTCCTTCTTCTGCTAACAGCTAATCTAGTCATATACTTTGATTCCTAACTGATTTCCCTGAACTTGTGGTAACAAAAGAACAACGGTTTAATACACCCTACATAACATATTCCTGACCAGTGTGGAGGCAGCCTGAGATAAGCACATTGATAATAATGCCCTTTCAAGGCCCAGGTTCCGTTAGCAAAGGGGCCTTTCCAATTTTCATTATCAATTGGTGAGTCAAAACACAACTTCTTTCCTCGGCCTAAAGATTCCCCAACAATAGCTGCCTTACCCTAAGAGTCACAGTATTTGCATTTCCAAGCACCTACATGAGGTTTCCACCTACAGTTACATCCCAGATCTGTTTTTTTGGATCTGGACCAGGACCTACTGAAAAGGGTTCAGGTTCTGTTCTGGTGTTGCCACTTCAAGTGATAGTCACAGACAGCATGGGTTTTACTCGTGGAGTTATCTCGGGGGCAGGTTAAAAATGAATGGTAAAAAGACTTGTGCCTCCCCACTGCTTTACAGCCTTCAAAATCCCTTCAGTAATTATGGTAGGAGCACCTTACCCAGCTACCATTAGTGAGCTTAACATGTGTTTGATTTCATCTGCCTTGATACTTGGAACAATTGTAAGGAGAGCAGCTGGGGGAGCAACAACCTAAACTGAAATACAAAGTCCAGTCACAAACACTTTTTCACACGTACTCGCTCCCTGTTCTATTTAGACAAAAAATGCCTCTTTCCAAAGAATGAAGTTGCCATGGACTTCCTTCCTCATCCCAAAATCCTGTTCTGTTATGGACTTCACTCAGGGTGCTGATCCACCGCTGAGGTTCGACCAGGCTGGCCACTCATGGCCAGTCTTCAGGTCCTCCTCACCCCCCACAGACCCAACAATTGCTAAGGTTAAAGGGTTTTGCTACTTTTTCTCCTAGGACTGAAAAACTGGTCTCTCCCCTCCGGCCAAAACTTAACTGACAATATAAAGGTAAGATTATTAAGAAAAACATTCTAATCAAATCACCTAATCTTGATTAGATTCTCACGTTGTCTTCCACATCACCTGTGGCGAGTGAAGGCACAGAAACGACTTAACACAAAGAAAACAAAGACAGCAAGGATGAGCCTCCCAGTGACTGGAGATGCGAGAGGAGGGATGCCCACACAGAGTATTCCAGCAGACAGTCTGTGGGTAGGCACACAGGGCTTCCCCCGATGTCGACGCACGGCTGCTGCTCCGGTCTGCTCCTGCAGAGTGTCAGTCGTGGCTTCCCATCCTTCTCCTCCAGCTGAGATGTCCAAATCTCTGGGGCTTTAAAGGCCTTGACCCGAGTGTGATGGGTCCACCTGTGGTCAGCTGTCCTGACGGCTGTTTCTGTGGTCAGCAACACCTGGAAAGGTCCATGCCACTTTGCCACCAGTGGTGCTTCTTTCCACACCTTAAACAGGACCCAATCTCCCGGCTGGATGTTGTGAACAGCAAAGTCCAAAGGCAGGGTCTGTGCCAACCCAGCTTCCTGTCGAAGAGATTTCACAAGAGACAGTGTCCTGGCCACATATTGTTTTAAATACACATCACTTATTTCCACCCCCACACTAGGCTGAGAATTACAAGGCAAGGAATTCCAAACATCATTTCAAAGGGAGATAATTGAATATCTCCTCTGGGTCTGGCCTTTATTCTAGCCAAAGCCAGCAGTAAAAGCTGTACCCATGGCATCCTAGTTTCCATCACCAGCTTCCAAAGATGTTTATTTCTCCATTCATTCTTTCTACCCAACCTGAACTCTGGGGGTTCCAGGGGCTATGGAGGTTCCGTTGTATTCCTAAAGCAGCCATAACTCCTTGAAGGATGTTTCCTGTGAAATGAGTACCCCTATCTGAGTCTATTGCTTCCACAATCCCTTATCTTGGAATTATTTGTTCCAAAAATACCTTAATAACTGATCCTGTAGTTGCTGAAACATTTGGGAATGCTTCTGGCCACCCTGTTAGCTGACATACTATTACCGGAAGATATTTAAACCTTGCCACTCGGGGCATTTTAGTAAAACCTACCAGACATCTTTGGAAGGGACGCACAGACCAAGGCCTCCCTCCCCTGGCAGTTTCCTTTGTAACCTTGTTATTAGTTTTAGCACAAATCGAACAACCCTCAATAGCTCGTTTTGCCAGATCAAGAAGACCCACAGTAGCACGCATTTTGAGGAAGGCTTCTGCCAATCCTCGAGAACCCCAATGACTCCCTTCATGGAGTTGTTTCAACATTGTAAGGCCAGAGCCTTTGGTATCCATTGTTTACCATTCCTTGTAAATCAATTATCCTCTTTCCTCTGCCCTGCTCTTTTTAATTATCTCCAGCTCCTCTGGTGGAAAAGACAGTTTCTCTGGCAGTGGTGGGCTACTGGGAGCAAAGAGAGGATCTTGGATGTTTCTGGCAGCAGTGCAGCTTTCCGAGTCTCTTCAGCCAGTTGAGTACCTATTGCTTCTTCTGTGCACCCTGCCTGGTGCCCCTTAAAGTGTATTATTGCCACACCTTTTGGTAAATTCACCACCTCCAGTAGGCGAGAAATTAAGCTCTCATGAGCTAATGCTTTCCCCCTGCAGGTTAGTAAACCTAATTTCCCAAATGCATGTATCACTGCATATGCATATTTAGAATCAGTAAAAATATTCACGATCTTGTCCTGATATAATTCCCAGGCTCTCAGAAGCACATACAGCTCTGCTGTCTGAGCTGACCATGTGGGCAGTAGCCTCCCCCCTTCCCTTAATTCCCTTCCATTGCTGATAGCATATCCTGTAAATCACTTCCCTTCTATCACCCTTGAAGACCCATTGATAAACACATTTTCTCCCTCAGGCCAGGGAGCATCTCACAAATCCTCCCTAGCCTGGGTCTGGAGGTCTATCACTTGAATGCAGTCGTGGGTTTCTCCCCAGGCCCCTCTCCAGGGCCGTTCCAACAAGAGGTTGGGTCAAACCCTTCCCCACTTCTCAGCTCTAAATCCTCCTGTTCCATTAAACAAGAGTCACACTGTAATAACCGAGCGCTGGTCATCCACTTAGAGGCCCTTTCGGTTAACAAGGCTTTAATTTGATGTGAAACTTGAACAATCAGATATCCTCCTGTCCTCAGCTTTCAGACCTCAGTCACCATCAAAGCCGTGGCTGCACAATTCTGCAGACAGTGAGTGGCCTCCAGCCACTGGATCCAGCAACTTAGAAAAATAAGCAACAGGCCACCATGTTCCCCTGTGTTCTTGTACCAAAATTCCTTTAGCATGGCCCTGTTTAACATCCATATAACTCAAATTCTTTTTCTGAGTCTGGAAGAGCTAAGACTGGGGCATTAATCAATTTGTCTTTTAATTTTCTAAAGCTTTGTTCCCTTTCTGGTGTCCATACCACAATGTTAGGGTTGCTTTGGGTTAAAAAGTCATATAAAGGTCTGGCTACAACAGAAAAATCCTCAGTCCATGCTCTGCAGTACTCCACCACCCCTAAAAACTGCTCTAACTCTTTTTTAGTCTGGGCTAATGGTACTTGTAAAATTCCTTGTATTCTTTCTGGATCAATACACCATAAACCTCCAGTCACAATGTGTTCCAGATATTTAGCCTTTTTCTCTACTAACTCTGCTTTCTTTTCAGACACTCTAAGTCCCTTTTTAGCAGGAAAATTAAGCAGCTTCACAGTAGCCTCTTCAACCACCTCTTCCTGTTCCCTTGATAAAAGCAAATCATCCACGTACTGCAGCAACCTAACTGCTGAGGGTGGGGTAAACTCTCTTAACATTTTCTGCAAGGCTTGCCCGAACAAAACCGGGGACTCTGTATATCCCTGCAGGAGGACTGTCCATGGCAATTGTTGTTACTCTTACCCAGTAGGTTCAGTGTCTGGCCTCAAGAAGTCAGTCTACAAAAATAGGCAAACCTCAGCATGGAAGTCAGAGTGCCAGTCTTTCAGCTGCCATTTATGCAGTGTGTGCAAACAACTTTTCAACATATTTGCAGAAAAATCTATTTGTTCTTGCTATACATTTCCGGAACCTGACTCTCCCCTCTTTTTATTTTGATTTGAGATCAAAGCACCATTATTTTCTGGGCAGGGAAGTAAGAACCAGCTGCAAATACAGGCTACAGGTGTGAACCCATACTGCAGGAACGGAGCTGTAGCTCAGAATTAGAGGCAAGAAGTGGTGCCATGGCAAATGCAAACATTTAGTGTTGACACAGAAGCCTTGTGCAATGCCCAGCCAGCCCATGGCCCACATTGCTATCAAATCTCTATCTGGTGTTAAAAACTGTGTAGAGAGCTGACTGTAAGTTAAAAAAAATAGCCAAAATGTTCATTTTGTTCATATGGTGAACAACAAGTGCCTAATATTACAGCCCTTCTAGAAGTGAGTATTCACTTAGCACCTGCTGGCAGTTTTACTTGGAAATCAACAGGTCTGTATAAATCAAGTTATCAATACAAAACAATTTGCTCTATGATCTAAGTAAAAATACCTCATTGTTGATAAGTTTAGTGGAAGGTTGCAAGGTCAGCACTGATTACCTTTTCATTTTTTCTTTAGTGGTTATTCTGCAGGAAAGTTACTCTTGTTCACAGAGTAACCAGTTTGGATGAAACTAAAATGCCAGGACATTTCATACAGCCATTTCAGTATCAGAACAAAGCCATAACAATTCTCAGCCTTTTAAAATAGATTTTAAAATTAATTTTAAAATTTTAAAATTAATTTTAAAATCAACAGTCTGAGTAGGACTCAGATTAAAAACTCTATCAAACCTCAGCTCCACTGGAAGATTCCCTTCCTTGTCACCTCTGAATCAGCGCTATGTTCACTTTCTGATTGTCCATTGCTTTTTCAAGATAGAAAGTCCCACACTTATGGTGTTTTTGGTATGGTTAGGAATTGGGAAGGGTCTCCATCCTTCATCAAGCTCCACACCGCAGAGCCTTTGGAATGCGGCCCAAGGCCATTTTTTGCACAGCCTCGGTGTTTCTACATGAGGCAGAAAGTGCAATTGCATTTCCAGCCCAAAGCCCATGAGGAGTGGGGCAGCCAGAGCATCCTGTGCAGATACACAAGGCCTGAGCTGTGACTGCAGAGGGTTTGGGCTCCTGCCCAGCACAGCAGGTGCGGCTCCTCTGGGAGTGCCCCCCTCTTCCCAGGCGCCCATGGATAGCTCTGCAAGGGGAAGGGAACAGGGTGGGGATGTCTGCTGGCAGTAGAGTGCAGCAGAGAGCAAACAGTCCAGGACATGCCTGGAGTGTGTGACAGAGAACTTGTGACACAGCTGGTGACTGAGCCAGGGAGGGAAGGAGCTGCTGGACCTGCTGTGTGTGAAGAGAGAATTGTTGGTGGGGGACGGGAGGGTTGGGGGCCGCCTTGGTCTGGGACATCACAAAATGCTTGTGTTCAATTCCCAGAGAAGGAAGGAGAGGTGCTGGGAAAATGTTGAACCATAAGAAATTGTGAATTCCTTAAGCTTTAAGAGGCAGTGCTTAGTCCTGTATTCCCCCATTGCAGTGATTAATGTGGGCAAGTGGATATCTTAGCCTTGAGAGTCAAGAGAGTGGGCCTGCCAAGAAGATAGCTGCAATGCACTCAAGGGGAAAGAACAGCTTTGAGGAGGCTCTTGACTGTCTGAGGAGAATTTGAGGCATGGGATCTTCCCCAAATGACCACCAGAGACCCTCAAGAGACCCCTACTCTCATGTCAATAACTTCTCATATGTGATTTAAATATGTCAAAGAATTAGTGGAAATGTTTAGAATGTGAGTTTCAGCAAAGTAATGAACGTGTCTTGAGTTCCATGGACACAAACTGATCGGTGAGATTGCTGGGTGAGCACGTGTTAGGGAAGTGATTGCCCACGCAACCCATACCGAAATCAAGTCATGCCTGCTTTCTCACACTGAGCTGGCAGCAGGGATCAGACCCTGCTTGCTAAGCTTTCATTTTGGTCACTTCTATTGAGGTGAAGAAAGGTCACAATGAAACATTTTCAAGCCCTTTCTCTCTGGTTTACCTTTTCGGGGGCCAAAGCTCTATGGCACAGGTGGCCCAGGTGCAGACAAAGAAATGCAGCCTCCCCTAACCCCTCAGTTCTCCCACAAATCGTCAGTGCTTGTTCCCAGGTGAGCTCTGGCAGCAGACAGAGCCTGCAGCGCAGTGGGCGCCGTGCCCTGCCCAGCCGGGGCTCTCTGGCACAGAGCAGCAGCAGCGCCAGCACCTTGCAACCACTCCTGCCCTGGCTTCACCTGCCAGCCACAAGCCTCTGGAAATCAGCACCGCCTGTCACATTCCCAGCTTGGAGCAGCTCCTGCTGGCAGGCAAATCCTGCCAGTTCCACTGCCTCCAGACAGGAATAAAGGCAGGGGTACAGACGTACACACAGAGCAGCCCTGGCAATGTCCAATAAATGTGCAAATATGTGGGGAAATTTGTTAGGAATTATTACAGCTGTTACGCCAATAGTGCCTTCTCTGCTGGTTCTGGGCAATGCTCTGGGCCATTTCCTTGGTCTGGTTTCCTTTGCTTTGGGCCCATCTCAGTGTTCAGTTGGGGTACAGGCTGTAGGTGCTTGGGGCACTCAAGAGTTACTCTTGGATCCCTTGAGCAGCAGGGTTGGGCCTACGAGGGGTTTGTGCTGCTTTGGGACACAGGAGAACTCCCCAGGCTATTGTGTGTTTGCTCTAGGGAAGGCTGGGCTGCTTTGCATGAATTCACAGAGCAACCCAGAGTGGCTGCTTTGTGATGTCAGGCCATGGTTGCCACGTCCTGTGGTGTCAGCAGAAGGTTGCCTTGGTGCACGGAAGGCCTGAGTGTCAGAGCAGCTCTTGGGCTTGCTCAGTGCAGGAGCATCCTCCTGGTGTGAGGCGTTGTCAGTGGGCAGCTGCACCCTGACAGGAGCCTTGTTTTCTCCCGTGCTGGAGCACAGTGTGCAAACCTGCAGAGCAGTGCTGAAATCATGGAGCCACTCGCTGCTGCAGTTTGCACTGGTTTTGACATTGCTTATTCTGGATATTACCTAACCAACCTGGCACGTGAGCAGAGGTTTTCCCTGGCTGTAGCCTAATCTGGCTTGTGTCTCTCTTCCTGCTCTTGCTCAGTAACTGAGTTGATTGTGAAACAAAAAGGCCATGAGGATGCCACTGGTTTGGTGAAACTTCTGTCAACACATTCAGCTTAAAAGGAGGTGTCTGTAGCCAGGGGAGTGCGGGCAGCATTTGCAAGGGAATCGGCAGGGGTTGAGTTCCCTCCATGGGAGAGTCTGTGGCAGCAGAGTCTGTCCTTTCCTCAGTTTGCTGGGTCAAGCAGGACAACTTCCAAAACGCAGGCTGGGAGACCTTCTCCAAAGGCCTTCTAAAAACTCTACAATTCTCGCCAGAATTCAGGGAAAGCTTCTTTTTACTAATTTTTTCTAAAGCTAGACAGTCATTAAAGCAGTTGACTGTCTAGCTTGACTCTTTCCTGAATGCCAAACTAGTGATTCCCTTTGCAATGAAGTGCAAACTGCAAAACAGTGAGTGTCTGCTCCTGAGCCCCAGAGTTGCTCCTGTGCTGTTTCACAATTGAGCTGCCACAGCTCTGGGGGATTTTGGGGAAGCTTTTCTGGACAAGCGTTCCCAGCAAGTTAATAGAAATTAGTGCATGCAACTTATTTAAAGAAAAAAAAAAGCACCTGAAAGAGAAGAGGGGAAAAAAGCTGCTTTAGCCGTTGGGCAGAACAGAAGCTTTGAGTGTTAAAGAACAATTTGCATTTTCTTGATCAAGCTGGTATTCATTTACTGGCAAAAGAGGCCAAAGCGTAGGCACAACCAAGAATGTTGTCCTGTTCTCTTGCTGGCTGTGTGAGAGAACTGTGTCTCCTGGAGGGATGTTGTGAAAGGAAAATACTCTCGGCTTGGCTTGACTTGTCCTGTGGGATTCACCAGCACCGGCAGTTTGCTCACAGCATCTCATTCATTTTCCCTTGCCCACTGCAGGTCACCTGAGCCGTGTGTTCAGAGGTGCCGATGCCAAGGTGAGTGAGAAAGGAACCTTTGATGTTGCTGCTGTTTAAAATTGTGGGGCAAGTTGTGAGCTTGGCCTGTGGCAGTAGAGTGCAGAGGGCCAGCTGGGTGGGCTGAAAGAAAATCCATTTCCATGTCTGCAGCAGCAATAGCAAAGGCGTCGTTGGCTGTTTCCTAATTTTCCATTTCAGAGCTTATAAAGAAACAAAAGCCCAGTTCTGCAGAGAGAATGTTGCTTGCTGATTGTAGCCAGGGTGGAATATCTAATTCAGAACAATTTGCAGTACTGTTCCATTAGCCCATTTTAATTTAGTTGCAGTGACTTAGAGTCCCATTGCTACCAAAGTTTATGATTTCTCCTTAGTAGAGCTGGGGATAGAGCTGAATAGAAACAAGGTTATAAATGATAGGAAAGTGCCTGTCCCTCACACCACTGCCTGTCCCCAGAGCACAGAACCAACAGCAGACTCTCCTCTGGCTCCTGATGCTGCTGGAGAAGAGGCCAAAGAGGAGCAAAATGACCACAACCCTCCAGCTGTGGCCACACCACAGCCTGAACATCTCGAGCCTGTAAGTGCCAGTTCTCCTTGGTGCTGTCTTTGGAGCAAAGCAGAGCTGCATTTCTGACCAGATAGCACTTGCTGTTGGTGGCTGAAGATGCTCAGTGCTGGAGTCCTGCCAGGACCTAGTGATTCACCTCACCCAGGGACAGCTGGAAAATGGGCTTTGACTGTCACATTTAGCCCCCAGCTTGCTGGGATTCTGACAGGGGCCAGCCTGAATCACGAAGGCTCCCTGTCCCCAGAGGTGGCATCTGTCCAAAGACACTGCTCTCAGCCTTGCCGGCTGCGTAGGTGGCACTGTGGCCTGGAGAGAGCTGTCCCACTCCACAGACTGGCCAAGGAGCTGCAGGCACCAAAAATGTTGATCTGAACACACAAGTGCTTTGGGGTGGTTTGTCCCAAAGAGCTTCTTGGGTGTGCTTCCCTGCGAGTAGCTCAGAGACACAACCAGGGACGTGGAGCTGCTGCTTGAAGTCAGGGATTTTGGTGCCTTTGTGTCCAGGCTGTGCTTTTGCCTCTTCAGGCAGAGCAGTCTGTGGCAGAGCTGACTGGCGCTCTGAGTGCTCCTGTCTTTTTGCTTTTGATAAGCTGCAAAGAGATGATTGTGTTGTGCATGGACCTGTGTGGGGCCACTCTTCTCCATGTGGCAAAAGAAACAAACTGTGTTGTTCTGAGCCCTTCTTCTGAGTCCAGAAGCAGAGACTGAGAGTTTCTGTTGATACTTTGTGTTGTGAACGCTGCGGCTTTGAAAACTCCATTTGAAAACTCCAGTTGCAGCTTAGGGGCAAAGCTGCAGGTGCTTGAGTGGTGCCTTGTGGTGCTAAGAACAGGAAGGACTTCTTGAAATTCTTGATGCTGTATTTTAAGACAAATGTGCAACTTTGTGCCTGGGGAGCTGCCTGGGACAAAAGGACCCAGGAGGGGTGGCCAACAGCAGCTGAACATGAGCCAGCGTGTGCCCAGGTGGCCAAGAAGGCCAAGGGCATCCTGGCCTGTGTCAGCACTAGTGGGACAGCAGGAGCAGGGCAGTGAGCGTCCCCCCTGTGCTGGGCAGCAGTGAGGCCACATCTCGAGTGCTGTGTCCAGTTCTGGGCCCCTGTGAAGCAGGAAGGCATTGAGGGGCTGGAGTGTGGCCGGAGAAGGGCAAGGGAGCTGGGGAAGGGTGTGGAGCACAAGTCCAATGAGGAGGTGCTGAGGGAGCTTTAGCCTGGAGAAAGGGAGGCTCACAAGTGACCTTCAGCCAGACTTCCATAAATCCCTACATGACAGTGCTCCCCACAAGGGCCCTTTCCCTGCCAAGCATCCCATCACTGCATCCAAGTGCTTTAGACACTGGAGTAGGTGACCCTTCCATCTTTCCATTTGTTGGTTTGTTGGTTTGCTAGGAGGAGAAGCCTCGTGTATTTTCTGTTTCTGCAGCAAGCAAAAGTGCTTTTGCTCAACCTTTCCAGCACTGGAAGAGATTCTGCTAGAATTTTAGTTTGCAAGGTAGCAGCTGTGGAAGATGCAGTCTTTTTGCATGAGAACACCTAGTCTGGGGCAGGGACAGTGGTGCAGAAGGAGCTGTTCTGGTGCCAGGCCAGCCACTAGGGCCTTGCACATCACTTTTGAGTTAACAGGACCTGTGCCTTTTGGCAGCCCAGGGGATCAGTGGGTGTTGTGTTCCGGCTATGGGAATTCAGCAGGAAATCAAGGCCCTTGCATTCCAGCTGATCCTCAGAGGTCAGAGGGGCTGGGAGGGGCTGGGCTTCATTTCTGTTCCAGCCACTTTGGCTCTGTCAGTCTGGTCCTCCCTGTCCCTTCCCTCGGGAATCCTCCCTGTCCCCACCTTGGGATCCTCCCTCTTCCTTTCCCTTGAGATCCTCCCTGTCCCTTCCCTTTGGGATCATCCCTGTCCCTTCCCTCTGGAATTCTCCCTTCCCCTTGGGATCATCCCTGTCCCTTCCCTCTGGAATTCTCCCTTCCCCTTGGAATCATCCCTGTCCCCCCATTCTCATCCCGCTGTCGATTCCCCAAAGTCCTTCCCCTTCCCACATTTTCCTCAGGAAAACTCCCCCTAATCTATGGGAAAATTAATTGGGATTTCTCCTGTCTCTTTCCAGCCCCGGATTCTCGGGGCCCAGGGTCACTCTGGGTGTTCCCTGTGGAAGGAAGATTCCCAAGGGATGGATCCTGGGAAAGAAAAGCTGGAATCTCCCTCCTCCCTCGGAGAGCAGCAAGGGAATGGGAAGGAGGGATTTTTCCAAGGGTGAGTTCTTGGGAATGTGGCCCTGATTCCCTAAAATTCCCAAAATCCTCCTCCCTGGATGCTTCCTCACCCTCTACCCTCTGGCAAAACCATTCTAAGTGGGTTTTTAAAATGTATTTTCCCCTTTTTGGGGGGATTCCCACCTGGAATTCCAGGCATGTCCTGCTTTTCCAGGAGTGCTGGCCCACCTGGAAATGCTGGAATTCCGGGCCCACTGGGAAGCTGTGGAGCAGGAGGAGAAGGAGCAGTGGGAAGAGAAGTCAGTTTTCCTGAAAGCCAAAATCCGGGAATTGCAGCTCCAGTGGGACCAGCTCCAGGATAAACTGGAGCTGCTGGAAAAGGTGGTGAGGGAGGAATTCCAGGTTTTTCCAGGGAAATCCAGCTTGGGATGAGCCTTGAGGTTTTTCCCAGGGATTTTTGTGACCTCTCCTCCCTCCTGGCTTTTGTAGCAGCTCGGAAAAGAGGGAATTCAATCGGATCCTGCACTTTCCAGTCCTCGGGAGGTGCTGGAGTGGAAAATCAGGAATCTCCAGGACCTTCTCCAGGTTTTCCAGCTCACAGGTAACGATCCCCTGGATTTCGGGAAAAGAACTTCCCTATTTATCGGAGCCTTTGGGAAATGCTCCAATGTATATAGCAGGAATTCCCTGCTTGGGGGAATTGGTGAGGATTCATGGACTGAGTGGTGGGACTAGGAAAGTCATCCCAGGGAAGAAATTCTTGGGAATCAGGTGGTTTCCTTGGGAATGAGGTGCTTTCCTTGGGAATTGGGCGGATAATTTAGGAATGAGCTGTTTTCCTTGGGAATGGAACCATTTCCTTGGGAATGAGGCATTTCCCTTGGGAATTAGAGAATTTTCTTTGGGAATTAAACTGTTTCCTTGGGAATTAGAAAGTTTCCCCTGGGAATCGTGTGCTTTCCTTGGGAACTGTGTGCTTTCCTTGGGAATTTGGCATTTCCCTTGGGAATTAAATGGTTTCCATGGGAATTAGAGAGTTTTCCTTGGGAATTGTGTGGTTTATATCGGAGTTAGGTGGTTTCCTTGGGAATTGTGTGGTTTTCTTGGGAATTGGGCATTTCCCTTGGGAATTAAATGGTTTCCTTGGGAATTATGAAGGTAATTTGGGAATTAGACAGTTTCCTTGGGAATTGAGTGGTTTTCTTGGGAATTAGACTGATAATTTGGGAATGAAGCAGTTTTCCTGGGGAATTAGACAGTTTTCCTTGGGAATTAGACAGTTTCCATGGAAATTAGACAGATAATTTGGGAATGAGGCAGTTTCACTGGGAATTATCCAGTTCCCTTGGGAATGAAGTATTTCTCTCAGGAATGAGGCAGTTTCCTTGGGAATTAGAGAGTTTTCCTTGGGAATTAGGTAGTTTATATGGGAATTGTGGGGTTTATTAACCATCAGTGGAATTCCAGGAATTCTGGGATGGATTGGGGTGGGAGGAACTTAAAGATTACTGATCCTAAGAACGTCCTAAGAACCCCAGGATGGTGGGAAATATTCCCAAAAAAGTGGATGTTCCCAGCCAGATTGGCTCGGTGCTGTCCAGGGTGTTCTGGGATGGATTGGGTTGGAAGAGATGTAAAGGAACCCGATCCTAAAAATGTCTTAAGTCCCCCAAAATGGTGGGAAATATTCCCAGAAAAAGCCGAATGTTCCTGGCGAGATCGGCTCAGTGCCATCACTGGAATTACGGGAATTCCGGGATGGGGTGGAAGGGATTGGAGCTCGGCCCGGTCTGTGCCGGGGCAGGGATGGATTCCTTGGGAAGGGTTCGGGTGGGTGAAGGCACCACGGGGCCACCAGCGCTGGGGACACCTCGGGCTGAAGCCATCAATGATGGGTGACAGCTTTGGGGCTGAAGCCACCACGGTCCATAACCATCACATTTACATCTGCTCATCGCTTGGGACAGCACAAATCTACACCTTCTTCATTTGAAACGTTTCCTTTTCTGCAGATTGTGACACCTGCACTACTATGTACAAATACAGAAAAATCAACTGAACCTTAAAAATTAAATTTATTCTAAATTGCTACACCCACGCTGCCAATATATAAATATACAAATATCAAATGAAATTTAAAAAACTAATTTATTGTCACAATCATGCTGTGGAAATATACACAAATAGCAACTTCCATTGAAGAAATTAAATAATGCAACTCTCTACAACCACTCACTATACACAAAGATCAACTGAAGTTTAACAATTTCATTTATTACATATTACTAAAACTGTACAGCCCATATAGAAATAGAAAAATATCTGTATCCCTCTCTAAATAACCCTAAGCCTAGAACTAAATAACAAGAAAGATGGAAATATACAACTCCATAGATATTTAGACAGAAATAAATACATACAGACCCAAAAGAATATAGAGTGTAAATATATATTAAGTTTCCCATATTACATACAACTATACATATATAAATATATACATAAGAAATGTCCATATTAATATATAAATTTCAATGTACTAATACAAAAATCCATAGAACTCCATCAATAGAACTATACAAAAATACAAGTTTGTACATATGCAGAGGACAAAACACAGATAGGAATATAACAACATTCATCTAGAAACAGAACTGGATACATATATATACATATTTGTAACTACATATATATGTATATACATGCACATACAGATATATATATAACAACAGATATAAAGAGAGCTAGATATATAAATATACCTATACAAATAACAATCTTCGTATGTAACTATCCCTATTCTTATAAATATCTAGGAGCTCCTCTACACATCTATAAACAGAACTAAATCAGGAGGGATTCCAGCCACCGATGGTCACAGGCTCTCCCTCGGTCTCTTCCTCCTGTGCAGTGCAGCCCTCCTGGACAGGGACAGCAGGTGGGACATCTGGGAAGCCAAGGGAACACTGAGTCAGTATGGGGACGTTTCCCTTGGCAGCACATGCACTTGTGTCAGGGAAGAGAAAATCTCCGAGGCTCCCCAGGAGGGTCAGAAAGCAAAAGCAGGCGGAGCGGGCCAGGCTGCTGTGAGCGCAGCCCCGGCGGGACTGTCCCGCAGCCCCCGGCAGCCCGGGGGGCACAGGCGGCACAGCTGCCGGGCCCTGCCGGCACAGCTGCCTTGCCCAAGGACAGCCCCTGGGCCAGCCGGGGCAGCTGCGCTGAGCAGCCCCAGCACGGGCAGGGCCGCTCCTGCCCAGCCGGGCAGTGCCCACGGCCAAAGCCCGCGCCAGCCTCACCCCCAGCCTGCCTCGCCGGCCCTGGGGCCTCACCCAGGCTCTCGGGCGGCAGCAGCAGCAGCTCCCCGGTCACTGCTCTTGCTGGTGGCCTTCAGCTTCTCCCTGATGGCTCTCCTCACTCTCTGATGTTCTCAGGGATGTTCAGGGCAGCTGTGGCAAAAGTGGAGGCTCTGGAATTGGTTCCAAGGCCTGGCAGAGCTGCAGTCCTGGACCCCTCTGTGCTCCCTGCTGGCTCCCTCCATCCCCTCAGCCCCGCCATCCCCTCAGCAAACCCGCAGCCCCCCAGTTCCTTCAGACCCCCACAGTCCTCTCACCCCACTCATTCCCTTCAGACCCACCCAGTCCCCTTACACCCCCACCCCCTTCAGACTGTGCCACTTCCCTGTCCCCTCAGACCCCACCATTCCCTCAGCTCCTCCACACCCCTCAGCCCCACCAGGACCTCAACGTCTCTGTCCCTTCAGTGTCACCTCTGCTCAGCCCCCTCAGCCCCCTGTGTCTCACCAGCCTTCAGCAGCTCCTCAGGGGACAGTGCCTGGGGCCACCGGCAGCTCCCAGCGCTCCAGGGACACCCGGGGCTGGAACTGCTGCTCTGCCCGGCCCGGCCGCCAGCTCGGACCCAGCACAGGAAGAGGGGACAGAGGGGCACAGCGGGAAAAGCAAGAGGTGAGAGAGGGAGCAAAGCAGGGAAAGAGGTTAAAAAACAGCCTGTACCTATCCAAATACCAATGTGTGTATCTAAATATCCATATATACCTATAACTACACAAATATAACTATGCACATTTATCAATGAAACTGTATGCATTTATAAATTATACTATACAGATGTCTAAACCTAACTACACATTCATAAATATATCTACATATCTGTAAATATATAGATCTCTCTATATATAAATCTAACAGTACAGTTCCATAAATATAACTACAGAGATATAAATACAACTATATAAATGTATAAATATTAACTACAGAATCTATTCATGTATCTGTAGACAGAGAGATTGCACCTGCC
This sequence comes from Acanthiza pusilla, assembly GCA_036630365.1. Classification (NCBI taxonomy): domain Eukaryota; kingdom Metazoa; phylum Chordata; class Aves; order Passeriformes; family Acanthizidae; genus Acanthiza; species Acanthiza pusilla. Next base: position 42,541 of record JAXCHO010000155.1, on the reverse strand, counting down.
CGATGTTCACAGGCTCTCCCTCTGTCTCTTGCTCCCAGGCAGGGCAGCCCTCCTGGAATGGTAGATCACATGGATAACTGGGAAGCAAAGGGAAACACTGCGTCATTATTGGCCCTTGTGCATGTTTCCCTTTGGCAGCAATTGTCCTTCTATCAGGGATTGTAAAAGATGGACTTAAAGGCAGATTCTCACTTGAGAATTGGAGGCCTGCTCTTTAAAGAACAGGGATCCTTCCAAGTTTTCCAATCTCTGAAAAATACTGAAATATCCCAATTAAACCTCAGCACTCAGAATGCAAAGGTCACCTCTAAAAGTGGCCTCTCGAATGGAAACCTCAGCTTGGTACATGTCACTATAAATCTATAGAAACAGACCTAGAGGGAGAGAGGTTCCAGCTGCCCCATCTTCACAGGCTCTCCCTCGGCCGCTCCGTCCCTCGCAGAGCTGTCCTCCTGCAGGGGTGCAGCACATGGGCATGGAGGAAGCCAAGGGCTGCAGAGCCCTGCAGAGCTGCCATGGAGCTCTTGCCAAGCCCTGGGCAGCAGCAGCCCTTGCCGGCCCTTGCCAGTGCCTCGGGCTGACTTGGGGCAGTGTGGAGGGAAAGGCAGGCAGCAGAGCCTGGCACATCCATACCTGAGCTTCTTGGCCTGCCAGAGCTTCCTGCACTTGTCCTTGCTCTGCCTTCCTCCTCTTCCTGTCTGGGTGGCATGCTGTGTCTCCTGGCCAGGCCTCTTCTCTCTGTCGTTTCCTTCTCTTTTTCTCACCCTGGGGGTAGCAGCCTACAAGGCTTTAGCAGCAAAGTTGGATTAGAGAGGCAAAGGCAGGAGCCACGAGCTAAGTCCCTTCTTGTCGGAACCAATGCGGGCTCCTTTTACCTTCCTGATGCAGAAGGGCTCGTCAGGGCTTCGGCCTTTGCCAGCGACTCTGTGGAGCTCCTCTGGGTTTTTGGAGACAAAGCTGGAGGTGCCTAAAGCAGAAATGGTGGAGGTGAGAGGAGGCAAGAGACAGCCTGGAGAAGGAAAGCAGCAATTGGAAAATCACCCCCTTAGCTCCACAGAGAATGCGCTGCTTTACATCAGCCTCCTCTCAGCAGCACAGCACAGCTGCCCCCAAAGAGCCTGGAGGCAGCTGGGATGGGCTGGGGTGGGAGCAGAAGGCCTCACAAGGTGACAGCTCCCCGCTCCCTTGTTAACTTGCAAGTATTTTGTATGCTGGTGAAGCAGTGCCTAAAGCATTGGGCAAGCAACCTGTGCAGTTTTTGCTAGCATGTGTCAGTGTGGGGGGAGCAGGGAGGAAAAGAAGGCCCAAGGCTGCAGGGCTGAGCTGTCAGCAGGAGGCACAGCAGCTCCTCGGCCTCTCGAGAGACTGCCTGCCTGTCTGGGACAAAGCCTTGTGCCAGGCTTTGTGCAGCTGCCATACCTCTGCTCTTGGGGCCTCCAGCACCGTGGCCTCTCCTCCATCTTCCTGCTGGGTGTCTGGCACAGAGGGAGAGGCATCCACACTTCTTCCCTGCGGCTCCTCCTCTGCTCTGTCTTCAGGCCCACTTTGCTCTTCCTGGCGCAGCTCTAGAAAGCAAAAGCACGTGCAGCCAAGCAATGTCTCGGAAGACAAGAACAAAGAAAGCTAAACTCACAGGGAAGCCCTATGCCACTTGTCTGCTGATGTGGAGATTGCTGGGACCCCCAAAGTGAGGGTGGGACAAGCCTCCCTTCCTGTTCCTACCTGTGCATATCTCTGTGGGTGCAGGTGACTCTTCCTGGCCAGCAGTCTCCTGCCAGAAGATGTCCTCCAAGTTCAGCATCATGTAATCCACCAGCACCTTCACCTGCACACAGGAAAGCCTTGCTCTCAGCCCTGGGGCCTGACAGCGTGCCAAGCAGCACCTGCCATCACTGCTGAGCCTTGCCTCTGCACACAAGGCACTGCCTCTTGCAGGGACAGCTCTTGCAGGCAGCTCCTGCTCCAGCCTTGGCTGCAGAGAGGCGCTGCCAGGCACAGGCACCTCTGGGCAGCCAAGCTGCCGTGGGCCGGCCAGGCTGCAGCCGGCTGCTGAGGACAGCATTACCTTGTCATTCTCGGCCACCATGGCCTCCAAGTTCAGCTGCTCCTCCCGCGCTGGGCTCAGCAGGCTTGGCCCCAGGCAGATGGCCAGGTTGCTGCAGCTCATTCGGCTGCTGGATGTGTGCTGGTCGATGTCTTGCAGCAGTGCCAGCAGCTGCTTGAGGGGGAGCAGGTTCTTGGCCACCCTGAGGGAACAGGAAGGCAACGTTCATCACCAGGACCAGGTGTCCCACAGATGCAGCAGAGTGGGGAAAGAGGGAAAAAAGCAGCATCTCCCTCTCAAATACCAAGACACCTACCTTGATATCCATGGACCTCCAACTTTGGTAAGAAAGGTCTCCACAATGAAGAGGTGATCTCAAAACTTTGAACTATAATCAGCTGGAACTAGAAGTAGAGGGAGAGGCACTCCAGCTGCCCCATCTTCACAGCCTCTCCCTCGGCAGCTTCGCCCCACACACAGCACTCCTCCTGCAGAGGTACAAGGACATGGCCATGGAGGAAGGCAAGGGCTGCAGAGCCCCTGCAGAGCTGCCATGGAGCTCTTGCCGAGCCCTGACCAGCAGCAGCCCTTGCCGGCCCTTGCCAGCGCCTTGGGCTGACTTGGGGCAGTGCGGAGGGAAAAACAGGCAGCAGAGCCTGGCACATCCATACGTGAGCTTCTTGAGCTGCTGCAGCCTCCTCCATTCCCTGTATCTGCTGCTGCCTCTCTTCCTCCTCCTCCTTACTGGCTGGTATTCTCTGTCTCTTCTCCAGGCCTCTTCTTGTGGTCTTTCATTCTCTTTTCCTCTGCCTGGGGGTAGCCTGCAAGCCTTTCCATGCATGGTTGGATTAGCTAGGCATATCCAGGAATCACGAGGTAAGTCTCTTCTTGTTGGGGCATCTGCGAGCTGCTTTTACCTGCTTGACTCAGAAGGGCTTGTCAGGGCTTCAGCCTTTGCCTGCGACTCTGTGGAGGAGTCGCAGGTGCCTGGAGGCAAATCTGGAGGCACCTAAAGCAGAAATTGTGGAGGTGAGTGGTGGCAAGAGACAGTCTGGAGGAGTAAGGCATGGGCTGCAAAATCACTCCCTTAGCTGCACAGAGCAGACGCTGCTTTGCCATCAGCCCCCACTCGCACGGTTCAGCTGCCCCCAAAGAGACTGGAGGCAGCTGGCATGAGCTGGCATCTGAGCACAAGGCCTCCCAAGTTGGCCATGACCTCCCCTGTGCTGCTTTAATATGACCATCTTTTGTGCACTGATGAAGAACTGAAGCCTAAAGCTTTACAGAAGCAACCTGTCCAGTTTGCAGCAGCATGTGTCAGTGTGGGGGCAGGGAAGAGGAAAGGAAAGGAAAGGAAAGGAAAGGAAAGGAAAGGAAAGGAAAGGAAAGGAAAGGAAAGGAAAGGAAAGGAAAGGAAAGGAAAGGAAAGGAAAGGAAAGGAAAGGAAAGGAAAGGAAAGGAAAGGAAAGGAAAGGAAAGGAAAGGAAAGGAAAGGAAAGGAAAGGAAAGGAAAGGAAAGGAAAGGAAAGGAAAGGAAAGGAAAGGAAAGGAAAGGAAAGGAAAGGAAAGGAAAGGAAAGGAAAGGAAAGGAAAGGAAAGGAAAGGAAAGGAAAGGAAAGGAAAGGAAAGGAAAGGAAAGGAAAGGAAAGGAAAGGAAAGGAAAGGAAAGGAAAGGAAAGGAAAGGAAAGGAAAGGAAAGGAAAGGAAAGGAAAGGAAAGGAAAGGAAAGGAAAGGAAAGGAAAGGAAAGGAAAGGAAAGGAAAGGAAAGGAAAGGAAAGGAAAGGAAAGGAAAGGAAAGGAAAGGAAAGGAAAGGAAAGGAAAGGAAAGGAAAGGAAAGGAAAGGAAAGGAAAGGAAAGGAAAGGAAAGGAAAGGAAAGGAAAGGAAAGGAAAGGAAAGGAAAGGAAAGGAAGAGAGAAAGAAAGGAAGAGAGAAAGAGAGAAAGAGAGAAAGGAAGGAAGGAAGGAAGCAGGGAAGCAAGGAAGCAGGGAAGCAAGGAAGCAAGAAAGCAAGGAAGCAAGGAAGCAAGAGATGGGCTGTCAGCAGGAGGCACAGCATTGTTGGCCTCGTGAGAAAGTGCCCACTTGTCTGGGACGCATTGTGCCCAGGGTGTGCAGCTGACATACCTCTGCCTTTTGGGCTCTCCAGCACCACAGTCTCTGCGCCGTCTTCTTGGTGGACATCTGGCAGTGAGGGACATGCACGGGGACATCTTTTTGCCTGGAGCTGCTCGTCTGCTTGGCTTGCAGGGCCACTTTGCTCTTCCTGGCGCTGCAATGTCTGAGTTTCTGCTGCCACTCCTCTTCTTCCTCACAGGCTCATAGTCCCTGTCACGTACCCAGGCCTCTTCTCACTGTCATTTCCTTCCCTTCTCTTCTGCCTGGGGGTGCCCTGCAAGCTGTTACATGCAAAGTTGGATTAGCTAGGCATAGCCAGGAGTCACAAGCTAAGTCTCTTCTTGTGGGAGCATCTGTGAGCTGCTTTTACTTGCTTGACTCAGAAGGGCTCGTCAGGGCTTCAGCCTTTGCCAGGGACTCTGTGGAGCACTTGCAGGTGCTTGGAGGCAAATCTGGAGGCGCCTAGAGCAGAAATTGTAGAGGTCAGCAGTGGCAAGAGACAGCCTGGAGGAGTAAGGAATAATTGCCAAATAGACGCCTTAGCTGCACGGAAAAGACATTGCTTTGCATCAGCTCCCTCTCACTCGCACAGTACAGCTGCCCCAAGGAGACTGGAGGCAGCTGGCATGAGCTGGCATCTGAGCACAAGCTCCCTCAAACTGACTCTGCTCGCCGCTGCTGCTTTCATTTGCAAGTCTTTTTGCCAATCGTGAGGCACCTGCCTAAAGCATTGCAGAAGCAACCTGAGCAGTTTGCACTTGCATGTGTCAATGCAGGGGCAGGCGGGCAGGAAGGAAGGAAGGAAGGAAGCAAGCAGGAAGGAAGGAAGCAAGGAATGGGAGAGGCTCCAGAGATGCACAACAGCTCCCTTGGACTCAAGAGGAAGTGCCTGCCTGTCCAGAATGCATTGAGCCCAGGTGTGTGCAGCTGACAGACCTCTGCCTTTTGGGCCTGCAGCAGCGTGGGCTCTGTGCCATCTTCTTGTTTCCTATCAGGCAGAGAGGAGAGTGAACAGGGACAGCTCTGTGCCTGGGGCTCCTCATTGTCTTCGCTTGCAGGGCCACTTTGCTTTTCCTGGCGCAACTCTAGAAAGCAAAAGCACCAAAATGCAGCCAAACGATGCGTTGGAAGACAAGAACAAAGAAAGCTAAACTCACAGGGAAGCCCTATGCCACTTGTTTGCTGATGTGGAGATTGCAGGGACCCCCAGTGCCAGGCTGGGACAAGCCTCCCTTCCTGCTCCTACCTGTGCATATCTCTGTGGGTGTGGGTGACTCTTCCTGGCCAGCAGTCTCCTGCCAGAAGATGTCCTCCAAGTTCAGCATCATGTAATCCACCAGCACCTTCACCTGCACACAGGAAAGCCTTGCTCTCAGCCCTGGGGCCTGACAGCGTGCCAAGCAGCACCTGCCATCACTGCTGAGCCTTGCCTCTGCACACAAGGCGCTGCCTCTTGCAGGGACAGCTCTTGCAGGCAGCTCCTGCTCCAGCCTTGGCTGCAGAGAGGCGCTGCCAGGCACAGGCACCTCTGGGCAGCCAAGCTGCCGTGGGCCAGCCAGGCTGCAGCCGGCTGCTGAGGACAGCATTACCTTGTCATTCTCGGCCACCATGGCCTCCAAGTTCAGCTGCTCCTCCCGCACTGGGCTCAGCAGGCTTGGCCCCAGGCAGATGGCCAGGTTGCTGCAGCTCATTCGGCTGCTGGATGTGTGCTGGCCGATGTCTTGCAGCAGTGCCAGCAGCTGCTTGAGGGGGAGCAGGTTCTTGGCCACCCTGAGGGAACAGGAAGGCAATGTTCATCACCAGGACCAGGTGTCCCACAGATGCAGCAGAGTGGGGAAAGAGGGAAAAAAGCAGCATCTCCCTCTCAAATACCAAGACACCTACCCCAACATCCATGGACCTCCAACTTTGGTAAGAAAGGTCTCCAGAATGAAGAGATGATCTGAAAACTTTGAACTATATTCAGCTGGAACTAAAACTAGGGGGAGAGGCACTCCAGCTGCCCCATCTTCACAGCCTCTCCCTCAGCAGCTTTGCTCCATGCACAGCACTCCTCCTGCACAGGTACAAACAAATGGCCATGGAGGAAGCCAAGGGCTGCAGAGCCCCTGCAGAGCTGCCATGGAGCTCTTGCCGAGCCCTGACCAGCAGCAGCCCTTGCCAATGCCTTGGGCTGACTTGGGGCAGTGTGGAGGGAAAGGCAGGCAGCAGAGCCTGGCACATCCATACCTGGGCTTCTTGAGCTGCCACAGTGTTTTGCATTGTCTGAGACTTCTGTTGTCTCTCTTCCTCCTCTTCCTTACTGGCTGGTATTCTCTGTCTCTTCTCCAGGCCTCTTCTTCTGCTCTTTTCCTTCTCTTTTCCTCTGCCTGGGGGTAGCCTGCAAGCCTTTCCATGCATGGTTGGATTAGCTAGGCACAGCCAGGAGTCACGAGCTAAGTCTCTTCTTGTTGGGGCATCTGCGAGCTGCTTTTACCTGCTTGACTCAGAAGGGCTCGTCAGGGCTTCAACCTTTGCTAGTACCTCTGTGGAGGAGTCACAGGTGCTTGGAGGCAAATCTGGAGGTGCCTAAAGCAGAAATTGTGGAGGTGAGTGGTGGCAAGAGACAGCCTGGAGGAGTAAGGCATGGACTGCAAAATCACTCTCTTAGCTGCACAGAGCAGACACTGCCTTGCACGAGCCCTCACGCACACAGTACAGCTGCCCCTAGGGAGACTGGAGGCAGCTGGCATGAGCTGGCATCTGAGCACAAGGCCCCTCAAGTTGGTCATGACTTCCCGTGCTGCTTTAATATGACCATCTTTTGTCCACTGATGAAGAACTAAAGCATAAAGCTTTACAGAAGGAACCTGTGCAGTTTGCAGTAGCATGTGTCAGTGTGGAGGGAGGGAGGGAGGGATGGGCTGTCAGCAGGAGGCACAACAGCTTGTTGGCATCGTGAGAAAGTGCCCACTTGTCTGGGACGCATTGTGCCCAGGGTGTGCAGCTGACATACCTCTGCCTTTTGGGCTCTCCAGCACCACGGTCTCTGTGCTGTGTTCTTGGCGCATGTCTGGCAGTGAGGGACATGCATGGGGACATCTTTTTGCCTGGGGCTGCTCGTCTGCTTGGCTTGCAGGGCCACTTTGCTCTTCCTGGCGCTGCAATGTCTGAGTCTTCTGTTGCCACTCCTCCTCTTCTTCCTCACTGGTTCATAGTCCCTGTCACGTACCCAGGCCTCTTCTCACTGTCATTTCCTTCCCTTCTCTTCTGCCTGGGGGTGCCCTGCAAGCTGTTACATGCAAAGTCGGATTAGCTAGGCATAGCCAGGAGTCACAAGCTAAGTCTCTTCTTGTGGGAGCATCTGTGAGCTGCTTTTACCTGCTTGACTCAGAAGGGCTCATCAGGGCTTCAGCCTTTGCCAGGGACTCTGTGGAGCACTTGCAGGTGCTTGGAGGCAAATCTGGAGGTGCCTAGTGCATAAATTGTGGAGGTCAGAGGTGGCAAGAGACAGCCTGGAGAAATAAGGCAACAATTGCCAAATAGACGCCTTAGCTGCACGGAAAAGACATTGCATTGCATCAGCTCCCTCTCACTCGCACGGTACAGCTGCCCCAAGGAGACTGGAGGCAGCTGGCATGAGCTGGCATCTGAGCACAAGCTCCCTCAAACTGACTCTGCTCGCCGCTGCTGCTTTCATTTGCAAGTCTTTTTGCCAATCGTGAGGCACCTGCCTAAAGCATTGCAGAAGCAACCTGAGCAGTTTGCACTTGCATGTGTCAATGCAGGGGCAGGCGGGCACAAAGGAAGGAAGGAAGGAAGCAAGCAAGCAGGAAGGAAAGAAGCAGGGAATGTGAAAGGCTCCAGAGATGCACAACAGCTCCCTTGGACTCAAGACGAAGTGCCCGCCTGTCCAGGACGCATTGTGCCCATGTGTGTGCAGCTGACAGACCTCTGCCTTTGGGGCCTGCAGCAGCGTGGGCTCTGTGCCATCTTCTTCATGTTGTGTATCTGGCAGAGAGGAGAGTGCATGGGGACAGCTCTGTGCCTGGGGCTCCTCATTGTCTTGCCTTGCAGGGCCACTTTGCTTTTCCTGGCGCAGCTCTAGAAAGCAAAACCATTTGCAGCCAAGTGACGCGTTGGAAGACAAGAACAAAGAAAGCTAAACTCACAGGGAAGCCCTATGCCACTTGTTTGCTGATGCAGAGATTGCAGGGACCCCCAGTGCAGGGCTGGAACAAGCCTCCCTTCCTGCTCCTACCTGGGCATATCTCTGTGGGTGTGGGTGACTCTTCCTGGCCAGCAGTCTCCTGCCAGAAGATGTCCTCCATATTCATGATTAAAAACTCCACCAGCACCCTCACCTGCACACAGGAAAGCCTTGCTCTCAGCCCTGGGGCCTGACAGCGTGCCAAGCAGCACCTGCCATCACTGCTGAGCCTTGCCTCTGCACACAAGGCACTGCCTCTTGCAGGGACAGCTCTTGCAGGCAGCTCCTGCTCCAGCCTTGGCTGCAGAGAGGCGCTGCCAGGCACAGGCACCTCTGGGCAGCCAAGCTGCCGTGGGCCAGCCAGGCTGCAGCCGGCTGCTGAGGACAGCATTACCTTGTCATTCTCGGCCACCATGGCCTCCAAGTGCAGCTGCTCCTCCTGCACTGGGCTCAGCAGGCTTGGCCCCAGGCAGATGGCCAGGTTGCTGCAGCTCATTCGGCTGCTGGATGTGTGCTGGCTGATGTCTTGCAGCAGTGCCAGCAGCTGGTTGAGGAGGAGCAGGTTGGCTGCAGGCAACTTCTTGGCCACCCTGAGGGAACAGGAAGGCAACGTTAATCACCAGGACCAGGTGTCCCACAGATGCAGCAGAGTGGGGAAAGAGGGCAAAAAGCAGCATCTCCCTCTCAAATACCAAGACACCTACCCCAACATCCATGGACCTCCAACTTTGATAAGAAAGGTCTCCAGAATGAAGAGATGATCTCAAAACTTTTAACTATAATCAGCTGGAACTAGAACTAGAGGGAGAGGCACTCCAGCTGCCCCATCTTCACAGCCTCCCCCTCAGCAGCTTTGCTCCATGCACAGCACTCCTCCTGCAGAGGTACAAGGACATGGCCATGGAGGAAGGCAAGGGCTGCAGAGCCCCTGCAGAGCTGCCATGGAGCTCTTGCCAAGCCCTGACCAGCAGCAGCCCTTGCCAGCCCTTGCCAGCACCTTGGGCTGACTTGGGGCAGTGCAGAGGGAAAGGCAGGCAGCAGAGCCTGGCACATCCATACCTGAGCTTCTTGAGCTGCCGCAGCCTCCTCCATTGTCTGTATCTGCTGCTGCCTCTCCTCTGCCTCTTCCTCGCTGGCTCATAGTCCCCGTCTCCTGCCCAGGCCTCATCTTGCTTTCGTTTTTGTCTCTTTTCCTCTGCCTGGGGGTAGCCTGCAAGCCTTTCCATGCATGGTTGGATTAGATAAGCATAGCCAGGAGTCACAAGGTGAGTCTCTTCTTGTTGGAGCATCGGGGAGCTGCTTTTACCTCCTTGACTCAGAAGGCCTTGTCAGGGCTTCAGCCTTTGCCTGCGACTCTGTGGAGGACTCACAGGTGCTTGGAGGCAAATCTGGAGGCACCTAAAGCAGAAATTGTGGAGGTGAGCGGTGGTAAGAGACAGCCTGGAGAAATAAGGCATTGAGTGCAAAATCACTCCCTTAGCTGCACAGAGCAGATACTGCTTTGTATCAGCCCCCACTCGCACGGCACAGCTGTCCCCAAGGAGACTGGAGGCAGCTGGCATGAGCTGGCATCTGAGCAAAAGCTCCCTCAAGTTGGGCATGACCCCCCCTGCTGCTTTCATTTACAAGTATCTTGTCCACTGAGGAGGCACTTGCTTAAAGCACTGCAGAAGCAAACTGTCAGTGCAGAGGCACACAGGCAGGCAGGCAGGAAGGAAGAAAGGCAAAATCTCAAGAGGTGGGGGACAAAAAGTGTGCTTTTCCAGGATGTGTTGTGCCCGTGTTTCTGTCGCTGACATACCTCTACCTTTTGGGCCTCCAGCAGCGTGGCCTCTGCCCTCTCTTCTTGTTTGCTGTCTGGCAGTGAGGGCGATTCATGGGAACAGCTTTGTGCCTGGGGCTCCTTGTCTGCCTGCCTTGCAGGGCCACTTTGCTCCTCCTGGCACAGCTCTAGAAAGCAAAAGCACCAAAATGCAGCCAAGCAATGTCTTGGATCACAAGAGCACTCAGAGCAAAAGCCACAAGCGAGCCCTGTGCCTCTTGTCTGCTGGACATGGAGATTTCTGGGACCCCCAGTGCCAGGCTGGGACAAGCCTCCCTTCCTGCTCCTACCTGGGCATATCTCTGTGGGTGCAGGTGACTCTTCCTGGCCAGCAGTCTCCTCCACAAAGATCTCCTCCATGTTCAAGATCAGAAACTCCACCAGCACCTTCACCTGCACAGAGGAAAGCCTTGCTCTCAGCCCTGGGGCCTGACAGCGTGCCAAGCAGCACCTGCCATCACTGCTGAGCCTTGCCTCTGCACACAAGGCACTGCCTCTTGCAGGGACAGTTCTTGCAGGCAGCTCCTGCTCCAGCCTTGGCTGCAAAGAGGCGCTGCCAGGCACAGGCACCTCTGGGCAGCCAAGCTGCCGTGGGCCGGCCAGGCTGCAGCCGGCTGCTGAGGACAGCATTACCTTGTCATTCTCGGCCATCATAGCTTCCAAGTTCAGCTGCTCCTCCTGCACTGGGCTCAGCAGGCTTGGCCCCAGGCAGATGGCCAGGTTGCTGCAGCTCATTCGGCTGCTGGATGTGTGCTGGCCGATGTCTTGCAGCAGTGCCAGCAGCTGCTTGAGGAGGAGCAGGTTGGCTGCAGGCAACTTCTTGGCCACCCTGAGGGAACAGGAAGGCAACGTCCATCAGCAGGGCCATGTTGCCCACAGCTGTCCCCAGAGCTTGTCCCAGGCAGGGGTGCAGCCAGCGGCTGTGTTGCACAGCTCTGCCGGCGCTCTCAGCCAGCGGTCAGGGTCCCACGCTCCTGCAGGAAGGAAGCGCGGCGTTGCTTCCCAGCTGCTGATTTGCCCTGAGCCCATGCGAGGGAAGGATCATTGTGCATTGCCCCAAAATGGGCGTGCCAGGTGCCAAGAGCAAGGTGCCCGAAAACACAGCCTTTGAAGGAGACCACCCCCTTCCCAGCAAATGACAGCTTTGGAGCAATGCCTGCTGCAGAGCTGTAACTGCTGCCCACTAAAGCTTACACTTTGAGCTGAGAGATCTTGTCCTCCCTGCTGGCCATCTGCATCGCTGCCATCCAGTCCTCGTAGAGGTCTGTGACGAGGAGCTTGGAGGGGATGCTTCTCAGGAAGTCCTGCAATGCCAAGGGCTGCTGGTGAGCCTCGGAGCCCATGGCAGCCCAAGCAGGAGCCTTTGCGGCTGCAGGGCAGGAGGGCTCACCTTTAGGACGACGGCCAGCAGCAGAACCGGCTGGCTTGCCATGTCGACGGACAGGCCATGGTCCAGGGCCTGCCGCAGCTCCTGAACTGCCCTGGCGCTCTCCGCCTTGCGGAAGATGCCTTCTGTTGTGGGCCCTTGCTGGCGCAGGACAGCCAGCAGCTCCTGCAGGAGAGGCAGGAGGGCAGGGACATGCGTGAGGAGCTGGGCCGGTCCAAGAGCAGTGGCCAGGGCCAGAGCTCCTCCCCAGCCTGGGCTCCCTGCCTCCTGCCATCAAGGGGCTGGCAGCAGAAGGCTGAGCCACAGCTGAAGAGCCCTGTGGCCCATGGCTGGGGCCGTGCATGGGGACATTGGCTGTGCAGCAGCCGGACACAGGGATGGGCAGCCCCTGTGCAGGCTGCCTTACCTGGATGGGCCCGGGCAGCACAGTGCCATCCTCTGCACAGATGGCTGCCAGGGGCTGCCCAAAGAGCGCCCTGCTGCAGCCGGAGCCCTCCTGCCCTGGAGCCCGGGCAGCCCCAGCTGGGCCCCGCCGCAGAGCAAAGGGCCATGGCAGCCACCTCCTCCTCGTCCTGCTGCTGTCACCACTATTGCTGCTCCCTCCTGCTGCAAAGGAAAACGGAACCAAAGCTTGTCACTGGAGACCACCAGGCCAGTGCTGTCACAGCCTGCCCTGCCCTGCCCTGCCTAGAGCGCTGTGCAGAGCCATGTGGCACCCCAGGCACACCCAGCTGGCAGCTGCAAGTGTGGCTGCGGCTCAGAGGCTCCTGAGAGCTGGCGTGGTGCTGGGATAAGCTGCCCCAGCCCTGGCCCTGCTTTTCTCCAAGCTGTGGGCAGCAGTGGATGTCCCCCCTCGGGTGCCACACCTGCACAGCCACACTGAGGGGACAAGCGAGTGCAGCTCACTGCCAGAGCAGAGGCTGGCCTTTCCTCCCCAAACTCACCTGGGCAGTGGCCAAGTTGTCCTCCGTTGTCGGACGGGGCCGTGGCAGGCGCTTGCTGGGGATCAGCCTGCAAGAATCGAGGTGTGCTTGCAGAGCAGCCCTGCAGCACAGAGGGCCCCTGGCCAGCCGCCCCCAGCCCCAGCAGCCTGAGCGCGGCACACGGCTGGCAGCCTCTGCCCTGCGGCCTCTCTGCCCCGCACAGCAGCAGTGCTGCCGCTGGCAGCAGCAAGGACGTGCCGGCGCTGCCGCTGCCTCCCCATGCCTCTGCTCGCCCCGGGGCACCAGGGAGCCTTGCTTCCCTTCCCCGCACACGAGGCCACTGTGCTAGCCACGCCTCCCCGGCACCCAGCACAGCCAAAGGCCACAGTGGGCAGAAAGGCAGCTCTTCTCACCTTTTCCAGCTCTGCGAGCAGCCGCTCCAGCTTCCTGCCGCTCAATGTCCTGCCCTGCGCAAGAGAGAAGCCGTGCCAGAAGGTGAGCAGCCGCGCCTCTGGGGCTGGGCGCACGGAGAAGTGCTCGGGCACAGAGCCCGCAGCAGAGAGACACTCACTGCACGGCGGCCCTTCAGCTCCGCGGCCACAGCTTGGATGCTCGGCAGGCGGCTCACTCGGGCTCCGGGGCTCCTGTGGAGTGGCAAAAGGGACAGGCAGAGAGCCGGGTGAGCCCACAGCCGCCTGTGGTGCCTTGTCAGGCAGCTGTGCCCGACAGCTGCCCGCAGCCGCAGGGACAGCTCTTCCCAGCTGAGGAGCTGTGCGGCTGCTGCGGGAGCATCCCCTGCAGCAGCAGCAGCAGCAGCAGCAGCAGCAGCAGCAGCAGCAGCAGCAGCAGCAGCAGCAGCAGCAGCAGCAGCAGCAGCAGCTTACCCCTGCAGTGCGCCCACCCACTGTTCCTTCAGCGCCTGGGAGCTGCAGGAAGAGAGGAGAACCAGCGTCAGGCCCTGCTGTTCCCCAGCACCCTGGGGGTCTACACGCGCGCCCGCATGCCCCTCCCAATGCCCAGGGACACAAGGGCAGGACCAAGCCCCGTGGTGGGCATGGGACAAAGGTGCTGCTCAAGCCCTGGCTCCCTGGGAGCTGCCAGAGCAGCAGCTTTTGCCCTTGCCTTTTGTCAAACCAAAGCTGACTGGGGGGGACACAGGCCACTCCCTGCTCCCGCTCTGCACGGAGGCCAGAGGCCATGGCAAGGCTGCCAAAGGCCTCCTGCTTCCCACGGCTGGCAAGCTCCCCTGCCCTGCCACGGCACGTGGCTCCACGACTCACCCAAGGGTGGCAATGCAGGAGCCGCTGGGCCAGATGAGGATGATGGAGGTGGCATCCTCATGGCTGCCCTCCTGCTGCTGCTCTTCTCTGGGCGGCGCTGCCTCCTCGCTGCCGCTCAGCACCCACAGCTGGTCCAGGGCCAGGCAGAGCCGTGGGCGCAGGGTGGTGCCTCGGCTGCAGAGAGCAGAGGAAAGCAGTGAGGGGCACATGGCCTCCCTGGCGTGCCCCGGGGCAGAGCCCTGGTGTGTCCCCCCCTTGCCCCCACCGCCCCCCAATGTTGGCACACACAGTGGTGCGTGGAGCCCCCAGGGGCTGGGAGGCTGGGGCTTAGGCCAGGCTGGCTGTGGTCTGGCTCAGGGACAGGAATGGGGCAAAGGCGGCTGGGCCCTGAGGCTCTTACTGCAGCTTGGCAACCACCAGCTCATCCTGGAGGAGGAGAAGGCGCCTCTCACTCCTCTTTGGGCCGTGCCTCAGAGCCACGTCTGAGCTCAGCACGGCCTCGTCGCTGCTGAGAACCTTCCTGCAGAGCAGAGAGTGGCAGCCATGAGAAGGGCGGCCCCTTCTGCTGTGGCTTGCGGCCGTGGCCGTGTGTCTCCGGGCTCTGGGGGAGCTCACCTGGAGACGAAGCAGCTCTTGGCCTGGCCCATCCTGCCTGGCACAGGAGGACCCTGGTCTCGCCTCAGAGACGAGGGCCTCTCGCTCACGGCGAGGATTCCAAGCGGCACTCAAAAGTTGGGCTGGTGCCGCTTGGTCAGAAATTCGCTTTCTTGCACTTTGGATCCACACAACAGACAGCTCTGGGCTGCTGCTGCCGCCTCTCGTGGACGCTGAGTCCAACTGACCAACGGTCCGAGCCCAACGGAGCCTGGCCTGGGCAGTTGGGGTGGGGCAGTGGGGGCAGGGCTTCCTGCCGGGCCCGGCCAAAGGCGACTCTGCCCGCGGCAGCCCCGAGCTGGACACACACGAGGCCAAGGCTCAGCTCCCTCCAGCTGCTGCCAAGGCTGTGCCTCCCACTGGCCTGAGCACCATCAGCTGCCTTGGCCCCAGGGGCTCTTTGGCCCCTCCAAATCGCTCAGCCTGACCTCCAGCGGGACCTGCTTTCACAGCTGCCTCTTCCCCAGCTTCTACTGCTGCAAGGGCTTCTTCCTCCTCCTCCTCCTCCTCCTCCTCCCCGGCTGCAGGACTTGCCTCTTCTGCAGGACTTGCCTCTTCTGCTGCACATTCAGCTGCAGCAGCTTCCTGCCAGCCCTTCTCTAGCCCCTCAAGGTTCCTCTGCCTGCCAGCAGCACCACCCTCCTGCCCACCAGCCTCTCCCCTCTGCCTGCTCTTTGAGGGGACACTCTGATGCCAAAAGATTTTTGCTTTTTATATATTTTTCCTCAGTCTGTAGCTCTGTAGACTAGGATTGTGTCATTCTATCATTTCTTAGCTACCTGCAGTACTTCTCCTACCCTGTCAGGCAAACACATTCCTGGAATCCTAGTCTAATCTTGCTCCTTTAGTCAATCAAGGCTATTTCACTTCTCCATGTATTTAGATACAAAAAATGGGCAGCTAGAAGCAAGGCAGAGGCTTCAGTGGGCTCCAAACCAAGAGGGGGAATTACTTCATTAACTGTGCTTCTAATTCAGAATTCTTGCCAATCGTGCTAATTGGAGAAACTGATGAAAGTGCCGAAGCCCTGTCTCACGTGTGCATTTCACCAGGAGTGCACCTGGAGGACTGTCAAGATACAGTAATGGCTTTTTAGCATCTGAATCTTGTTTGGCTCTTGATTTTCAGGGCTCCAAGGCAACAGCTCAGCCAATCAGCTGCATCACTCAAGGGCAGCAGCGCCTGCAGAGGACAGCACAGGTTGGCCAGGCCTGCACCTTGCTAGCAGGCAAGCTCTGCCCAAAGCCTCAGCAACTCAGGGGGAAAGCCACGTCCCTTTTGGCCATGAGGCACCCAGTGCTGCTCCTCTGCATCCCCCTAAGTCCCAGTCCAGGCTGTCCAAAGGCTCCCAGTTTGCCTGAGGATGGCCCATCCCTTGCGTGTGCTGCCGGGATGGGTACCTCAGACACAGGGGCACAGGGGCTGTGCTGTGCCCTCGCTTGCTGCAGGGAGAGCCCCCAGACCACCTTCTTAGGCGGCACCTTGGCTGCGCTCATGGTGCTCGCAGCGGCGGCAGGAGGCTGCCTCCGGCTCTGGAGGCCAAGGCTAAGGCTCAGGGCTGGCTCTTGATGGGCAGGTGATTTCCCCATGCTCAAACCCAAAAAACAGGACACAAGAAAGGCCTAGAAGCATAGAGAGCTTTGGGTTGGCGTGTCCTGAAAGAAGTGAGATGCCCTCGTGCACTGGGGCTTGCTTTCCTTGGCCCACTTTCCCCATGGCAGGTGGAGCTTTCCTTAGCAGCCCTTGCAGCACCTTCTCCCTGAGCGTGGGGCTCTGCCGCCTCCCCAAAGCCTTGGAGGCTTTGCTGCCGCGCCTTTGCTCACCTGGGGATGAGCGGGGCACGCCTGCCTCTTGTCCCCCAGCCCCCATCATCACTCCTTGCCAAAAGCCTCCCGGATCCTAAGGCGCACATCTGCTAAATGCTCCGAATAACACAAATCCACAGCCGCTTCAGTTTCAAAATGCCACGGTTTGCACATTGCTACAGCGGCGCTGCCTAGAGAGAAGTTCACCAAAGCCAACTTCCCTTGAAAAAGGCAATTTATTACAGCTCACCAGGACTGCATTGCTTCTATACAATTAACAAGTTCTTTTCCTAGCTTCCTACAGATTGTTCCATCTCTGCTGACTACATGGGAAGATACAAACACCAGTTCACACCACCTAATGTCAAACAGGTTACAGGGTTGCGCCTATTCAGATCCATGTTGGGATAGAAAGAGACAAACACCCATCGCAGTCTCTAAATCCCCACAGAGTTAGAACCAAACTGTACAATGCAATGCATGCTTCCATAGACACTCATACATAGATAAAACTGTACTACGTGACACATGTTTATGTAGAAATTTATGCAGAGATCAACACAACTATCGGTGTTGTGTAAATATATTGTCATCTCTATAAAAATGGCTGTATACAGCAAAAAAACAAAACAGGACTATACAAACACCAAAGCACCCATTGATGCCTCCATAGTCCTGTAACAAAAGACATAGAACTGTGTAGCTGTACAACTTGTTATGCACCGAAATAGAACTGGAGACAGACAGAGACATAACGATACGCAGGCACACCGATAAGCCGGGACATGGAGGGGTAGAGCAAGATACACAGGGAACCCAGCCGGCCCAGTCCAGGAATGGGCCAAAGAAGAACATTTCACCCCTCTTGGAATGGCTTGGGGATGCTCTGATGGGAAATTGGATTTGCATTTGTCATTAGAACAACATGCTGGGCTTAGGTGTGGAATTGGAATCCCCTCCCTTGGCCCCAGACGCATCTTTACTTTCGCTAAAGTGTCTAGAGAACGTCACTGTGGCAGTGGTCCCTCTGCAAAGGCAACCCAAAGGGCAGAATGAGCAATTGAGGGAATTGACTTTCCAGATTACTATACCACTGGACAAAAAATAATCCCTACTCCTGGAAAATGTATTTACTCCCTACGTCACCTTAAAAAGAAATTTGTATTAGAAGATATTACCTGGCCATTAAAGGTATTAAGCAATAAAGGTCTCACGACATGCATTGGGAGAATTAAACACCCAAGTCCAGCAGACTACTAAAAGGACTTTGCAAAACAGATTAGCCATGGATATGATATTATTAAAGGAACAAGGAGTTTGTGGAATGTTGAATTTGACAGAAACTGAGTGTAGCAGAACAATTCATAATGCCTCTACCTCCTCTGAGGAGGCACGAGCTAAGATGAGAGAAATAAGGAAGCATAGCAGAAATTTGTTTCATGCAATGCAACCACGAGAAGTGTTTGATAGTTCATGGGTCACTACCGTCCTAGAGTCTCTTGGGCTCACAGGGTGGGGAAGATGGTTAGCTCCAACTGGAATAACAACTGTCACTGGAATTGTGTTCCTAATTGCTGGCATTGGCCTGGTTGAATGCATGATACAACGCTTGCTCCTTTCCTTCTCTCCCTCTGTACACTGCATTCAAATCACCACTGACAGCAGACAAAAAAGGCTGACACTCCAAATGGAGGCAAGCATCAGCTTCAGCTCAACTGTTTATTATCCTGCAGTACAGTCTTTTATACCCTCTTTGCCACACCCAGAACAGGTGTTCCTTGTTACCTTACAGTTGGTTAGCAAACTCTCCACACATGTCGTTTCTGCTTGGTTCCCTTATAAGGTCGTTTATTTCTCTTGTTTATTACTCTTCTTCTCTTGATAAGCTGTAATTTGTCAAGATCTAGGTGTCCCCCAGCCTTTTCCTATCTTACCACACACCACCACCGAAGAAAGTTACATCGGTGTCTCGTGAAATAATGCCAAATCACAGGCTGGGATGTAAGAGCCTGATAATAAGAGAAAGGCTTCAAAAAGTGCTTCGTCATTATGTCTGCTTTGCTCCCCCCACCCTGTCTCAGCAGCAATTAAGGTAGCACAGAGTGCTGGTGACCTATCCTATGCTTTTTCAGGTAACCTTAGCTTTTTCTAACTTTTCTCTACTTTTTCTTTCTCTTTGCCTCTCTTACTATTAACTAAAAAGATACACATTTTTTGGCATCAAATTTAATCTCAATTGGTTTTTATCTCATTTTTTGAAAATCCTTTCAACCTTCAAAGTTCTTTCTGTTTTATGCACAGACACTTAATTTTGTTTGCTCATCTGTGTTTAAACCAGTTTGTAACAACCATCTAATTGATGATGGAGTACACACAAAGTCCTTTCCCTCAATTTCTGGCAAAATATCTGTGAAGATGTGTCCAAACTTTAGAGAAAAGCCCTACATGTTTCAAGGGTCTGTGTAGGAGACTTCTGCCTCTGTGAAAGTTTGTGTAGATTTTAGAGTTTATAAGGTGAAGTGTCTGTCAGTCAGAAATTCCAGCTTATTTCCCGACATCTTGCTCTCAAGGCAAGTTGTTCCTTGTCAGCAGGGATGTTTATTGTATCTCATCTCTCTGGTGCCAGAAATAACTCCTTTACCAGATGCCTATCCGACCTGGGTTAACTCACCCATTCAAGTGAGGGGGAGAATGCCCGGAATTATCGCACCCACTGATCGAACAGATGAGCTCTGCTGTGGTAGGGGGAAACGTCCTGCCACAGTCTGCTGATCCCAGAGCCAGCCAGGTTGTGCTCTGTGTTCCAAAGACTGTTCAGAGTGGGCACAAAAAGTGCTGCGTGCAGAGCGGAGAGTCCTGGAAGGTGCTCCCAAGAACATCCTGCTGCAGCAACAGGGCTCTGCTCTCTGGCTGGGAACAGCCTGGCTTTGCTGCCGTGACCGCAGGCAGGAGCTGAGGCAGTGCAGAGGCAGCAGGCAGCTTGTGTTTGCAGAGGGCCTGGGGCTGTCCGTCTGAGCCTACACCTGGAAACACACTTGGGGCAGGGTGAGCTAGAGCTGGAGTGCCTGTTCTGAAAGGACCAGAAGTAATTCAGCCTTGCCAGGGGTTCTTAAGAGCGT
Source organism: Acanthiza pusilla (assembly GCA_036630365.1). Classification (NCBI taxonomy): domain Eukaryota; kingdom Metazoa; phylum Chordata; class Aves; order Passeriformes; family Acanthizidae; genus Acanthiza; species Acanthiza pusilla. Next base: position 23,201 of record JAXCHO010000155.1, on the reverse strand, counting down.
GTTGGGTGCTCCCCGGGAAAAGTCGCCATTTGGGGCAATGCCTTTGGAGGAAAGGGGCTTGCTTCTCAAGGCAAGTGCTTCCCAAGGAGCTGCCAGTGAGGCAGGTGCAACTGTCTCCCTGTGGCTCCCTGTGGTCCTTTCAGTCCTTGAGGCCTGTTGCACTTGGCAGAGGGGCAGGGGAAGGGAGAAGGCTGCGAAGAGCAGCTTTGGCATTCGCCTGCACCTGGGGAGACCAAGCCAAACAGCTGCAGCAGGGTGTGTTACCCCCCTTTTGAGAGAGCTCTGAGCAGGAGCACCTCTGTCCAGCTGAGAGCCCCGAAGCTCTCTTGGAGAGCTGTGAATTAAAAGCCCTTCATGCACACCCTTGTCCCATCTTACCTGCCTGGTGTGTTTAAAGTCTTGGCAAGACACATTTGCCTCTTGCTTGGCAGAAGCTGCTCTGGGCCAGGGCCAGCACAGAGCTGGGCTCTGTGGGCAGGCAGCGTGGAGAGTCTTGGCTGAGCTTGGTGTGTCCCTGGCCTCAGAAAAGGCTTGCAAGATTTGGCTCCCAGAGCGTCCTGCTCATGGGCTCTTGCTGTGCATCCTGGGGAGCACAAGGCAGGCATTTCTGGCAGCTGGGCCTTAGCAGGCCTTCAAATGGGGCATGTTCTTGAGCAAGGCCAGCTGAGATCCCCTGAGAGGAGCTGAGTGCTCCTTGCTCCTCTCTGCTGACACGTGAGTGTTTGTTGCTTTCGGGGTGACCCAGGCTATGTGAGGAGCTGCTACGTGTACACGAGACAGCCAGTCCTGTCTCCCTGGGTCACAGCAGTGCCTCGCAGCAGTCCTGCACGCACGTCAGGTCGCTGGCCAGGAGAGGCCCTGCAAGCTGAGGCAGCAGATTTGAAGCTGGCGTGGGTACCTACAGGTCAAGCACCGCGGTGTTCCCTCAGGATACACCAGCGCTGAGGGCTCTCCCCAGAGCTGACTGGTGCCTCCCACAGCTGGTGGCACCAGGTGCTTTCCTGGGGAATGTTCTACCTGCCCCTCTGGAGAGTAAAGAGGGAGCTGCAGAAAGAGCTTGCCACGCTGCTCTCGATCCTTTACCAGCAGTGCTGCTTAACTGGAGAAGGCTGAGCTGAGCGGAGCTGTGCAAATATGACAGCCATGCCCAGGAAGGGTCACAAGGGTGACCCAGGAGCCGTAGGCCTGGCAGCCTGAGCTGGGTAGCAGGGAAGGCCTTGGAGCAGATCCTCCCGAGTGCCATCCCACGGCACGTGCAGGGAACCAGGGGCTCTGCTGGAGGCTGGGAAAGCTCTGCGCAGGGATCGGGCCAGGTGGGGGTGTTGGGAGGGTGTTGAGGGCTTCTGTGCGGGGCTTTGGGGGCTTGGTGTTGGTGGGGGTTTTGGGGAAGGAGTTGTCTGCAAGGTGAGAGGCCTAGGCTGCAATTTGATTCAGTTTGAAGGCGGCATCTGTGATTTTGCACAGCTTTGGTTATGGAGGGCAGAAAGAATATCTGGGACGTTTTCTCTTAGTGGTCCTGATTCTCATGCAGGGAAGAAAAGGGGAGAGTTGTACTGTCTTGACCAATTCGATATCTGTAGCAGGGGGAGGATTAGCCTTTTTGCAATGTACTCATTTGTTTCGGGTACTTATGTAACAGTGAGTGGACTTTCATTCCTTGACAGCTTTTATTCCTTAATAGAATTATCATATTATTATCCCTTCATAGAAAACTATTTGCAAACCAAAGAATGGCTATTTTTTTTGGCTCCCTTTAGTGCTTATTTTTTTGTAGGTGACTCCCAATGAATGACATCAAGGCTAATGTGTTGCTGCTTTGAGATGGGATGCAAATCTTTTACGATCTCTGGCCACAGCAATTAATTTGGGAAGTTTGCAACTGCTTTGAAGTACTTGAGTTGAGCAATGGGAAGTAAAGCTTTCCTGAATTTAGGATTATTAATTGCAAGATTTTTCTACGCCTTCACAGCAAGGATGTTTTTGTGCTGCAGGAAATCACTTCAATGAGAAAATAATTCCAGCGTGAAGGAAGAGCTTCTGACAGAGACCAAGTGTTGCCACCACTTGCCCCAGCTGCTCCTGCCAACAGCCACCTGTGGGAAGGAGCACAGACACCAATGCACCAATGTTGGCTTTGGCTGCCCTGCGGCAGAGAAGCCCCCGGGGGCACAGGTCTCTGGGGCAGGAGATGGCACTGGCACTGCCAGGGCTCGGGGGCTGGCAGGTCTGCTTGGGCAGGGACTGTGCCACACCTGCTGATTTCAGTGCCCCCCGGGCCCCAGGGGTCAGAGCGGCATTGGTGCCCTGGCCCACACGTTCCTTGTGTGTGTCACAGCCCCGTGTTGAGGATGGCCAGCAGCCGGGACTTGTCCCAAGGAGGCTGTGCCAGCTCCTGTGGAAGGCCCCGTGCCCTTCCTGCTGCGGCTGCGTCGGCAGCCATGGGGGCTCCTTCTGATAATCCAGGAGCTTCCCAGCAGAGCCAGGGGCTGCCCGGACGATCCAGAGCTGCCCGGGTGCTCCCGGACGGGCTCGGACGACCACGATCCCAGCCCTGCTCGGACGATCCCGATCCCAGCGCTGCCCTCAGGACGATCCCGATCCCGGCGCTGCCCTCAGGACGCTGTTCGCCCCCGCGGCCCTCAGGGCAGGAGGAACGGAGGAGCCTGAGGAGAGGGCGGGCGCACGGAGGCCTTGCTTTCATTTGGCTTTGTTTGTTAACGTCCACACCTGTTTGAGCTGCGAATAAAGGACTTTTCCTCAGTGCACTCTGTCTGCCCGGGAAGTGGCACAGCGCCATGGGGCTGGGCTGGCAGCGGGCGGGCACAGCCCGAGCTCCTGGCATTTCAGGCTCTCTGTGGCAGCAAGACACTGCATTAGAACTTAGAAATCCATTTAATGAACACCTCAGTGACTAAGCACCACCACTTTGGGATGACCACATGGCAGGGAATTGATCCCAATGGGGCTGGGACCCTCCCTAGTTCACCTTCTAATGCAAGCCCAGGGAGCCCGGCCTGTGAAAAGCACTTGGGATCAGAAACAAGCACCTTCTGGCAGGGTCCTGCAGGGAGGCGGCAATGGCAACAGGAATTTGCCCAGGGCGCTTTGCCTCAAGCACCTCTAAGGACACCTCTGCCCAGAAAAGCAGCAGGCAGGGAGGGGAAATATTCATAGGCATTGAAAGACTGACTCCTTTAGCCAGTGCTGCTGTTCAATCAAAATTACAGGATCTGTTCATATCCCTTCAGAGCTGACCCAAAGGGGATCCTGACCACAATCACGCCTAAGCCCAGCTTCAGTCATGACTTCCCAGCAATTCACAGCATTTCAGCAGTTCATACCTTCTATGAGATGAACCAATTCTGGTATTCTTAGACAAAAGCTTCCACAAGGAAAAGGCACACTTGAAAGGGTTTTCAGTGTTTTACTGATAACCACTTTGGAAAGGAAACTTTTGGAATTCAACTAAAGCCAAAGAGACACTGAAATACTCCAGCTCGTTGCAGGTATTTGCTCTCCAAGGCTGCAGCAAGGCTGATCCAAACTAAAACTCCCTGAAATGCATCTGTTGTGGACCTTGAGTCACCAGCTGCTGATTTCCACCTAGGCTGACTCAGGCATAGGCTGAGAGGTGAAGGCACTGGGACTGGAGAACTGTCCGTTCTTAACACGCTGCCTTCCTTCCCCAGGGCTTGTGTTGGGAAGCCTGTGCTGTGTTGGGGTGCCTTGGAACAGGACTTTTCCTGTTTAGAACCCCTGCAAATCACCAGCAATGCCATGGGCTGCATGGGCATAGAGGAGAAGGATCTCTCCTCAAGTGTGCCCTAAAAGTGTCTGCAGGAGAGCTCCTGGCAGAAGCTGCCGAGTACTCCTGGAGCATTCTATTCCCAAATAAAACTCACCCTGCAGTCAATGATAGCAGAGATGTGGTCTGTGAGGATTGAATGCTGGAGGAAAAAAGAATTGTTACTCTCTAACCTGTTTAATGCTCAGAGAAGCAAATCCTGTTGTTCCCTCTTAACTGTGTTTTTCCTTCTAAAATACGAACTTGCTGTGGTCAGTTTGATTTCAAGTACTGATGGTTCTATGTCTATTAAGATACAGTAGATACACTAAGAACAAAATATCCATTTACTTTCTTTTCTTTATTTCTCTCCTAGCAAATGCTCTGTCCCCTTGCTTTAGCTAAATGTTACATGCCTTAAAATTTCCTGGAAAGAATATATTTATGGCTCCAAAGTGATTTTAGTGATCTTTTCTGTGCAGGTTTAATTCTGTCATGTATTGCAGTCCTCACTTGTTCCAAACTTAAATATTTCCCCTCTTACAGGCCTTCTTCTTTTTTTTTTCAACCCAGCACTAGAAGAGTCAAACCAGCTCTCTTTTTCATTTGTTTAAATTGTTTGGGCTGAATTGAAGGTACTTCTGAGTGGTATGGGGAGATGAGTAATTGGCATGGTGCTTCCACATGGTGTGGATATTGGGCAGCAAGGTAGGGACAGGCTGCGCTGAGAAAACAAAAAAGAGAAGGGAACCAGAAATATTCAGAAATGTGAAGCCATTCTCCTGGCCCACACTCCTGCCAGGCTTCCAATTGTCAGTGTCAACACGTAGGTGTATGGAGTCTTTAACACGACCCAAAAGAACACAGAAAGCTGCAAGGGTCTGGGCTCTGCAGTCCCTCTGCACTACGAGGCTGGGCAGAAGGAGCCATTGATGCCAGAGGTGCTCCCAGTCTCAGCTCACTGCCAGCCCACACAGCTGAGTGCTCTGCAGGGACATGGTGAGAAGAGATTTCCCTTGAAGCCAGACCTCCCTGTGCTGCCTTTGCCTGGGGCAGAGTCCATTCTCCTCCCCAAGGCTGCTGTGGGGGCTGTGTTTGGGATCGGTGCTGGAAGTGGTGTTGGGAACACAGGGTTGTGGAAGAAGTGTTGGGAACACAGGGATGTGCTCACACAGAGCCAGGGCCTTTCCTGCTGCTCAGCAGCGAAGGGGACACCAGGAATTGGCAGGGGACACAGGCAGGACAGGCGAGCCAAGGGAAATTCCAGCCCCTATGGCATCATGCTCAGCAGGAGAAAGAAAGCAGCCAGCAGCTTCTTTGCAGTGAGGGCCTTTGCTGCAGAGTGAAAGTGCTGCATTGACAGGGAGGAGGCAGACAGCTGAGAGCTGAGCTGCTCTATTGGACTGGCACCCAACGTGCGGCAGGCTTAGCGCAGGTTGAATTCTTTTCTTTTAATGCTATGGGGCAGTCTCCGATTTTCACCTGGAGCCGGAGAAGAAAACAGCAAGAGCCCTGGTGACGAGGGCACGGCGCCGGGCTCGGCGCCGCTGCCCACCCCGAATCTAGTGAAGAAGCTAAAAGTGGCGGTGGCTTTGGCGTGGCTGCGGGAGGAAGACATGCTCCGGGACTCAGCTCACGCCGCGCAGCGCACCGGTCGGTGCTGGCCCGGGGCGCGCGGGGGCCAGCGGGGAACGGACAAAGCGGGAACGGACGGACGGACACGCGGACAAACGGTCCCGGCCCTTCGGCAGCAGCAGCAGCGGCGGCGGCAGCAGCAGCAGCAGCGGCAGCGGCAGCGGCAGCGGCAGCGGCGGCACAATATTGCCGGTCTAGAGACCCGCGGCACTCCCTGCTCTTTTTCCTCCTCTCCCTTCCCCGGTGTCCCGCACCCTCCCCGCGTTCCCTCGCTTGCTCTCATCCCTCCCTTTCCCGGGCTCCCTCTCCCCTCCGGGCGGGGCCATGCGCCCGGCCCGCCCCCGGCCCCGGGCGGGGCTGTCCCGTCCCCGCCCCCGAGCGGCACGCCGCGCTGTCGCCTCGGCGCGGCTCTCGCAGGCCTGGCTGTGGCGCTGCTGGGCGGGCATCAGTGGCTGGGCCTGGCGCAGCATCGCCCGTTTCTGGCTGCGCCTGCCCGGACCTCGATCCCGGCCCCGGCCCCGGCCCCGGCCCCGGCCCCGGCCCCGGCCCCGGCCCCGGCCCCGGCCCCGGCTCATCCCGGGGCCCCAGGAGGTCACACGCGGCGCGGCCGCTCCCGCCGCCTCGGCTGCGGCTTCCCCGGCCCGAGCTCCGGCGCTCGGCAGCGCGGCCGCCGGTCCCGAGCCGCCGGTGCCCCGTTCGGAGGGGGATGCTCGGCCCGGGGCGGTTGACAGGCGGTCGGGGGCCGTGTGTGGCCCCGGGCCGAAGGCTGACAGCCGCGTCTCGCCCGCAGGGACGGCGCAGGAGGCCCTGCAGGAGCGCTACCGGCTGGGCTCGCTGCTGGGGCGCGGCGGCTTCGGCAGTGTCTACTCCGGGACGCGGCTGGCGGACGGCGCCCCGGTGAGTGGCGGGGCGGGCGGCGGGCGGAGGAGGAGGAGGAGGAGGGCGGAGGAGGAGGAGAAAGGTTGGGTGGGGCACGGCAGGGCGGGCGCTGAGCTGAGGCCGCTGCTCGCATTGGCTTGCAGGTGGCCATCAAAAGCGTGTCCCGGAGCCGCATCCGTCATTGGGGCGAGCTGGTGAGTGAGCGGGGCCAGCGGGAGAAAGCGGGGCGTGCCGGGCCCGTGGGGGTAAGCCGGGGCCCGGCAGGCTGGATAGGCGCCAGGACGCCTTGAGGGAGGGAGGCAGGGAGGCAGGGAGGGAGGGCATGGGCTCAGCGGACGATGCAGAGCATCCTGGGCTGGCTGAGGGCTTGCAGAGCCCCGGCTCGGCCTCAGCCCCACTGACGGCATGGTGCTCCTCCCGCAGCCCGACGGCACCAGCGCACCCCTGGAGATCGTGCTGCTGCACAGGGTGTCCACAGGGTTCCGTGGCATCGTCCAGCTGTTGGAGTGGGTTGAGCTCCCCAACAGCTTTTGGATGGTGATGGAGCGCCCGGAGCGGTGTCAGGACCTCTCCCGCTTCATTCGGGCGCGGGGCTTCCTGTCGGAGGAGGTGGCGCGGGAGCTGTTCCACCAGGTCCTGGAGGCTGTGCGGCACTGCAGCAGCCGCGGGGTCCTGCACAGGGACATTAAACCAGAAAACATCGTCATCGACCTGTGCACTGGAGAAGCCAAGTTGATCGACTTTGGCTGTGGCACCTACCTCCAGGACGAAGCGTACACCCACTTTGCAGGTGAGCCCTGCCAGGAGTCCGCTCCCAGCACCTCGGGGCCGAACATCAGAGGGCCACACTTGGGTGTGGCACCAAGGATTGTCCCTTTTGCTGCCAGTCATGGGCTTGACTTTTTAGCCACGTAGCTCTTGAGTGGGGGTGAGGGGCAAGGGGGGAGCCGCTTCCAGCCCTGCTGAGAGCCTTCGCCACCCACTCTGCCTAGGACCGGGGCTGGGGCTGGGGCAGAGGCAGACAGCCTGAAGGAGGAAGGCATGGCTTTTCCCCACCACTGAGTGGCTTTTTCCTTGGCATGCCATGGCTGGGCCTTCCCAGGGCTTCCGCTGCCCTCTTCCAAGCCCAGTGGCTCCTTGTACAAGACAAAGTTTGTACACGAGTCCCAGGGGCTGGCCAGAAGGCAGCAGGTCACACGGCGTGGCCGCGTGCCCAGGGATGCTGGGGCGAGGCTCTGGCAGCAGGCAGCGTTTCCCTGATGAAGTGTGTGTGTGTATTCCATAGGAACACCAGCCTACAGCCCCCCAGAATGGAACCACTTTGGGTGGTACCACGGCGAGCCAGCTACGGTCTGGACCTTGGGCATCTTGCTGCACCAGATGGTCTGCGGGAAGCACCCTTTCAGCAAGGGCCGAAACATCAGCTGGGGCCAGCTCTCGCTGCCACAACGGCTCTCTCAAGGTGCATCCTCATCTCTGTGGCACGGGGGGGAATAGCAGGGCTGGGAGACAGCAGCGGGCTCACGAGCATCCCGCTCCGGCAGCTGCTGGGGAGGTGTCCTGCTCTCCCGCTCTCCTCCAAAACAGAGAATCCGTGGGGAAGTTTAGGTACAGCTCTGAGCATATCCAGCATAGGCTGGGCACGATCAGCAGTAGTGGGGCAAAGTGGACAGGAGCCTTCTCCAACTGACCAGCGCTTTCTGCTTTCTCTCCCCAGAGTGCCGAGAGCTCATCCGGTGGTGTTTATCCTTGCACTCCTTGGACAGGCCTTCCTTGGAAGACCTGTTCTGTGATCCTTGGATGCAGGATATTCATCTGCCGTAGGAGAAGGGAGAGAGCCACATGGCCTGTTGGATCCATGAGCCTGGTAAGTGGCAGCTGCACACAAATCCCTTGGCAATAAAAATCCAAGAAACGCAGCCTTTTTTGTCATGCCTGTATCACTGAGCAGGGGCCATGAGATGGGGACACACAGCTCTTGTGCTGGAGCCGAGCTGCTCTTCCCGGCACTGCTGGCCACCATGCAAGCTGCTTTTGCTTGTCCTGCTTCACGGGCTTCAGCTGGGGCCCTGGGCAGAGCACTGACAGCCTGGTCTCTCACACCCCCAGGGAGGAAGGAGCCCCTGGAGAAGCTGCACCAGGTGGGGCTGCCGCTGGAGACATCGAGGACGACACCAAGGATGACAAGCTCTTCCTCGACCTGGCCCCCGGTAAGCTGAAGACAATGGACTTTGATTGGGGCACCTCCTTCAGAGCCAGGCTCCCCAGGGAATCTGCAGATGAGTCCACAGCCAGGAGGATGCTCCCACCTCTGGGCACTGCACAGCCTGGCTGGGCACCCCCCTTTGCTGGGGCAGGTGCCACTCATTCTGCGGTCAGCTGCCAGGCTGCTTTTTGGCAGCACTGGGGCCATGGGCTGGGCTGGTTCCCAAGTGGGAGTCAGCCCCTGGCCCTAGCAACAGCCCCCAGCACCCACCGTGCCCTGGGCTGGGGCTGGGGCAGCCAGCCCGACACAAACAAACATGGGGGGAGCAGAGCTGGGCCTCCCGAACCTGTGCCCTTTGGGCTGCTTTGGTTTGCAGGCACGGAAGGGCTCGGGCTACTCCCCTCGCCTTGCCGGCTTTGGGTTCCCATTCTTTTTGGGAGGCAGTGCAGGGGGGAAGGAAGGGAGAAAACATGGGTTTCCCTCCCCCGTGGGTGGGTTTGTCCCTAGCATGTCGGGGTTGGGCCTTCCTCAAGCCCCTGAGAGAGATAAGATTTTACCTTTATTCTATTCGCTTTTCAGCATCTGTAATCTATTTTCATTTCTTTGTTTGTTTGTTTGGTTTTAAAGGAAGCGTTCTAGGCGGTGTCCAGTCGGGATCGTGAAGTGCTTGGGAGCAGCTGCGGCGTGGATGGGACGTGCCCTTGGAGGAGGCAGAGGACGTCGTTCGGGACCAGCTTTTCAGCTGGAGGTGGATGGCGTGAGGTGGGTGCCCATCTTCTTGGCTTGCCTGGGCTAAGGGCGTTTGGGAGATAGCAGCGAGCACGGCAGCATCCTGCTCTGGGCAGCTGCCGAGGAGGTGCATCTGCCGTGGCTGGCTGCGGGCGCTGGCACATGTCCTGCCCTGCCGCTCTCCTCCCGAAGGCAGCAGTGCTGGGGAGCTTTGGGCACCGCACTGAGTGCAGCCAGCATGGCCTGGCTACTGCAGGCCCTTGGCACAAGGGCCACAGGAGCCTTCAGCTGACGGGCGCTTTCTGCTTCCTCTCCTTCCAGCCGAGCTCCAGCGTGGATGCTGATGCTGCTCCAGGCTCCGCCAGGGCTCTGCTGCGCCTCAGCACCGCGCCGGAAGAAGCAGAAGAGGAAACGGTGCACACCGCAGCAGAGACCTGCCTGCTCATTTTGGCAATGCAGCTCAAGTGTGCAGAGCGTCCACCTCCAAGGGGAAACACGACACCCCCCAAAAAATAAACTTGTTCAATACCTTCTGAAATGGTATCAATCTGCCCTGACCCCAAGTGCCATTTTTCAGCTGCCTCAAGCTGTTTCTCAGCATTTCTCAGAGCAGTTTTCTCCCCCACCAGCCTTTCACTTCACAACTGCTCCCTGTTTTCCCCCAGTGAGTTTCCAGCTCATCACAGTCTCCATCACACCGTAGCCTTCCTTGATTGCACCTCAGTGCCAGGAAGAGCAAGCCCCAGGTTTGGGGACTCCTGCTGTCCTTGGCTGAAGAACAGCAATGTTTCAGGGCTCAGGTGAGACTTTAGTGTCATCCAGAGCTGCTCTCCAGCCCTCAGCTGGCCTCGCTGCTGGGTTCCCAGCCTCTTTTTCCTCGTCCTTGCACCAGGATGAGCTCTGTACATCCCCTTGACCCTCCACACTCTGCCCAGCGCCCCCACCCAGCTCGGTTAGGCTGAAGCTGAAGCGTGTCTGTCTCCTGTGGCACAGCAGTGCAGTCCCCTGTGCCCCCGGGGAGCAGTAGCCTGCAGAGCCCAGCATGCAACAGTGCAGGCCAGGCTGCAGCAGCCACCCTGCAGCCATGGCTTGGCTCTTGGTGGCAACTAAATGCTCCCTGTTTCCAGCTGTGGCTGGAGGATGGCCCCAGGGCAGAGGCCAGCCGGGCTCCCACTGCATCCCCTGCAGCTTGGGGCAGAGCATGGCCCCAGAGCTGAGCTTCATGGGCAGCCCCCAGAGCTGTGGCTTCCAGTCAGTCTGGGCAAGGCTTGTGTTCTCATCTCCTGCAACTGCTGGGCACAACAAGCTGTGCTGCCAGGCCAGCAGGGCCCCTGTGGGCAGTGCCAAGGCTGAAGGGCTTTCCTGTTCCCCAGGAGCTGGCAGGAAGCCTTAGCAAGGCCTGGCAGCTGTGGAGCTGATGTCACCTGCTGTCCGGGCCTCGCTGCCAGCAACCGCCCCCACCCGCCGTGCTCTGTCCTACATGGAGAGAAGGCTCTGCCTAGACAAGGCTTTCTAGAGTGCCTTTGGATCCAGCATACGGAACAAACAAGGAGAGGGAAAGTGTCAGTCACGTTGCTTGCACACTCCTTTCTAAACAAATCTCATATGTGCACACACCCATGTAGAGATTTATTAAAACTCTAGGGGTGCATCGAGATTTGCCCTGTACCTCCAAGTCCAGCATAACTCACCTTAGGAGGCAGTGGCCAGGGGATTTTTTTCCCAGCTCTGTGTGAGTAGGTGTCCAAGAGCTGAGGGCAGCAGCATTTAGAAGCAGTTTCAAGATTTCTAGGCAGGAAGTAGAGCTGACAAACATCCGTGGAACTCGCCCTATTCATCGGGGGGGGGTGCTGCTTCAGGAATATGGCCCAATGGAGACACAAGAGCTGGAAAACTCCCAGCTCTGTCTCGGTAGATTGGTGCCAAAGGGGGAGCAGCAGAAATGCTTTCTGTCTGCTTTTGCGGATACAAGGTCCACGGAGCCACGGTGGCAGAGGGTGAGATTTTAATTTTTCTCAATCACATGCCTTTATGAGGTTTCTCACCAGTTCTATATATTGGGGAAACCACCACGTTCCCAAAGAGCAGATAGTGGGTGTGTTTGGGAGGGAGCTGAGGGCTGCCCATGGGATCCAGAGCTGCCGTGGGGATCCAGGCACTGCCCAGACAATCCAGGAGCTTCCCAGCAGATCCAGGCACTGCGCGGACGATCCAGAGCTGCCCGGGTGATCCCAGCCCTGCCCTCAGGACGATCCCGATCCCAGCCCTGCCCTCCGGACGATCCCGATCCCGGCGCTGCCCTCAGGACGATCCCGATCCCGGCGCTGCCCTCAGGACGATCCCGATCCCGGCGCTGCCCTCAGGACGATCCCGATCCCGGCGCTGCCCTCAGGACGATCCCGATCCCGGCGCTGCCCTCAGGACGCTGTTCGCCCCCGCGGCCCTCAGGGCAGGAGGAACGGAGGAGCCTGAGGAGAGGGCGGGCGCACGGAGGCCTTGCTTTCATTTGGCTTTGTTTCTTAACGTCCACACCTGTTTGAACTGCGAATCCAGACACACTGACAAATGCATGGACAGAGACACAGAGACATAAAACGTAGCTATGCTGAAAGGGCTTATTGATTAATCAGGGGAAATGGCCCATGGCTCCAAGGGTATCAGGGATGTCCTCCAGGGATGATCATCTCCTCATGCCCCTGGAGGGGGACAGGACACACATGTCTCCAAAATTTTCCATCTTAATACAGAGAACCCACAGAGTGACCTCTTGTGTGCAGTGGGACAGGACAGGCTCCTTGTGCCCACCCCTCTCTGCAGGCTCTGCTCACCGAGGCATCCAGAGAGGCAGCCAGGCACTTCTGCCGCAAAAGACCCGACAGCTTTTCAAGCACAGGGGGCTGGGGACAAAGGCAGCATTAGAGACACACTGGGGGGCACTGGGCTGGATTGGGACGAAAGGGGAAAGCAAGGGGGTCCTGGGGAAGGGGCCTGCAGGGAGCAATGGGCTGCAGGAGCTGCTGTGCTCCTGCCCAGGAGCAGTGGGGACCCTCTCCAATGCCTCACTGAAGGGCCTGGGTCCCAAATCACAAGGGATCACAGAAAAAAGGCAGAACTCACTCCGGCATCACTGCCCCCTCAGTCCCACCAGCTTCCATAGCTTGCCAGCAGTTCCCAGGCTTCCATCAGCTTCCCTAGCGTCAACACCCCATCTCCAGGCTTCCCTGCAGCACCATGGTGTCACGGGGGAGCCTGGCTTCCATCAGAGTTCCACAGCATCAACACATCATCTCCAGGGTGCCACAGGCCATGTGTGCAGCCCCACTGCTGTGTCACAATGGCCCCTGGACTGCTCAGGCCTCCCTGCCAGTGCAAGGTCCCAGTTGGTCCTTGGCTGCGGGAGTGGGTGGCTGGGAGCTCCTGCCCAGCCAGCAGCTGCAGGAGGAGCGGCAGGGCCATGGCTCCCTCCTTGTGTGCCCACGGGGCCTGAGGCTGGCCCTGCCGCAGGCGTGGCTGCAAGGCCCACTGCTGCGAGGCCTTGGGCGTGCAGGTGACAGCGGCGTCCCAGCCTGGAGCATGGCTGCTCCCGTGGGGATCCCCTGGGGCTGGAAAGCAGCAGAGATTCGATGGCCTGCACACCGTGCTGCAGCTGCTCATGCCAGGTGAGACTGAGCCCTGTGTGAGCGAAGGCAGGCAGCGCTCTCTGGCACACAGCTGGGGCCGTGCTGCCCCCCCAGCTCCCTGCAAAGGCCAGCTTGGGCAGCTTGGAGGCCAAAGGCCAGCGGCAGGCAGTCTGCCGCTCTCATTTCTGTCTAGAGCTGAGCCAAAAATGTCCCATTTGGGGGGGGGGGCCCTTTCCTGCAGTCACTGCCATCCCGGGAGCACAGCCGGAATTGGGGGGGACACGAGGAGGGTGCGGGGGGAGGGAGGGAAAGCTGGGAGGAGCAGGCCGCGCAGTAAAGCCCTGTCCCCGCCACGAGGGCAGAATCAGAATGGCTCTCCTCGAGGCCCTCTGCGCTCTCACATTGCTTCCAAGCCCACGGGGCGGAGGGGAAGGGGCGCTCCCCTAGTCAGCCGGGAGCCTGAGGGCTGCCAAAGTCGTGCTGGAAAGGCTGGCCCCGCTCCATTACCTGACGGCAGCCCCCGCACCTGCCGCTCCCGTGGCCTGCCCGAGCCTTCAGCCTCCCCCGAGCGTCCCACAGCTGCCACGGGCGCTGCGCCCGCGGGCAGCCCCGGAAAGGCTGCATTTCCGGGCGCTGAGCGCTCCCGGCAGGCGGCTGGCGGGGCCATTGAAAGGGACTTTGCATGGCCGCCACCTCTCGGCCCCACGCCCAGCCCAGCCCCTGCCGGGCCCTGCCCCCGGCCCTCCTCCGAGCTCCGTTTGCATTTTTGGCTTGGCCACCGTAGGTAAGTGCTTTGGGCAATAGCGCCGGCCGGCGGCACTGCCTCCATAGCCACGGCAAGCCCCCGCTCTGCTCCGGGCCGGGCCGAGCCGGAGTGGGGATCCCCTTCCTGCCTCAGCCTCGTCCCCTTTGGCGGCTGCCAGGCAGCGGGGACAAGGACGGGCGGGGAGCTTTCCACGAAGCCGGGACAGCAGCAGCTCTTGGGAATCCCTCCCCCTCCTCCGCGGGGCCTTTGGGAGGCACTGGGGAGACCGGCAGGGCCGGGGCAGGGAGGAGTGCCCCAAAGTGCCCCAAAGCTTGTCCACGGCTGGTGGGGGGGAGGGGGAGGGGGGAGGTGGAATCGGGACACAGCCGTGTCCCAGCAGCAGCTAAGCGCCCAGGCAGGGCTGGGGCTTCTGCAGGCGAGTGAAAGAGGGGCTCCTTCCAAATTTGCTCCGCCCCGATGACACGAGAAGCTCGGACACGGGCTGGGGGCGGGGGCACGGTCTGGCTCAGCCTTGATTTTTTCCCCTGCATGCTGTGCAGGGAGGGTGCCATTCTGGAGCAGAGCCATTCCCCTGGCAAGCCCTGAGCCCCTGGCCAGCTAGGGCTACCGGGGCAGGATCCTGCCAGCACCTGTGCAGGCCAGGAGAGAGGAGCCTGCCTGGAGCAGGTTGCTGCTAGCACCAATGAGCCCGTGGGCTCCCACAAGGCTCTCCTGGCTTGTCAAAGGCTCCCGCCCAGTGTCCCTCTGTTGCCTTTTTCAGGCTAGAAGTGAAACTCGAGATCATTTTAGTCGAGGAGGTCACAAAAGTGGACCTTTCTCCTCAGAGCTCCAGGGGCAGTTCTGGAAGAACAGCCACAAAAGCCCAGCCCCACAGGGCTGAATACAGTTTTCTAGGCTTTAGCAAATTTGCATCATTGATACAAAGCACCAGTTTGGAGAACAAGTGGTAATGCAATTCCCCTCAGGTCCAGCCCCTTCTCTGGAGCCCCCCACCCTTGGTACTAGTTGGACTTGTTGACAGAAATGTGTCTTGAAGGTTTTGTTCCCAGGAAGAACCAAGACAGAAGAGGGGCCTTGTGCCCCCGGTGGGCTCCAGAGAAAGGGCTTGACCTGGAAGGAACTGCATCACCACTTGTCCTCCGAATTGGTGCTTTTTACCAATTCTGCTAATTTCCTCAAACCTATCAAACTATATTCTCCCCTGTGGACATGGGCTTTTGTGGATATTCTTCCAAAACTGCCCCTGGAGCTCCAAGAAAGATCCACTTTTCTATGTCCTCCTCAACTAAAATTACCTAAAGCTTCATTTCCAGGCTGAAAAAGGCAACAGCGTGGTGGGGAGACGTGAGATGGGCCAGAAACGGGGTGCAGTGGGGTCCAAGTGCTGGACAAGTGGTTCAGGGGTTGGCAGTGCCCAGGAATGGGGGTTCGGGGGGTCCCAGGGTGAAAAGAAGGGAATGCAGGGACGGTGAGAGGAGGGACACGGTGTCCATGGGGCACCTGTGTCCAGTAAAGGGGAGTCCAGGGCTCCCCAGTGTCAGGGAAAGCGAGGTCACAGGGTGGGGAGAATGATGATCAGGAATGGGGTCCCGGTGCTAAGAGGGGTTTGGAAGCTGGGAAAGACAGGATGGGGTACAGGAGGTCCTGGGGTAAAGGAAAAGCTGGGGGCTGGGACTGGGAGAGGCCAAATGGAAGGGAAAGGGAGTGGAGGGGTACCCATGTGGCATAAAGGGGTGCAGCAGGGTCCCAAAGCTGGGAAGAAGGTGCAAGGGGATCCCAGTGGCCAGGAATGGGGTTTCAGAGGGGTCCTGGTGCCATCTGAGGGGGCTCAAGGGGGTCCCGGTGTGGAGAAGTTGGTGCAGGGGGTGTCACGAGTGGGGTTGGGGGTGCAGGGCAGTCCCAGTGCACAGGAAGGAGGGTTCAGGGCAGTCCCAAGGACAAGGAGATGGGGGGGTACAGGGACTGGGAGAGGTGGGATGGTTGGTTCAGGGGGTCCCCAGTGTGGAGGGGAGGGGGACGAAGGGGGCCTCCAGTATTGAGAAAGGGGGAGCTGGGGACTGGGAAAGGCAGGAATGGGGATGCAATGGGTCCCAGAATGAAGGAAAAGGAGGGTCTGGGGGCTACAGAGGCGGGATTGCTGGGAAAGGGGGTTCAGAGTAGTCCCCGTGCCAGGAATGGTGGATCAGGAGGTCCCAGTACTGGGAATGGTGGCTCTGGGGGTCCCGGTGCCAGAAATGGTAGTTCAAGGAGGTCCCAGGGTCAAAGAAAGAAGGGGATAGGGGTGGGAGAAGTGGGATGTCCGGGCAGTTCAGGGGGCCCCTGGTGTTGAGGAAAGGAGAATTTGGGGACTGGGAGAGGCATGGATGGGGGTGCAGGGGGAGCAATGTTCAAAGCAAAGGGATGGGCTGGGGGCTGGGAGAGGGGGAATGGCCGGGAAAGAGGGTGGAGGGGGTGCCAGAGCCAGGGAATGGGGTGCAGGGGGATCTCGGCACACAGAATGGGGAGTGCAGGGGGTCCCTGTGCAGGATTAGGGGGTTCAGGGTCCCGGTGCCGGAGGTGCCACTCTCCCCTCACCGCCCCCAGGAGCTCCCCCAGCCCCAGCGCTGGAGCCATCGCGCTGCTCCGCTGCGGCCCCGCCCCTGGCCCCGCCCCCAGGGCCGCCTCCGGCCCTGCGATTGGCACCGCTGTTTCCTCTCCGCCAATGGAAGCTTGCGCTGCTAGTGACGTCACCGGTCGCCGGGCGGACCCCGGCGGCGCAGGCCGGGAGACGCGACAGTGCCCGAGCGAGCGCGGGGGGAAAGGGGGAATCCCTGGGAATTCCCGGGATCCCCTCAGGGACTCCCAGTGTGAGCTCTGACACCTCCAGTATGATCCCAGTTGCTCCCACTATATCCTACTTGCCCACAACACAGTCCCAATTGCCCCCAAACAATCCCAGTCACTCTGAGTACGATCTCAATCTCTCCCAGCAGGGCCCCAGTCACTCCCATTTTCCCCCCGCATAGTCGCAGTTCTTCACCATTGGTCCCAGTCAACCCCAGCATGGTTACAGACACTTCCAGTATAGTCCAGTTGCCCTCAGCATGATTGTAGTCACTCCCTGTTGCCCCAGTAAGATTCTCCTAATCCCAGTATTTCTCAGGCACTTCCAGGGCATCCCCATTGCTTCCAGCATGCACTCAGACATGCTGACTCAGTTTGTCCCAGTTGTATGCAGCATAACCCCAATTTCTCTCAAATTTCTCCCAATTTTTCCTTCAGTTCACCCAGAAGCCCAAACTCGGCTCCCAGTATAAACCTTCAAGAGGAGGAAGACGAGGATGAGGATGAGAATGAGGAGGAGAAAGAAGTGGAGGAGGAGAAGGAGGAGAAAGACAATGTCGAGGTGGAGGAGGAGGTGGAGGAGGAGGAGGTCGAAGTCCAGGAGGAGGATGAGGTGGATGAGGAAGGGGAGGAGGAGGGAGGGAAGGAGTAGGACGAGGAGGAGGAGGAGGAAGAGGAGGAGAAGGAGGAGGAAGTGGAGGAGGAGATGGAGGAAGTGGAGGAGGAGAAGGAGGAGGAGGAATAGGAGGAGGAGGACCACAAGGTGGACAAAGAGAAAGAGGACGAGGAGGATGAAGAGGACGAGGAGGACGAAGAGGATGAAGAGGACGAGGAAGAGGAAGAGGAGGAGATGGAGGAGGAGGAGTAGCAGGAGAACGAGGAGGAGCACAAGGGCGAGGAGGAGGAAGATGAGGAGGAGGATGACCATGACGACGACAAGGAGGAGGAAAAGGATGACAACAACGAGGACGACGAGGATGAGGAGGAGGAGGAGGACAAGGAGGACGAGGAGGAGAAGGACAAGGAGGAGGGGGAGGAGGTAAAGGAGGAGGAGGAGGAGGATGACGATGACGACAAGAACGAGGAGGACAAGGAGGAGGACGAGGAGGAGGAGCACGAGGAGGGAGGAGAACAAAGAGGGGGATGAGGAGGAGGAGGACAGGGAGGAGGAGGACGAGGAGGAGGGCAAGGATGAGGAGGAGGACGAGGAGGAAAGGGAGGAGGACAAGGAGGAGGAGGACCACAAGGAAGACAAGGAGAAGGAGAAGGAGGACAAGGAGGATGAAGAGGACGAGGAAGAGGAAGAGCAGGAGCACGAGGAGAAGGATGATGAGGAGGAGGAGAACGAGGATGAGGAGTAGCACGAGGATGAGGAAGATCAGGAGGGTGAGGAGGAGGAAGAGGAGGCAGAGGACGATGATGACAAGGAGGAGGAAAAGGACGAGGACAAGGACACAGACGAGGATGAGGAGGACAGGGAGCAGGACAAGGAGGAGCACGAGGACAAGGAGGAGGAGGATGAGGAGGATGAGGAGGACGACGAGGAGGAGACGGAGGACAAGAAGGAGGAGGAGGAGGAGGAGGAGGAGGAGGAGGAGGATGAGGACGAGGATGAGGAGGACAAGGAGGAGGAGAAGGAGGACAAGGAGGAGGAGGAGGACAAGGAGGAGGAGGACAACAATGACAACGACGATGGGGAGGAGGAGGAGGTGGAGGAGGAGGAGGAGGTGGAGGTGGAGGAGGAGGAGGACGAGGAGGAGGAGGAGGACAACGATGACAACAAGGACGATGAGGACGATGAGGAGGAGGAAGACGATGAGGAGGAGAAGAAGGAGGAGGACAAGGAGAAAGAGGACGACGATGACGACGAGGAAGAGGAGGACGATGAGGAGAACGAGGATGAGGTGGAGGAGGAGGATGAGGAGGAGGACAATGAGGAGGAGAAGAAGGAGGAGGATGAGGAGGAGGAGGAAGAGGAGGGGGATGAGGACGAGGGCAAGGAGAACGAGGACGAGGAGGACGACGAGGACAATGAGGATGAGGTGGAGGAGGAGGACAAGGAGCAGGACAAGAAGGAGCACGAGGACAAGGAGGACAAGGATGAGGAGGACAATGAGGAGGACGACGAGGAGGACGAGGAGGAGGACGAGGACAAGGATGAGGAGGGCAATGAGGAGGACGAGGAGGGGGAGTAGGAGGACTAGGAGGACGAGGACGAGGACGAGGACGAGGAGCAGCACGAGGATGAGGCGGAGGAGGAGGAGGAGGAGGAGGTGGAGGAGAAGGACGACGACGAGGACGACAAGGATGACGAGGATGACTAGGAGGAAAGGGAGGAGGACAATGAGGAGGACAAGAAGGAGGAGGAGGAGCAGGAGGAGGACGAGGACAAGGAGAACAAGGACGATGATGAGGAGGAGGATGAGGAAGAGGAGGAGGTGGAGGAGGAGGAGGACAATAAGGAGAATGACGAGAAGGATGAGGACAAGGAGGACGAGGAGGACGCAGAGGAGGACGAGGAGGAGAAGAAGGAGGACGAGGAGGAGGAGGACTAGGAGGAAGAGGAAAAGGACAAGGAGGAGCATGAGGATGAGGAGGAGGAGGTGGAGGAGGAGAACGACAACAATGACGAGGACGACGAGGAGGAGGAGGAGAAGGAGGAGGACAATGAGGAGAAGAAGGAGGAGGAGGACGAAGATGAGGACAAGAAGAACGAGGACGACGACAAGGAGGAGGAGGATGAGGATGAGGAGGAGGTGGAGGAGGAGGAGGAGGACAAGGACGAGGAGGAGGAGGAGGACAACGATGAGGAGGACAACGATGAGGAGGACAATGAGGAGGATGAGGAGGAGGACTAGGAGGACAAGGACAAGGAGGAGGATGAGGATGAGGAGGACGAGGACGAGGACAAGGAGGAGAACGAGGAGGAGGAGGAGGACGAGGAGGAGGTGGAGGAAGAGGAGGAGGACAGGAAGGAGGAGGACAAGGAGGAGGAAGGAAGAGGACAGAGACGAGGATGAGGAGGACAAGGAGCAGGACAAGGAGGAGCACAAGGACGAGGAGAACGAGAATGAGGACAACAATGAGGAGGACAAGGAGGAGGAGGAGAAGGAGGTGGAGGAGGTGGAGGAGGAGGACAATGATGACGACGACGAGGATGACGAGGACGATGAGGAAGAGGACCAGGACAAGGACAAGAAGGAGCATGAGGAGGAGGAAGGGGAGGAGGAGGATGATGACGCGTAGGAGGAGGAGGATGGGGGGGAAGGACGAGGAGGAGAACGAGGAGGACGAGGAGGAGGAGGACAAGGAGGACGAGGACAACGAGGACTGGGAGGAGGAGGAGGAGGAGCACGAGGTGGAGGAGGAGGAGGACGAGGAGGAGGAGGACGACTAGGAGGAGGAGGAGGAGGAAGAGCTGAAGGAGGAGGAGGATGATGACGACGATGACAATGACGAGGAGGAGGATGAGGAGGAGAACCAGGATGAGGAGGAGGACAAGAAGGAGGAGGAAGAGGAGGAGGAGGACAATGATGACAATGGTGATGACAACAAGGAGGCAGAGGAGGAGGAGGAAGATGTGGAGGAGGACAAGGAGGAGGACGATGACGACAACGAGGACAATGAGGACGACGAGGACGATAAGGAGGAGAAGCAGCAGGACAAGGAGGATGAGGACAAGGACAAGGAGGAGGGAGAGGAGGAGGATGAGGATGAAGATAAGGAGGATGAGGACGAGGATGAGGAGGACAAGGACGAGGAGAAGGAAGAGGATGAGGAGGAGGAGGATTACGAGGATGAGGAGGACGAGGAGGAGGACAACGATGACAACGACAACGAGGAGGAGGAGGAGGAGGTGGTGGAGGAGGAGGTGGAGGAGGTGGAGGAGGTGGAGGAGGACAACGACGACAACGAGGACGAGGAGGAGGAGGAGGAGGACAAGGAGGACGAGAAGGAGAAGGACAAGGAGGAGAGGGAGGAGGTGGAGGAGGATGAGGATGAGGACGAGGAGGAGGAGGAGGAGGACAAGGAGGAGTAGGAGGACGAGGAGAAGGACGAGGAGGATGGGGAAAAGGAGGAGGTGGAGGAGGAGGAGGAGGTGGAGGAGGAGGTGGAGGTGGAGGAGGAGGAGGAGGATGAGGGCAATGACGAGGACGACAACAAGGATGATGAGGACGATGAGGACCAGGAGGATGAGGAGCAGAAGGACAAGGAGGGGGGGGAGAACAACAACGATGATGACGAGGAGGAGGAGGAAGATGAGGAGAAGGACGAGGACGAGGACAAGCAGAAGGAGGACAAGGAGGAGGAGGAGCAGAAGGAGGACGAGTAGGACGAAGAGGACGAAGAGGACGAAGAGGACGTGGAAGAGGAAGAGGAGGAGCACAAGGAGGAGGAGGATGACAAGGAGGAGGAGAGGATGAGGACGAGGAGGAGGAGGAGCATGAGGAGGAGCCCGAGGAGGAGGATGAGGAGAAGGATGAGGCAGACGTCGAGAAGGAAGAGCAGACGGAGGAGGAGGACGAGGAGGAACAGGAAGAGGATGAAGAGGACGAGGAGGAGGACGAGTGAAAGGTAGGGTTTTCTTTTAGACACTTAAATGTAGAGATTTTAGATAAAAGTTAGTTCTGTTAAAATGAACTAGAATAGAAAAATACGCAGAACTCAGTTAGAAAGAAATTATTGATTGAATGCATAGTAGCCCTTTGATTATTTTATATTTACTGAGCTGTGCTTAGAATAGACAATTAATAATCCTAAGAAAAGAGGTTCAAAGGAGAGCCTAGAGAGTTCCCAATCTTGCCCAGATGCAACCTACTTAGAAGCAATAGAAGAGAGCATTGGGAGTTTTCCAGGGTCAAATGTATTGTCAAAAACCAATGAAGTAAGACGGTCACAGCAAGGAAGACTCATATTACTTCATCCAAAACAGCCCTCAGACTCAAATTAACAACCACCGACTCAATTCCATTGCAGGAACTGCACATGCTTAATGACTTTTTGGTAATTTCTATACAAAGCAGGGAATGGGAGGCGCTTATGCTATGAATATGTATCTGTATTTTAAATATGCATTTTTGTTATAGATAAATAAGTTCTGTGTTGCATTGTTACTTTGGAGCTGTACATTTGGGAGCTATCCCTGCAGCTCTCCGGCGCTGAAATAAACGTACACTTTCTAACCTTAACAAGTTAGAGAGTCTTTGTCCGTCTCAGGTGGATATCGGTATTAGATCTATATCTGCATTTTAATAATTCATGCCCCAGGATGACTTTTCTCGGTGTGAAAACATCCGTTTGCGTTAAAACCCGAGCGAACGAACAGAGGAAAAACAAAGCTCTGTCTCTGCTTGCCGTTCGGTGAACCTTCCCTTCTGCGGCATCGCTCTCCCTCCCTCTGTGCGTCCCCGGTTATTATCGTTATTATTGCTATTAACGGAGTGCTGAAATGAACCCTTTGTAGATTTTGTATAAATACTCAGAATTAAAAACTCGCCCAGCCCTCAGAGCATGTGAGTCGGGAAGGATGAAGCACAGATAACAAGAGGGAGGCCATGATTTCCAACAGCTCCAGCTCCGAACATTCTCCCAGTCAGCATCAGAGCCGCTCAACATTTTCTGTGCTATTCCTTGCTTATATGTGGTACGTTGAACTCCTCATAAAGACACAAGTCTGGGATTTTTTTCTTCCGCTCCCCTCCCATCCTTTTTTAGATTTGTGATTATCAAGTAACTGATGGTGGATTTTTATGTTCTTCTTTCTTTCTTTCTTTCTTTCTTTCTTTCTTTCTTTCTTTCTTTCTTTCTTTCTTTCTTTCTTTCTTTCTTTCTTTCTTTCTTTCTTTCTTTCTTCTTTTCTTTTTTTTTTTTTTTTTCTTCTGGTGTATTCTGTCACCATTTACCAATAATTCTGGAAGATTCTGAATGCAACTCTGTAATTATTTTAAGCACCATTTTTTTTTTCCCAAAGCTGAGCGGAAAATTGGTGTGAAATTTCCTAGAGCGATGGTTTCATACCCTTTGCATCATCTATGCAGGTTTTTTTAAAATTTCCTTATATTTATAGCAAGGAGTTGTGACTAGTGAATCAGCAGAATTTGGTTATTCTCGGTGCTTTATCAGCGGAATTTGGTTATTCTCGGTGCTTTATCAGCAGAGTTTGGTTATTCTTGGTGCTTTATCAGCGGAGTTTGGTTATTCTTAGTGATTTACCGTATATTTACCCTGCCAATATATGTGAAATTTCCTAGAACGATGGCTTTATACCTGTCCTGGAGTGTCGTAAATGATATTTTGTATTCCCTATCCTTTGTATGCTTGACCAGAAATATGTTCCTGTAGCTCTAACTGTGTCCCACAGCCGAGAGAAGCTCTGCCAGCGCAGGATGTTTTGGGAATTTTGGGAATTTTTGGGGGATTTTTTTGGGGTTTTTCCCCGGCTGTTCTACGGCAGAGTGAGAAGGAAGGGACACTGGGTTTTGTTTTTTTTTTTTGGAGTCGGTTGCTGCTGCTGGTTGCTGCTGCTACCATTGTGGCTGCTGCTTGGGTTTTTAATTATTTAAATTTTTTTTATTTTGTTTTTATGGGTTTTTTTGTTTGTTTGGGGTTTTCTTTCGGTTTTGTTGTTGTTGTTGTTGGGTTTTGTTGGTGGATTTTTCCCTGGGATTGTTTTTTTTTTATCCTTTTTGGAACTTTTTGACTTTGCTTTCTCATCCGAGAACCTGAGGAGCCCTGGAGGACAGAGGCCGAGAATTGGGG